>OZ012735.1:572329565-573529565 GCA_963859935.3 Lathyrus sativus | reverse complement strand
AACAAGCAAGCAATAATCCCCAGAGGGCACACCACACCAGTCAATCAGATATACACAGAGCATTAATAGCAGTAGGGGAATCCTGACTTTTCTAAGGGGATCTAATAACTACCCATAGCCCCTATAGTCCCATAACTAATCTAGTCAAACCCTAAGCCCTAAGGGAAAGAATCAAACTTCCTAAGTCATCACCTAAAAAACCCTAATTTGTTCATGTTGTTCAAGCCTACATTAAGCACCTAAAATTAATTCTTAAAAATGGGAACTAAATTGTTTCTACAAGTTCAATATCTCATCTAAACAACCTAAAAAGAATGGAAAAAAAATATTAAAGCATTTAATAGAACAAAAATTACTAAAATCATGCATGAAATGAAACTATTTAAAATGACATTTATTTAGAAAATATGGAAAAAATATCAAATAAAAATAAAAATGCAATTTTATTTAATGACAATTTTCTACACATTCTAATGAAAATGATGTAAAAAGAATGGATTAAAAATGATTTTTTATCTATTTATTATGAATTAATGAAAATGCATAAAAAAAAAATTAAAGAATATAAAAGAAAATAATGAAATAAAGTGGAGGGGGGTACTAGTAGCAATCACGCCCAGTTGATATTTGGATGGGCCAGGCAGTGGTGGGGTGCGCATAGCAAGTTGGTTAAGGCCCAGAACCAGTCAGAATCAATGAAAATAAAAAAACACGCAGGGGGTGCATTCAGCATAGGATTCACGTTCAAAACTGATTGGGCTTAAAATTGGGGGGTGGGGATATCAAAACTCACTCAGGCCCGCCCGTTTCAATTAATGAAACGGTGCGTTTAGGGCACCACTCTTCCCTCCAAATTCTGAATTAAACTAGAGCCACACGATGGGCTTCTGAGTCAAAGGTCTAACACGAAATGGACGTTCAAGATTTCGTCTCCTACCTTGGCTTGATGAGAACTTAGGGTTTCCACCATGAAGCTCCATGCACGCATACAATTCCACCACTCTGTTCTCCCTCCACAGTCCATGGATCAACACGATACAAACATGAAACTTACTCAGAATTTCTCCCTCTACAAGCCTATGGCATTAGTTTGCTCTGAAACTCAACAAATCACTCAAACCGATCGAGATAATTTCTGACTCCATGAAAATACTCTGCAACTCATCAGCATAATTCTCAATCAAACTTAGACTAATCTCTTCTATGACTAATGGTGATCATTCTGCGCTAACAACCTAAGATTATAATGCACTATGCCACGAGTTCTACATCCTAACAGTTCTAACAACCTGCTAACAATCATCACCAAACCACTCCAAACTCATCCTAATTGCTCTACGAACATCCTACATCATATCTAAACTAACAAAACCATGCTAAACTAACTAAATCAAGCTGTGGCAGAGAAAATGCACCTGGTGTGAAAGCTTGTGGATGATGATGGAATTCGTGGATCTGAGGCTTTTGAGGCTTGGATCTTGATCTACAATTGCACTACTTGATTCTGTATGCAACACTTTGAGGAGTCTTGCACTGGATCTTGAGTTCCAATGGAAATTGCAATTTGTGTGTTCTTGATGAAAGTGCACGAAATTGAGCTCTAACCACTAGGATCTTGATTGAATTCTATGCCATGATGATGAATCAGTATGATGAAATTGATTTTGATGATGATTGGTGAAGAATTTGAGAAATTGGAGTGAAAATGCAATGAGAAAGAATGGAGAGAATTTGTGAGATTTTGGTGAAAAATGAATCCAACCCTTGCTCAATTATGATCTCATGAATATATAGGGCTCACATGAACTTTCTAGAACCATCTTGCCACATTCCCTTGCATTCCAAATTGGTTGATCTTGGTTATGTTTCTTCACATACAAGTAACCATGGATAACTTTTCTTTTTCCTTATAAACTCAAAAAAGTGCTTGAACCATTGTTCTTAGAATGTCTTTTCCATTCAAAATCATATATTGGAAGTCTCCATTTGGACTTATAAATCTCCCAAACCATTTTTCATTTTGACTTTATTCAAATTATAAGCCATTTTAGTTCAAATTTGGACCAATCATGCAACTTCATGTTATGAGCTTTTCCAACAATTTGTGACCTTCTTTCTAGACTCAAAATGTCATTTGGAGCAAGTTTGATGTTGTAAGTTTTTCCATTTGAGGCCTCCTTGTATGAGTTTTGGACATAGGTTAAAATGACCTGTAATTCACAAATGCCCAAAATACCCTTTGCTTGCCAAGACCATAAGTTGAGTTCCACACATCATATGAAGGCATACTATACCATTCTAGAAAGCTAAGACAATGAGGAACAATTCTTATGTTGACCAAGAATTCATTTGAAATCTCCTTGAGGGGTAAAACTAGCTTGGAAGTCAAGTCACTTTCACAGACAAAATTTCAGATACCTCAGATGACCTGTAACTTGCAAGGACCATAACTTGAGTTCTATAAATCTCCTTGATGTCTTCCACCACTCAAATTAAAGGTCTTGAGATCCTCTACAAGTTTCATGTTGGCCAAGAAGCCATTTGAAGCTAGCATTTTGACTAATCTTGCTTGGAAATTTGACCTAAACTAGGGGATTTTACACAGAAACCCTAATTTAGAAACTCCTCTTCTCCTTGATTTCTCTTGAATTCTTCTTGGCATATCTCCATATCCTTCTTTATATGTCCAATGATGAACCCCACATCTCTCCACTAGACTTGAATGCCCCTTAAATCAGTCAATTGACCTAGGGTTGACCTAGGGTTGACCCAGATGAAACCCTAGTTGACTGCCTTCAGCTATAGCTCTTGTGCTCTCATCAATGACTTGTCTCCTTCTTTAAATGACTTTCTAAGTCTCTCATAATGTCTAGATACTCTCCATGCCTTCAACTCACAGCTCACAACCCTCTTGTTGACCCTCAGATGCCCTCAGCTAGGAGATGGACTCAAGGCTTGATCTGCTGAACTCTTTGCTTTCAAATTCTTTCCTGATGACTTGAATGAGATTGAATTGGGATAATAACCTCTTGATATGCTTCTAGAGATGAGAATAATGATTGGTCCCCTGTTGAATGACTTTGCTATGCTTATGCTATGCAGATGGTTAGTCTATGCACATGACTCTATATGCAAATGCTAATGATATTAAAACATAAACCCAAGGAATAAGGTTGGGCAAATTTTAGGGTGCAACAGTGTTTAATCTTGATCTGAAATGAGAAATTGTGTGTTGCAATATATATATATATATATATATATATATATATATATATATATATATATATATATATATATATATATATATATATATATATATATATATATATATATATATATATATATATATATATATATATATATATATATATATATATATATATATATATATATATATATATATATATATATATATATATATATATATATATATATATATATATATATATATATATGCCGTAGGTAGCCATATGGCGTGAATCCTAGATTGTGCAATATTGTGAAATATGGCATTTTGGCATATATGATGCATTGTTTAAAATTGATTAAAAATGCATGATGATTTGTGATGAAGTTTGTTTCCGTTTGGCACGATGATGTGAATGCGTATTGATTGTATGCGATTGTATGTGAATAATTCATGAGAACATATTGTGAATATATGTGCATTTCTTGATAAATATGATGATGTTGAAAGTATGAATACTTTGATATGATGTGTGTGTGCGCAATCATGTTACAATTCTTATGTGATGAATTATTTGACTATGCATGGAATTAAGATGCGAGAACGGTCTTAAGTGCAGATGGTTGTTGATTGCATACGCATCATTTAGTAAAGAGGCGATGCTTGCTAGTTTCGTGGAGACTAGTGACTTGTCCCAAACCTAAAAGGGTGGGTTTGAAAGCTTAGAGGACGGACTTTTGTTGTTATCGGTCTAGGGGACGGACCCAGTTTAAATATAAAAACCGAAAAATGATAACAAGTGTTGGTACCACATGGCATGAGTTGCATTGAGTTGCATTGAGTCACATGGCATAGAGATAAATGTTGTGCGAATGCATGCGCATGTGTATGTTATGTGGATGGATGTGAATTATTGATATGTGCATGATGAAACATGTTTGGTGATTAATCCATATTTGTTTATACATATATTGTGATGTATATGATGATGATAATGAATTGTGGTGAGAAATGTGGAATATGTGTATTTTATGCTTGTGTATATATATACGTGATTATATGCATTGATTATTAGGATAATATTTCTCACCCTTCTGCTGTTTTATAATGCTCTATGAGGCATTGCAGATTAGGTTTGCTGGAAGTCTTTTGTGAAGTATAACTTCATTCTTTTGGTCGATTAAGCTCTGATATGTAGCACCGGGTAGTTAGGATTGTATAGTATTCTTTTGAGATACATTTATATATGTATCTGATGACAAATGTTTAATTAAACATGAATGATATGTATTTATATGATTAGCATGTTTAAAGTGATTCAATATTTAGATTTTCCGCTTTTAATTCTAAATGTTGAGATGTGGGTGTAAGGATTAAGTTCCTTTATTGAAAGCTACCCCACTATTGCATGTCTTTTATCGAGCAGGTGTTGTATGTTAATTTCGTGATGATGTGACATACCTCTTTTATGCCATGTTTTATTTATACTCTGATGAAATTTTAATATGTGTTAAATGAGTTATTTGTTTATTTGGGGGTATAGAAAGGGGGTGTTACAGTAAGAATGTGTGATTACTTCAGATGATGTGGTTGATGAAGAATGTGAGCTGGTATACTATGTTTTCTATGCAGATGTCGAATTAGTTAATGCAGCTGAGGCATTGAAAGATTTGAAGTGGGTGAAAGCTATGAATGAAGAGTTAGAGTCCATCGAAGTCAACAACACTTGTTCACTTGTTGAATTGCCTCAAGGCAAGAAGGCAGTTGATGTGAAGTGGGTTTACAAGGTGAAGGTGAATCCTAAAGGAGAAGTAACTCGACACAAGGCGAGACTTGTGGCGAAAGGATTTATTCAGAAGGAAGAAATCGACTTCGACGAAGTTTTTGCACCTGTTGATAGGATCGAAACAATCAGATTGGTTGTTGGTCTAGCAAATATGAATAATTGACACACATGTCAGATGGACGTGAAATGTGAATTCTTTAATGCCCTCTTAGATGGAGAAGTTTATGTTGCACAACCAGTTGGGTTTGTGAAACGAGGCGAAGAAAGAAAGGTGTACAGGCTACATAAAGCCATGAATACACTTAAGTAAGATCCAAGAGTTTGGAATAAGAAAATTGACAGCTTATTAAGGGAGAAGGAATTTGTGAAGTGTATGACTGAGCATGGAGTGTACATAAGAAGAAGCAGTAGTGAACTGCTTATACTATGCCTCTATGTCGATGACCTATTGATAACAGGAAGTTGCAAGAAGGAGATCTAATACTTCAAACATAACTTGAGTGAGGAGTTGAAATGTCAGACATGGGAAATCTCTCACATTTCCTTAGCATCAAATTCTACAAGAGTAGTAGAGGTTTGATGATGCATCAAAGAAGATATGCAGGTGAAATACTCAAGAGATTTAAAATGTAAGATTGCAACCCAACTTCGACTCCAGCTGAGACCAAATTGCAACTATCGAAGGATTCAGATAAAGATGATGTCGACCCAACCCAACATAGAAGACTTATTGGGTCACTTCGATACCTTTGTCACACAAGGCATGACTTAGCATACAGTGTGAGTATGGTAAGTATATTCATGCAGAAGCCAAAGGTATCACACCTAGCAGCGGCGAAGAGGATACTGAGATATCTGAAAGGGACTCTCGACTATGGCATTTTGTTTACTGCAGCTGATGAAGGAAAATAATGCAAGTTAGTGGGATACACCGACTCTAGTTGATATAGTGATGCTGAGGATAGGAAATCCATAGCTGGCTATGTGTTTATGATAGGTGGTGCACCAGTTGCTTGGAGTTCGAGAAAGGGGCCAGTAGTGGCATTGTCATCATACGAAGCAGAATATGTAGTTGCTTCTCTTTGTGGATGTCAACCAACCTGGATGGTGAACTTGGTCGAAGAGATCACAATGAAGAGTCATGGAGCAATTACCATAAAGATCGTCAGCATGTTAGCTGTCAACTTGGAAAAGAATCCAATAGCACACGGTCGTAGCAAGCACATCGAAATGAGGTTCCATTATCTTCGAGAGCAGGTAACAGAAGGGAAGATGAATTTGGAACACTGCAGAACTGAGAATCAGATTGCAGATATCATGACGAAGGGAGTGCCAGTTGAAGTGTTCAAGAAGCTAAGGTCCATGATGAATGTAGATAGTTTAGACACAATGAATTAGGTGGTATGTTAAATATGTCATTCATTATTTTAGAAAGATTAGATTTGATTTAGAAAGATCAAATTTGATTTAGAAAGATTAGATTAGATATTTTTGGGCTTTTATAGTTTGACCTTTGCCTTGGGGTGCAAGCTAACATAAATCTATAAATAGGGAGAAACCCTATTTTGTAAACATCTCATCTCATCTCATCATATTTTGTAATTCACAATTTGCAGTTGCAAGTGAAATAACAGAATTTCCACAGTTTGTGGGCAGAGTTCTCTGCAGAAAATTGTTCATCTTCTTCTTCTCCAACATTTACTTTATTTCTTTCTTTCTAAACTTTTCTTTTATTGTTATTACGTGAGTTGAAACAATCTTGAGATCAATATTGATTGCGTGAAATTCTCCATAGGTTGTGGTTGAATTCTAATAAAACTGTTCATTGATTGGATGCAAACTGTTTATGAAAATAAAAAATATAAGTAGTGATTTGATTGTTTAACTATTCATGTTTAGACAATTTATTATGTTTCATGGTTTTGTAATGATAGGAGTTGAGTATGGATGGAAAGGTGAACCTTTGTATAATGATAAGTTGCCACACATTCTTAATTTTCAATACATATTAGAAAAACTTTTTAAAGCATTACTAACATATTATTTCTTTTTAAGTATAATTATACAATTAAGTTTAAATATTAAACCAATAAATTTAAATATTAATTCAAAAAATTAAATTAATTTTAAATTAAATTTAACCAATCATAATCAACCTTAGCTAGATTATATATTTTTTAAATTGTAATTCAATAATATTATTTAATTGGGCATAGTTGTAATGGTTTTGTTGTGATGTCCACCTTCGTGGAGGTAACTAATATCTATTAAAATTGAAAGTTGAAACATATTCTTTTGAAAATTGTTGAAATATGAAATGATACGAAATACAACCACTTAGATCCAAATAAGAAAACATGAATATATATATATATATATATATATATATATATATATATATATATATATATATATATATATATATATATATATATATATATATATATATATATATATATATATATATATATATATATATATATATATATATATATATATATATATATCAATGATAAACGGTCTAAAAACTTGATTATCATACATTTCAATCTTTTCTGTGTAATATGATAGAAGAACGACTCATTCTCACTTTTAAGATAATTTGTTATTATTTGATAGATGTTGGACTAGCACTCATTTACCCTTAGTCTGTTTTGTTGAAAATATGATTAAAATACTTCATCAAATAACACGATACACAATCAATTAGATTCAAGTAAAAAAAATATTACTCTTGCATTTAAATACAATTCTATCATATAAAATCAGTGTTGGTTAAGTATTTAGTTGGTTTATGTTCAGTGTTGACATGCTCATACGTTGATTATATGTTAAAATGATATTTTATTATCTATTATTAAAACATGTAAAAATACCTTTTAATATAGACTTAAACATCCATGTCTTTTAATATAAACTTAAACATCCATATCATCTCTACCTTTCCACCATTCTTTGGAGATCTTCTTAGATGAGCTAATTTCCTTAGAATGTTAAAGCAGGGCTTTTCATTATCATTATTGTTGTTATGGTTTAGATAATTGTTGTGTTTATTATTTTTATTATCGATGACATAAGTGCCACCATCGTGGTAATCGACCATTTTTTAAAAAGAAGCAAAGGTGTTTGCTTGTCGCGTTTCTTTTCTCTGTTGCGACGAGTTGGTCTTTCAATCTCATGGTCAAATAAAAATTAATCTTTTCCTTACATGCAAAATTTTCTTGCAAACTAGAAAACACGTCAATAATAACAAGGAAAATAATCTTTAGAAGTATATATAAAATAATTATAAAATTTGAAAAGAGTTTAAGTAGTATGCACTGACAATGTAAAATTATTTTACACTGTTATTCAATAGAAATTCATTAATTTGTCATATCATATAATTAACTTAAAATTTACAGTCTGATGTGACAGGATACATGATGATGATTGATTGACAGTGTAAAATTATTTTATACTGTCAGTGCATATCTCATTTTCTCATTAAAAAAATATTAAAATAATAAAAGTTACTAATAAGCTAGTAAATAGTAATATATAAACACCAATTCTCGATAATGATACCGTTTTGTTAATAGATATAGCTATTAAAAAAACAAAAATGAGTATTCTTATATCATCTTCCGAGAAACAGGTGTGTCAGTAACTTACAATTAATTGTTAATATTTTAGATAACTAGGGTTTTTAAGGTTTGTTTTGAGAGTTGTTTAAACTAGAACCAACAACAAAACAAAATGAAGTTTAACAGTGATATAAAAATGTTGAGATTATATTGCAACTACTATAGCCACATGCATACTAGTGATTAATTATACATAATTTAGCTCTCAGTTAATGTTATCATCCATCACCCAACAAAGATATTTGTGTCTAAAATAACATCGAAATATCAATTATATAGTTTATTCAACAATATTTGAATCTAATAAACAATACGATAGTGGTACGAGTCAAAATTATATGTGAATACAAAATCAATATCTATCCCAAGAGTTTAAATTTTGATATGTGATTACTCTAGGTTTAAAACTAAATAGTGTTTCTCAATAGTGGTTTGACTTTACAAATTATGTTATAAATGACCAAGTCATGTTTAGGCATAAATGCATATTCTTAGTCTAAACCTAAGAGTTCTTCTCGGTAGTAGATTAAATTCACAAACATGATAGGAATATAACATGGATTAAGAATAAGCATAAAGACCAATATGATTAAATAATAAAAAATAATCATACAACCATTATTAAATGTAATATATATAAGTCATCATGGAATACAAATTTAACCCTGAATAGAGAGAATTTATCTGCTCATAATCATGGTGTTGCACCCTAATTTTTGACCATAAGATGCCATCTCTTTTTTATTTTTATATTTTGTCTCTATACTTTTATGCGTTTTCTACCGCTAATCAATTTGCGCAGGTGCGATATTTTCATGTAAACTCTTATGATCAAGCATCCCATGGACAAGACACGAATCATAGTGATTAAGATTTTTTTGCGCCATCAAGTATTTGTTGCTATGACGCAAGTTATAATTCGAGGTTGAGGTTCCTCCAAGTATGCTTCGGGTTTTCTTATATGTGCGAAGGGATTAAGGAGCGAGTTTTAACTTAGGGTTCACAAGCGACATTTGAGATTGGTCAAGGTCAGGTTGTCGTGTGATGCAAGTGGTGATTCAGATTTGAAAGTTTGCAACTCGAGTTATAGTCTCACGAAGTTCAAATTGGACCTCAGACTCAAGAATCACTTTGAGCTTTCCACGCCATTAATCCACTCTTGAGGACGTATCCAAGTTGTACAATACATCACGCCTTGGCCCACTGGCTGATTGTCATTTGCTGTTTTTGTTAGAGAACTAGAAATAATATTTACGGTACAACCACCAGTTTGAAGGCCCCTATACTACAAGGCCCATGACGCACCTTTTATGGAATATTAGTCGCCAACTTAAGATATCATGCTTGAATAAATTTACGTGTCCAAGGTTTAACAATGCAAAACTCGAAGCGGTGATGTAGAATCATTTAGGAGAAGATGTTTTTAAGATCAAGAAGTGTTAATTGAGTTTGGTACATAACTTGTTCGCTGTCATGGAACCGTGAGCCAATGTTTATTACAAATCTCCACTTAACTAAATGCCTACAAATTATCACAAATCCATATACAAGAGAAAGTGCTTGCAATCATTATCATGCCAAGCTGTTTTCTTAAATTACGACATCATAGGTCTACACCAAGTTACGTTGTGCAAAAGAATGTTTAGTGAACCATCATTCAAGAAGCTCCTAATGCAAGATACGCAGCCTCGCGAACTAGAAAGCGGCTCCGTGCTATTGGTCTTCCACCACCTGTGGGAGTTAGATTGGGAGAACGCCAAAGAGTCCTTACTGCTTGGAGTTTGAACCTTTCGCTTTTGCTTGATTAAAGAGACCGACTCAAGGATTTCGAAAGTCTTCGTATCAGAAGTGTGTACAACTTCAAAGACGCGGACATGAAGGTCCACATGCTTAACCGAGATCCAGATATTACGAGACCAACCTGCCAACAGAATTTGATAAGGTTAATAATGCGGTAATACAATTTTCTACGACGAAAGTGCATTTCGAAAATCCAAGACAATGATCAAGGGATACACCATTTTGGCATGAAATATGGCCATATTAAAATAACAAATGTTTATGAACTTCAAATTTAGGATATGTCCGACACAACCTTGAAGATTCTGAATAAGAAGGGGGGTCTAGGGGAAGTACCTGTAAGGGCCGTGACGACTCGTGTACAGAGGCAGAAGTTCACTGGAGCTTTATATCAGAACACCATAGTATTCATGATCCTAGGATATGAACACACCTAATTTCACATACATAAGAAATCAGTAAGCAAGAAGAAAATGTACAGAAGACACGTCAACCATTTTAATTCCTCAAAAGACACTCAATTAAAGTCAAGCTCAAAGCTTTTGAAGAAGACTCGCCTCAACCGTACAACATTGAAAGTATTCAATTAAAGCCTAAGGCTCATGCCTCTTTAATCTAAAGAAGGCACCACAAATGGAAAACTCGGTAAGTGATTACCCAATTGTTAATGACGTGAGCCATGCCGGGGAGAAGTCTTGAAATCTGAAGTGGCTAATAGCAGTACAATCCTCAACTTTTACCACAGTCCATCTTATATTCACAACTTTTGGTGTCGGATTGAAGCTTTCTGCAATGGTTTAGAGCGCATCAATTAAATAACAGCCAGCCAGGTGCATAGTCAACAATTTGCCATAAACTTTATCAAACCTAGTTACACAAATAGGAATCTACCTATGATTGAGATCCTGGTGCTAATGAGGGCTACTTATGCAATCGTCCCCCCCGATGACCTGCAACGAAATCAAGCCAAGGAATCAGTTTCAGACCGACCAACAATGAGTGAAACGGTGAAAGCACTAGAAATCATATTACAGAAAGATGGTTTGAACGAATTCTATCTCTGCTTCGTCATCTGCTACTAGTTTGAGCAAGGATACCATGAACATTTATCGCAACAGCCACGTTGATGGGTGATTGACTCCCTCCCAAAAGCCCAATCCTTACCTCCTGCAAACGATGGCATTCTACAATGTTTCTGCAAAAGGGCGAATCCTTTAACCATCAAAACAAGGCATTGTACTCTCAGACTCACAAGAAGTTATTCATGACCAAGAGATTGGTACCTTTAAGGAGCCTACACACTTGCAGAAAGATGTCTGCAAACGTACTCCAACCAAGGCCTACCCTGTTGAGGCCCGCGCATGAGATTAGTAACTTCAGCACAATAGGATCGGTTAATCCTGAAACTGAAATTTGAGCAAACCTTCAGCACATGAAAACAGCTATTGCAAGTATAAAAATCAGGGCAGTTCTGCATATACCTCTACTTTATGTACTTCCGGTTTTATTACATCCCTGGTTGCAGCTCCAGTTACGAGAAAGCCTGGCCTGAGGGCAAGTATCACTTGGTGGTATCAACTCTCCCACGAAGTCTGCTCTTAATGATCGCAACCGTTAATCTAAGAGTGCTCATTGTAGGAGGAACAACTGCACATTAAAGGTTTTCAAGGAATTAATTGAATATAGGGCAACAACATTTTCTACATATTCAGTACCTCAAGCAAATATTGAAGTTCATGGAAAAACAACCACGACGTCCTTCAGCTGTGCACGTATTGATGATCCTGCAAAAGAGAAAATGGGAGAAAACTCATTGTTAAGGATTGAGGATGCTTAGTCGAATTGCCAGGCCATGAGTATGAAGCCAGTCTCTAATGCGCGCACCAACACAAGATCCTCCATCTGGGCCTTTAATCCGTCTTCTAGCCCAACTCATCTGTTTTCCACACCTATCAAGTATTAAAATACAAGTTAGCGAATCGACTAAAGAATATACCTGTTAAGGGAGAGATTCGATTCAGATAAAATCAAGCCTTCATAGCAGTGAATCATAGCATTAAACGAGATTAATACAGAAATCACAAGTTGGGATTCTTTTCATTAGTACATCAAACGAAAGGGGAAAGATTTTAAACCCCAAGAAGAACCAATTTGGAAATTCCAATCAGCATTCAAGGCACTTAAAATCGAATCCCTTTAACACAAATCTCAACTCAGAGCCTATAAAAAGAGGGACGGAAACTCAGAAAGGGGGATCGATACAAAAAACTCATACACGCAAAAATCCCAATCAAGAAACCCCAACGTACATCAATTCTCAAAAATCCCCAAAATCAAAAAACCTAAATCAAGAAGAAGGACTTATCTGCGAAGCCCTATTCGCGCTGCCCACCGCAAATCGCCGAGAACGCAATTCGCCATCTCGCCCGCCGCCACCATACTCAGTGGAGCCACGAAGCTATCGCCCCATCACCGTTGAGCCGCCGTTGGTCCTTGGGTAGAACTTCCATTCCGATCTGATTGCCTTTTATGTGTTTGTTGATTTACAGGTTTATTGAAAAGCGAAGGAGAAAAGAGGCGAGGGGAAAGAAATGTGAAGGAAGATGGCCGATCGAAGAGGTGGAAGAGATTGGATTTGGGGCTTAGGGTTCCTTCTTTTTTTTTGTATTTTCTGTTTAATTTGTGTTAATCACTAATCACACACTGATACTCACCACACATGCACTAAATCCCCCGTTAAATCACTAATCTTTTCTTAAAAAAACCTAATCATCATCTTTTAACTTAATTAACTAATTAAATAACTTTTTAAATAATCAACACCTTTTAACTTTTTTTTAGTCACTAGTTGAATAATAATAATTTACCAACTTTATTAGGTAATGATGTTAATAAAAGAAAATTATTTTTTTAAACACTTTTTTATAAATAATAATGTTTTCTATTTTAAAATTATCTCACACTCAAAACTATTTTTTAAAATAAATTAATAAATTTTTCTATTAACATCCAAGGAGTCTTGCTAAATCAAATTAACATTTTCTTTCCTAAAAAAAATCAGCTCCATCAAACTTTTTATTAAAACCAATAACAACTTTTTATAAAACTAATATCCATTATAAAATAATCACCTCAATTAAGTTTTATAATAAATTAGGATCATTATAGCATTTTATTCAAACTTAGAATTTAATTTTATATTCAATCCCACTTAAAATAATTCAAACTAAATCTCACTAAACAAAATAATCAACTACTTAAAATCAATCCGCATCGTAACATACAAATTGATCTTACACTCACGACACAATCACTCTCACGTACACCTAGCGCTTTCATGCGTATTTATATTTATCTTTATCCACTTTATCTTATCCACAAGGCACACACTCACCTAGCGCTTTCATGCGTACTTGTATGGTTTACTTTCTCGCCATTTATTCTATTGCATTTATATTATCAATCTATATCTATCATCCTTGCATCGCATTGCGTTTCGTCCAAAGGAAAAACCTACACATAATTCAACGTTGTGTGTAGTTGCACATCATATGCATCATATCCCCTTAGATCCTTGATTCTTCAAGTTGATCGTTTAGGATAGAACCTACCCCATAGGAAGGACCCTGTCTTTATATTCTACAACATAGAAAACAAACAATCAAAACAACACAACTTTTCAAACACAAACAAAGAATAGATGTTAATCATCTTAAGTGAGATATAATCTCCACCCCACAACAATACAATCAAACATGTAGGGACTTTGCCTTAAGAACGACAAAGGCATACTTGGCGACCATCCGAGTATGTAAGACCTTTTCTTAAGACGATGCAAAGACCATTTCCTACAACCCTTTTCTTTACATTTGTGGCGGTTATCTCTCCCTTAAAATGAAGACTCATCTCTTCTCCTAAACCCAATCAAAACAACTACCCTAAACCCGTAGGAACTTTGACCAAAGTCAAAGAGCTCCTCTAACCCTTTAGTATGAACTACAACATACTCTGATTCCACTCCCGTAAGGATATGTAGGCATAAGGTGCGGCGCCTTATCGAGTATACTTAGATATAAACCACTAGGGTCTCTAATCCCTTAAGCAGATAAAAACATAGCAGTAAATAAATATAAAACAAGAGGTTCCTGTAGAGTACTACAGAAACTTAGGATGCTAGTACCTTCCCTAAGTTTAACCGACCCCCGAACCTAAAACTCTCTAAACCTTGCATTTGCATTGCATTGTGGGAATTTCGATCTTTATCCCTTCCTTTGGACAAATCAAAGTTCGGTTGCAAATTGAATTAACGATTCAAACTAATCAATAGTTTGGTATCCGATTTTCACCGCGACAGAAATGGCGACTTCACTGGGGAACTCAGTGGGTTTCCCTATCTTATTTTATTTGTTTATTGCTTTATATATCTGCCTACTTGATTATTTGTTTACATGTTTTCTCTTCTGTTCCTTTTGGGTTTGTTGTCCTTGAGTGGTGAGATAAAGTTCTACACCCGAACTTGAGGGAAATTAAGATAGGATGGTGATATATTCGAGGAGGCTTATAGGGAGTGGAATCCCTACTAAGTTGAATCGAGAATCCCGCTCAGTTGAGGCCCTTTCGAAATAGCACTGTTGAACGATCCATCGTGAAGACACTCACTACTTTCGACTTTGGAGCCTATGATGTTGAGGACCGTAGTCACCTTAACCCAACTTTGGCCTTTATTAGGACGTAGTGCGGGACTATGAGGGGGTACCCCCGAAATAGTGCTACGCGATGCTACACTCAAAAGAAGTTCTCTTGAGAATATTATTAACCCTCGAGTACTTGGGAAGTTGATAATATCCGAAAGATGGGCTAATGACTTTGGGAACCTTATTAGAACCTTGTTCTACAGGTACAAACAACATTTAGTCCTTAAACCTTTTGGGAAGGGTACACCTTTACTCCATGCTCGTTGCAAACCTAGGGTGCCCCTTGATTATTTATCTTTATGTCCTTATGTGAATACTTGTGTTTGCTGCATTCATATAACATCATTCTGCATTGGACTTCATGGGATTTACTTTCGTTTATGGACATTGTAGGTTACTATGGCTTCAGATAAAAGACATACTATGAAATATACTTTTAAGAGTCCCAAATTGGATGACCTAAAGAAGTTGTGGGGTTTCATCGAAGATCAAGAAGGATTCAAGACCAAGTATGGGAAGCTGATATCCTTGTTGGGTTGCTCAGTGAATGAAGGACTTCTTGCCACCTTGCTACAGTTCTATGATCCTCTCTACCATTGTTTCACCTTTCCAGATTTTCAGTTGCTACCTATATTAGAAGAGTATTCTTTTTTGGTTGGTCTACCTGTCCTTGAAGAATCTCCTTTTCCCTTCTTGGAAAAGGACCCTGATGAGAAAGATATTGCTAAAGCCCTCCGTTTGAAGGTGTCTGACGTCAAAGCTAACCTAGTTACTAAGGATGGAACTCTTGGTTTAAAGACAGGTTTCCTAATCGAGAAAGCTTCCTTCTATGCCGGTTATTCTAATAAGGCTCCGTTCGAGGCAATCTTTGCTTTACTCGTTTATGGATTGTTTTTATTCCCGAGTTTCGAAGGGTTCATCGATCTCAAGGCATTCAAGATCTTTATGAAGAATAACCCAGTGCCAACTCTGTTGGGAAATGCATATCACTCTGTACATCTCCGAAACCTTCGTGGTGGAGGGATGATTACTTGCTGTGTACCTTTACTTTACAAGTGGTTTATTTCGCACTTGCCGAAGTCTAGCTCTTTTACAAACATCGGCAAAGAGCATTGGTCTCCAAGGGTTATGGCTTTGACCCATTCTGACATTGATTGGTACAACCGAGTGTATGATGGAGTATTAATCATTGATAGCTGCGGTGACTTTGCTAATGTACCATTGCTCAGCTTTGATGGAGGAATCAACTACAATCCTATCTTAGCTCGTCGACAGTTGGGATACCCGTTGAAGGAACCTCCCAAAAGTGTTCAAGTAGAGGGTATGTTCTTCAAAGATGATATAGAGCTTCTAGGAAGAGTTCTGGACGCATGGCGTAGGGTATACAAGAAAGGAAAGAGAAGTCTAGGGAAGCCTAACTGTGTGTCTTTGGAACCATACCTCCAGTGGGTCAGACAAAGGGCAACCGATCTAAAGATGCCATATTCCCGTCAAGATCCCATAGCTCCCAGGAGAGAGCCCACTTATGTCTTTATGTCTAAAGCCGAGGAGTTAGAAGTGTCCTTAAGAAAGTCTCAACATGAGCTGGAATCTTGGAGGAACAAGTGCCATGTGGCAGTGGCAGACAATGATAAGTATCAAAAGCAGAATGTTGAACTTCAAGAGCAGAATGTTGAACTTCAAGAGCAGAAGGATGAACTTCAAGAGCAGAAGGATGAACTTCAAGAGCAGAAGGATGAACTTCAGAAGGAGAAGGATGAACTTCAGAAACAGCTACAATTGAAGGATGAAGAGCTACTCCCTTGCAAGAAGAGGAAAGTCATGGAGGATTTATTTTTCTCCGACCCACAATGCACTATCTGGAAAATAATTGTGGACAACCTTATCCATGAGAAGACGCAACTCGAAGAGCAGCTCAAGCAGCAACATTCAAAGCTTCTTTAGTGTCTTTACTAGCTTTTATTTAGCTTTTATTTGGGACTCTTTAAAAGAAATATTTATGTAGTCCGTTTCAAATTTAATAAAACGTTTTTACCGCAATGCCTATAAATAGAGGGATCCCATGAAGTCCTAATCATCTTGCATTGCATTCTTCTTCCATTGTTCACTTCAAGAAACTCAAATTCGTTCTGTAGGTGTTGTAATCATGGATTTCAGAAGAGAAACCCTGAAGTACACTTTTCAGAGTCCCAACCTCGAAAGCTTGAGAGAACTAGCCGAACTCATCGAGGATCGCTTTGCCTTCACAGCAGAATATGGAGGAGTTTTCCGTTTCCTTGAGCTAAGGATGAAAGAAGGACTGTTGGAAACATTGGTTTAATTCTATGACCCGATGTATCACTGCTTCACTTTTCCGGACTACCAGTTGATGCCGACCTTGGAAGAATACTCAGAACTCTTGAGGATGCCCGTGACTGTTCGACCCTTGTTCACCGGAAGGGAGGACACGCCTAGTCACCAGGAAATTGCAAACGCTACCCATCTTAGCCTAGAAGATGTCCAGACGCACCTAACCACCAAGGAAGGAGTCCTTGGGTTCCCTGCCGACTTTTTGATCGAAAAAGTCCGTTACCATGCTGAAAGAAAGGAGGCTCTCATATTGGAAGCCAATTTCGCTTTGTTGGTCTATGGAACTTTCTGGTTCCCTAAAATTGACAATTTTGTTGATATGGATGCAATCAAGCTCTTCATACTCAAGAATCCAGTACCCACCTTGCTTGCTGATACGTACTTCTCGATTCACTCGAAGAATGCCGAAGGAGGGGGACACATTGTATGCTGTACCGCTTTGCTGTACTCATGGTTCATCGCTCGTTTGACTCGATACCCGTCCCTTTGGGATGAAGTAGCAACACCTCGATGGTCCGAGATACTTATGGCCCTTACCCACTCGGACATTGTGTGGTATGATCCCGCCTATGGAGGCGTGCCTATGATTCCTAGCATCGGAGGATTCCCCAACGTACCGCTCATTGGAAGAGAAGGATGTATAAGTTACAATCCCGCTTTGGCCCGTAGACAGCTTGGACACCCTATGATCCAAGTGCCCGACCCAGCTGCGTTGGAAGAGATCTATTTCAAAGGAGAAGAGGACCTAGACCTAAGGACTGTCATCATTTATGCATGGAAATACAGTGATAGAGAAGGAACAGCTGCTTCCGGATACCCCAACTGTGCTGTTTCTGAAGATTATCTGCATTGGGTGCGTGAAAGGGCTCTCGATCTCAAGATGCCTTTTCCTTTCCACGAACCTATGGTATTGTCTCCTCACGACCCCGACTGGTTCGAGGAAGAGGAAATAGAACAAGTAAGGATTGCTTTGGATGAAGCCCGGAAGTTGAGAACCGCCTGGAAGAATAAGTTCTTCACCCTCAAAGTAGAGAAGGAGAGACTTCAGAAAGCTCCAGAGTTAGAAGTTGCCAGGAAGAGAAAGGCACAAGGAGATTTATTTTCTCCTCATGCCTCTTCAAGTATTGTCACCAATGATGATCTCCCCTCAACTACCATGGCTTGGAAGGAGTGTATGGAACGACTTATCATCGAGAAAGCGGCGCTGCAGGAGCACATTGACCAATTGACAGAGGAGCTCCGTACAAAGAAGACCATGGAGTAGAGTTCTGAGTTTTCTTTTGCTTTCGTTGTAATAAACTCTGAAAAGAGTACTTTGCTTTTCTCAAGAATAAAAAGTTTTTCAATTATCCTACATTATAACACTGAAAAAACACTTTGAGTTTCTTGAAGTCTGCATTTTCGCATTAGCATCCTGCATTTAGCATGGCATTTTACATTTATGCATGTGTCCTTCCTTTGTTGTGGCTCATTTTGGTTTTCCATCTTCTACTGTCAGTCGCCACCTCGACCATCTGACCAAGCCGGAAGTATCATTAAAGGATAGTAAGGAGAACAAAGACATGGATCGCATGACTAACTTCAGATTAAGGTCTAACCCGACGCTTCGTCGTCCCTCCGACGACTTTGTTCCTGTGCAACTTCAGCCTGTGCAAGAAAAGGAAATGGATGATCCAGAGCTTACAGCATTCAAGAATGAATTTCGTGACTTCGAGGAACGATGGAAAGTGATGAAGAGGAACCGCGCGCCTGATTTTCATGCTCATGACCCGCACCTAGTTCCAAACTCCGTTATCCCCCCGGGATTCCAGATGCCAGCCTTCGAAGTGTACAAAGGTACAATTTGTCCAAGGTACCATTTGATGATGTTTTGTCAGAAAATGACCGCCTATCTTGGAAATGACCAACTATTGATCCACTGTTTCCAAGAAAGTTTGGGTAGAGCACCATCAGCATGGTATATGAAGCTGCAAGCGAATCACATTCAGTCTTGGGAAGACTTAACTTTTGCTTTCGTGAAGCAATACCATCATAACTTGGGTATAGCCCCGAACAATAGAGATGACTGTGGACCTTCCAGAGAATTCATGGCTCCGGTACCCCATCCTCAGCATCAGTATGCGATGCCCGCTCAGCGTGAACAACAACCACATCCTAGGCAGAGGTTGGCCTCTCCAGATCAACTACAGCATCGACAATTCCAGAAAAGGTATCAAAGGATGACTCCAGATGCACCAAGGGAAGCAATTCGCCAGTTTGATCCTATCCCGGTGAAGTACGCTGATTTATTTCCAGCACTAATTCAAAGAGGGCATATCCAGACTAAAGCCCCACCCAAGGTACCTAAGAGGTTTCCATACTGGTACAATGCCAACAAATTTTGCCTGTATCATCAAGGTGCTCCGGGGCACGACATTGAGAGTTGTTACGGCATGAAAGCAGACGTCCAAAATTTGGTCAAAGATAGAGTCTTGATCTTTGAGGGTTCCGTCCCTTACGTACGAGATAACCCCCTATCGCAACAAGGTTCATCCTCCCCAGGCATGATTCAAGGTCGCCAACGCCGTGTCTGAAAGCTGCGCACCAGACATTTCTGCATTTCTTTCCCGTCTACATGAAAGCACAATAAAGATCCTGGAAAGGACTTTCAGAAGAACTTCACATTTTCTTTCGTTTGTTTGTGTGTTTATTTCTTTGATTGAAAGCATATTTTGCATGTAAGAACTTTCTGTTTCGAATAAGTAATGCAATAACTGTTTGTCTTGAAGAAATCCATTCGTTTTCACTCAAATAGTTTTTTTTCAAAATTATTTATAATGCCGACTTGTACCCGATCTCCTGCTCTGGAAGAGAATTGGAAGGAGGATGATGAAGTAAAACACATGATCTCTCGTTGTATGCTTCGAATAAAAACCCTACTGATGATGTAAGGCATTATTTTAAACCTCCTGAGAGCCAAAATAGTCAACCCTTTCTTTTAAACCTTGATTGAGGATCCGTTCTCTTTCTCCCCAACCCTTTCAAACATCATTTTCTTAACCTGGGGGCAGGGTGATATCAAAAAAGATGAACATCTCTCAAAATTGGGTGGGCACAAATATACTCTAACCCTTTCTACTTCCATTCTACAAGTCATAAATTAAACCCATATACCAACCTCAAAGTCCTAATTGAGGTAAGGTTTAATTCGAAAGCATACTCGATGAGATATTGTTTCCTGACTCCTTGAGCTATGCTCAAATTTAAATCGGTTTATAAATAACGATTCAATCCGTATCCTAACTAGTGGTTTCAATCACAAGTTATTGCGATGCCTTTTTTCAAAACTTCAAGACAAGCGCGTGTTGCATTAACCATTTCAGAATGGATATTTCAAATGTGTTAAATACGCTTGACATCTTAGAAAGACCACATACAGATATCGATGATGATATTTGAATACTTTGCTGACTTAAGGCAAGTCATTCTTCCCAAGAAAATTTCATCCGTGCAAGTCTTGGGTTCAACTAGAAGAAATTCAAGAACTCACTCACCGCCAATCAGGGGCAGTTACGTCGAGATTCGGTGAATCTCTAGAGAGTTTGAAAACAGTGAGGCATTTGGGCATCATGTTTTCTGTAAAATCCTCTCTAGATGTTGCTTTTAAACTATGTGACTTGGGGCATTTGAAGATTGGAGCAAAAGATGTATATCTCATCCTCAGGAAGCTTGACCCCAACATGTTCAACAACTACGAAGACCCAGGATATTTATTTTATCCCTATGAAACTTCGGTTTGGATACCTCCGTCTACAATTTCATACAACATTCCAAGCTTATCAAGATGGTACATCCCCAACTGGATTGATCATTTTGTCTCAAGAGAAATTTTGAAGCTCTGAAGCAGTATTGGGATCCTATACTTAGTTCTCCATTTATCCTCAGTGATACTTCTACCTTTGAAGATTGGTCGGATGTTTGTTCCGAGACATTTATCCCGTATTCGGTCTTTGCTTTCGTCTGTTTTGTCAGCATAAGCATACACATATCATATAAGTAGATAGCATAACATTTGCATTTTGTGCATCTTCGTTTGTTTTACTCTATCTCTTCGATCGCGTTTACCCTTGGGTATTTGGGCGTGTCTTACTCCCTCCAAATAGATTTGTCAGCCCTAAGCAAAAGAAACTCAATATTTCTATTTCCCCACGAAGTTTGATCCTCGTGGAAGACAGTTGTTTCAGTACATTCCCATTGGAGTTTATGCCTCTGTGGTTGAATCTTGCTTGACAGTTTCTCTTCGGTTGTTTCCCGAATTGAACTTCGGTCTTTGGCAATCACACTATGAACATCTCCAGCTTTTGAGCATGGGTCAAGAGCGCATTTATTTTGCGCTTTGACATTATGAGGATCACCATTGAAGACGTGACGTTTCTTCAACAACATTACAAGATCTCTTCAACAACTTACAGCTAAATGACAGAAGATCTCTTTACTTGAGCAACTCGTTTTGGGCAGATCTATTCTCAAAACGACAAACAACAACTTCCTCAAGATAATCTGTCTATCCCCAGTGGATTATCTCAAGATTATCAAGTCAGAGCAAAGTACATTACAGATACTTCCCCATTTGAGGATTTCTGCTACTACAATTTCACATTTCTTTTACAATTACAGCAGAGGTACTTCAAAAATGATCTTCCTCAGAGAGTTCATTACGAGTACAATCAATGACATATCTCCTTACAAGAGGACACTCCACGTATCAACCGGTTTACAACTCTTTTGAAGATCCCCGGTGCACATTCTACAAATCGCCAATACAATACAAATTGCATCTACAATTACAAGTACAAGATCATGTCTACAAAATTCTACAATTACAGATTACATCGACAACATTTACGTCAGCAATTCTACAGTTTTACAATTTTCAATCTACAATCTAGAAATTTACAACCCCTCTTTGAGGACGCTCTAACGAGTTTCCATCATTTTGGGTAGGAACCGAGACCAGCTCATGGTTCCCATACCATGGAGCAAGGGGAAGTTCGGCATTTGAAACCGAGACCAGCTCATGGTTCCCATACCATGGAGCAAGGGGAAGTTCGACATCGGAGACCGAGACCGGCGCATGACTCCCATATCATGATGCTCGGGGAAGCTCAACAACTACAGTTACACCTACAATCTACAATCTGCAAATTTACAACCCCTCTTTGAAGACGCTCTCACGAGTTTCCATCATTTTGGGTAGGAACCGAGACCAGCTCATGGTTCCCATACCATGGAGCAAGGGGAAGTTCGACATCTGAAACCGAGACCAGCTCATGGTTCCCATACCATGGAGCAAGGGGAAGTTCGACATCTGAAACCGAGACTAGCTCATGGTCCCCGTACCATAATGCCAGGAGAAGTTATACATTTTACCATTTCAGCTGAGTTACAGAATATAAGAAAAAAAAGAAAAGAAGAGATCCATTTTGAGTTACTATTGACCATCACCTCGGTAGCAAAAGTATCTTTCGATCACAAATCGTCAAAATCACCGCATCCTTGATGCATGAGTTACCGTTACACGTTTGGAGATTTCCCATGGGTGATTGTTCTTATCCTCGTAGGGTCCCGCCTTGTTGGATTTGTTGCTCTTCTGTCTAGCATGTCGTGTCCAGATTTGTCCGTCTTGCATTCTCATATCATTGCATATCATTTTCATTTGGTGGCCTCTTAGGGCCAAAAATTCGTGCAATGTTTGTATTTAAGTCCCTCCTATCTCGTCGAGACGGAGATTTCAATCTCCATGTCTCCGAATAGGAGTAACTTAAATAGGGGCATCTGTTGCACCCTAATTTTTAACCATAAGATGCCATCTCTTTTTTATTTTTATATTTTGTCTCTATACTTTTATGCGTTTTCTACTGCTAATCAATTTGCGCAGGTGCGATATTTTCATGTAAACTCTTATGATCAAGCATCCCATGGACAAGACACGAATCATAGTGATTAAGATTTTTTTGCGCCATCAAGTATTTGTTGCTATGACGCAAGTTATAATTCGAGGTTGAGGTTCCTCCAAGTATGCTTCGGGTTTTCTTATATGTGCGAAGGGATTAAGGAGAGAGTTTTAACTTAGGGTTCACAAGCGACATTTGAGATTGGTCAAGGTCAGGTTGTCGTGTGATGCAAGTGGTGATTCAGATTTGAAAGTTTGCAACTCGAGTTATAGTCTCACGAAGTTCAAATTGGACCTCAGACTCAAGAATCACTTTGAGCTTTCCACGCCATTAATCCACTCTTGAGGACGTATCCAAGTTGTACAATACATCACGCCTTGGCCCACTGGCTGATTGTCATTTGCTGTTTTTGTTAGAGAACTAGAAATAATATTTACGGTACAACCACCAGTTTGAAGGCCCCTATACTACAAGGCCCATGACGCACCTTTTATGGAATATTAGTCGCCAACTTAAGATATCATGCTTGAATAAATTTACGTGTCCAAGGTTTAACAATGCAAAACTCGAAGCGGTGATGTAGAAACATTTAGGAGAAGATGTTTTTAAGATCAAGAAGTGTTAATTGAGTTTGGTACATAACTTGTTCGCTGTCATGGAACCGTGAGCCAATGTTTATTACAAATCTCCACTTAACTAAATGCCTACAAATTATCACAAATCCATATACAAGAGAAAGTGCTTGCAATCATTATCATGCCAAGCTGTTTTCTTAAATTACGACATCATAGGTCTACACTAAGTTACGTTGTGCAAAAGAATGTTTAGTGAACCATCATTCAAGAAGCTCCTAATGCAAGATACGCAGCCTCGCGAACTAGAAAGCGGCTCCGTGCTATTGGTCTTCCACCACCTGTGGGAGTTAGATTGGGAGAACGCCAAAGAGTCCTTACTGCTTGGAGTTTGAACCTTTCGCTTTTGCTTGATTAAAGAGACCGACTCAAGGATTTCGAAAGTCTTCGTATCAGAAGTGTGTACAACTTCAAAGACGCGGACATGAAGGTCCACATGCTTAACCGAGATCCAGATATTATGAGACCAACCTGCCAACAGAATTTGATAAGGTTAATAATGCGGTAATACAATTTTCTACGACGAAAGTGCATTTCGAAAATCCAAGACAATGATCAAGGGATACACCATTTTGGCATGAAATATGGCCATATTAAAATAACAAATGTTTATGAACTTCAAATGTAGGATATGTCCGACACAACCTTGAAGATTCTGAATAAGAAGGGGGGTCTAGGGGAAGTACCTGTAAGGGCCGTGACGACTCGTGTACAGAGGCAGAAGTTCACTGGAGCTTTATATCAGAACACCATAGTATTCATGATCCTAGGATATGAACACACCTAATTTCACATACATAAGAAATCAGTAAGCAAGAAGAAAATGTACAGAAGACACGTCAACCATTTTAATTCCTCAAAAGACACTCAATTAAAGTCAAGCTCAAAGCTTTTGAAGAAGACTCGCCTCAACCGTACAACATTGAAAGTATTCAATTAAAGCCTAAGGCTCATGCCTCTTTAATCTAAAGAAGGCACCACAAATGGAAAACTCGGTAAGTGATTACCCAATTGTTAATGACGTGAGCCATGCCGGGGAGAAGTCTTGAAATCTGAAGTGGCTAATAGCAGTACAATCCTCAAATTTTACCACAGTCCATCTTATATTCACAACTTTTGGTGTCGGATTGAAGCTTTCTGCAATGGTTTAGAGCGCATCAATTAAATAACAGCCAGCCAGGTGCATAGTCAACAATTTGCCATAAACTTTATCAAACCTAGTTACACAAATAGGAATCTACCTATGATTGAGATCCTGGTGCTAATGAGGGCTACTTATGCAATCGTCCCCCCCGATGACCTGCAACGAAATCAAGCCAAGGAACCAGTTTCAGACCGACCAACAATGAGTGAAACGGTGAAAGCACTAGAAATCATATTACAGAAAGATGGTTTGAACGAATTCTATCTCTGCTTCGTCATCTGCTACTAGTTTGAGCAAGGATACCATGAACATTTATCGCAACAGCCACGTTGATGGGTGATTGACTCCCTCCCAAAAGCCCAATCCTTACCTCCTGCAAACGATGGCATTCTACAATGTTTCTGCAAAAGGGCGAATCCTTTAACCATCAAAACAAGGCATTGTACTCTCAGACTCACAAGAAGTTATTCATGACCAAGAGATTGGTACCTTTAAGGAGCCTACACACTTGCAGAAAGATGTCTGCAAACGTACTCCAACCAAGGCCTACCCTGTTGAGGCCCGCGCATGAGATTAGTAACTTCAGCACAATAGGATCGGTTAATCCTGAAACTGAAATTTGAGCAAACCTTCAGCACATGAAAACAGCTATTGCAAGTATAAAAATCAGGGCAGTTCTGCATATACCTCTACTTTATGTACTTTCGGTTTTATTACATCCCTGGTTGCAGCTCCAGTTACGAGAAAGCCTGGCCTGAGGGCAAGTATCACTTGGTGGTATCAACTCTCCCACGAAGTCTGCTCTTAATGATCGCAACCGTTAATCTAAGAGTGCTCATTGTAGGAGGAACAACTGCACATTAAAGGTTCTCAAGGAATTAATTGAATATAGGGCAGCAACATTTTCTACATATTCAGTACCTCAAGCAAATATTGAAGTTCATGGAAAAACAACCACGACGTCCTTCAGCTGTGCACGTATTGATGATCCTGCAAAAGAGAAAATGGGAGAAAACTCATTGTTAAGGATTGAGGATGCTTAGTCGAATTGCCAGGCCATGAGTATGAAGCCAGTCTCTAATGCGCGCACCAACACAAGATCCTCCATCTGGGCCTTTAATCCGTCTTCTAGCCCAACTCGTCTGCTTTCCACACCTATCAAGTATTAAAATACAAGTTAGCGAATCGACTAAGGAATATACCTGTTAAGGGAGAGATTCGATTCAGATAAAATCAAGCCTTCATAGCAGTGAATCATAGCATTAAACGAGATTAATACAGAAATCACAAGTTGGGATTCTTTTCATTAGTACATCAAACGAAAGGGGAAAGATTTTAAACCCCAAGAAGAACCAATTTGGAAATTCCAATCAGCATTCAAGGCACTTAAAATCGAATCCCTTTAACACAAATCTCAACTCAGAGCCTATAAAAAGAGGGACGGAAACTCAGAAAGGGGGATCGATACAAAAAACTCATACACGCAAAAATCCCAATCAAGAAACCCCAACGTACATCAATTCTCAAAAATCCCCAAAATCAAAAAACCTAAATCAAGAAGAAGGACTTATCTGCGAAGCCCTATTCGCGCTGCCCACCGCAAATCGCCGAGAACGCAATTCGCCATCTCGCCCGCCGCCACCATACTCAGTGGAGCCACGAAGCTATCGCCCCATCACCGTTGAGCCGCCGTTGGTCCTTGGGTAGAACTTCCATTCCGATCTGATTGCCTTTTATGTGTTTGTTGATTTACAGGTTTATTGAAAAGCGAAGGAGAAAAGAGGCGAGGGGAAAGAAATGTGAAGGAAGATGGCCGATCGAAGAGGTGGAAGAGATTGGATTTGGGGCTTAGGGTTCCTTCTTTTTTTTGTATTTTCTGTTTAATTTGTGTTAATCACTAATCACACACTGATACTCACCACACATGCACTAAATCCCCCGTTAAATCACTAATCTTTTCTTAAAAAAACCTAATCATCATCTTTTAACTTAATTAACTAATTAAATAACTTTTTAAATAATCAACACCTTTTAACTTTTTTTTAGTCACTAGTTGAATAATAATAATTTACCAACTTTATTAGGTAATGATGTTAATAAAAGAAAATTATTTTTTTTAACACTTTTTTATAAATAATAATGTTTTCTATTTTAAAATTATCTCACACTCAAAACTATTTTTTAAAATAAATTAATAAATTTTTCTATTAACATCCAAGGAGTCTTGCTAAATCAAATTAACATTTTCTTTCCTAAAAAAAATCAGCTCCATCAAACTTTTTATTAAAACCAATAACAACTTTTTATAAAACTAATATCCATTATAAAATAATCACCTCAATTAAGTTTTATAATAAATTAGGATCATTATAGCATTTTATTCAAACTTAGAATTTAATTTTATATTCAATCCCACTTAAAATAATTCAAACTAAATCTCACTAAACAAAATAATCAACTACTTAAAATCAATCCGCATCGTAACATACAAATTGATCTTACACTCACGACACAATCACTCTCACGTACACCTAGCGCTTTCATGCGTATTTATATTTATCTTTATCCACTTTATCTTATCCACAAGGCACACACTCACCTAGCGCTTTCATGCGTACTTGTATGGTTTACTTTCTCGCCATTTATTCTATTGCATTTATATTATCAATCTATATCTATCATCCTTGCATCGCATTGCGTTTCGTCCAAAGGAAAAACCTACACATAATTCAACGTTGTGTGTAGTTGCACATCATATGCATCATATCCCCTTAGATCCTTGATTCTTCAAGTTGATCGTTTAGGATAGAACCTACCCCATAGGAAGGACCCTGTCTTTATATTCTACAACATAGAAAATAAACAATCAAAACAACACAACTTTTCAAACACAAACAGAGAATAGATGTTAATCATCTTAAGTGAGATATAATCTCCACCCCACAACAATACAATCAAACATGTAGGGACTTTGCCTTAAGAACGACAAAGGCATACTTGGCGACCATCCGAGTATGTAAGACCTTTTCTTAAGACGATGCAAAGACCATTTCCTACAACCCTTTTCTTTACATTTGTGGCGGTTATCTCTCCCTTAAAATGAAGACTCATCTCTTCTCCTAAACCCAATCAAAACAACTACCCTAAACCCGTAGGAACTTTGACCACAGTCAAAGAGCTCCTCTAACCCTTTAGTATGAACTACAACATACTCTGATTCCACTCCCGTAAGGATATGTAGGCATAAGGTGCGGCGCCTTATCGAGTATACTTAGATATAAACCACTAGGGTCTCTAATCCCTTAAGCAGATAAAAACATAGCAGTAAACAAATATAAAACAAGAGGTTCCTGTAGAGTACTACAGAAACTTAGGATGCTAGTACCTTCCCTAAGTTTAACCGACCCCCGAACCTAAAACTCTCTAAACCTTGCATTTGCATTGCATTGTGGGAATTTCGATCTTTATCCCTTCCTTTGGACAAATCAAAGTTCGGTTGCAAATTGAATTAACGATTCAAACTAATCAATAGTTTGGTATCCGATTTTCACCGCGACACATGGTAGAAGTGTAGAAGGAGTGTAAAACAAAGTTGGATGATACCGTTATTGAAGATATGGCTTGACTGAAGATCACTCGAGATTCCACTAGATTCTGCTTTATATTAGGTGTTGTCCTTAAGAGATTGACTTTGACATCTTGATCTGCCAAGCATAAAAACATGATAAATAACTTCATATGAAGACTTCATCTCATAGTGATGGTAAAAGTACAAAAAGAGTATAAAACTACATTGGATGATCTCTCAATCCTTTAATAAATCCACTTTGACCTACCTTCGACGTTATAAACTTTCTTACCCTCTCTCACTAGCATTAAAATTAAACTATAAACCTAATAGTCAAACTATATATTTCACTTTGATACAAAACCTCTATTTATAGATAAAAAACTTTATCATAATTCGTTGGGTGAAGGGTTGACCACCCAGAGAATTAATCTTTTCAACATTATTCAAACAACAAATAAACCTTTGAACCACCTTAAACTTATTGGGTATGTTTTGGGCCGGTCAAAGATCCAGTATGAAGGCCAAACCATGCATAAGCTCAAAAGAGGTGATCCAAGGTATATAGTTAGCATACGTAAGAGCCAAGATACACTTTTCTGATATCCATTTTTTACTATACTCATCTTAGACTCTGTAGTTAACTTGGAAGTTGGAGTACTAACCTTGCAGGTCCACCCCAAGCCACAGTATTGGAGATCAACACCGATGGTTCTAGACCAACATCAATTATGGTTCTAATACGTAAAGTGACACCATCTGTTGGAATTTACATCTAAGTCCCACGAAATTCTACGATCAAATTCCATGAACAGATCATTCTTGATAGCAATCCAGATCTCTACCAATACTATTGTAAGATAGATAGAATAACTTCATGCGTCGTATCAAATAAATCTTCTGAATTCATCAATACGACACCACTTAAATTCTCTGTCATCGATGAGATTCACACGAAATCAATGTTTGACGGAAATCCATCATCAGAGTACCACCTTCAACAACGAATAAGAAAAAATCGCAAATTAAGGACTGGCTGATACTAGGATATCTGATCGCGACTTTCTATGTGTCGCTAATGCGAAAATCGGCGCCGACTGAACAGAAGAGTCGCCACCGTGCGTTATTTATCCCACGGGAGGGAAAGGAAACGCTCAGAGTAAACCTCGCACAACACGGGAAAGGTATGGTCGTCGCAACCAAAACCTGGATTCGGGAGTCGGTTACGCAAGGGGAAGGTATTAGCACCCCTCACGTTCGTCGTACTCGACGGGATCCACGCTTGTTTTCGGGTATGGATTGTTATTCTATCTAAACTAAAGGTCAAGGGTTAAAAGAAAATAAAATGAAAATAAAATGACTCGGCAAAGTATCGCACTTTATGCCTACGTATTCCCGTCTGAAACGAGAAATCAGAGTCAACGTAGTTCGCCTACCTACGGGAAAGGAGGGGAAGGTTGCTCGCTAGGATATCGCATCCTATGCCTACGTACTTTCATACAGCATGAAAGATCAGAGCAAACGTAGTTCGGGCCACGTACGACACCAGCTTGTCTTGGTTGATTTTATTCCTTCTGAAAAAGGTTTTTCTGATTAGCAGTCCCAGCGGACAAAAAAATGACGTTTTGATGAGTTCACATTCTTTTACGGAAGAAGTGTCTTTTATTGTGTTTGAAATATTTATTGTGTTTTTCTGTTTGTTTTGAGGAAGAAGAGACAGAACTCTAACCTACGGTTGCGAAGGGAATCAAACTAACCTAATGTTATCATGCATGGGTTAAGACCTAGTGTCTATCATGCTCCTCTCTTGCGCAGAGAGAAACAGAGATCCTAAGGGAATAGACGGAAACAGAAACAATAGCAGATATATATACAGTAAAGCAATAAAATGCATGGATGCAGCAATGCAAGCGAGGCAAGGGAGTCCCACTCAATCTCGAACCTAGAAAACAATAGGCAAAAGTGAACAGCATTCACTTTCAACCCAACAGGGTAAACAGCAAACAATACAGTCCGGAAAACCAATCAATACATCAGAAATGAAATACAGCAAAAGATAAACAGCATCAGCAGCTCTGCATCAACACCTATCTTCAAGTCATCTCCAGACAGCTATAAGCTTCAGCAAGCCTCAATCTCCATCTCCACAGCCTTCAAGCAAGGTCTTTGTCATCAATCTTCAGTCTACAATGGCTTTTCTTCAAGTCTCAAACCTCCAGGATGAGTATCAGTCAACAAGATGAAGTGAATGAATGTTAGACAGTCAATTACCTACCAAGGGTGGTTCATTAACAGTTAACATTAAACAGACAGTTTTCTCTCAAAAGTTCTATCTTTCAAATACATTCACTGATCCTTCCAAAGGAAGGAGGTGGATATTTGAAAGAGACTTTGAATCCTAGAGAAAGGATGGATGCAGACAAAGCATTCCATGTTTGAGAAACAAGCTTTCTAATCTAGAGCTCTGCCTAGCTCCTAAACCCTAGTCTCCTCAACAGCTGCTAGCAGGAATCTCCTCTTCAACTCTGGAAGTTGGTCTTTAAGCTCTGGATCTCCAATGGCTTCATCATCACAAGTCTTCAGCTCTCCCAATCCCCAAGCAATCCCAATGCCCACACAAACAAACAATAATCCCCAGAGGGCACACCACACCAGTCAATCAAATATAGACAGCAATATACTAATAGCAGTAGGGGAATCCTAGTGATTTCTAAGGGATCTAATAACTACCCATAGCCCCTATAGTCCCATATCTAAAATGTTCAATCTCTAAGTCCTAAGGGAAATGATTCAATTCTCCTAAGTTATCACTTAAACCCTAATTTTGTTCATGTTGTTCTCACCTACACTAATCACCTAAAATTAATTCCTAAAAATATGAACTAAAATGTATATACAAGCTAATCTTATCTACTAATCAACCTAAAAAGAATGGGTGAAAAATATTAAAGCAACTATTAGAACAAAAATTAACAAATTCATGCACTAAACAAAATGATATTTACACCTAATTAAAAGAAAAATATGCCAAAAATAAGAAAATAAAATGAACTATTAATTTTTTTGTATGAGAATTTTCTTGACCAAATTAAGAAAATAATGCAAAAAGAACCAATGGAAAATATGTATTCTATGATTTGTTATGATTTTTAAAAGATTTAATGTTTTTGAGGAAAAATAAAATGAAATAAAGTTGGCAGGGGGCGCAGCAAGTAATAAAAACCAGTTAAAAAAAGAACTGGGCCCAGACTGGGGGGCGCGCATAGCAAGCGCGTCTGGGCCCATGTGCACTCAGAAAGTAAACAAAAAATTAAAAAAATAGAAAACGGTGTAAAAAGTAAATATCTCAGTTGAAATGGAAATGGGCCTTGGTTCGTGGGGTGTGCATAGCAACAATTTCTGAGCCCAGTTTGAAGATTTAAATGAAACGGTGCGTTGCACCATTTGAATTTCCCTCCGTCTCCATCTTTCAATCGTGGCCATTGGTTTAGTATCCCAGTCAAAGTCAATCTCAAGATCGTGTGGCTCAGGGGTTATCTTCAACCTCCAGCAAACCCTAAGCCATGAAAACCCTAACCATGCTTGTATCTTCAAGTGCTCTGTTCTCTCTCATTTCACCATGAATTCCCTCGACTCCAAGAGCAAAGTTGCTCTAAATTCCTCCCTCTACACAGCCATAACCATAACTCCTCCTAAAACTCAAGCAACAATGGAACCCGATAGGTATAACAGATGGAATCCAACATTTTCACCTGTGATCAATTGCTCCAATTATCACCAATCCTTGTCCTAAACTCATCTACACCTTATGCTGATCACAACATGCTATTCCATCAAGATTTTCGTGCAATATCCTAACAGTTATAAGCTTCAACAGTTCTTGCACTCCATTAACAACTTTCATGAAAACTCTCCAAACCTTGTGGAATTCATCATCTAACCTAACTTAACCATTCTATGCTAACAAACCCTAATAATTCTCACCTAAACATGCAATTCGAATGAAGTTACCAACCTGGTGTGATGATGAAAATAGCTATGGAATCCTCTTGATCCAATGCTTGAAATGATGGGAAACTGATCAGTGAGCTTGTTCTTGAATTCTGTATGCAAAAGATCTTGCTCCAATGCTTTGAATATCCTAATTCCAAGATTCTTGCACTTTGAATGATGATGATGAATGGCACGATTCCTCCTTCAATTTGCCAAATGAATGTGTGAATTCTGATCCTTGGATGATGATGATGAAGAACAGATCAAGAATAGTGGAAATTGATGATAGTTTGAGAGAGTTTGAGAAGCTTTTGCAAATGAGAGAAAGTGAGTGAAAATTGTGGCTTTGAGTAAATGTGATCACCAACCCTGGCATGAACCCTCTCCATTCAATATATACATGACATTAGAACCTCCTAGAAGCTTGGAGAAACTTCCCATGTGTGATTTCCCTTGGATTTGGCTTATGTTTCTTCCATGATAAGTAACCATGAATAACTTCCAAAATGTGAACCAAGCTCGAAATTCTACTTTAGCCAATGTCCTTAAAATGATCTTTCCATTCAAAATGACCTATAATTTCACCTCATTTGGCCAAAATATGAAAAATCTCATTTTTTAGGTCATTTTTATTCATTAAATCCAACAATTTTGAAACCTTGTGCTATGAATCTTTCCAATCTCTCATGGTCACTTTTCTAGACTCAAAATGTCATTTGGAACAAGTTTGGTGTTTTAAAGGTTTCCATTTGAAGCTTCCTTGTATGAGTTTTGGGCATAGGCTTGAAATGACCTGTAATTCTCAAATGACCAAATTACCCTTTGCTTTCCAAGACCATAAGTAGAGTTCCACAAATCATATGAAGGCATACTATACCATTCTAGAAAGCTAAGACAATGAGGAACAATTCTTATGTTGACCATAAATTCATTTGAAATCTCCTTGAGGGGTAAAAATTGCTTGGAAGTCAAGTCACTTTCACAGACAAAATTTCAGATACCTCAGATGACCTATAACTTGCAAGGACCATAACTTGAGTTCTATAAATCTCCTTGATGTCTTCCACCACTAAAATTAAAGGTATTGATATCCTCTACATGTTTCATGTTGACCAAGGATCCATTTGAAGCTTTCATTTTGACTTATCTTGCTTGGAAATTTGACCTAAACTAGGGGATTTTACACAGAAACCCTAATTTAGAAACTCCTCTTCTCCTTGATTCCTCTTGATTTCTTCTTAGCATAACAACATATCCTTCTTTACATGTCAAATTATGAACCCCCCATCTCTCCAATAGCCCTTAATGCCCCTTCCATCATTCAATTGACCTAGAGTTGACCCATGGTTGACTCAGATGAAACCCTAGTTGACTGTCTTCAACTGCAATACTTGTGACTACGCCAATGACTTGTCTCCTTCTCCAAATTACTTTCTAAGTCTCCCCTGATGTCTATATACTCCCCATGTTCAGCCCACAGCTCACAACTTACTTGTTGATCCCCAGATACCCTCAGATAGGAGATAGATGAACTAATTAACCCATTGACTTCTCAGCTTTCAAATTTCTTCTGATGACTTGAATGGGACTGAATTAGAATAATAACCTCTTGATAGGCTCATAGAGATGAGAATAATGCTTGGTCCCCTGTTGCATGACTTGCTATGCTTATGCTATGCAGATGAGTAGACTATGTACATGCAAATGCTAATGATATTGAAACCTAAACCAAGTGGATAAGGTTGAGCAAATTTTAGGGTGCAACAGCTGCCCCTATTCAAGCGACTTGGACCCGATTGGGTGAAGAGCCCGGAGCCTTCATACATTCGCGGTACGAGACGATTGAATACTAAGAACCCAGAAATTTGCCAACCGCAGAAATAAACTGCACCACTGCTTGAGGAACGACATTCATCAACTGAATCTGACTGTTTACCGCAACCCACTGATCTCGCGCGACCGTGCTGGGGATTCTTCTCATCATCCTGAAAAAGATTTTATCATCGCAGAGATAGAACATTGTCCACGTCAGGACGCCTGCTTCGTCAATTCGGAAAACTTCAACAACTTTGCTGGGGATGGCTCGTCTGCCTTCTCATCAGAAATAAATCGTCCACGTTAGGACTGAACTCTTCCACGTTAGGAATAACACCGTCCACGTAAGGAATAGCACTTCGTTTGGATCTGTCCACGTCAGGACTAAACTCTCTGGGTTATGAATACTTCGTCCACGTTAGGACTCACCCTTCCACATTAGGAATACATGCTTTCTTTCCATGTCAGGAATACAAGCTTTCTTTCCACGTCAGGAATACAAGCCTATTTCCACGTAAGGAATCACATTTCGATTTGAATCTGTCCACGTAAGGACCCCAATCTTTCCACGTAAGGAATATAATCTCAATCTGTCCACGTTAGGACTCCAACTTGATATGTCCACGTAAGGACTCAATCTTTCCACGTAAGGAATCACATCTCTCCACGTAAGGAAACCACAATCTTTCCACGTAAGGAAACAACTTCTCTTTCCACGTAAGGAATAGACCCGTCCACGTCAAGACTCACGTTTCGTCTTGATTTGTCCACGTCAGGACTCGCCTCTTGACTCGCTGAGGAAATAAAACTTGTCCACGTTAGGACCCATATCTCAACCTGCTGAAGAAATAGGACTTGTCCACGTCAGGACTTGCGCGTCTTCGACTTGCTGTGGAAATAAGACTGTGTCCACGTCAGGACTCATACTTTGCCAAGAAGGATAAATTTGTCCACGTCAGGACTCTCGCATCTTGTCATCACAAAGAACTACAAACTTGTCCTCGTCAGGACACACATTTCACCATCACGAATAAAGCTATCTGCTGGAAATAAATGGTCCACGTCAGGACACCAACACGAAGAGTAACCAACTTTGTCCACGTCAGGACTTCACACTCAATCGATACCGAGAACTTGAATCAGTCCACGTTAGGACTAACACATATCGTCAACTTGAGGAAATGTCCACGTCAGGACTCCACATAACAACAATTCTGAAAAATTGAACCCGTCCACGTTAGGACTAGCACCTCCTATCAGCCCAGGAAATAAAACTGTCCACGTTTGGACATCCACTTCTCCAGCACGAAGAAATCCTGTCAAGAAAATTGTCCACTTCAGGACTCATTCTTCCATTGGTCCCAAACCACAAAACTTCTTAGCACTGACGTGACAGCGATTTTGAAGCGGACTCTACTGGGGATATTTGGAAATCAAACTACTGGACGCCTGCCCTGATACCCGGCGGTGGCCTCTGAAATTCTGATTCATGAAACCTTTTAATGCTGACGTAACAACAACTTTGAAGGAAACAATCCGCTGGTCGGACTAGAGAAACTTCAACAAGAGACCCTGGCGGGGAAATAAGTAACTCTGCTTGGGGACAAAGAGAAACTTATCTTGCTGACTCTGTGGGGAGTAGTGCCAAAGCTGACACTTCGTTGAATGTCTCATGCCGAGACTTCGAATGTTTATTGATTCATCTGAGCGAGGGCTCTCTCTACCTGCAAGAGAAACAATACTTGAAACAAAAGGTTAGCCATCCTGGTTTATGTTTCAAAATGCATGCGTTTGACAATAATGCACTGCTCCATTCGACATGGAAATGCTACGCTTTTATTTGGTGAATGCAAGTATGACACTATATGCCAATGTAATTGTAGACTCGAACTGTTGGGTACAAAAACTGCTTCAGCAAAATAAATGTTGAAGATAATGCCAACTCCGCTGGGGATAGCCAGATGCTATAGAATTATTTCGGCAAAATAAATGCTGGAAGAATGAAGCCGACTCAGCTAGGAAATTGGGAACTTGAACCAAGCACCTCATTGAAGTAACACCCTGCTGGGGGATATAACTCTGCTAGAGAATAGCAGATGCGCCTGGTATGATTGAACTTCTGCTGGAGAGTGAACGGATATCACACGGTATTCTGACACAATAACTGCCTGGGCGCACCACCAACTCTGCCGGGGAGAGTCTTAATCTTCAAGTCCCACTGGGAGGAAAGACAACACTTGCTGGAAAGAGAACTCCGCTGAGGATGGAACGATTCTCTTGGGGAAAATCAACTGACTCCGCTAGGGGAGAACTAACTGACCCTGCGGGAAAAGGTGAACTTGTCTGGATACAGCTCACAAATATTAATCTTCTGAGGCTAAATCCACTCTGCTTGAGATACACAGTCCGAATACAGCCTTATAATCTTGGAATCGTCAATTCTGTTGAGGATAAACGACTTCGCTGGCGAATATCCTTTGGATAAGCTACGACTAGCTGGGGAATTCTATCCTTCTTCAGGGAGCACATGCATGACCTGCGTGGGGGTCGAGTCTTTTATTATTGCAATCTTGATCGTCTTCCTCGTATGGCTATGAAACCTGCAACAACACAAACAAGACAAGACAAGCCTATACAACCAAATCGATTCAGGTTAGTGACGTTATTTTCAGTTAATTCAAAGCTTTAGCAATCGTTGGCAAGGGCCAGTGATGTTATACACATGCTAGTTCCAGTAAACTTAGGCGTTTTATCATGCACAAAACAGTAAAGAACCAGCATCAAGTACTGAATAACATATTTTATTGATTGAGCCCCTGAATGGGCAGAATTTTTGTACACGGGATGTAACTCCTGAAAAGAGGAAGCTACGCAAAGCAAACATACAAGTATGCACAAGAAGCACGAATATTTTGACAAATTAAATTTGTACACATGTCGGCAACGGGATACAGACGAACACCACGAACTGATCCTCCCATGACTCGTCCGACTCTAATGCTTTCCCGGTATCCCCACTTCCGAAGAGATTGTATCTGATAATCGACCCCTCAGGTATATTCTCCCGTACTGATGCTCACTGTAGTATCAAATTCGGACCGCAGTCATTTACTTTTCAAATCCCTAACTTTTGCGTGAACCGCCCTTTACGGGTTTTCAGTTTACCGGGATACCCTTTTTTGCCGAAGCCGCCCAGTGTAGGTTTTCAACTTCGCGGGTGTACACATTTTTTTCAATTTTATCCCTAACTTTTGCACGAACCTTTCATTCTGTTTTTGGTTCGCCAGGATGCCCCATTTTTGCCTGGACTCTCTTTTTTTGTCCAGCGGGTCAATTTTAAGCAAAGTATTTTTTAACTGCGTCCGAATTCACAGGCGACGTGAAGTCTTCACCGTCCATAGTGGATAACAATAACGCCCCTCCTGAAAAGACTTTCCTGACAACGTATGGACCTTCGTAGTTGGGGGTCCACTTGCCCCTGTGATCTGCTTGCGGCGGGAGAATCCTCTTCAGCACAAGGTCGCCCGTCTGAAAGCTCCGCGAATGTATCTTCTTATCATATGCTTTCTTCATTCGGCTCTGGTACAAACGACCATATGCTAGAGAAGCTAGCCTCTTCTCGTCCATCAAACTCAATTGGTTCAACCTGTCTTTCACCCATTATGCCTCGTCTAGCTGAACGTCTCGCAATACCCTCAGAGAAGGGATCTCAACTTCCAATGGTAATACCGCTTCCATTCCGTATACTAACGAGAACGGGGTTGCCCCGGTTGATGTGCGTACCGTCGTACGATAACCGTGCAAAGCGAAAGGTAGAATCTCATGCCAATCCTTATAGGTCACCTTCATTTTCTGAACGATCTTCTTGATATTCTTATTGGCTGCCTCGACAGCGCCATTCATCTTGGGTCGGTAAGGGGAGGAGTTGTGATGCTCGATCTTGAAATTCTGACAGAGCTCCTTCATCATTTTGTTATTCAGGTTTGAACCGTTGTCAGTGATTATCCGCTCTGGGATTCCATATCTGCAAATGATATCTCTCTTGATGAATTTGGCTACTACCTGCTTAGTCACATTTGCGTAAGATGCCGCTTCCACCCATTTGGTGAAATAATCGATTGCTACTAGAATGAATTGGTGCCCGCTAGAAGTCGTTGGCTCGATCTTTCCAATCATATCAATTCCCCACATCGAGAATGGCCATGGCGATGACATCACATTCAGAGGACTCGGAGGCACATGGATCTTATCTGCATAGATTTGGCACTTGTGGCACTTCTTCGCAAACTTGAAACAATCAGTTTCCATAGTTAGCCAAAAATAACCTGCCCGCAGCAACTTCCTCGTCATAGCATGCCCACCAGCATGCGTACCAAATGTACCCTCATGTATTTCCTCCATGAGCAGCTTTGCCTCTCTTTCATCTACGCAACGCAATAGCACCAAGTCGTGGTTCCTTCTGTACAAGACACCATCTGGATTCAAATAGAAATTACCCGCTAATCTCCTGAGAGTCTTCTGATCTTGACTGGATGCCCCAGCCGGATACTCTTTGTTCTTCAGGAAATTAAGGATATCAAAATACCACGGTTTATCGTCGGATGCCTCGTCAATAGCAAATACGAAAGCTGGTCTGTCAAGCCGAGAGATAATGATTCGGGGAGCCTCATTCCAGAAGTTGACTTTGTACATGGAAGACAAAGTGGCGAGAGCGTCAGCCATTTGATTCTCTGCCCGCGGTACGTGATGCAACTCAACCTTGTCAAAGAAAGGCAACAATCTCCTTGCATAGTTCATGTAATGTATCAAGTTGGGCTGACGCGTCTCCCATTCTCCTTTGATCTGATTCACCACCAGAGCTGAGTCACCGTATACGTCCAGATTCTTGATTCGCAAATCAATGGCTTCTTCAAGCCCCATTATACAAGCTTCGTATTCGGCTTCATTATTGGTGACGGCAAAGGTCAATCAGGCCGTAAACGGGATGTGCGACCCGTGTGGCGTAGTGATGATTGCCCCTATTCTGCTACCGTAAGCGTTCATAGCTCCGTCAAATATCATCTTCCATTTGGAACCCAACTCTGGTCCTTCGTCTGGCAACGGCTCTTCACAATCCTTCATCTTTAGGTACATGATATCCTCGTCAGGAAAATCAAACCTCATCGATTGGTAATCTTCAATAGGTTGCTCCGCCAGATACTCAGACAGCACACTCCCCTTTATAGATTTTTGCGAGACGTATTGGATGTCGTATTCAGTCAAGACCATCTGCCAACGGGAAATTCTCCCTGACAACGCCTGCTTTTCGAATACATATTTGATAGGGTCCATCTTCGAGATGAGCATGGTTGTATGATTCAGCATGTATTGTCTCAAACGCTTGGCGGCCCAGGCTAGCGCGCAACAAGTTTTCTCAAGCATTGAGTATCGAGATTCACAATCTGTAAATTTCTTACTCAAGTAGTAGATCGCATGCTCTTTCCTCCCTGTCTCGTCGTGCTGACCGAGAACACAACCCATGCTTCCCTCAAGAACCGTCAAATACATGATCAAGGGTCTACCCGCCACTGGGGGTATCAAAATAGGCGGCTCCTGCAAATACTGCTTTATTTTATCGAACGCCTTTTGACAATTTTCGTTCCATGTTACAGCTTGATCTTTCTTCAATAACTTGAATAATGGTTCACACGTGACCGTTAGATGAGATATGAACCGAGCGATGTAGTTCAACCTCCCTAAAAACCCGCGCACCTCTTTCTCTGTTTTAGGCGTCGGCATTTCTTGAATCGCTTTTATTTTAGCAGGATCGACCTCTATTCCTCTTTCACTGACGATAAACCCTAGCAGTTTACCCGATCTCACCCCGAAGGTGCATTTGTTAGGGTTCAGTCTCAGCCTGAACTTCCTAAGCCTTTTAAATAACTTCAGCAGATTCACCAGATGCTCTTCCTCCGTCTGGGATTTGGCAATCATATCGTCAACATAAACTTCGATCTCTTTATGCATCATATCATGAAAAAGAGTCGTCATAGCACGCTGATACGTTGCCCCAGCATTTTTCAAACCAAAGGGCATCACTTTGTAGCAAAATGTTCCCCAAGGTGTTATGAAAGTGGTATTCTCCATGTCCTCTGGCGCCATTTTAATCTGGTTGTAGCCTGAGAAGCCGTCCATGAAGGAGAATACGGAATATTGAGCAGTATTATCAACTAGCACGTCGATATGAGGAAGTGGAAAATCGTCTTTTGGGCTCGCCTTGTTCAAATCCCTATAATCCACACACATTCGAACCTTGCCATCTTTCTTTGGTACTGGTACGATGTTAGCAACCCATGAGGGATATTTTGTCACAGCCAGGAAACCAGCGTCCCACTGTTTTTTGAACTTCCTCTTTGATCTTTACTGCCATGTCTGGTCTAGTTCTGCGAAGCTTTTGTTTGACCGGTGGGCATTCTTCTTTCAATGGCTGACGGTGCACAACCATATCCGTATCGAGCCCTGGCATATCTTCATACGACCAAGCGAATACATCACTATACTCTCAGAGCATTTCAACCAGTCTTCGCTTGATATCGCCCTGCAGTGCGGCCCCGATACAAATATTCTTCTCAACCCCTTCCGGCCCCAAGTTGATAATTTCGATGACCTCTTCGTGAGGCAGAATGACACGTTCTTCTTGTTTCACCAACCAAGACAGTTCTTCAGGAACGTCACTATCTTCGACAACCTCTTCTTCGGCCTGAAATACCGGGTGCTCAAAGTCGGGACGAGTCATAGGTGGTTCAAGGATGTCATCTGAAAATGTTATCCTGCAAAAGGAATGGTTAAGTGCTTCTAAATGCGTATAAAGCGAATAACCACGTTGCCATTTTATTGAAAAATACAAAACAAGAAAGACAGAGATTACAGTATTTGCACATGAAAAAAAAACGCCATTTATTTAATGATTAACACGCAATGTTCGTAACAACACAACCCTAAGCAAATCACAATGCCCCGGGCAAGACATCAGATTATTCAACAATTAATAAAGCAAAGCATTACTGTTTAAGAGTCACAGGAACAAGCTCCTGAATGGACCAGTTGCACAGTCCTTGTCCTGGCATGCTTGGCTGAATCCAGGCATCCATATCGCAGTCGCTGTCTCCTTCGTCAGACTCCGAAGCAGCATTGATGGTTTCATGACATACTCCACTGGCAGAGATGGTTATCGGCCCTCTGAAACGGGGTGCCCCCACAGCAGGTGTTGACAACGACGGTTGGTATCCCAGCCCGAATCGGTCCATCTTTACAGGAATATCCAGCACTTTGCCCCAGCCCTTTGCTTCTCCTGCCTCTACCAGAGCTTGAGCCTCTTTATACAACGAGACGGCTATCTCTGACACTTTGCTCGGCCCGGGACCTTTGTCCTTGATACGCAACCCTTCAAATGCCTGGCAGGGTGTTTCGTGGATCTCTCCGTCGACCTCCACATATTTAAATGACGACAGATGGCTGACCAGGATGTCTTCTTCTCCGCATACGGTGACTATGCTGTCTCCGACCATATATTTCAACTTCTGATGCAGGGTAGATGTGACTGCCCCAGCCCCATGAATCCAGGGTCTTCCTAGCAGGCAGCTATATGCGGGCTGTATATCCATGATATAAAATCCCGTCACAAACACCTCCGGCCCTACCTGTAGAGGCAATGTTATCAATCCAAAGACTGTTCTCCTCGTGCCATCAAACGCTCTGACTACCAAGTCACTGGGCGTGCACAGGATTCCTCTGACATCTAGCTTCATCATCGCTTTCTTGGGCATCACATTCAAAGACGATCCGGTGTCGACCAATACATGCGACATTACTGATCCTCTACACTCGACAGATATGTGCAGCGCCATATTATGATCTCTCCCTTTCGGGGTCAAATCGAAGTCGGTAAAGCCCAAGCTGTGGCCTGCATTCACATGTGCCAACACCCCTTCCAGCTGATTCACGGAGACGTCTTGGGGTACGAAGGAAGTATCCAGGATTTTCAACAAAGCATTTCTGTGAGCTTCAGAACATAGTAGCAATGACAAGATGGATATTTTGGACGGCGTCTGTTGCAGATGCTCCACAATCTTATAATCACTTTTTCGAATCAAGCGCATGAACTCTTCTACATCTTTCGATGCCGCTTCTTTGCCGCTTGCTTGCACTGGGACATTCTCAACCATCTTCCCCTTTCCTTTCGCTAATCTTTCGGCCTCCACTTCAGGTGATATAAATATCCTACCACTCCTTGTCATACCTCCTGAACCAACAACGTTGTCCACAGTCTCGGCTAGCTGCTTATTAACATCAATCTTTATTCCGTCACAATACACCTCCAACCCATATGACCATGGGACTGCTTTTGTGTTCTCGTACGGGATCGGTCCGGCCTTAGTTATGGTGATCGGTGGTCGCTGGACCGGTGCTGCTATAGTGATTGTCTTTCGAGGAATCGTCACAGTGGACACATCACTCTGATCATCTGCTACCGCCCCTGCAGGCTCTTCAGTTGCTGCTCGGTCAAACTGCAATGTGCCTCCATCAATTAAAGCCTGAATGCCTTTCTTCAAATCATCACACCCCCCAGCTAGGGTCCAGCATTCTAAGCAATACTCGTCACATCCTGGATAAACACCCCCTTGCAACAATCTGCTTTTTATCTCGTTCAGCGGCGTCTTTAAATCGTCGACATTCATAATCAGATTCAACCCTTCCTCAGTCAGAATGGCGTTCTCCCCATGATTAGGCATGGGTTTCTGCACTATATTCGGACCTGCCGTTCCGAAATTGATAGCCTTATTGTCCAAAAGATCCTGCACAACATGCTTAAAAGCATGGGAACCCTCTATATCGTGGCCCGGAGCCCCAGAATGAAACTCACAGTGCCTGCTTGCATCATAACCATACGGAGGAGTTCCCGTTATCGGTGCCAGAGTTCTCTTCTCTACCAAATTTAGACCCAACAGCGTCTGCAACAAATCTGCATATGTTGAGGGAGGCTTCTCAAACACTCTTCTTGGTTTACCACCCTGGAATCTTCGCTGAGCCTGTTGTGCCCCCTGCTGTGGCTGCTGCTGCTGTTGCTGTTGAAATGGCTGCTGCTGCTGCTGCATTGGCTGCTGCTGAAACGGTTGTTGTGGTTGAAGTGGTTGTTGCTGATATGGGATAGTAACACTCTCCACCTGCTGTGGCTGATGATATTGGTTCCGACCTCTGCCTCGGCCTCGGCCTCAGCCTCCAAACACTGCGCTTGCCTCGCCCTGACGGCGCCCACCAAAAGCCTTCCTATTACTGCCAGATGCAGTTGATTCCTCGACTTGGAACTTTCCCTGCTTAATGTTACGTTCAATCTTTTCTCCCATCAGAATCAAATCTGAGAAACTGACCAGAGATGTATGAAACAACTTGTCATGGAACATGCCTGTGAATGTGCCGACGAACATGTCATTCATTTCTTTGTCTTCTAAAGGAGGACGGACCCTAGCAGCCATGTCGCGCCACCTTTGCGCGTACTCTTTAAATCTCTCATCCTTTTTCTGAGACAGCCCTGCCAATTGGACCCGGTTGGGTGCCAAGTCGCTGTTATACTTGTAGTGAGCTACAAATGCCTCTGCCAACTGCTTCCATGTCTTTATATTAGTCGGCTCCAACCCCATGTACCACTCTAGGGAAGGGCCTGATAGGCTATCTTGAAAGAAATGCATTAGCATTCTCTCATCAGTTGAATACGCAGACATCTTTCTGTAATAAGCCCGCACGTGCACTTTCGGACAGGTATCTCCTTTATACTTATCAAATGTAGGAGCTTTGAATTTGATTGGCACCCTCAAGCCAGGTACCAGACCCATTGCTGACATGTCTAAGCCCACAGCACTTTGGTTCAGGACCCCCCCCCCCCCCATCTGCTCTTCTAGCATTCTGATCTTCTGGGAGTTATCCGTCGGCCCTTCAAAGCCTCCGCCGGAGAAAGCGTCCTCCTGTTGATCTTCTTGCCACATACCATTCCCAGCTCCATACCCATCATATTCATTATTGCGGCCAGCTCTAATCTGATTCATCACCGGACCTCGGCCTCTGTTGTCGTATCCCTGAACACCTCCGGCAGGCCCAAAAGCCATTAACCCCGCGCCGTTTCCATTTCCGAAACCTCCGTAACCCTGATTGGCCACACCATAACCATCTTGCCCAAAGCCTTGAGCATTGAAACCATATTTCCCAGCGTTATCGAATCCCTGATCGTTGAACCCGAATCCAGCATTGCCAAAGTCGTTGCCTCCCATATTATCACCCAAGTTGACATCACCAAGCCCAACGTTATGGACAGCAGTCTCGTTCCCAACTCCGACGTTACCGTTCCCAGAAGCGGTAGCGTTGTTGACATTAGCAGCAGGTATATTGACTACAGGTGGAGCCACCGGCGTGGGAGTGCCATCTCCATGAACAGTATCGACTCGCATAGACTGATGATCCTCATTACCGTGGTCGGCGTTTCTGACCAACAGAGGCTGCACCATGGCTTGCAAATTCTCCTGACCTTTTGCAATAGCTTCCATAGTCTGCATAAAGAGAGCTAGCTTCTCGCGCACATCTTGCATCTCGTTCTGCATTTGATCCATGATTCTTCGACAGTTGGTGCGAGTGGAGTATCTGTGCGGGCGCTGATCTGCAATCCTGAAAATACCTGGTACAGAGCAGGAAATAAGACACCATCCAAAGATTACCTGTAATGCAATATGAATATGAATGCAATGCAACGTGTGTCTGTGCATTAGGGAAATTCATTCCCCGATTCTAGTGTGAAGGTGCCGGTGCAATGACAGTGCTAGCAATACAAAGATCGGAGTTGAATCACAGAAAGCCTCATATATTGCAGAGAAACCAATAAGCCCGGAATACAATATCACTGAGAGTACAATAAGAAGGCATGACCTCAACCAACAATCCTGGTGATGGTCAGCACTATGCAAATAAAGCATACAAGTTACTACATGAAATGATCAAACACTCCCATAAGTCTGGTATTCTTCTAGCAACTTCTTGGTCTCCGGATGACTTGGTCGGGTAAGCAGCCCTTCAACAAGTTGGTTTCTTTTCTTAAGAAAACGGCGTACGTCTTCAGCAGTTTCCTCCCATGCCCCTTCTCCGAAGCGATCTTCTAGTTTACGCTTCTGAGACACAGCTTCATCTCTGCCTTTGATGGCCTTGTTCAGTGCATTATGGAGGCTATACCTGGTCATCACTTCTTCTTCACACTTCTTGATGCTGGACTTCAACTGCTCTTCGAGGTCGGAAATTTGCTGCTTCAACTTATCTTCCCTCTTCTTATTGTTGGTGAGCGTGGCATTCCAGGTCTTATTGCAAGAAGAGATCTCTCGGTGAGCGATGTCAAGTGCTTTCTTCTTGGATTCAAGCATGTCATGGGAGCTTCTGAACTCTTGCCCCAGACGTTCGCGCTTCTTCCTCTCCTCAGTCAACTCAGCCCCTAATCTGTTCATTAGCTCAATCTGCTGTTGGAAAGCATGCACGGCCTTGTTTTTCTCACTACGTACCTGGGCTAGCTCCTGCTCTAACCTTTCGTTGATCTTCATCAAGGCTTCTTTTTCTTTCACAACTTGCTCGTAGGCCTCCCTAGAAACAGTAGTGGGCTCTGCTACCGGAATGGGAACAAGGATTGGTGCATCTGGAAATGGCATCCGCAACTGACTTGCTCTCTCCTGGATCCAAACTCTGTAAGGTGCATAGGCCTGACAGTCATTCTTCCCTAACAACGGCTTCCCTCTTCGGTTAATACGCGTTCAGGCATGCTGCAGCTTGGCTAATAACTCCCCCTTCAAATCACTGGTGAAGTACAGAGATTCCTGTACTTCTTCCTCCTTTGGCGGGTTCTTCAGTGCATATCCGAACTGACGGACCAACAGGGATGGGTTGTAGTTGATACACCCTTTTCTTCCTATCAACGGCACATTAGGGTACCCAGAACAACTGAATATAAGCTCAGCCCCTAGCAGGTCTCGATCAAACCACTCAACGTCTTCGGAAGATAGCCTCATCAGGTGCTCTGACCAGCTAGCGGTGGTTGCACTCTCCACAAAAGATCCCTTCACGGGAAGATGACTCTTGAACCACATATTCAACAAAGGAGCACAGCAGTAAACAACCTTTCCCCTTCTGTTTTCATTCTTGTAGTGCAATGAGTGGTAGAAGTCTCCGATCAACGTTGGCACTGGATTGCCGGCAGCAAATAGATGGAAAGCGTCCAGGTCTACGAAATTGGGCAAGTTAGGAAACAACACAATTCCATAAATGCATAGAGCCAAAATAGCATTGAAAACCACCCAACATCCGCTTTTGGCATACTCCTGAGCTTTGCCAACCAGGAAATCAAGAGAGAACCCTGAAACCCCAAGCCAAGAAGTCACTAACAGTTCTGCAGCGTCCATATGCAAGGCCTTGGCTAAGCCCTCCAACTTGGGCTCAGCAGCAGAGTGAATAAAGGGAACCTTGTTCTGCACTGGTAGCTCAGTAAACTCCACATACTCCTCAATGGTGGGCCCTAGAATGAAGTCAGCAAAGGTAAAACATCTCAATGCGGGGTCATAGAACTGCATCAAGGTGTACAGCCCGTTCATCTCATCAGCAGTGGGCTTGCAGACTAATCTCAGTAATCTCCCGTGACTCATTCTGAAGCTCCTCCTAACCTCCTCATCGGCAAGAGATATCAGACCAAGCAAAGGAGTAATATCAGGTGTCGGCAGCTTATACGCAACTGTTTTCCTCAAACCGGCCATAATCAATACTCAGAAGTCTGGGCACTAGAATCGGAGGATATGCAAATGCACCTGCAGCACAGACACACGTTAATGGGATGCAATGGTAATGGGTATGCAAACAATGCAATGCAAGTAACATGCAACAGGGATCAACTGCAGTAGCTGAATGGCCTGAACCATATCAAGAAGTCTCAGATAGACTCTATAGAAGTCCTCAAACCCTGGTCTCAGATAGACCTAAAACAAAGCTCCACCAATGGTCTCTGACAGACCCACAGCATAACTCTGACTGGTCTCTGATAGACCTCAAATCATAACTCCAATAGGTCTCTGACAGACCTCAGAACTCTTCAACTGGTCTCTGACAGACCTCATAACACATCTCCAAATGGTCTCTGACAGACCTCATAACTCTCCATAAATACCCAGGATCTCAGATCAAGAAAATAAACCGATAGTCTGAAGGTCTAGTTACCTGCATAACCCCAAACCCTCTCACAGGTGGATATCCTAGTAACTGACAAAGGTATGGCATCCTATGCGGTCGTCGGCGTCACAGACTTTCAGGGTTGATGATACGATTCCCAGAAGGAGTGGCATCATCAGATCCTGAAGAGGCCTCACTTAGCCAACTTCCAAATGATCGGTCCCCGGAGTCGACAATTCAGCTGACCAACAACCCCTTCGACCCAAAGGGTAGAAAAAGAAGCCAACCATAAGAACCTCGTCCGAGTGTAGATTTCATGAGACACTAATGCAAGCAAAGCCGGCACGCGCCCACTACTTTCTACTCTAATTCTAGGTGCACTCAAGCCCAGGTCCGGCTTATCTCTCAATCATAGAACCACCCATCACACCCCAATACAGCAATAATAATCAATATATATAATACTGAAAATAAAGGTCAGAAATATAAATCCATACAAAATCCTCGACGGGAAAATAAGCGTTAGGATTGACTCTCTTAAGGGACGTTGGATCCCAAATGCATAAGGAACTATCGCAGTCCTTAGCAGCCAGGGGACGTTGGATCCCCAGCAGAGTCGCCAGCTGTCGCTACTGCGAAAATCGGCGCCGGCTGAACAGAAGAGTCGCCACCGTGCGTTATTTATCCCATGGGAGGGAAAGGAAACGCTCAGAGTAAACCTCGCACAACACGGGAAAGGTATGGTCGTCGCAACCAAAACCTGGATTCGGGAGTCGGTTACGCAAGGGGAAGGTATTAGCACCCCCCACGTCCGTCGTACTCGACGGGATCCACGCTTGTTTTCGGGTATGGATTGTTATTCTATCTAAACTAAAGGTCAAGGGTTAAAAGAAAATAAAATGAAAATAAAATGACTCGGCAAAGTATCGCACTTTATGCCTACGTATTCCCGTCTGAAACGAGAAATCAGAGTCAACGTAGTTCGCCTACCTACGGGAAAGGAGGGGAAGGTTGCTCGCTAGGATATCGCATCCTATGCCTACGTACTTTCATACAGCATGAAAGATCAGAGCAAACATAGTTCGGGCCACGTACGACACCAGCTTGTCTTGGTTGATTTTATTCCTTCTGAAAAAGGTTTTTCTGATTAGCAGTCCCAGCGGACAAAAAAATGACGTTTTGATGAGTTCACATTCTTGTACGGAAGAAGTGTCTTTTATTGTGTTTGAAATATTTATTGTGTTTTTCTGTTTGTTTTGAGGAAGAAGAGACAGAACTCTAACCTACGGTTGCAAAGGGAATCAAACTAACCTAATGTTATCATGCATGGGTTAAGACCTAGTGTCTATCATGCTCCTCTCTTGCGCAGAGAGAAACAGAGATCCTAAGGGAATAGACGGAAACAGAAACAATAGCAGATATATATACAGTAAAGCAATAAAATTCATGGATGCAGCAATACAAGCGAGGCAAGGGAGTCCCACTCAACCTCAAACCTAGAAAACAATAGGCAAAAGTGAACAGCATTCACTTTCAACCCAACAGGGTAAACAGCAAACAATACAGTCCGAAAAACCAATCAATACATCAGAAATGAAATACAGCAAAAGATAAACAGCATCAGCAGCTCTGCATCAACACCTATCTTCAAGTCATCTCCAGACAACTATAAGCTTCAGCAAGCCTCAATCTCCATCTCCACAGCCTTCAAGCAAGGTCTTTATCATCAATCTTCAGTCTACAATGGCTTTTCTTCAAGTCTCAAACCTCCAGGATGAGTATCAGTCAACAAGATGAAGTGAATGAATGTTAGACAGTCAATTACCTACCAAGGGTGGTTCATTAACAGTTAACATTAAACAGACAGTTTTCTCTCAAAAGTTCTATCTTTCAAATACATTCACTGATCCTTCCAAAGGAAGGAGGTGGATATTTGAAAGAGACTTTAAATCCTAGAGAAAGGATGGATGCAGACAAAGCATTCCATGTTTGAGAAACAAACTTTCTAATCTAGAGCTCTGCCTAGCTCCTAAACCCTAGTCTCCTCAACAGCTGCTAGCAGGAATCTCCTCTTCAACTCTGGAAGTTGGTCTTTAAGCTCTGGATCTCCAATGGCTTCATCATCACAAGTCTTCAGCTCTCCCAATCCCCAAGCAATCCCAATGCCCACACAAACAAACAATAATCCCCAGAGGGCACACCACACCAGTCAATCAAATATAGACAGCAATATACTAATAGCAGTAGGGGAATCCTAGTGATTTCTAAGGGATCTAATAACTACCCATAGCCCCTATAGTCCCATATCTAAAATGTTCAATCTCTAAGTCCTAAGGGAAATGATTCAATTCTCCTAAGTTATCACTTAAACCCTAATTTTGTTCATGTTGTTCTCACCTACACTAATCACCTAAAATTAATTCCTAAAAATATGAACTAAAATGTATATACAAGCTAATCTTATCTACTAATCAACCTAAAAAGAATGGGTGAAAAATATTAAAGCAACTATTAGAACAAAAATTAACAAATTCATGCACTAAACAAAATGATATTTACACCTAATTAAAAGAAAAATATGCCAAAAATAAGAAAATAAAATGAACTATTAATTTTTTTGTATGAGAATTTTCTTGACCAAATTAAGAAAATAATGCAAAAAGAACCAATGGAAAATATGTATTCTATGATTTGTTATGATTTTTAAAAGATTTAATGTTTTTGAGGAAAAATAAAATGAAATAAAGTTGGCAGGGGGCGCAGCAAGTAATAAAAACCAGTTAAAAAAAGAACTGGGCCCAGACTGGGGGGCGCGCATAGCAAGCGCGTCTGGGCCCATGTGCACTCAGAAAGTAAACAAAAAATTAAAAAAACAGAAAACGGTGTAAAAAGTAAATATCTCAGTTGAAATGGAAATGGGCCTTGGTTCGTGGGGTGTGCATAGCAACAATTTCTGAGCCCAGTTTGAAGATTTAAATGAAACGGTGCGTTGCACCATTTGAATTTCCCTCCGTCTCCATCTTTCAATTGTGGCCATTGGTTTAGTATCCCAGTCAAAGTCAATCTCAAGATCGTGTGGCTCAGGGGTTATCTTCAACCTCCAGCAAACCCTAAGCCATGAAAACCCTAACCATGCTTGTATCTTCAAGTGCTCTGTTCTCTCTCATTTCACCATGAATTCCCTCGACTCCAAGAGCAAAGTTGCTCTAAATTCCTCCCTCTACACAGCCATAACCATAACTCCTCCTAAAACTCAAGCAACGATGGAACCCGATAGGTATAACAGATGGAATCCAACATTTTCACCTGTGATCAATTGCTCCAATTATCACCAATCCTTGTCCTAAACTCATCTACACCTTATGCTGATCACAACATGCTATTCCATCAAGATTTTCGTGCAATATCCTAACAGTTATAAGCTTCAACAGTTCTTGCACTCCATTAACAACTTTCATGAAAACTCTCCAAACCTTGTGGAATTCATCATCTAACCTAACTTAACCATTCTATGCTAACAAACCCTAATAATTCTCACCTAAACATGCAATTCGAATGAAGTTACCAACCTGGTGTGATGATGAAAATAGCTATGGAATCCTCTTGATCCAATGCTTGAAATGATGGGAAACTGATCAGTGAGCTTGTTCTTGAATTCTGTATGCAAAAGATCTTGCTCCAATGCTTTGAATATCCTAATTCCAAGATTCTTGCACTTTGAATGATGATGATGAATGGCACGATTCCTCCTTCAATTTGCCAAATGAATGTGTGAATTCTGATCCTTGGATGATGATGATGAAGAACAGATCAAGAATAGTGGAAATTGATGATAGTTTGAGAGAGTTTGAGAAGCTTTTGCAAATGAGAGAAAGTGAGTGAAAATTGTGGCTTTGAGTAAATGTGATCACCAACCCTGGCATGAACCCTCTCCATTCAATATATACATGACATTAGAACCTCCTAGAAGCTTGGAGAAACTTCCCATGTGTGATTTCCCTTGGATTTGGCTTATGTTTCTTCCATGATAAGTAACCATGAATAACTTCCAAAATGTGAACCAAGCTCGAAATTCTACTTTAGCCAATGTCCTTAAAATGATCTTTCCATTCAAAATGACCTATAATTTCACCTCATTTGGCCAAAATATGAAAAATCTCATTTTTTAGGTCATTTTTATTCATTAAATCCAACAATTTTGAAACCTTGTGCTATGAATCTTTCCAATCTCTCATGGTCACTTTTCTAGACTCAAAATGTCATTTGGAACAAGTTTGGTGTTTTAAAGGTTTCCATTTTAAGCTTCCTTGTATGTGTTTTGGGCATAGGCTTGAAATGACCTGTAATTCTCAAATGACCAAAATACACTTTGCTTGCCAAGACCATAAGTAGAGTTCCACAAATCATATGAAGGCATACTATACCATTATAGAAAGCTAAGACAATGAGGAACAATTCTTATGTTGACCAGAAATTCATTTGAAATCTCCTTGAGGGGTAAATATTGCTTGGAAGTCAAGTCACTTTCACAGACAAAATTTCAGATACCTCAGATGACCTATAACTTGCAAGGACCATAACTTGAGTTCTATAAATCTCCTTGATGTCTTCCACCACTCAAATTAAATGTATTGAGATCCTCTACAAGTTTCATGTTGACCAAGGATCCATTTTAAGCTTGCATTTTGACTTATCTTGCTTGGAAATTTGACCTAAACTAGGGGATTTTACACAGAAACCCTAATTTAGAAACTCCTCTTCTCCTTGATTCCTCTTGATTTCTTCTTAGCATAACAACATATCCTTCTTTAAATGTCAAATGATGAACCCCCCCATCTCTCCAATAGCCCTTAATGCCCCTTCCATCATTCAATTGACCTAGAGTTGACCCATGGTTGACTCAGATGAAATCCTAGTTGACTGTCTTCAACTGCAATACTTGTGACTACACCAATGACTTGTCTCCTTCTCCAAATGACTTTCTAAGTCTCCCCTGATGTCTATATACTCCCCATGCTCAGCCCACAGCTCACAACTTACTTGTTGATCCCCAGATACCCTCAGATAGGAGATAGATGAACTGATTAACCCATTGACTTCTCAGCTTTCAAATTTCTTCTGATGACTTGAATGGGACTGAATTAGAATAATAACCTCTTGATAGGCTCATAGAGATGAGAATAATGCTTGGTCCCCTGTTGGATGACTTGCTATGCTTATGCTATGCAGATGAGTAGACTATGTACATGCAAATGCTAATGATATTGAAACCTAAACCAAGTGGATAAGGTTGAGCATATTTTAGGGTGCAACACTATGTCTAACTCAATTAACTGTAAGTCCACAGTCTATCGCGTAGTAATAATAGATATTGATCCCACAGGGACTCGTAATCAAACTAGTATTATCGGGTGTTACTATGTTTAGCTAGGTTGGTAATGTTTTAGGGGAATAATAACAAAATAAGTGCGTAAACTAAAGGGAACTAAAGCTTTTACTTAAGGTATAAATGCTTGAATCGGTATGTAATATGTTACTTCTTCAGGGATTCTATAGGTCACCGGTGTCTTTAGGTTTCCAAAAATAGTTTAAGAAGAAAATAATGGTTTAAAGACCTTTGTCTCATGATGGTTGTTGACGCTAGTCGCAACTCTAAGGCGGAACGTATGCTGTCGCTATCCCGTTCGGGGTTAAAGTTACTTTTTGAAAACTATTAAGTTCTAATTCCTTTTAAAGCGCTGTCGCTGTTTTTAAAATGAATGCCTAGTTTTTACTATCTGGTCTTAGCCTCAGCTGTCGCTTGTTGGTTCGTACCTTTATAAATTTCCCACTGTCGTGGCAAAACTACTGTAAATAACTTCTCGCTGTCGCGACGAAGGTTTATTTAGAAAAATCGATTTAAAAACTGAAGCCATAAATAAGTTTTGAAAAGGTAGATATACACCGATTAATTATCGAATCCCATCAGATTATTTATTACATACCGATTACTTAAGATTTAGCCAGACATGGAATATAAATTAACAACACGTAAATAATGGCAAAAAATAATAATATGCATTATAATGGGAAATAGCAATCAATGATCGATTAAAATAGAAACCTGTAAATAATTCGATTTGGCTTTTGGGAAAATCCTCCAAAATGGCGACAAGATTTAGTCTTTATGCCAATTACTCGTACAGAATAGAAATGGGAAAGTAAAACAACAATTGCAAGGAAGGAAAGAAAAAGGAAACAAAATAACGATATGAAAATGGGAAACTGAATAATTGCTCTGAAAGTAAATTGGCAGCACTTCGTCTCTTCAATGCGGCCCCCTTTTTCTGGTACCGGCTACCTCCTTTTATAGATGGGATTTTCAACGGTTTATTTCTTCGAGAAGTGGGAATGATATCAGAAAATATAGGAGTTAGTGGTCCACTCCTCTTTGGCACTTTCACCACTTGACAGCACGTGCAGAAAAACTGCATTTTAACTCCATGACGGTCGTCATGGACCTGTGGCGGTCGTCACACCCTTGTGACGGTCGTCATATCAGCAGAACTCGTTTTTGCTGCTTTTTGGCCTGATTTTCACCTGGTTTCCACCTGTAAATGCTTCTTTTCTTTATCTTGCTCCATTTGAGCATGGACTTTGAATACCTGCAAAATACTGGGCAAATAGTGTGGAAATATCCGAAATCGGAGTGAAAACGGTCGCCGATTAGTAGAAAAGTACATCATTATATATATATATATATATATATATATATATATATATATATATATATATATATATATATATATATATATATATATATATATATATATATATATATATATATATATATATATATATATATATATATATATATATATATATATATATATATATATATATATATATATATATATATATATATATATATATATATATATATATATATGATTTCGCGTTATCAAACTCCCCTAAACTTGAATCTTTGCTTGTCCTCAAGTAAAGGTAGGAAAAATTTAAAGTTCGGCAAGCACGCGACACGCTCTCCCTTGATAAGATTTCTCGGACGCCAAGTTAAGAAAAACTGGGGGTCAAATGGAAACAAAGCGTATACGGCAATGAAACTTAATTGTAAGTCTTCGAAGACCTCTCTTTTATGCAAGCCAGTCTCAATCATGTTACTGCAGCTCGGCTTCAAGCTTCTCGCAACAAATTTTACCCGGCTTCGCTCTGGCGCAGTCACATTAAGCCCGTTATCCATACATGTTCATGACAAGAAAACATGTTGGTGATTTTGATCTCTCTGCTAGTTTGATTTTTTTTCTTTGCGCATATGCTTATTCTGCTATAAATCCGCAAGAGTTTCGTACCATTGGGCTAAATGCTCGGGTGAGGAGTACCTAACTTAGAAGGGACATATCTCTATATTCATGCTATATGGCTTTTCTTTTCTTTCAAGATGATTGAATTCTTACTAGAGATTATACACTTATTTGTATCGGTTTCTTGCTTAGAAGTGTTTAGGATGGTGCTGACTGCTCGTATAAACTACCGGGGGCTCCATTTGAGTCGAAACTTGAGGCTTTAGTACGAGTAAGTAGTGAGACTGACTCGCATAAACCAGAGGTCTAAGGTGTCAGGGCGTAGAAGCTTTGTTAAAATTTTCTTCTCGGAAATTCCAACTTGGTAAAGTTTTAGGCGTAATGTGTGATGCTTTGAAGAGGATAAAAGTTTCTTTGTATATGTCAGATGAAGCGCGGGGAGTTCACGTAACGGAGATATATATATATCTATAAGAGCTTATTTGCCGAAAATTAAAATTACCTTAAATTAAAAATTCGAAAGAAAAAGTACAATCGGAAATGGGAAATAACAGGGAAATAACTGTCCGCTCCCACACTAACTCAATCAGTGTCCTCACTGATTTGAAAGAATGCGGAAGGGAGAAATACAAAGGAAATAAATAAAGAAAACAAAATGACAAAAATGAAAAATACTACTAGTCCCTTCCTCTTCCTCGATCTCTACCTCGACCTCTGGCTGTGCCGTTGTGTGCCGCGAGGTTCAGAGCTCCGGTGTAGAAGATGTAATCACGGAGGCCATCGACTCGCACAGTGAGGTGTGCCATCTCATCGGCCATGCCGGAATGGACATCCTGCATCATCTGCAAAGATTGCCTAATTTGACCAGTTTGTTCTCTCTGCCATGCTTCGAATTCTTCATCCCTTCGGTTCTGCTGTTCCATCATAAGCATCATCTGGTTCTGCTGTTCGATGCAGCGGAGGAGGGCCTCGGATGTGTCATCAGTGGTAGGACGGCGGCGGCGGCGCACGGAAGGGCCTTCGGCAGCAGGTGCTTGTGATTGCTTAGGCTGGTCGGCTCTATCTAGCTCCTCTTGAACTTCATCCATGTGCTCTTGGGCATTATCCTGAGTTATGGCAGCAGGGGCCGTGGTATCGAAGAGCCAGTTGGCTCTATCCTCCGGATGCATTCGGGTGCGTGAAGGCATGATGATGCTCTGGATAGTGCGGCCTCGCACTACCGGATGGTATCTCACATCTGCGCGAGATTTGATGAGGTGGGAGGCGCGACAGTGGTCGGTGTCTAGGAAGACAGGGGGCATCTGACGGAGGGTCTGGAGGCGGTCGCCAAGGCCGAGGCCTATGGCAATGGATGTGATGATACCACCAAAATAGAAAGGTTTGGAGTCGCAGTTACAATTGGCTTGAATATGAGCCAGGAGGAACGGGGCAGCGTTAACAGGTTCCGAAGCGAACACGCAACGGAGGAAAAACAGCTCCTTCGAGTTGACCTTGTGGTTACTGTCACGAGCGAATATTGTGTTGCTCAACATGCGGTGGAAGTAGCGGATAGTTGGGTTGTGGATATGAATAGCGTTCAGAGTGTCCCAACTTTCTGGAGTGGTGCCGGTCAGTTGGTTCCATAGAGGGAAAGCTTCTTGGTAGAACTGATCGGATATGCGGCGATGAGCATCGTCGCTATGAGGTAACTGTAGAATGACGGTGATGCGGTCCTGGGGGACTTGATATTCGATTCCGAACAAGCGAAAGCAGGTGGCACCGGTAAGTTGGTTGGTATCGCCGGGGGATGTTGCATACGCGAAGGAACTGAGAAACTCTAGTGTGAGTTGCTCATAGGTGGGTTGGGGATTGGTGCAGAGATGCCAGATGCCGGCTCTCTGTAACATCCAAGTTACGCCATCCAGAATCCCGAGTTCTGTCAGAGAATCCAGGTGAGCATACCGGGTCGGCTGAAGCGGCCGCTGATGGAATGTTATGAAGTTGGTCTGCTGCCGTTCGCCGACCTCACCTTCTCGGAAAGTGATAGTGCTCAAATCGGGGTTTGCACGGTTTTGTCTGGCCATTTTCGTGAGAGAAGTGCAGAGGTTTGAGAAGAGGAATTTCTGAGGATGGTGAGGTATGGGAATGAAGAGGTTAACATATAATAGTGAATTGGAAGTTGAAATGGTGGAGATTTAATGGGGGATTCAGAGGGTTTTTAGTGGGTTTTAAATGTGGGAAAATGGGGAATTAGGGGAGTAGAAGTGGAGAGGTGCGTGACCTCTGTTTTGATAGAATTGGGGTTTTATCTGCGTGACGACCGTCAGGGATGTGTGACGGTCGTAACACGCGTGACGACCGTCAGGGGAGTGTGACGACCGTCACAACAGCAAATTCTGCAGACATGCAGAAATTCGCTTGTGGGGCGTTTTAATAGTGGAAAATTTGATTATATTTTTTTTGCAGTAGGATAGACTGATTACAAAATAGAAAATAACAGGAAACATAGTTAAGGGAGATACCGGAATGAAATGAAAATAACATTGAATCAAAAACGAGTTTAAAGTAATACAATATCCAAAAAGAAACAATTGCCAAATGAAATAATGTGAAACAATGTGAAATGCAGTAAACTAAAATTAAAGAGAAAACTAAAATATCACTCCTTTGGTTTCTTCAAGTTGTTGACCTGCTGAATAACATCATTAAATTGGTCGCTAACTACGTCCATGTAAGTAACGAAATCCATGTGAAGCTGCGTTAATTCATCTTTGATAGTGGTTATTTCCAGCTTGAGGTCGTCCACAGTGCTTAGAACAGTGTCCAACTTGTCTGTGTTTTGTTCAGGAGTGGGGTCAGGAAAGTTATGGTAGTTAGGAGGGGTCTCAGGATCTATCTCCACTTCGGACTCATAATCTTGGTAGTACAAATAGTCATGTGCTTCTGAGATTTGATCACTGTCATACATGTAAGCCTGGGGTGTGGAATGAGGTGATGGGGGTCCCATAGGCTCGTCCAATTCATAAAGCCAATTGTCTCTGTTATGGATACTGGTTAGCTCATGGTTGGGCAATGTGGAAAGGTGGACAGGTTGATCAACTATGAGGTATTCATAGGCTCCTGGTCCTAAGGTACCTAAGATACGTCTGTTGAAGCAGAACTGGATGTCCATTGATCTGAGGTTGCTGAAATGAACGGCTTTGTTCAGGTAATACCTCAGGCCAACATTTACAGGGCGGCCTTGTGAAGCACAAAGAAGGATGAATAACTCGTCCTTTGAGACTGTTGTAATGTTTTCCTCCTTCCCAAAGAGGGTATGGGCTAAAATCCTATGGAAATAGCGGAAGGTTGGATTGTGTATCTCGTTGTTGTGCATGTCATTCGGCTCTGGGTGATAGTTACCAGTGATGGAACCCCAGAATTGTTCTAACTCGAGATCAATATCCTCTTCAGTGGTGGTAAACACAAAAGGTCCGCTAGGGAAACCTAGGATGTTAGCTAACGATGTACGGTTGTGTGTTTGGTCCATTCCAAACATCCTAAAGGTTATCAGCTCTTTAGTGGATCCATAGCCATGTTCGGGTAAGTAACTTAAGGAGCTAAGGAATTCGAACGTCAATTCGCGGAAAGTAGCAAATCGGGTCTTTAGAGCAGTTTGCTCTCAGCCTAATTGGTTAAATAAATACTGAATGCTATCCTGGATTCCTAGCTTGTCCATGGTGGGTTTATCGTAGTACAGAGTCGAAGCAAAGCTTCTCTGAGTCAGTGCCTCAAATCTGGCCTTATGAGCTAGTCCTCTAAACATAACAGTCGTAACGTCGATGTCAGCCATACTCGTTAGTCGGATAAAAACGGGAGAAAAGTAGAACGACTTAAAAATCCTGGAAAATTTAAAATCACATTCACTCAGATCATATTTTTAAGAAGGAAAGGATGATAAAAGAAAGAAAAATAAAATAAATAGTGGAAAAATAAGAAAATAAAAATTTATAGAAATTATAAGTTAAAAGGAAAACATAGTTTTAATAAATTTAGAAGGGAAAATGGGAAAAATTGGGTTGCCTCCCAATCAGCGTTGTCTTTAACGTCAGAAGCCTGACGATAGCTTGGCTATAAGCTATTCGGGAGGCTCGAGCAATTTCAAATTGCTCACGTGGTTGCTGTGTTCATTTTGATTATAATGCTTCAAACGCTGTCCGTTTACTATAAACGGTGCGTTGATTTGATTTTTGATTTCAACAGCTCCACTCTTAAGGACTTTGGTGACCTCAAAAGGTCTAGACCATCTAGATTTTAATTTTCCAGGGAAGAGTTTTAATCTGGAGTTGAATAGGAGCACGATGTCTCCCACACTGAATTGTTTCCGGATCGAACGTTTATCATGCCATTTCTTGGTTCTTTCTTTGTAGATGCGTGCATTCTCGTACGCGTCTAATTTGAGCTCTTCCAATTCATGAAGGTTCAGGATTCGTTTCTCTCCTGCCGCAGTGTAGTTGAAGTTTAGCGTCTTAATAGCCCAGAAGGCTTTATGCTCTAACTCTACCGGCAGGTGACATGATTTTTCGTAAACTAGTTTAAATGGTGTGGTACCTATTGGTGTCTTAAAGGCGGTCCTATAAGCCCATAAAGCTTCGTTCAGCTTCGATGACCAATCTTTCCTGGAGGTTGCGACAGTCTTTTCTAAAATTTTCTTTATTTCTCAGTTCGGAACCTCCACTTGTCCACTAGTTTGTGGATGATACGGTGTGGCTACGCGGTGTTTGACTCCGTATTTGGAGAGGAGTTTGTCAAAGATTCACGATATGAAGTGCGAACCACCGTCACTAATGACGAGTCTGGGCACACCGAATCTAGGAAAGATTGTGTTTTTAAAGAGTTTAACGACTACTCGCGTGTCATTTGTTGGAGCGGCAACGGCCTCTATCCATTTAGATACATAGTCGACAGCGACGAGTATATATTTATTTCCAAAAGAAGACGGGAAAGGTCCCATGAAGTCGATTCCCCAGACGTCAAAGATTTCTACTTCTAAAATTCCTTTCTGAGGCATTTTATCGCGTCGTGAGATGTTGCCAGTGCGTTGGCACCGGTCGCATTTTAGTACAGCGATATGGACATCCATCCAGAGACTGGGCCAAAATAGGCCAGATTGTAGAATTTTAGCGCATGTCTTTGAGGTGCTAGCATGACCACCATACGGTGCTGAATGGCATTGGGAGATGATGTCTTCTATTTCTTCCTCTGGGACGCAGCAACGGTATAAGTTGTCGGCGCCTCGTTTGAAGAGTAGAGGTTCATCCCAGTAGTAATGCTTTAAGTCGTGGAAGAATTTCTTCTTTTGTTGATAAGTCAGGTCTGGTGGAAGCGCGCCTGCGACCAAGTAATTAACGATGTCGGCAAACCACGGCAAAGTGGCTTGGGCATAGACAGCTTCCACGGCTTTTTTCAGTTCTGGTTCTTCCGAAGTTGAGTTGGACATATCGCTTTCCAATTTGGCTATCAGACGTTCGTAGGGAAAGTCGTCATTGATAGGCACTGGTTCTTGTTTAATGCCCTCTATACGGGATAAGTGATCTGCAACTATATTCTCGGTCCCCCTTCTTATCTTTAATTTCTAAGTCGAACTCTTGTAATAATAGGATCCATCTCAATAATCTTGGTTTGGCGTCCTTTTTGCTTATTAGGTACCTAATGGCAGCGTGATCTGTGTATATGATTATTTTGGCTCCTACCAAGTAGGAACGGAATTTGTCAAGAGCAAACACGACTGCTAGAAGTTCCTTTTCCGTTGTGGCATTGTTCATTTGGGCAGGGTCTAAAGTTCTACTGGCGTAGTAGATAGCGTGAAGCTTCTTGTCTTTCCTTTGTCCTAGAACTGCGCCTACAGCGTAATCACTCGCATTGCACATGATTTTGAATGGTAGTCGCTGTCATACCCCAATTTTGTCCTACCTGTTGTATATTACTACCACCTGTACATTCGCCCACTGACATTATTCGAAAATTCAAAAATGTGTGTTGCTCCTATCATAAGGTTTGAATTGAGCTATATCAGGTCACATTTGAGCCAGGAATGGGTGTAGTAAACATTGAGGATCCTTTTATGGTTTATCAGTTTGATTTTTTTAGCCAAAATTGGGTTTAAGAATCGTGGGCAAGTGTGTCGGAGGATCTAACTGAAGTTGGTATCACAAGCCAAGGTGGTTATAAGTGAATCGAGTTGTGAAGACTGTGACAAATTCAAAACGTTGTTTGGTTCAAGGATTTTCTTAATAAAAGTTGTAGTTTATTTAAACATCCAGAGTAATATTTATTACTGATGCAAGACTCAACTTAAAATATTCATGGAAGTGGATGCAGGTATACGAAGTTCAAGTTGTCAATTGAAAATTCGGAGAATTGTGAAATAAATTCAATAATATGGCAAGTTCATTTATAAGGCCGTTTGAAAAACGAAATGGAAGGTACAAGCCTAATCAAAGTATATTGCAACAATTAAAAAATTATACAAGCCCATGATCCAATTACTTGGCAAGAGACTCACAAAAGAAAGAAATTTATTTTATGTTTATTTACAATCAAGTAATTACAAGAGCAAGGCCCACATGAGAATCCCACAAGCCATAGAAACACAAGTTCAAACTAACAGTAAACTTTTTACAAGTACCCAATGCTAGTTTTCCTTCCATGAGGATTTTTGACCCAAAGTAGCTGCATCTGTAATTGCAAAAAATGGAATTATGTGAATGACAAAGCCAGCCTGCTATCACACCAAAAAAGAGCATGAAAACCAAGGGAAGAAAAGTTGTTGTTTCTGCTCTTCAGTTTGCCTGCACGGATGATGTCTCGAATGATGTCGCCACCGCTGAAAGACTTGTTCGAGATGCTCAGAAACTCGGCGTAAACATTATTCTCATTCATTCAGGCTATGAGTGCTGTCAGACATAAAGAGAGGGTTTCTTTCGAGAAGCTAAACCCTATAAGGATCATCCTAAAATTATAAGAAACTTGCAGAGAGTTAGGTGTAGTCATACCAGTTAGCTTCATCGAGGAGGCAAACGATGCACATTATAACTCAATAGTTTTCGGAGACAGCCCGGGCAATGGCGGTTCAAGGTGCTGGGATTTTGTTTTATCAAACTGCTATTAGATACTGAACCTGCATTGATAAAACATAACAAAGTGCCAAGTTATTGTTGTTTGATGTGTACACACATGACATGAGAGAAGCCATGGCAACATACAATGATATGTCTCCGCATACACCGACCTCATGCTTTTTACCTCAAATTGCCGGGTCACGCAATCAATAATACAACCACACGCCATGACCTGCAGCAGATAGTATAAGCCATTTCAATTTCTAATTGCAACTCACATAATTGAAGAACAAAATTGTTTAAAGAAAGAGAGACCACTCATCAACAATTACCCTGCTGCCGGCGGATTTCGCAACTCAACACAGCAGCAGCATCACGCAATAACTCGCACACCAGCTTACAACCACGATACACCCGCAGCCGTCAATGATTTAGCAGCAGACCACGACTTGCAACGCAGCACAAGAGAATCCTACAGCAAAAATCCTGCAAACGCAACGTAAAGTGAACACACCAACTTTGAGAAACTCACGCAGCATGCCCATCAAACAAATAATTTGCAGCAAATGCATATGGGTGGATTCCCTCAAAAATCTTGACAAAACTTTCGCACAACAACGGGCCATCCACTCTTGACAAATATCAGAAAAGTTACTGCATAAACTAATCCAATATCACCTGCAAAAAAGGATATATTTCTTACCAGCTGTAAATTAAGAGAGTTAATAAAAAATGGATTTGTATGGGATTAGCAAAAGACAAAGGGTAGAGGTTTGCAAAAGGTACATACAACCTTTTTTTCGCAGAACCGTACACAACAGAAACCATACCACCCACACTAGCAAGGATAATGTACACACGCAAGTTCCAGCTACGTGATGTGCCTTCAGCTTGGTTTTTCATCCACCTGCAATAACATCCACAGCCACCTCCAAAACCGTACCTGCAAAAGTACGAGAAATCAAAAGGACAACTTGCACACCAACAATAACAGCCGCAACATAGCAAAGAAAAATCATCGTACGAACAAAAGAAAGGAGAGCTCACTCCGTAAATGTTGCGCTCCACGCATTCCACAAAACGACTCGCAACCACACTGTAACAGGGAAAAAATCCCAAACGCACAGAAAATAAACGAAACGGCAGCAAAATCCCTCTCAGCTCTCTTTCAAACGTACCCTTCATATATCCTATAAGAGGACCTTAAGAAGGTGACAAAAGTAAGGAGGTTCTTTCAGAAAAAACCCTAATCATTTTCCTATTCATCATCGTCAACCTAAAATCCACCACCCCTTTGCTCAACCATTAAACAACTTTCCGAAACTTCAAATCACCGCCATTAACTCCCTAACCAAACGAACCACTTCACCTTCTTCGAACAACAATGCAGAAACCTTAAATCATCACCTCCATTCTTAACATCTTCTACCGTCTTCCGCCGACATACACTCAAACCTCACCTTCAGAAACCATATCTTCCGCCATTTTCAAATAAAGCCCAGCTCAGTGTCTTCTTCTTCAACTATTTCAAATCAGACGAGAAACACCATCAAAACCATCACCAATCTTCAACCAACTCACAACCCAAATCATAAACCTTTCTATACAAAACCAGAATAACCTTCTTTCCCCTTTGGCCGAGCTTCATTTCAACCTAACTCTTTGAAACCTAGAACCTAAATCCTTTCTTTGTAACCCAAATCGTATGATAGAGAGTAGATGAAAATGAATGGAAGGAGACGGAGAAGGTTGTTTCGAGAGTGCTTTGAACTTCCTCAGTTTTTCGATTGATTGTTCTTAGGGATGTTAAGATTCTGAGAGTAACGACACCTCACATTGGATTTTCTTGATGCCTGTTTGTTTTTTCGTTTATTTCTTATTTATTTTTTATTTTTTTATTTTTTTAAAAATTTATTTATTCGGAGAAGGCAAAGGTATTCTCATTTTGTGAATAAATTCGTAGAAGGATGGATGAGTGGATTTGGAGTTCACGCCGTTGGGCTTTGCCCCATGGGACCTCTTGAACACCATCATCATTTCTATAAACCTTTTTTTTCAACACCCCTCTGTTTGTGTTTACATTTTTTATTTTAGTGTAAATTATTTTAAAAAAAGGATATTTTCTTAACAGATTTATTAATATATATATATATATATATATATATATATATATATATATATATATATATATATATATATATATATATATATATATATATATATATATATATATATATATATATATATATATATATATATATATATATATATATATACACATATATATATATATATATATATATACATATATATATATATATATATATATATATATATATATATATATATATATATATATATATATATATATATATATATATATATATATATATATATATATATATATATATATATATATATATATATATATATATATATATATATATATATATATATATATATATATATATATATATATATATATATATATATATATATATATATATATATATATATATATATATATATATATATATATATATATATATATATATATATATATATATATATATATATATATATTATAGTTTTTAAGATTTATATTTTCTTTTTTTTAGAGTTAGATTTTATTTCGCATTTATTATTGAGTATTTATTTCCACTTTCGCTCTTTAGGGTCGATGACGATACTCCGAGTTATAGTTTGTCAAATTATTGACAGATAATAACAAACCCGAGACCATTCTTTTCAAAACTATTCATTTTCGTTTTTATCCACTTTTTCTTATTCCCTAGTCGATGAGGACTTTAACGATTATTATCGGTCAAATTATTGATAGATGATAATTCAGTCAAGACTATGTCATTTTCGTTTCAAATCATCTTTTAAACATTTTCTCGAAAAAACTCCAAAAGAGGGAGCTTCTTGAAATCTAGCATTTCTTGGATCTTCGAGTGAATAATTCTCGAGGCACGCTCTTGAGTTGTTATTCATTCAATCTTTTGATTTTCTCAAACACATTCTCAACGTCTTTTTTCGATCAAAACTCCGAAAGAAGGAAGTACTTGGAATCTAGCATTCCTTGTGTCTCCGAGTGAATAATTCTCGATGCACGCCTTTGAGTTGTTATTCACTCAACCTTTCGACTTTGCCAAACTCAATCATTTTCCAATCGTTCTCCTAAGTCGAATGCTCGTACGCATTCGCAACCCGCATTTCATACACACGTTCACAATTCCTCGTGGTCTCGATATTAGGGGCACCCTCAGGGACTAATATTGTTTCTCACAATCCTAACCCTTGACACGTCGTCAAGTCGGTTTCATTTTCAAACAAATCCTTGATACGTCGTCGAGCTACTTCAAAACAACTCCCTTTTGGCCTCGCATGCCATCCTTCGATTCGATCTTTTCACATACGTTTTTTAAACTTACGAAAGAGGGATGTTCTTAGAATCTAGCATTCTTTGAATATTCGAATGAGAAACTCTCGAGGCGCGCCCTTGAGTTGTTATTAAGTCATTCTTTCGATTTCAAAACATCCAACTCTTTTCAACCCAATTTCCGAAAGAACTGAGTTCTTGGGATCTTGCATTCCTCGAATTCTTGAGTGACAAGCTCTTGAGACACGCTCTTGAGTTGTTTGTCAGTCACTCTTTTGTCTATCAACTCAACGTCAAACCAATTCAAACCTCATCTTTTCGTGGTTGTTACCACGAACTACGACTGCTCTGATTCTTCATTCTCGTCCAAATGTAAGATACGTAGGCACAAGATTGCGATGATCTTGGCGAGCTACCTCCCATCCATTTCCCCGTATCCTTTTCGTGGTTGTTACCATGAACTACGATTGCTCTGATTCTTCATTCTTGTCCGAATGTAAGATACGTAGGCACAAGATTGCGATGATCTTGGCGAGCACATTTCCCATTTTCTCCCCTATTCCACACTTTTTATCTTCCTCCATTATTCCGTCCACACTTTCCCAACCTTTCCCGTAGTCGAACTACGACGCTCTGATTTCTCATTCTCGTCCGAATGAGTATACGTAGGCACAAGGGCCCCAATCCTAGGCGAGCACCCTATCCTCTAACCACCCATCTCTCCTTTGCATCTTTAACCTTTTAACCTACCAATTCTACCTTTAATAACGAGAAGAAAGCAAGTAAACCTAAACAACACTCCCTACAATTACCTTAAGAGGTTCCCGTCGAGTACGACGGACGTGAGGGGTGCTAATACCTTCCCCTCACGTAACCGACTCCCGAACCCGGAACTTGGTTGCGACAGCCCTGTTCCTATCCTTTCGTTTCAAGAGGTTTTCTCGATATTTTCCTCTCCCGTTTATTCAGGAAAAATAAAGTTCGGTGGCGACTCTGTCGAACCCATTTCCGCGCCTTTTGCGCGAGGGTCGTTTTCTCCGAAATGTCTCCGTGATTTTTCGAGGTGCGACAGTTGGCGACTCTGCTGGGGACGTTTTTCTCCATGCAAAGAGAGAGTCGAGCCTATCTTTTGGTTTGTGAGGAGTGTTTGTTTTTATTTTGTTTTCTTCTTGTTTACGTATTCGTTGTCTTGTGGTTTTTTTTATTTGTGCTTGTTATCTTGGTTGCCTGTTGGTTCTTGGGATAACATCATGAGTAAGGCTCTACGCCCGAGCTTTGGTAAAAGCAGAGAGAACACATAGTTTAGAATTGGTAGTCGAGTAGTGTTAGTCTCCAAGGATTCGCTCCTTGTGTGCCTGGCATGAAAGCTCCTCCAGAGGAGACCTATTCGTAGATCTTGTTGTAACACAGCTAGCCTGTTGCACGACTTGATTAATGAAGGGTCCGTGATTCTGGGAACCTTTTGTTAGCACCAGTTCCGATATTGGTGGTCGTGTAGTGTTAGTCTCCAAGGACTCGCTCCTTGTGCGTCTAGCACGAGGACCCCGCTCAGGAGAGACCTTATCGTCATTATCGTCATAATACAGCCAGCCTGTTGCGTGACGCTAATACGACTAGTGTCCATGATTCTGGGAACCAAACGTAGAAACCATCCCGTGAGTGGGTTTATGGGTAGAATGATTAGATCTTCCCGCATAGGTCGTACCTGTCAATGTTCTTTGAGCAGGAATTATGTTTACTTATCTATCACAGTTACCAGCCTCAGGAGTTGTTCGAACTATGATCTTGGGATCCTGGATCTTGTATCTTGCATTGCATCTTGCATATTATTTGCATTGCATTTCATATGTTGTGCATTTTGCATTTCCAGTCCTTCAACAGAATCTTATGTCTTCGTTCCTTCCTCTCCAGTAAATCAAGTTGATTCCTCGACACCAGTATACAACTAGAGCCAATACAAGACGAACGATGGAGTAGATTCGGAAAGAACAAGTTGCTATCAGGAAGGAGCTGGAATCCCTCAACAGAAATATGGATCAGATCTTCGAAGCCCTCTCTGTAACTGGAAAGGAATCAGAACAGCGCACTGTTCAACGACCGCGTCAGCAAAATCAATACAGAACATGGAAGCCAGATAGAGTATTTGATAGTCTTCCCATGACATATGCAGATATCTTTCTTCAACTGATGGAGAAAAAGGCTATCGTTCCGAGAGATCTAGCTCCCCCAACTGTCCTTCCTGCTGATTACGATGCGAATGCCCATTGTGAGTTTCATAAGGGCGCTCCAGGTCACAACATTGAGAATTGCAGGTTTCTCAAGCACAAAATTCAAGACCTGATTGACAAGGAAGCTCTCACCTTTGATGGGAAGTATCTCAGTGCCATCAACAACCCGATGCCACCAGCCAACTAGTGCTAACATCAAATCAAGTCCAGTCAAGTCCATTCTCTGAAGAAGGCCGTCATGCTGCCATTTAATCTTTCGCATTTCTTATATTTTGTCTTTGCGTGTTTAAGTACTGTATGCTTTGAACAATTGCCACTCGTATCTGGTTTCATTAGTGTATCGTTTATGCATATTTTGAATTAGTTATGTCGTATTCACTCATTTTCATTTATCGCTGACACATTTATTCATTCCACTCTATTCACTGTTGTTTAGCATGATTTGAGGGAGGATGATGAAAACGAGATACCCATAATTGCAAACTGTATGCTTTCAGACAGAATATCGTCAATGATGTACAGGCATTGCTTCAATTCCCCAAACACTGGAGATATAAGGAGTTAATCCCTAGTAAACCACTTCGAGCCTAGAAGTAGCAGTTTCCTTCGGATATTCAAACCTTACACTTAACCTGGGGCAGGATAGTGTTCATCTAATTCAACCCCGCACTTGAATCAACAAAGCAAAATCCAGAAGACGGTTGTTCATCAATGACCCACGACATGGCAGTCACAACAAAATTAAAAAAAAAATCAAAAGCCTTCTAAGTCAGACACCTCAGAGGGGACTTAGGCAAAATCAAGGCAATCCCGATGGATCTGACAAACAAAGTCAATCCATGCAAAAGTTAGGGATCAAAACAAAAGTAAAAGAGGACCCCGAAACCCTCAACAACAAAAAAAGATTCATTGGCCACCCAAATCAAAGGGGCACTGACATTCATCAAAACCAAAATAAAGTGATTGCCACGTCGAGCAAACCTTGAACCGTCGAGTTTATACCGTCAAGACAAGTGTAGAATTAACTGAGCGTAGGACTGGAGATCATTAAGAAGAAGGGGTGGGTACAAATCATACTTTGAGCCTAACGTCCTTTGTTTCACAACCGTGAACCAGACCATGTTACAACCCTCGAAAGACCTAATTGAGGCGAAATTTATTCTGAAAGCATACTATAGCAAGGTTGTGTAACCTGACTCCTCACATGATTTCTAATCAACAGCGTTGGTGTCATTTTTCTTGATATATCTTTCACATCAATCAAAGCTAGCATAATGTTTGGACTAACGGTCCATTCATTTCACTATCACGACACCTCAGTAAATGACACTTTTTTACGAAACTTACATTGAACTTTACATTAATGTTACCATTTATGAATGTACAATTTTAAATTGCAAAACAGTGCTAGGTATTCAAAGACATTTCAACAAAAGGCAAACGATGAGGAGCTTGACTTTCAGTGGCCGACACGAAGCAAGATTATTTCAAAGCCCACAGGCTGGGGCAAACCATTAACAAGTTCAGACTGGGGTAAGACCAATCACCCAAATAATCAAGCAGAGTTGCATCCTTCTCTGAAGCAAATTCACAAATTACCAAGTACCCAGACTTGGGGCATCCAGAGCATCATCTTCTGCTTCAATCGTGACGTCTTCACCAACTGCGTGTCGAGGAAGTCAATCCCTCCCACCACCCGAGGTCCAACTCATATTGGCAACTACCAGAGGCCACTACGCTGGCGTCTACACCTGCATTTCCAATTACCCGTCTGCGTCATGTGTATCATAAGCATCGCATTCAACATCATAAGCGTCTTGCATCATATGCATACTCCAATTAATTTTACCTCCCTAGATCTTGCATCTCCGCGCGTCAGCATTTGCATTTTGCACTTCCACTCATATGGAATATCATTTATCATCCAGCATTCATATATGCAAGTCAAGGTCTAGGATCTACCTCGAAGATTTCCAAGACTGTCATCAGCCCAATCAGGGGCATCTTCCACAACATCTTCAAAGCAATCATCAGCCCAGTCAGGGGCAATCTTCTGCAAATTGTGGGTCTCTCCCATCAAAATTCGAAGTCATTCAAAGCAAGATCCAGCCCGAGCAGGGGCATCTTCAGCAAAACCGTGAGCGTGCCTCATGAAGTTGTTCAGCCTTTTGTTAAGCAAAACAAGACATCAAGACAAACTCAGCCCAGTCAGGGGCATCCTCTTCAGAATACATGGGCGTAACCATGAAATCATTTCAGCAAAACTATGATCTCCAAACAAAGACGGTGGGCGTACCCCGTTGACTCATTTCAATCCAATCTTCCTCTTGGGGGTTCCCCAATGAGTTGTACCCAGCAAGCGTGACCGTTGTCAATTGCCTTACTATCATCCTTTTGGTGATAGCCGAACTTCGTCGGTTCAACAAAGCCTGCATCCTTTCGATGTTGGTAGCCTTCAATTAGTATGCACCCTATCATCCTTTTGGTGGTAGTGGCCGGTGTGAGTTTCGCTCCGTCATCCTTTTGGTGTTGGGTCTGGCATTTCGTCGATGTCAGATTGTGCGATAGTTTATTTATGTTTCGCTCCGTCATACTTTTGGTGGGGGGTCTATCATAGTCATTAATGATAGATTGTGTGATAGTTTATTTGTGTTTCGCTCCGTCATCCTTTTGGTGGGGGGTCTATCATGGTCATTAATGATAGATTGTGCAATGTGTTTATTTGTGTTTCACTCCGTCATCCTTTTGGTGGAGGGTCTATCATGGTCATTAATGATAGATTGTGCGATGTGTTTATTTGTGTTTCGCTCCGTCATCCTTTTGGTGGGGGGTCTATCATGGTCATTAATGATAGATTGTGCGATAGTTTATTTGTGTTTCGCTCCATCATCCTTTTGGTGGGGGTCTATCATGGTCATTAATGATAGATTGTGCGATGTGTTTATTTGTGTCTCGCAACTTCATCCTTTTGGTGGGGGGTCTATCATGGTCATTAATGATAGATTGTGCGATGTGTTTATTTGTGTTTCGCTCCGTCATCCTTTTGGTGGGGGGTCTATCATGGTCATTAATGATAGATTGTGCGATGTGTTTATTTGTGTTTCGCTCCGTCATCCTTTTGGTATGGGGTCTATCATGGTCATTAATGATAGATTGTGCGATAGTTTATTTGTGTTTCGCTCCGTCATCCTTTTGGTGGGGGGTCTATCATGGTCATTAATGATAGATTGTGCGATGTGTTTATTTGTGTTTCGCTCCGTCATCCTTTTGGTGGGGGTCTATCATGATCATTAATGATAGATTGTGCGATGTGTTTATTTGTGTTTTGCTCCATCATCCTTTTGGTGGGGGGTCTATCATGGTCATTAATGATAGATTGTGCGATAGTTTATTTGTGTTTCGCTCCGTCATCCTTTTGGTGGGGGGTCTATCATGGACATTAATGATAGATTGTGCGATGTGTTTATTTGAGTTTCGCTCCATCATCCTTTTGGTGGGGGGTCTATCATGGTCATTAATGATAGATTGTGCGATGTGTTTATTTGTGTTTCGCTCCGTCATCCTTTTGGTGGGGGGTCTATCATGGTCATTAATGATAGATTGTGCGATGTGTTTATTTGTGTCTCGCTCCGTCATCCTTTTGGTGGGGGGGTCTATCATGGTCATTAATGATAGATTGTGCGATATGTTTATTTGTGTCTCGCTCCGTCATCCTTTTGGTGAGGGGTCTATCATGGTCATTAATGATAGATTGTGCGATATGTGTTTTGTGTTTCGCTCCGTCATCCTTTTGGTGGGGGGTCTATCATGGTCATTAATGATAGATTGTGCAATGTGTTTCGTGTTTCGCTCCGTCATCCTTTTGGTGGGGGGTCTATCATGGTCATTAATGATAGATTGTGCGATAGTTTATTTGTGTTTCGCTCCGTCATCCTTTTGGTGGGAGGTCTATCATAGTCATTAATGATAGATTGTGCGATGGTAGCCGTGTGTGTTTCTTCCCATCATCTTTCCGGTGATGTTGACCTTTTCCCAGGCGTTCTTTTTCTTTTTGGACAAATTCAGGGTCTTCTTTATATCTAATTGTCTTATTCCTTGAAAGAACACTGTCGTACTTCATCTTACTCGGTCTAAGCCAATTAGATAGGGGCATCTGTCATACCCCAATTTTGTCCTACCTGTTGTATATTACTACCACCTGTACATTCGCCCACTGACATTATTCGAAAATTCAAAAATGTGTGTTGCTCCTATCATAAGGTTTGAATTGAGCTATATCAGGTCACATTTGAGCCAGGAATGCGTGTAGTAAATATTGAGGATCCTTTTATGGTTTATCAGTTTGATTTTTTTAGCCAAAATTGGGTTTAAGAATCGTGGGCAAGTGTGTCGGAGGATCTAACTGAAGTTGGTATCACAAGCCAAGGTGGTTATAAGTGAATCGAGTTGTGAAGACTGTGACAAATTCAAAACGTTGTTTGGTTCAAGGATTTTCTTAATAAAAGTTGTAGTTTATTTAAACATCCAGGGTAATATTTATTACTGATGCAAGACTCAACTTAAAATATTCATGGAAGTGGATGCAGGGATACGAAGTTCAAGTTGTCAATTGAAAATTCGGAGAATTGTGAAATAAATTCAATAATATGGCAAGTTCATTTATAAGGCCGTTTGAAAAACGAAATGGAAGGTACAAGCCCAATCAAAGTATATTGCAACAATTAAAAATTTATACAAGCCCATGATCCAATTACTTGGCAAGAGAATCATAAAAGAAAGAAATTTATTTTATGTTTATTTACAATCAAGTAATTACAAGAGCAAGGCCCACATGAGAATCCCACAAGCCATAGAAACACAAGTTCAAACTAACAGTAAACTTTTTACAAGTACCCAAGGCTAGTTTTCCTTCCATGAGGATTTTTGACCCAAAGTAGCTGCATCTGTAATTGCAAAAAATGGAATTATGTGAATGACAAAGCCAGCCTGCTATCACACCAAAAAAGAGCATGAAAACCAAGGGAAGAAAAGTTGTTGTTTCTGCTCTTCAGTTTGCCTGCACGGATGATGTCTCGAATGATGTCGCCACCGCTGAAAGACTTGTTCGAGATGCTCAGAAACTCGGCGTAAACATTATTCTCATTCATTCAGGCTATTAGTGCTGTCAGACATAAAGAGAGGGTTTCTTTCAAGAAGCTAAACCCTATAAGGATCATCCTACAATTATAAGAAACTTGCAGAGAGTTAGGTGTAGTCATACCAGTTAGCTTCATCGAGGAGGCAAACGATGCACATTATAACTCAATAGTTTCCGGAGACAGCCCGGGCAATGGCGCTTCAAGGTGCTGGGATTTTGTTTTATCAAACTGCTATTAGATACTGAACCTGCATTGATAAAACATAACAAAGTGCCAAGTTATTGCTGTTTGATGTGTACACACATGACATGAGAGAAGCCATGGCAACATACAATGATATGTCTCTGCATACACCGACCTCATGCTTTTTACCGCAAATTGTCGGGTCACGCAATCAATAATACAACCACACGCCATGACCTGCAGCAGATAGTATAAGCCATTTCAATTTCCAATTGCAACTCACATAATTGAAGAACAAAATTGTTTAAAGAAAGAGAGACCACTCATCAACAATTACCCTGCTGCTGGCGGATTTTGCAACTCAACACAGCAGCAGCATCACGCAATAACTCGCACACCAGCTTACAACCACGATACACCCGCAGCCGTCAACGATTTAGCAGCAGACCACGACTTGCAACGCAGCACAAGAGAATCCTACAGCAAAAATCCTGCAAACGCAACGTAAAGTGAACACACCAACTTTGAGAAACTCACGCAGCATGCCCATCAAACAAATAATTTGCAGCAAATGCATATGGGTGGATTCCCTCAAAAATCTCGACAAAACTTTCGCACAACAACGGGCCATCCACTCTTGACAAATATCAGAAAAGTTACTGCATAAACTAATCCAATATCACCTGCAAAAAATGATATATTTCTTACCAGCTGTAAATTAAGAGAGTTAATAAAAAATGGATTTGTATGGGATTAGCAAAAGACAAAGGGTAGAGGTTTGCAAAAGGTACATACAACCTTTTTTTCGCAGAACCGTAAACGGAAACCATACCACCCACACTAGCAAGGATAATGTACACATGCAAGTTCCAGCTACGTGATGTGCCTTCAGCTTGGTTTTTCATCCACCTGCAATAACATCCACAACCACCTCCAAAACCGTACCTGCAAAAGTACGAGAAATCAAAAGGAAAACTTGCACACCAACAATAACAGCCGCAACATAGCAAAGAAAAATCATCGTACGAACAAAAGCAAGGAGAGCTCACTCCGTAAATGTTGCGCTCCACGCATTCCGTAAAACGACTCGCAACCACACTGTAACAGGGAAAAAATCCCAAACGCACAGAAAATAAACGAAACGGCAGCAAAATCCCTCTCAGCTCTCTTTCAAACGTACCCTTCATATATCCTATAAGAGGACCTTGAGAAGGTGACAAAAGTAAGGAGGTTCTTTCAGAAAAAACCCTAATCATTTTCCTATTCATCATCGTCAACCTAAAATCCACCACCCCTTTGCTCAACCATTAAACAACTTTCCGAAACTTCAAATCACCGCCATTAACTCCCTAACCAAATGAACCACTTCACCTTCTTCGAACAACAATCCAGAAACCTTAAATCATCACCTCCATTCTTAACATCTTCTACCGTCTTCCGCCGACATACAATCAAACCTCACCTTCAGAAACCATATCTTCCGCCATTTTCAAATAAAGCCCAGCTCAGTGTCTTCTTCTTCAACTATTTCAAATCAAACCAGAAACACCATCAAAACCATCACCAATCTTCAACCAACTCACAACCCAAATCATAAACCTTTCTATACAAAACCAGAATAACCTTCTTTCCCCTTTGGCCGAGCTTCATTTCAACCTAACTCTTTGAAACCTAGAACCCAAATCCTTTCTTTGTAACCCAAATCGTATGATAGAGAGTAGATGAAAATGAATGGAAGGAGACGGAGAAGGTTGTTCCGAGAGTGCTTTGAACTTCCTCAGTTTTTCAATTGATTGTTCTTAGGGATGTTAAGATTCTGAGAGTAACGACACCTCACATTGGATTTTCTTGATGCCTGTTTATTTTTTCGTTTATTTCTTATTTATTTTTTATTTTTTTTATTTTTTTTAAAATTTATTTATTCGGAGAAGGCAAAAGTATTCTCATTTTGTGAATAAATTCGTAGAAGGATGGATGAGTGGATTTCGAGTTCACGCCGTTGGGCTTTGGCCCATGGGACCTCTTGAACACCATCATCATTTCTATAAACCTTTTTTTTCAACACCCCTCTGTTTGTGTTTACATTTTTTATTTTAGTGTAAATTATTTTAAAAAAAAGGATATTTTCTTAACAGATTTATTAATATATATATATATATATATATATATATATATATATATATATATATATATATATATATATATATATATATATATATATATATATATATATATATATATATATATATATATATATATATATATATATATATATATATATATATATATATATATATATATATATATATATATATATATATATATATATATATATATATATATATATATATATATATATATATATATATATATATATATATATATATATATATATATATATATATATATATATATATATATATATATATATATATATATATATATATATATATATATATATATATATATATATATATATATATATATATATATATATATATATATATATATATATATATATATATATATATATATATATATATATATATATATATATATATATATATATATATATATATATATATATATATATATATATATATATATATATATATATATATATATATATATATATATATATATATATATATATATATATATATATATTATAGTTTTTAAGATTTATATTTTCTTTTTTTTAGAGTTAGATTTTATTTCGCATTTATTATTGAGTATTTATTTCCACTTTCGCTCTTTAGGGTCGATGACGATACTCCGAGTTATAGTTTGTCAAATTATTGATAGATAATAACAAACCCGAGACCATTCTTTTCAAAACTATTCATTTTCGTTTTTATCCTCTTTTTCTTATTCCCTAGTCGATGAGGACTTTAACGATTATTATCGGTCAAATTATTGATAGATGATAATTCAGTCAAGACTATGTCATTTTCGTTTCAAATCATCTTTTAAACATTTTCTCGAAAAAAACTCCAAAAGAGGGAGCTTCTTGAAATCTAGCATTTCTTGGATCTTCGAGTGAATAATTCTCGAGGCACGCTCTTGAGTTGTTATTCATTCAATCTTTTGATTTTCTCAAACACATTCTCAACGTCTTTTTTCGATCAAAACTCCAAAAGAAGGAGGTACTTGGGATCTAGCATTCCTTGTGTCTCCGAGTGAATAATTCTCGATGCACGCCTTTGAGTTGTTATTCACTCAACCTTTCGACTTTGCCAAACTCAATCATTTTCCAATCGTTCTCCTAAGTCGAATGCTCGTACGCATTCGCAACCCGCATTTCGTACACGCGTTCACAATTCCTCGTGGTCTCGATATTAGGGGTACCCTCAGGGACTAATATCGTTTCTCACAATCCTAACCCTTGACACGTCGTCAAGTCGGTTTCATTTTCAAACAAATCCTTGATACGTCGTCGAGCTACTTCAAAACAACTCCCTTTTGGCCTCGCATGCCATCCTTCGATTCGATCTTTTCACATATGTTTTTTAAACTTACGAAAGAGGGATGTTCTTAGAATCTAGCATTCTTTGAATATTCGAATGAGAAACTCTCGAGGCGCTCCCTTGAGTTGTTATTAAGTCATTCTTTCGATTTCAAAACATCCAACTCTTTTCAACCCAATTTCCGAAAGAACTGAGTTCTTGGGATCTTGCATTCCTCGAATTCTTGAGTGAAAAGCTCTTGAGACACGCTCTTGAGTTGTTTGTCAGTCACTCTTTTGTCTATCAACTCAACGTCAAACCAATTCAAACCTCATCTTTTCGTGGTTGTTACCACGAACTACCACTGCTCTGATTCTTCATTCTCATCCAAATGTAAGATACGTAGGCACAAGATTGCGATGATCTTGGCGAGCTACCTCCCATTCATTTCCCCGTATCCTTTTCGTGGTTGTTACCATGAACTACGATTGCTCTGATTCTTCATTCTCGTCCGAATGTAAGATACGTAGGCACAAGATTGCGATGATCTTGGCGAGCACATTTCCCATTTTCTCCCCTATTCCACACTTTTTATCTTCCTCCATTATTCCGTCCACACTTTCCCAACCTTTCCCGTAGTCGAACTACGACGCTCTGATTTCTCATTCTCGTCCGAATGAGTATACGTAGGCACAAGGGCCCCAATCCTTGGCGAGCACCCTATCCTCTAACCACCCATCTCTCCTTTGCATCTTTAACCTTTTAACCTACCAATTCTACCTTTAATAACAAGAAGGAAGCAAGTAAACCTAAACAACACTCCCTACAATTACCTTAAGAGGTTCCCGTCGAGTACGACGGACGTGAGGGGTGCTAATACCTTCCCCTCACGTAACCGACTCCCGAACCCGGAACTTGGTTGCGACAGCCCTGTTCCTATCCTTTCGTTTCAAGAGGTTTTCTCGATATTTTCCTCTCCCGTTTATTCGGGAAAAATAAAGTTCGGTGGCGACTCTATCGAACCGCATTTCCGCGCCTTTTGCGCGAGGGTCTTTTTCTCCGAAATGTCTCCGTGATTTTTCGACACCACCCCTTTGCTCAACCATTAAACAACTTTCTGAAACTTCAAATCACCGCCATTAACTTCCTAACCAAACGAACCACTTCACCTTCTTCAAACAACAATCCACAAACCTTAAATCATCACCTCCATTCTTAACATCTTGTACCGTCTTCCGTCGAGATACACTCAAACCTCACCTTCAGAAACCATATCTTTCGCCATTTTCAAATAAAGCCCAGCTCAGTGTCTTCTTTTTCAACTATTTCAAATCAGACCAGAAACACCATCAAAACCATCACCAATCTTCAACCAACTCACAACCCAAATCATAAACCTTTCTATACAAAACCAGAATAACCTTCTTTCCCCTTTGGCCGAGCTTCATTTCAACCTAACTCTTTGAAACCTAGAACCCAAATCCTTTCTTTGTAACCCAAATCGTATGATAGAGAGTAGATGAAAATGAATGGAAGGAGACGGAGAAGGTTGTTCCGAGAGTGCTTCGAACTTCCTCAGTTTTTCGATTGATTGTTCTTAGGGATGTTAAGATTCTGAGAGTAACGAAACCTCACATTGGATTTTCTTGATGCCTATTTGTTTTTTCGTTTATTTCTTATTTATTTTTTATTTTTTATTTTTTTTAAAAATTTATTTACTCAGAGAAGGAAAAGGTATTCTCATTTTGTGAATAAATTCGTAGAAGGATGGATGAGTGGATTTGGAGTTCACGTCGTTGGGATTTGGCCCATGGGACCTCTTGAACACCATCATCATTTTTTTTCAACACCCCTCTGTTTGTGTTTACATTTTTTATTTTAGTGTAAATTATTTTAAAAAAAGGATATTTTCTTAACAGATTTATTTATATATATATATATATATATATATATATATATATATATATATATATATATATATATATATATATATATATATATATATATATATATATATATATATATATATATATATATATATATATATATATATATATATATATATATATATATATATATATATATATATATATATATATATATATATATATATATATATATATATATATATATATATATATATATATATATATATATATATATATATATATATATATATATATATATATATATATATATATATATATATATTATAGTTTTTAAGATTTATATTTTCTTTTTTTAGAGTTAGATTTTATTTCGCATTTATTATTGAGTATTTATTTCCACTTTCGCTCTTTAGGGTCGATGACGATACTCCGAGTTATAGTTTGTCGAATTATTGACATATAATAACAAACCCGAGACCATTCTTTTCAAAACTATTCATTTTCGTTTTTATCCACTTTTTCTTATTCCCTAGTCTATGGGGACTTTAACGATTATTATCGGTCAAATTATTGATAGATGATAATTCAGTCAAGACTATGTCATTTTCGTTTCAAATCATCTTTTAAACATTTTCTCGAAAAAACTCCAAAAGAGGGAGCTTCTTGAAATCTAGCATTTCTTGGATCTTCGAGTGAATAATTCTCGAGGCACGCTCTTGAGTTGTTATTCATTCAATCTTTTGATTTTCTCAAACACATTCTCAACGTCTTTTTTCGATCAAAACTCCGAAAGAAGGAGGTACTTGGAATCTAGAATTCCTTGTGTCTCCGAGTGAATAATTCTCGATGCACGCCTTTGAGTTGTTATTCACTCAACCTTTCGACTTTGCCAAACTCAATCATTTTCCAATCGTTCTCCTAAGTCGAATGCTCGTACGCATTCGCAACCTGTATTTCGTACACGCGTTCACAATTCCTCGTGGTCTCGATATTAGGGGCACCCTCAGGGACTAATATCGTTTCTCACAATCCTAACCCTTGACACGTCGTCAAGTCTGTTTCATTTTCAAACAAATCCTCGATACTTCGTCGAGCTACTTCAAAACAACTCCCTTTTGGCCTCGCATGCCATCCTTCGATTCGATCTTTTCACATACGTTTTTTAAACTTACGAAAGAGGGATGTTCTTAGAATCTAGCATTCTTTGAATATTCGAATGAGAAACTCTCGAGGCGCGCCCTTGAGTTGTTATTAAGTCATTCTTTCGATTTCAAAACATCCAACTCTTTTCAACCCAATTTCCGAAAGAACTGAGTTCTTGGGATCTTGCATTCCTCGAATTCTTGAGTGACAAGCTCTTGAGACACGCTCTTGAGTTGTTTGTCAGTCACTCTTTTGTCTATCAACTCAACGTCAAACCAATTCAAACCTCATCTTTTCGTGGTTGTTACCACGAACTACGACTGCTCTGATTCTTCATTCTCGTCCGAATGTAAGATACGTAGGCACAAGATTGCGATGATCTTGGTGAGCTACCTCCCATCCATTTCCCCGTATCCTTTTCGTGGTTGTTACCATGAACTACGATTGCTCTGATTCTTTATTCTCGTCCAAATGTAAGATACGTAGGCACAAGATTGCGATGATCTTGGCGAGCACATTTCCCATTTTCTCCCCTATTACACTTTTTATCTTCCTCCATTATTCCGTCCACACTTTCCCAACCTTTCCCGTAGTCGAACTACGACGCTCTGATTTCTCATTCTCGTCCGAATGAGTATACGTAGGCACAAGGGCCCCAATCCTTGGCGAGCACCCTATCCTCTAACCACCCATCTCTCCTTTGCATCTTTAACCTTTTAACCTACCAATTCTACCTTTAATAACGAGAAGAAAGCAAGTAAACCTAAACAACACTCCCTACAATTACCTTAAGAGGTTCCCGTCGAGTACGACGGACGTGAGGGGTGCTAATACCTTCCCCTCACGTAACCGACTCCCGAACCCGGAACTTGGTTGCGACAGCCCTGTTCCTATCCTTTCGTTTCAAGAGGTTTTCTCGATATTTTCCTCTCCCGTTTATTCGGGAAAAATAAAGTTCGGTGGCGACTCTGTCGAACCGCATTTCCGCGCCTTTTGCGCGAGGGTCGTTTTCTCCGAAATGTCTCCGTGATTTTTCGACACCACCCCTTTGCTCAACCATTAAACAACTTTCTGAAACTTCAAATCACCGCCATTAACTCCCTAACCAAACGAACCACTTCACCTTCTTCGAACAACAATCCACAAACCTTAAATCATCACCTCCATTCTTAACAGCTTGTACCGTCTTCCGTCGACATACACTCAAACCTCACCTTCAGAAACCATATCTTTCGCCATTTTCAAATAAAGCCCAGCTCAGCGTCTTCTTCTTCAACTATTTCAAATCAGACCAGAAACACCATCAAAACCATCACCAATCTTCAACCAACTCACAACCCAAATCATAAACCTTTCTATACAAAACCAGAATAACCTTCTTTCCCCTTTGGCCGAGCTTCATTTCAACCTAACTCTTTGAAACCTAGAACCCAAATCCTTTCTTTGTAACCCAAATCGTATGATAGAGAGTAGATGAAAATGAATGGAAGGAGACGGAGAAGGTTGTTCCGAGAGTGCTTTGAACTTCCTCAGTTTTTCAATTGATTGTTCTTAGGGATGTTAAGATTCTGAGAGTAACGAAACCTCACATTGGATTTTCTTGATGCCTGTTTGTTTTTTCGTTTATTTCTTATTTATTTTTTATTTTTTATTTTTTTTAAAATTTATTTACTCGGAGAAGGAAAAGGTATTCTCATTTTGTGAATAAATTCGTAGAAGGATGGATGAGTGGATTTGGAGTTCACGTCGTTGGTATTTTGCCCATGGGACCTCTTGAACACCATCATCATTTCTATAAACCTTTTTTTTCAACACCCCTCTGTTTGTGTTTACATTTTTTATTTTAGTGTAAATTATTTTAAAAAAAGGATATTTTCTTAACATATTTATTAATATATATTTTCTTAACGAACTACGATTGCTCTGATTCTTCATTCTCGTCCGAATGTAAGATACGTAGGCACAAGATTGCGATGATCTTGGCGAGCACATTTCTCATTTTCTCCCCTATTCCACACTTTTTATCTTCCTCCATTATTCCGTCCACACTTTCCCAACCTTTCCCGTAGTCGAACTACGACGCTCTGATTTCTCATTCTCGTCCGAATGAGTATACGTAGGCACAAGGGCCCCAATCCTTGGCGAGCACCCTATCCTCTAACCACCCATCTCTCCTTTGCATCTTTAACCTTTTAACCTACCAATTCTACCTTTAATAACGAGATGAAAGCAAGTAAACCTAAACAACACTCCCTACAATTACCTTAAGAGGTTCCCGTCGAGTACGACGGACGTGAGGGGTGCTAATACCTTCCCCTCACGTAACCGACTCCCGAACCCGGAACTTGGTTGCGACAGCCCTGTTCCTATCCTTTCGTTTCAAGAGGTTTTCTCGATATTTTCCTCTCCCGTTTATTCGGGAAAAATAAAGTTCGGTGGCGACTCTGTCGAACCGCATTTCCGCGCCTTTTGCGCGAGGGTCGTTTTCTCCGAAATGTCTCCGTGATTTTTCGAGGTACGACAGTCGCCAATCTGGGGGTTGCATGATTGGTGCGGTGATAAGTGCTGACCTTAGAGTTTCGAATGCTTCTAAGCATTCTTTGTCGAAGATGAACTCGACATCTTTCATTAACAAACTAGTGAGAGGTTTTGTGATTTTCGAGAAATCCTTTATGAATCTTCGTAGAATCCAGCGTGTCCTAAGAAGCTTCGTATCTCTCGTACGGTTTTCGGAGGTTGGAGATCCTTTATGATCTCTATTTTGGCTTTGTCAACTTCAATCCCTTTTTCAGATATGACGTATGCTAAAACGATGCCTTGTCAGACCATGAAATGACATTTCTCCCAATTAAGGACAAGGTTCACTTTAGCGCATCTTTTGAGTACCATCTCTAAATTTGACAGACAGCTTTCAAAACTTTTTTCGCATACAGAAAAGCCATCCATGAACACTTCCATGATGTCGTCTATGTAATCTGCAAAGATTGCCATCATGCATCTTTGAAAGGTTGCTGGAGCATTGCACAGTCCGAATGGCATTTGGCGATAAGCAAAAGTACCATAGGGACAGGTGAATGTTGTCTTTTCCTGGTCATCAGGGTGAATAGGAATTTGAAAGAATCCCGAATAACCATCTAGATAGCAGAAGTACGAATGTTTCGCTAGTCTTTCCAACATTTGGTCTATGAAAGGTAAAGGGAAGTGATCTTTCCGAGTTGCCTTGTTCAGTTTTCTGTAATCGATACACATCCTTATTCCGGTCACAACTCTTTGGGTTATCGATTCACCTTTCACATTCTTCACTACAATAACGCCTCCTTTCTTGGGTACTACGTGTACTGGGCTGACCCATTGGCTGTCGGAGATCGGGTATATGATTCCTGCGTCGAGTAACTTTTTCACCTCGTCTTTGACTACAGTGCTTAGGATCGGGTTTATCCTTCTCTGATGTTCTCTTGAAGTTTTGCAGTCTTCCTCCAGCATGATACGGTGCATACAGATGGAGGGACTTATGCCTTTTAGATCGTTTATACTATAGCCTAATGCAGTTGGGTATTTCCTTAGGACTTCTAATAATTGCTCAGTTTCTGATTGTCCTAAATTAGCATTGACTATTACTGGTCTTTTGAATTCTGTATCTAGGAATTCGTACCTGAGGGTTTTAGGTAGCTCTTTAAGTTCTAGAGCTGGGTTTTTCGGACCTGGCATGTGATTTGGAGTGAGTGCTAAGATCTCGCTCAGACTATCATCTTTGTATGGTGCACGCCAGTCGTCGTCTTCATGAATAGCAGGGATCTAGATTTTCATGATTTCAGAATATGTAGTTTCCTCCTTCTCTAATTCTCGTATGCATTCGTCAAAGACATCTACTATATAGCATGTGTCATCTATAGCTAGTGCCTTCAAGAACTTGGTAAGGATGAACTCTATCTTTTCTTCTCCTATTTCGAATGTTAGCCTTCCTTTCTTTACGTCTATGATAGCTCTGGCTGTAGCTAGGAACGGTCTTCCTAGGATAATTGGGGTAACAGAGTCCTCTTTGATGTCCATGATTATGAAGTCGGTTGGGATATAGAATTGGCTTATGCGTACTGGAACGTTTTCCAGTACACCGACGAGATATTTGACTGATCGGTCAGCCAATTGCACGGACATTTTAGTTGGTCTTAGTTCTCCCATATTCAGCTTTTTGCATATAATAAAGGCATGACGCTTATACTGGCTCCTAGATCGCATAGAGCTTTGTCTATAACGAACTTTCCTATGACGCAAGGTATGGAGAAACTACCTGGGTCTTTTAGTTTAGGAGGCATGTTGTTTTGAATGATTGCGCTACATTCGGCAGTGAGTTTCACTGTCTCGTTATCCTCTATTTTCCTTTTATTAGACAAGATTTCTTTAAGAAACTTAGCGTATGACGGCATTTGAGTTATCGCTTCTGTGAAAGGAATAGTGATGTTTAGTTGTTTCAGAAGTTCAACAAATTTCTTAAATTGTCCTGAAGTTTTGGAGTTTATTAATCTTTAAGGATAAGGAATAGGTGGTTTATATGGCGCTGGAGGCACATATGAGTTTTCATCTTTGGCGGCTTTTTGCTCGTCACATTCCTTCTTTTCTGTTTCAGACTCCTTTTCGGTTGGTTTATCAGATTTCTGATGCATTACTAAATCTTCATTCCTAGGATCTGTTGGGCCTTCCAATTCTTTTCCACTTCTCAATATAACAGCGTTTGCGTGACCTTTCGGATTAGGTTCGGGCTGGCCTGGAAATGTTCCAGCTGGGGCAGCTGTAGAGGCTTGTTGTTGATCCACCTGTGATATCTGCGTTTCGAGCATCTTATTATGGGTGGCTAAAGCGTCTACTTTTCCGGTCAGCTGTTTAATCTGCTCGCTAGTGTGTATGTTTTGATTCAGGAATTCTTTATTTGTTTGAGCTTGAGTAGCTATGAATTTTTCCATCATCAATTCGAGGTTTGATTTCTTAGGGGCAGTCTAGGCAGCAGCGGCTGGTTTCTGATATGTTGGCGGAGCAGCGGGTGCTTGCTGTTGCACCCTAATTTTTACCTTAAGATCCCACCTCCTTGTTTTTATGCATTACCCTTTTTATTTATTACGACTAACCAGATTGTGCAGGTGCAATAGTTTCAAGCACACGTCGCTCATTCTCCCATTCAAAGGTACTTTGAAACTGGAATGTTGAAGACAAGGTTTTGCTCAGATAGAAAGGTTGAATTTGGGTTCTTACTGAGATCAAGTTGGTGTCATTTGGTTTGTGGTGTCCCTACATGGTATTTCAAGCTTGGTTTGTGGCTTCCTGAATCTAATTGGCTCATTTCGGATGGCAAGGTTATGTTTTAAAGAATCCGCAAGGCCCGGTTCATGCAAAGAAATCATCACAGTTTAAAGGCTTGCTTGGAGTTCCACTAATGGTTCACTAATCCGGACTTGTTCAAAGACATCAAGTATCTGGAACATTTAGTTTCAGCCAAGAATTAAATTCAAGTTCTACAGGAATTTCTGCGAATTCAAATGACAGTTAGACTGTGCGAGTTCATCAGTTAACCATTTCTATCTTCTGTTGTCATTGTCGTATCCATATCCAATTGCAAGCCCATTACCCATCCAAGTAAAAGTTTTGGTTCATACAACTTCTAAACTATAAGGAGAAGATTTATAAGGTTGGACACCAAAATCCAAAGGTCATCCTTCAAAGTCTTATGGTTGGAAGAATTTAGGGATCATTCAAGTGAAGTCACAAGTATCCAAACTATTTTAATTTATAAACTATTTAATTTCCATACAAGGAATTAAATTACTAATACAAACAGTCACAGGCCACTTCTCGCGTGTGTTTTCAAAGTCATGAAATTCCCTGAATGATTAACCCCTAAACCATGATAATCATGGATCATTACATCAAGCTTACACAAAAAAACAAAATTCAATTCCATGCCAAAGTTACATAACACATTGATAGAAGGAATTAGTTGCTTAAAGCATAATAAATCTTCCCTTGCTATCCTACAAAACATGGCCTTGTTGCAAGAATCGCAGCAAGTCGCTGCAGCTCGCCACTTTAATTTCTTTACAGAGATTAAAATGAAATCAAGTCGTCATCGCAACCGTCATTGTAAATCACAGAACCTGCCGAATTATCCTAAGCAATAGCAGTAATGTTGCGCCCGCGCCATGGACCCCGAGCCACACCACGATTTGCCTGCGGCTGCCAGACCTGTAGCTTCACAGTGTGTCGATTTCGCCCTGCATAATTACCGCAAACAACATTTGGTGGCTTTCTTTTGATTTTTGTTGGAATCGTGATCCTTAATGAGGAGCGCTGGTAAGTGATAGGGAGGAAGAAGAGATTGGCACACGGCCCTGAAATTTCCCTGCATAAAATCAAAAGCAGACTTGTTAATCCGGGACCATTACCAAGAACCATGAACGAACCACTCATAATGACTCACCAATTATCAAGCACAAATCCGAATCATCATAAGCCAAGTCATTAGCAGCAGCACGCATTGATCCCCTGTGTTGAGCTTGTCGGAAAAGCAACAAACTCCAACCATGAACTAAGCCTACGGCAAATCTTCATGCTCTTCTTTCCAAGCCCACATTCCAAGCCTGCCAACAGAATTTGATAAAGTTAATATTGCAATTACTGATACTATCTCGTATCATACTCATTATGTCCTTCAAATGTAGATGTACATGTGTTCAAAAGAAACATCCCAACTTCATGAGCAGTCACAATACAAATTGGACAGGTCAAAACTCAGCTACAACCTGCAAAACCAACTTCACATCAGCATTCTATATACAACTTAACAATCTTGATTATTATGGTCAGCTAGATACCTGTTCCTTTCCACAATGGCTTTGATGCTACAACTGTATCGTTACCCATGGAGTTTAGTTTCCAACCCTGTTAATGAAACCGAGAACAACAAGTCAAAACACTCACATAGACCACCGTTTCCTCCTTGCAAATTCACGAGGAAGAGGATCTAATTTTGAAAGTTCAATACCAGAGGGTTTGAGCATAACGCCGCAAACGGAGACCTTGAAATACCGAAGCATAACACCGGCAACCTCAGCTCTTGAACAACCTGCAAAGCACATGACATTGGTTTAAGACATTTCACAATAGCAGAGCAATACCAACAACAGTATCAACAGTGTTACCCTCATCGACAGTCTGCTATTCCATAATATCAACAGCCCCGGTCGCAGCCTCAAGCACCAACCATGACAGTAAGAGCAACACCGTTATCGCGGCCTCCGCGCACCTGCAAGCAGAAACCACTAAGAAAGCATTAAAATGTCATAAAGACGTAATGTTCAAAACCATTAGATATGTAGAAAGATGCTTTTAAAACTCGATGAAGAAAATGAGCTACAAAAAGCCATTAGCCAAAGCTATGTCAGTAGCGGACTTATCACTAAAACTAATGTTTGGTTTTGGTAGCACGTTTAGAAGAACTTTACCAGCTCTCGCCTGAAGTGAAGTCCCTACATAGTGATATTTTGAATGCTATATGGTCTGTTGAGAAAAAGGAAGTAGTTCCATTGAAAGTGCTAAGAGATTTACAACTTCTTATCGAACCAAATGCTACAATAACCAAGTTAGCTCCATGGAAAAGCAAGTATAAATTGTGAAACAGGGTATAGATGTAATAACTATCCTGGTCTAGTATACAGGGTTTTAGAAGCAGCTTGTGTCACCTTAGATTGAAGAAGGTCACTGTTATTGAGTTTTTCGATCTGGCCGTACGCTGCTATCCATTTTTCGCAAGTGTTAAACCTGTTTCATGAATATACGCCTGCCGAGCCAACAAGAATTGAGTTAATAAGATACTTGATTCACCGCAACAAACCGATACGACGCGCTTTAGCATTATAGAAAGTCACAGAAAACGCGATATCTTCGGTAGCTCTAAGGAATGGCTTCATCTGCCACCACTGTCATACTCTGCATAAAATTTACATGAGCAACAACATATTGGATTTTACTTGCAGCTAATGATTAGTAATAAAGGACAAGGATGTTTTTGGAAGACGACGTCACCGTAGAAGCAGACTTTCATTAGCCTAACATTTCCTTCCGAAGCAAATGATCAACAGGTCTTCCTCACCAATCTACATTCTTGGGAGAGTAACAAGGGCACGTCAGTTGTGTGAACCGATCCCAAAGTTCCTACAAGGGAAAATCCAAGAAATCGCATGTTTGATGGAAAAATTCATGAATCTACAACGTTGAAAGCTCAAGATGATATTTTTTACAATTTCAAAGCATACATTAACTAAATAGTTCGAGGCATCCTCCTAATATTGGGAGTATTAAACTTTGCAAAGGCGTGTAAGATGATATTAACTTACGTACAAGGAACAGAAACCTTTAAAGACATAAGACCCAAAACTTAACAATGGACTGCAAGGTTGGACAACATTTGGTGAAGCAAATTTAACATAGAGAATCATTAGGCAACAAATTCGTTGGGAAACAACCACATGATAGTGTCTCCTAGAAGATTTATCTACGGAAGGGTTTGCATTACACTTTATCTGCTTGGATTCGATCGACCGAGAAACTTCTAGCATACCTTATGGAAGCAGAGATAACATGCAGCATTAGAACAATACACCAGAAGAATTTAAAGTTAATTGAAGAAAGGGAGTAACGGAATACTGACACGGAGTCAGCAAATTTGAAAAGCGTAATCAAACATACCATTAGTAGCAGGATGATTCCCTTCCAAAATCAGCTCAACACCAATCTGGAAAATGAAATCCACATCAGTAATCACCAACATAATCAAGTATATAAGGAAAGTTATTAAAGTACACAAGTCGAAAATGGAAGGAGATTCATTCTCAATTAAGGTCTGTTGGCCCAAAACAGTCTATAAAAGAAGGAGAATTGAGAAAAAAAAAGGGAGGAGAATCCACAACCTTCACACAGAGAAACCACCAAATCCATAGCAACTCGATGAATCCAGAAACCCCAAATTCAACAAAAGCCGAGTACGGAAGTCTGTAGAAAAAGGACTTACCTTGTGAGCAAATTTCATTCGCAAACTACCCCACCTTCGAGACCTTCAAACCCTCTTCCTCTCCGTTGTCACTTCGCCGTTGCGCCGAAAGTCTCCACCGAAGAAACCCATTCGCATCTTCACCTTCAAAACACCGTTCGCCCTGTAAAGACGGTCCGAACATCCCCCCATTATTCTCCGCCGCCTAAAATCATCGGAGCCTTCATCACGCCCAAGGATCGTCGCCCCACCGCTAACATCCATGCGGTTGACGCCGCGACATTCCGCGATTCATCTATCGGTAACTATCGCCTCCTTTTCTCTCTTATTTATTACTAATGTTTGCCTTGTCCAAATTTTTTAGAGAATGCGACGGAGGTCGATCGAGAGAGACGGCGAGCGAGATCGATGGAGCCAAGGGAGAAGGTGGAAATCGCAGAAGAGGGGAAATGGGACCGAGTCTAGGGTTTCTGTTTGTATTTTTTTTTCAATTTTCATTTTACCGTTGTAATCACCTACACAGCATGACCACCGTGCACTTTCACACTCACCACACTAATCATAATTAACCACTAAACCACCCCTAATCTGTCATTTAATCAACTAACCATCCACTTCCTAATTAATTAATTAATTAATCCTAATTCAGTCACCTAATCATTTGATTTTTATAATTACATAATTTAATAATCTTAATTTGTCCATTAACTTAATATGATTAACTCTTTTTTATTTTATTTAAGTAATTTAAACTAATTAGACCTTTTATTCAAAAAATAATTAATAAGACCATTAATTAATGTTTTATTTATTTAATTAACCTCTTTTGCTTTAATTAATCAACTTTTAAATAACTCTTTTTTATAACCAATAAATAATAATAATAATAATATAATTGTTCACCAAAAATTTTTTTTTAAATAACTTGTTTTAAAACTATTTATATATTAAGTAAACCCCTTCATAAAAAAAACACAATTTTTAGTAACTATAATTTTAAATTATAATAAACCATTTCATATGTAGAATTTATAATAAAAAAATCCTTTTTAACTCCTCTTATTCAAAATAAACTAATTAGTTCATCAACTGTTATTAAAAAACTCAATTTTTCACCAAACTTTCATCTAAAAATCAATAAACAAATTCCACATCGTCTAAAATTAATCAAGCCCTCCCTTTTATTCAACGCTCGCTTAAAAACAAATCTCATCAAAATAAAGCATTTTCTCATTAAAATCCAACTTTTCCTCAAATCAACTTCATCAAAATATTATTTTCTCACAAGTCAATTCACATAAAACTAAGAGCGCTGATAACACGAAATCATATAGATATTTTGATGCATAATTCAACTAAAGTTTAACCGTTTTCGATCCGATTTCGGGTTATTTCCGTGTTATTTGTCTGATGTTTTACAGGTATTCAACGATCACGTCTAAACAAGGCAACATGAAGAAAAGAAGCAATCTCAGATGAAATACGGACGAAAAAGGAGTGAAAACATCATGAAAAGCGCAGGAAGCTGTTTTTGCTGATGTGACGACCGTCACAGCTCCATGACGAGCATCACACGGGTGACGACCGTCACACCTTGTGACGACCGTCATGCAGGCAAAAACGCCCCACTTCAATTACACGTTAAAGAATCAGTTCCAATTCCCACAGAGTGGACCATTACTCCCTAAATTATCTGCCTCAAAGTCCATCATCTTCAATGATAACCGTTGGAATTCCACTTCTATAAAAAGGGAAGAAAGGGACCTCAGAAGGGGTGCTGCATTCATACAACGAAGTGCTGCCAAATTTATTTCCAGAGCATATTTTCCAGCAATATTCTTATTTGTTTCTCTTTACCTTTCTTGTATTCCATTTTTCATTCTTCTGTAATTTCTACTTTCATTGTACGATCAAATTGGCATTAGAGATCAGAATCCTGCCAACATCTGTGGAGGATCTGCCCAAAGGCCAATTGGAATATTTACAGGTTTCTCATTTCAATCGATTCCAGTTTTATTATAATGCAAATCATTATTTATTGTTTTTATTTATGTTTTATCTTTCCCAAATCCATGTCTAGCTAAACTTAGGTAATCGATATGTGGTAATAATTTGAATGGGATTTGATAACAACTGGTTGAAAAACTTTCTTTTCAAAAGTAACTTATGGTCTGAGTGTTTAAAATTGATTTACTGAATAAACTTCGTCGCGAAAGCGAGAACTTATTTAAAAGTAGTTTTGCCACGAAAGTGGGAAATTAATTAAGATACGAACCAACAAGCGAAAGCTGCGGTAAGGTCAGATAGTAAACACTAGTCATTCATTTTAATAACAGCGAAAGCACTTTAAAATGAATTAGAACTTAGAGATTTCCAAAAAATAATTTTAACCCCGAACGGGATACGAAAGTGTACGTTTGGCCCTTAGGATTATGATTAGCGTCAATAACCATCGTGAGGCGAGAGTCTTCAAATCACCATTTTCTGCTTAAATAAACTTTGAAAATTATTTCATACACCAGTAACTTATCAAATCCCTGAAGAACACAATTACTACATATCGATTAAATCATTTATAATCTAAATAGTATTCTTAGTTCCCTTTTAGTGACAATCTTATTCCCTTAAACATATTCTACCTAGCTAAACATAGTAACTCCCGAGAACACTAGTTTGATTACGAGTCCCTGTGGGATCGATATCTATTATTACTACGCGATAGACTATGCACTTGCAGTTAGGTTGTATTAGACATAGAAAGTCGCGATCAAGTTTTTGGCGCCGTTGCCGGGGACCCGTTTAGTCAATAGTGTAACCTTGTGTTACGCCGTATAGACTAGGTTAACAATTTTCATTTTTCCTTTACTAGTTCTGTCGATTGTATGCCAAGTAATCGCCCGCAAGGCGATATATAAAACCATCAGTCGCAGAACTAGAGCGCTTCTTACATTTAAGAAGTCGAATCATTGAGTACCAACTCAAACAACTCAAACATAACACTCCCGAACCTCTCACTCCCATTCCCAAATCAGAAGAAGAAGAACCAGAGATGATTGAAGGACCTCCAAACAAACCGCTGAAGGCATACGCTACACCATCTCAAATGGAGCCTAGAAGTAGCATTGCTGCCCCAGCTATTACCCGAAATGATTTTGAGCTGAAACCATCATTGTTGTCGGCTGTACAACAAAACCAATTCTCAGGAAACGCAACTGAGGATCCGAACGAACATCTAACGAAGTTTGTACAATACGCGGACACAGTGAAAGCAAATGGAGTAACTCCAGACGCGATAAGACTTCGTCTTTTCCCATTCTCTCTTAGAGACAGAGCGTGGACATGGTTACAATCGTTACCATCCAACTCCGTTACGACGTGGGAGCAATTGAAGAACGTCTTCTTAGCGAGATATTTTCCGCCAAGCAAAACTGCCATGCTTAGAGCTCAAATCAACGGATTTCGACAGAAAAATACTGAATCTCTTTACGAAGCATGGGAACGATTCAAAGATATGATGAGAACATGTCCTCACCACGGTCTAGAAGACTGGGTGACAATCCATACTTTCTATAATGGGCTTCTATACAATACTAGATTGACAATAGACGCTGCCGCGGGCGGTGCACTTATGGATAAGCCATACGATGAAGCCTATCAATTAATAGAAAACATGTCACAAAACCATTGCCAATGGGGAGGTGAACGCACTCCAACTGAGAAAACCACAGCGAAAGGTGGGATGTACGAGATCAGCAGCCTTGAAAAGTTCAACGCTAAAGTAGATGCTCTAGCACAGAAGATTGATAGTCTGACCGTTAACCCCGCTGCAACTGTCGCTGCAGTAACTCCAAATTGCGAGTTATGCGGAAGCACCACTCATAATGCACCCGAATGCCCATTGCTAGCCGGAATCCCACCAGGCCAGGTAAATTATGCTCAAGGAAATCCCTACGCAAATACCTACAACCCAGGTTGGCGAAATCATCCAAACTTTTCTTACAAAAGGGAAAATGCATTGCAAATGCCTACTGCTCCGCCAGGATGTTAGAAACCAGCTGCTCAGAATGCACCTAGGAAATCAAACCTCGAGTTGATGATGGAAAAGTTCATAGCAACTCAAGCTCAAACAAACAAAGAATTCCTGAATCAAAACATACACACTAGCGAGCAAATTAAACAGTTGACAGGAAAAGTAGACGCTTTAGCCACCCACAACAAAATGTTAGAAACTCAGATATCACAAGTGGCTCAACAACAAGCCTCTGCTGCCGCACCTGCTGGCACATTTCCTGGACAACCCGAACAGAATCCAAAAGGCCAAGCAAATGCTGTAACACTAAGAAGTGGAAAAGAATTGGACGAACCGATCGATCCGAGGACCGAAAACTCAGCCATGCAACAAAAACCAACTAAACAAGCAGAAAAGGAATCCGAGTTAGAGAAGAAGGAAGACAACGAGAAGGAGGATACCGCAAGCGAAAAAACTCAAGCACCTCCAGCGCCATATAAACCACCTATTCCTTACCCTCAAAGACTAATAAACTCCAAAACTTCAGGACAGTTTAAGAAATTTGTAGAGCTCCTTAAACAGCTGAATATAACTATTCCTTTTACAGAAGCGATAACTCAAATGCCGTCATACGCTAAATTTCTCAAAGAAATCCTGTCGAATAAGAGAAAGATCGAGGATAATGAAACAGTTACACTTACTGCAGAGTGTAGCGCTATTATTCAAAACCGCATGCCTCCTAAATTAAAAGACCCAGGTAGTTTCTCCATACCCTGCGTCATAGGAAAGTTCGTAATAGACAAAGCTCTATGCAATTTAGGAGCCAGTATCAGTGTTATGCCCTTATCTATATGCAAAAAGCTGAATATGGGAGACCTCAGACCAACCAAAATGTCCGTACAATTAGCTGATCGATCAGTAAAATACCCCGTCGGAATACTGGAAAACGTTCTAGTACGCATAGGACAATTCTACATTCCAACCGACTTCATAATCATGGACATCAAGGAGGACACTGTAACCCCAATTATCCTAGGAAGACCATTCCTAGCTACAGCCGGAGCGATTATAGACGTGAAGAAAGGAAGGCTAACATTCGAAGTAGGAGAAGAAAAGATAGAGTTCATTCTCACCAAGTTCTTACAAGCACCAGCAATAGACGATACCTGCTATTTAGTAGACGAAATTGACGAATGCATAAGAGAACTTGAAAATGAAGAGACCACGTATTCAGAAATAATAAAGATTCAAATACCCGATATTTCTGAAGACGATAATTGGCGTAAACCGTACAAAGACGATAGCCTAAGCGAAAGCTTAGCACTGACCCCGAACCATATGCCAGATCCGAAGAACCCATCTTTAGAACTTAAAACACTACCCAAAAACCTTAGATATGAATTTCTAGACGATGAACTAAAAAGACCAGTGATAGTCAACACCGACTTAGGACAACCAGAAACCGAAAAGCTATTAGAAGTCCTAAAGAAGTACCCCACCGCGTTAGGCTATAACATAAGCGATCTAAAAGGTATAAGCCCTTCGATCTGTATGCATCAAATTACAATAGAGGAAGACTCTAAAACCTCTCGAGAGCACCAGAGGAGACTGAACCCCATCCTGAGCACTGTAGTCAGAGATGAAGTAAAGAAATTGCTAGATGCAGGAATCATCTATCCGATCTCCGATAGTGAATGGGTCAGCCCAGTTCATGTCGTACTGAAGAAAGGAGGAGTCACAGTAGTTAAAAACGAAAAAGGCGAATCAATAACAAAAAGAGTCGTGACTGGAAGCAGGATGTGCATTGACTATAGAAAGCTTAACAAGGCTACACGCAAAGATCACTTCCCGTTACCCTTCATAGACCAAATGTTGGAAAGATTAGCCAAACATTCATATTTCTGCTATCTAGATGGTTACTCAGGATTTTTCCAAATTCCCATCCATCCTGATGACCAAGAAAAGACTACATTCACCTGTCCTTATGGTACTTTTGCTTACCGCCGAATGCCGTTCGGACTCTGTAACGCTCCAGCAACCTTCCAAAGATGCATGATGGCAATCTTCGCAGATTTCATAGACAACATCATGGAAGTGTTTATGGACGATTTCTCGGTATGTGGACAAAGTTTCGAAGGATGCCTACAAAACTTAGAAATGGTATTAGAACGTTGTGTAAAAGTAAACCTCGTCCTAAATTGGGAAAAATGCCATTTTATGGTCCGACAAGGAATAATTCTAGGACACGTCATATTAGATAGAGGAATTGAGGTAGACAAAGGTAAAATAGAGATTATAAAAGATCTCCAACCTCCAAAATCCGTACGAGAAATACGGAGTTTTCTAGGACATGCCGGTTTCTACAGAAGATTTATAAAAGATTTTTCGAAAATCACAAAACCTCTGACCGGGATGTTGATGAAAGATGTTGAGTTCGTCTTCGACGACGACTGTTTGAAAGCATTCGAAACATTGAAATCAACCCTTATCACCGCACCAATCATGCAACCACCCGATTGGCGACTACCGTTCGAAATCATGTGCGATGCGAGTGATTATGCTGTAGGCGCAGTTCTAGGACAAAGGAAGGACAAGAAACTCCATGCCATCTACTATGCCAGTAGAACCTTAGATCCTGCCCAAATGAACTACGCTACCACAGAAAAGGAACTTCTAGCAGTTATATTTGCGCTTGACAAATTCCGTTCTTACTTAGTAGGAGCAAAAATTATCATATACACAGGCCACGCTGCCATAAGGTACCTAATAAGCAAAAAGGATGCAAAACCAAGACTATTGAGATGGATCCTGTTATTACAAGAGTTTGACTTAGAAATCAAAGATAAGAAAGGAACCGAGAACGTTGTTGCATATCACTTATCCCGAATAGAAGGCATCAAACACGAACCAGTACCGATAAATGACGATTTCCCGTGCGAACGTCTGATAGCCAAATTAGAAAGTGACACGCCCAATTCAATCTCAGAAGATCCAGAATTCGAAAAAGCCATAGAAGCCGTCTATGCCCAAGTCACATTACCTTGGTATGATGACATTGTTAATTACCTCGCTGCGGGCGTGCTTCCACCAGATCTCACTTATCAGCAAAAGAAGAAATTCTTCAACGATCTGAAACACTATTATTGGGATGAACCTCTACTCTTCAAGAGAGGGGCCGACAACATATATCGTCGCTGTGTCCCATAGGAAGAAATAGAAAATATTATTTCCCAATGCCATTCAGCACCGTATGGTGGTCATGCTAGTACATCCAAGACGTGCGCTAAGATTCTCCAAGCCGGCTTATTCTGGCCTAATCTCTGGAAAGACATTCACATCGCTGTGCAAAAGTGCGATCGATGCCAACAAACTGGCAACATCTCACGACGCGATGAAATGCCTCAAAAAGGAAACTTAGAGGTAGAAATCTTCGACGTTTGGGGAATAGATTTCATGGGACCATTCCCACCTTCTTTTGGTAATAACTACATACTCGTCGCTGTCGATTACGTGTCTAAATGGATAGAAGACATAGCTGCTCCAACAAACGATGCACGAGTAGTAATCAAACTCTTCAAAAACACAATCTTTCCTAGATTCGGTGTACCGAGACTCGTCATTAGTGACGGCGGATCTCACTTCATATCGCGAATATTCGATAAACTTCTCTCTAAATATGGAGTCCGACACCGAGTAGCTACACCTTATCATCCGCAAACTAACGGACAAGTAGAGGTCTCGAACAGAGAAATAAAACAGATATTGGAAAAGACTGTCGCTACCTCAAGGAAAGATTGGTCGTCGAAGCTACAAGAAGCTTTATGGGCTTATAGGACCGCATTTAAGACACCAATAGGTACTACACCCTACAAATTAGTTTACGGTAAATCCTGCCATCTCCCTGTAAAATTAGAGCATAAGGCCTTCTGGGCCATTAAGACACTCAACTTCAACTAAACTGAGGCAGGAGAAAAGCGAATCTTGAACTTACACGAGTTGGAAGAACTTCGATTAGACGCTTACGAAAAGGCCCATATCTACAAAGAACGAACTAAAAAGTGGCATGATAAACGTTCAGTCAGGAAACAATTCAGTGTGGGAGACATCGTATTTCTATTTAATTCAAGATTAAAACTCTTCCCAGGTAAACTAAAATCTAGGTGGTCTGGACCTTATGAAGTGACTAAAGTACTTCAGAGTGGAGCTGTTGAAATTACCGATAAGATGAATGCACCGTTCATCGTAAACGGGCAACGTCTAAAACATTATAATAAGAACGAAAACAATCCTCAAGTCGGCAGTATAGCATTGCTTGAGCTTCCATCTCAAACACCCGAATAGCTTCTCACGAAGCTATCGTCAGGCTTTAGACGTTAAAAACAGCGCTTACTGGGAGGCAACCCAATTTCCCTCGTTATTGTATTTCATTTTTCTTTAAAATTTTACTTTGAAAATCCAACAAAAATTCTAAACTTATAATTACTACTACTTTCTACTTTAGTTTGTTTTCATATTTTTATTTTATTTTTCTCTTTTCTCTTTTGTTTCCACTGCTTTTCGTTTCTAAAAATCCTGACTTCAATTTCCTGTTTTAAACTTTTCAGGATTTTTAAAAGCCTTCAAAACATTCCTTCTGTTTTCTCCGAATTACCTGCGAGTATGGCCGAATACGACTTCACAAAGGTTCACTTCCGAGGACTAACTCAAAAGGCAAGATTTGCAGCACTGACCGAAAGAGAATTTGCCTTAACGCTGTATTATGATAAGGCTACTATGTATAAACTAGGAATCACGGATAGCATTCAATACCTGTTCAATCAACTGGGTTGGGAGAACACTGCTCTGAAAACACGTTTTGCTACCTATAAGGATCTTACCTATGAATTCCTTAGTTCTTTCAGATACATACCCAACTATGGTTTTGGATCCAACACATAGCTGATTACCTTCCGATTGTTTGGAATGGACCAAACCCATAGCCGGATGTCACTAGCTAACCTCCTAGGATTTCCTAGCGGACCGCATGTGTTCATCAGTGCAGAAGATGACGATATTGATTTTCAACTCAATCAATTCTGGGGTAGAATCACAGGCGACTATCACCCTGAACCAGACAGAATGTACAATGATGACATTCATAACCCAGCCTTCAGATACTTCCATAAGATACTAGCTCACACCTTGTTTGGAAAAGAATAAAATATTACTACAGTATCTAAAGAGGAGTTATTCATCATGTTCTGTGCTTCTCAGGGACGTACAGTAAATGCAGTGCCTTTCATGATGAGATCTTTCAAACGCCTCACGCTGGAACCACAGACACCTATTCTTATAGGAGGCCTAGTAACAATGATTGCCCACGAGCTTGGCCTTAGATTCCACTTAAATGCAAGCACTCGTTTTGGCACCATCCGACCCATGAACATACAATTCTGCTTTAACAGGCGCATCTTAGGAACTATGGGACCTGGACCGTATGAGTACCTCATTAACGAAAAACCAGTACAACTATTCACACTGCCTGATCATCTGATGACAAGTATCCACAACAAGGACAACTGGCTCTATGAATTGGATGAGCCTATGGGACCTCCTTCACCACAGTCAACACCACAGAACTATATGTATGACAGTGACCACATCTCTGAGGCACACGACTATATGTACTATGAGGATGTTGTATCCGAAGCTGAAGTAGACCCTACGACTCCTCCGCACTACAACACTTATCCTGAGCCTATCCCTGAGGAGACCACCGACAAAATGGATACCGTTTTACTCAGATTGGACGACGTTGATGCAGCTCTGACTAATGTAAAAGCTGACATCGCAAGCATGCACAGCGAACTGGTAGGCTTCATGGATTTAGTCTGCGACCAACTCGACTACTACGCACGGAAATTCGATGAGTTGAAGACACGAAAAGACTAGATACTAGTTCTTAGCAGTAGTTTCAGTTTAGTTTAGTCTAGTTTAGTTTCATTTAATCATTTGGATTTTTCGCATTGTTAGTTTTCTTTATGTACTACATACAATCATTTCAATTCTATGTTATTTCAATTCTAGTTTTCATTCAATTATTCTGTTTTCGCATTATTCGTTGTTTGTTGGCTGTTCAATTACATCACTGTATCAATACTAAGCCTTAAAGTCACTACGAGAACGCCCTCAGAGCAAAATTCTGCGTTCTGCAGATTTTGCTGCTGTGACGACCGTCATAGGACCCTGACAAGCGTCACGCGGGTGACGACCGTCACACCTACGTGACGACCGTCACGAATTCAAAAACTAATATCTGATAAAACAGGGTTCGTGTTCTCTTCCACTACCCCCATTACCACTTCCAATCATCCTAACTCCTACCCCACTACAAATTTTCGTCCTCCCCACATTGAACTCTATATTTCAACTCCAATCTCAACTTCCAAACCACACTTCTGTCAGTTCTTCCCACTCTGCAAAAAAACCCCAATCTTCAGAAACCTCTCCATCTTCCAACAATGGCAAGGAATGCAGAAACCCCAGATATCAACAACATTATCTTCAGTGAAGGAGACTTAGGCGAAAGACAGCGAGCAAACTACATCGCATTTCATCAGAGGTCGCTCCAGCCGACTCATTATCCGCACCTTCCATCGCTTACGGAGCTCGGACTCCTTGAAGGCGTAACCTGGATGCTTCAAAGAGCAGGCATCTAGAACCTCTGCATCAACCCACTGCCAACATACGAACAACTCACTTTTGAGTTCTTGAGTTCGTTCACTTACGCCACATCCAGCGGCGAACTTAGCCAGCACTCAGGTGCCGCATGCTTCCGGATGTTTGGCACCAACTATCAGGTGAACCAAAATCAGATTGCCAGCATCCTACAGCTACCTCGCGGCGACAACGCTCACCGCCGCATCACCGATCAGTTCCAGAATGAAGCTTTCACGCTGTGGTACCAGTTAACCGGCATCAATGCCGATGGTTGGGACTCCCTGCACGCCACTCATATCCATAACCCAACCATCCGGTACTTTCACAGAGCGTTGAGCAACACTATTTTCGCCAGAGACAGCAACCACAAAGTGAACTCGAAAGAGCTCTTCTTTCTTCATTGCGTCTTCAACAATGAACCTGTCAACGCTGCTCCATTCTTGCTGGCTCATATTCCGGCCAACTGCAACCGTGGCTCGAAGCCATTCTACTTTGGCGGGATTGTCACTGCTATTGCACTTGGGCTGAACCTTGGCGACCGCCTCTAGCACCTCCATTCCATCCCCTTGGTGTTCCTTGACACCGACCACTGCAGAGCCTCTCATCTTATCCGCTCCCGAGCTGACGGCAAATACCATCCGGTAGTGCGTGGCAAGATCGTCCGAAGCATCATCCTTCTGTCCCGCACCCGCACACACCCAGAGGACCGTACCAACTGGTTGTTCGACCTCACTGGCCCTCCTGCTGCTGCTGTTCCTACTCAGGATCACACTCACGGTTCCGACGATGAAATCCAAGCTGAGTTGGACAGGTCCGAGCAGCCAGAGGCATCGCAGCCTCCTCCTCCCGAAGGTACATCCTCTCGCCACCGCCGACATCATCCTGTGCCAGACTACACAGAAGAGGACCTCCGTCGCTCTCTAGACCAGCAGGCACAGATACTCGCAATGCTGCAGCAGCAGAATCAGCGAGCTGACCAGTTCAAAGCTTGGCACCGGAGTCAAATGCAACAACTTCACACCAGCCAAGCTACTATCACTGAGAGCCTGGCAAATCTGACCTTGCAGGTCGAAGGACTCCGGGACACCGTCTACCACACCGGAGCTATGAGTTATGAGGACAGAGTAGCCCTCGCCAGAGCCAGAGGACGCCAGCATGGACGTGACAGAGGCAGCGAACGTGATTAGTTTTCCATTTTTCCTTATTTGTTTACTATATTTCAGTTATTTGTACTTTCACTTCAGTTGTATCTCCCTCTCGCATGCTTCAAAGATCAGTGAGGACACTGATCGAGATAGTGTGGGAGCGGAGCCTTTATTTCCATTCCACTGTACTCTGAATTCCCTTTATTTCCTTTATTTCCAGTCCACTGTACTTTGAATTTCGTAATTTCTATTTAAACACTTTCTAATTTTAGCAAATAAAGCTCGTTTATATATACTTTTCCCGTTACGCAAACATCCTCACATTATTCAACGTAAACAAAAACTTTCGTTCATTCCTCAAAAGCAAAAGCATCACGAGAACGCACCCGAGTTCAAAACAAGTTTTGAAACTTCGAGGAAACGACAGTTCTAACAAAACCAGTACCGTCCTGACACCTTAGATCTCCGGTTTATGCGAGTCGGTTTCACTACCTACGCGTACCAAAGTCTCAAGCGTCTACGCAAACTCAACCCCAAGTAGTTTATACTAGCAGTCAGCACCATCCTAAAGCACTACTAAGCGAACGACCGATGCAAATAAGTGTATGATCTCCAAAAAGATGAAAAATCATGAAAAGAGAGCTAAATAGCCCAAAAATATAAGACACGTTTCCTTCTAAGTTAGGTGCTCCTCACCCGAGCATTTAGCCCAACGGCACGAAAACTCATTGAAAAATCAATGACATAAGCTTATGATCAATGAAGAAGATCAAAAACAGAAATGAGATCATATTCACTAACAGGTCGACTTGCCATGAAAGTGTACGGACAACGGGCTTAATGTGATTGCGCTAGAACAAACAGGGTGAACTTGCCGCGAGAACCTTGACACCAAGCTACAGTAGCATGACTGGGACCGATTTGCATAAAAAGGAGACCTCCGAAGACTTGTAGTCTAGTGTCGTCATGATACTCGTCTTGTTCCTACCAAGAATCCCGGTTTTTCCCTACTCTGCGAACGAAGAAGCTGCCTCGTGCTTGCCGACTTTTTCATGTTTTACTTGAGGACAAGCAAAGATTCAAGCTTAGGGGAGTTTGATAACACGAAATCATATAGATATTTTGATGCATAATTCAACTAAAGTTTAACCGTTTTCGATCCGATTTCGGGTTATTTCCGTGTTATTTGTCTGATGTTTTGCAGGTATTCAACGATCACGTCTAAACAAGGCAACATGAAGAAAAGAAGCAATCTCAGATGAAATACGGACGAAAAAGGAGTGAAAACATCATGAAAAGCGCAGAAAGTTGTTTTTGCTGATGTGACGACCGTCACAGCTCCATGACGAGCGTCACACGGGTGACGACCGTCACACCTTGTGACGACCGTCATGCAGGCAAAAACGCCCCACTTCAATTACACGTTAAAGAACCAGTTCCAATTCCCACAGAGTGGACCATTACTCCCTAAATTATCTGCCTCAAAGTCCATCATCTTCAATGATAACCGTTGGAATTCCACTTCTATAAAAAGGGAAGAAAGGGACCTCATAAGGGGTGCTGCATTCATACAACGAAGTGCTGCCAAATTTATTTCCAGAGCATATTTTCCAGCAATATTCTTATTTGTTTCTCTTTACCTTTCTTGTATTCCATTTTTCATTCTTCTGTAATTTCTACTTTCATTGTACGATCAAATTGGCATTAGAGATCAGAATCCTGCCAACATCTGTGGAGGATCTGCCCAAAGGCCAATTGGAATATTTACAGGTTTCTCATTTCAATCGATTCCAGTTTTATTATAATGCAAATCATTATTTATTGTTTTTATTTATGTTTTATCTTTCCCAAATCCATGTCTAACTAAACTTAGGTAATCGATATGTGGTAATAATTTGAATGGGATTTGATAACAACTGGTTGAAAAACTTTCTTTTCAAAAGTAACTTATGGTCTAAGTGTTTAAAATTGATTTACTGAATAAACTTCGTCGCGAAAGCGAGAACTTATTTAAAAGTAGTTTTGCCACGAAAGTGGGAAATTAATTAAGATACGAACCAACAAGCGAAAGCTGCGGTAAGGTCAGATAGTAAACACTAGTCATTCATTTTAATAACAGCGAAAGCACTTTAAAATGAATTAGAACTTAGAGATTTCCAAAAAATAATTTTAACCCTGAACGGGATACGAAAGTGTACGTTTGGCCCTTAGGATTATGATTAGCGTCAATAACCATCGTGAGGCGAGAGTCTTCAAATCACCATTTTCTACTTAAATAAACTTTGAAAATTATTTCATATACCAGTAACTTATCAAATCCCTGAAGAACACAATTACTACATATCAATTAAATCATTTATAATCTAAATAGTATTCTTAGTTCCCTTTTAGTGACAATCTTATTCCCTTAAACATATTCTACCTAGCTAAACATAGTAACTCCTGAGAACACTAGTTTGATTACGAGTCCCTGTGGGATCGATATCTATTATTACTACGCAATAGACTGTGCACTTGCAATTAGGTTGTATTAGACATAGAAAGTCGCGATCAAGCGCAACTCAAACTAATCAACTCAACATTCCCCTTAAAATCATTTCGACTAAAAAATAAATCAACTTCACATAAAATCAATGTGCACCTCACATACACGATCCACTCACCTACACTCTAGCGCTTTCATGCGTCCGTGTATGTTTAATTTATCTACTTTCATTTTATTCACAATTCACACACTCACTTAGCACTTTCATGCGTTGTGTATGTTTTACATTACCCGCAATTTACATTAGCGTCATTTACATTTTCTAGCATCGCATTCCGTCCAAAGGGAAAACCTACACATGATTCAACAATCGTGTGTAGTGCACATCATTTGCATCATTTCCCCTTGACCCTTGATCTCATTCAAGTCGATCTTTAGGATAGATCCTACCCCATAGGAAGGACCTTTCTCTCACAACATAGAAATAAACACATACAAAACAAACAAATAATCAAACACATTAGAGAATAGATGCTAATCATCTTAAGCGAGATAGAATCTCCACCCCACAACAATACAATCAACTCGTAGGAACTTTGCCTTAAGAGAGGCGTACCTCGTTGATCCCTATCCGAGTACTTGAGCCATTTTCTTAAGACGATGCAAAGACTATTTTCCTACAACCTGTGGCAGTTACATCTCTCTTAAAATGAAGACTCGTCTTTTCTCCCAAACCCAATCAACCAACTACCCTAAACCCGTAGGAACTTTGACCATAGTCAAAGAACTCCTCATACCCTTTAGGGGAACTACAAATACTCTGATTCCACTCCCATAAGGATATGTAGGCATAAGATGCGATATCTTATCGAGTATACTTCGAAATAAACCCCTAGGTCTTCAAACATTAAGCAGATAAACACATAGCAATAAACAAACATTAAAACAAGAGGTTCCTGTAGAGTACTATAGAAACTTAGGATGCTAGTACCTTCCCTAAGTTTAACCAACCCCCGAACCTATAACTCTCTAGCTTGCATTTGCATTGCATTGTGGGTATTTCGATCTTTATCCCTTCCTTTGGACAAATCAAAGTTCGGTTACAAAATGAATTAAAGATTCAAACTAATCCATAGTTTGGTATCCGATTTTCACCGTGACACTTGCAAGGCATTATCTTTCTTGTAGGAAAAATTTGGGTGGTTCCTCCATCCTAGGTTGTAAGTGTTCGCGTAAGGATTTCCTTGAGCGTAATTTACTTGATCTGGTGGGATTCCGGCCAACAATGGGCACTCGGGCGCAGTATGAGTGGCGATTCCGCATAACTCCCAATTTGGAGTTACAGCAGCTACGGTTGCAGTTGGGTTAACGGTCAGACTGTCGATTTTCTGTGCTAGAGCATCTACTTTAGCGTTGAACTTTTCAAGGTTGCTGATCTCGTACATCCCACCTTTCGCTGCGGGTTTCTCTGCTGGAGTTCGTTCGCCTCCCTATTGGCAGTGGTTCTGAGACATGTTTTCGATTAGTTGATAGGCTTCATCATATGGCTTATCCATAAGTGCACCGCCCGCGGCGGCGTCTACCGTTAATCTGGTGTTATACAGAAGCCCGTTGTAGAAAGTATGTATCGTCACCCAGTCTTCTAAACCATGGTGAGGACATGTTCTCATCATATCTTTGAACCTTTCCCACGCTTCGTATAGAGATTCAGTATCTTTTTGTCGAAATCCGTTGATTTGAGCTCTAAGCATAGCAGTTTTTCTTGGCGGAAAGTATCTCGCTAAGAAAACATTCTTCAATTGTTCCCACGTCGTAACGGAGTTGGATGGTAAGGATTGTAACCATGTCCAAGCTCTATCTCTAAGAGAGAAAGGAAAAAGATGAAGTCTTATTGCGTCTGGAGTTACTCCATTTGCCTTCACTGTGTCTGCGTATTGCACAAACTTCGTTAAGTGTTCGTTTGGATCCTCAGTTGTATTTCCTGAGAATTGATTTTGTTGTACAGCTGACAGCAATGACGGTTTTAGTTCGAAATCAGTTCGATTGATAGCTGGGGCAACAATGCTACTTTGAGGTTCCATCTGAGAGGGTGTAGCGTAGTCCTTCAGCGGTTTGTTTTGAGGTCCGTCATCCATCTTTGCTTCTTCAACAGGAGGATGAACTAGAAGGTCAGGAATATTGTGTCTTCGTTGATATTCGATGATGCGCCTTCTTAAATGTAAGAAGCGTTCTAGTTCGGCGATTGTAGGTTGTAAGATATCGCCTTGTGAGCGAGTACTTGGCATACAATCGAAGAACGAGTAGAGGGAGAGAGAATAGTTGACCTAGTCTATACTGTGTAACAAAAGATTACACTATTGACTAAACGGATCCCCGACAACGGCGTCAAAAACTTGATCGCGACTTTCTATGTCTAACTCAATTAACTGCAAGTGCACAGTCTATCGTGTAGTAATAATAGATATCGATCCCACAGGGACTCGTAATCAAACTAGTATTATCGGGTGTTACTGTGTTTAGCTAGGTTGGTAATGTTTTAGGGGAATAATAACAAAATAAGTGCGTAAACTAAAGGGAACTAAAGCTTTTACTTAAGGTATAAATGCTTGAATCGGTATGTAATATGTTACTTCTTCAGGGATTCTATAGGTCACTGGTGTCTTTAGGTTTCCAAAAATAGTTTAAGAAGAAAATGATGGTTTAAAGACCTTTGTCTCACGATGGTTGTTGACGCTAGTCGCAACTCTAAGGCGGAACGTATGTTGTCGCTATCCCGTTCGGGGTTAAAGTTACTTTTTGAAAACTATTAAGTTCTAATTCCTTTTAAAGCGTTGTCGCTGTTTTTAAAATGAATGCCTAGTTTTTACTATCTGGTCTTAGCCTTAGCTGTCGCTTGTTGGTTCGTACCTTTATGAATTTCCCACTGTCGTGGCAAAACTACTGTAAATAACTTCTCGCTGTCGCGACGAAGGTTTATTTAAAAAAATCGATTTAAAAACTGAAGTCATAAATAAGTTTTGAAAAGGTAGATATACACCGGTTAATTATCGAATCCCATCAGATTATTTATTACATACCGATTACTTAAGATTTAGCCAGACATGGAATATAAATTAACAACACGTAAATAATGGCAGAAAATAATAATATGCATTATAATGGGAAATAGCAATCAATGATCGATTAAAATAGAAACCTGTAAATAATTCGATTTGGCTTTTGGGAAAATCCTCCAAAATGGCGGCAGGATTTAGTCTTTATGCCAATTACTCGTACAGAATAGAAATGGGAAAGTAAAACAACAATTGCAAGGAAGGAAAGGAAAAGGAAACAAAATAACGATAAGAAAATGGGAAACTGAATAATTGCTCTGAAAGTAAATTGGCAGCACTTCGTCTCTTCAATGCGGCTCCCTTTTTCTGGTACCAGCTACCTCCTTTTATAGATGGGATTTTCAACGGTTTATTTCTTCGAGAAATGGGAATGATATCAGAAAATATAGGAGTTAGTGGTCCACTCCTCTTTGGCATTTTCACCACTTGACAGCACGTGCAGAAAAACTGCATTTTAACTCCATGACGGTCGTCATGGACCTGTGACGGTCGTCACACGCATGACGGTCGTCACACCCTTGTGACGGTCGTCATGGACCTGTGACGGTCGTCACACGCATGACGGTCGTCACACCCTTGTGACGGTCGTCATATCAGCAGAACTCGTTTTTGCTGCTTTTTAGCCTGATTTTCACCTGGTTTCCACCTGTAAATACTTCTTTTCTTTATCTTGCTCCATTTGAGCATGGACTTTGAATACCTGCAAAATATTGGGCAAATAGTGTGGAAATATCCGAAATCGGAGTGAAAACGGTTGCTGATTGGTAGAAAAGTACATCATTATATATATATATATATATATATATATATATATATATATATATATATATATATATATATATATATATATATATATATATATATATATATATATATATATATATATATATATATATATATATATATATATATATATATATATATATATATATATATGATTTCGCGTTATCAATATCTAAAATGCAAAAAGGCAAATAGAATTCTAAATGCAGAGTTGCCATCAATTATAACAGTTATCGTTGCAAATCACACGATAGTGGGATTCTTCATAGAAGACAAAAGTTTGTGTAATATTATATACACCGACATGCTTGAGCAACTAAGGATCCATTAGGTAGATTTGGATCCATGAAGTACTGGAGATAAAGTTACTTTCAACGATTCCATAACTCATCCTTGTGGAATGACATATCTACTACTACTAACGATTAAATAAAGACAAAACGAAAGAAAGATAAAGGTTTGAAGGGAATCTATAGAATCAACCTCGACGTGCATGAATAAGAAGTTGGACCAATGCCAAACAGGGATTTCGAAGTTGTTCAACATAAGGATAATCTAACCAGATCCATGAAGATATTATCCAGACTACCTTCTAAGGTAAATAATACATTGATCATATGACTCATGGATAATGTGGATCCCCTCATTTTATATTCATGAGAAATGCTCGACATTGACCCACCATAATGTTCTATTAGTGAAATGTCAATCATGACACCAAACACGTCTCACAACGAAGAAAGAAGAAATATCTAGAAAAAGCCAAAGTTATTTCCAACATGTTTGAAGGACTATTAGATGCCTACGCACATGATGGTTATCCAAAGTTTGACTAATTAAGATAGCCCTTAGGAAATTGAGGATGTATCTGTAGATTATGCTGACTTCAATAGATCGTGCTTGACGTACCCCAATTCACTGTTTATTGTAAGCAAGTGGGAAAATGACTTAATTGGCCTCACTCCATTGAAAACCATGATAATTTACTCCCAGTGCGATCGGACATGTGCAATCACACATGATAAAAGTAAACCAACCACAAGCCCGCTAACGCTTGGCTATACCTCTCTAACGAGGATACACAGACATAATAAATAAGGACGACCAAACGTCTCGGTGGAAAGGAAATAACGATAACACCGGTGTCATACCAAGACTCTCATAGTTTTGAAGATAAACTAATTGTTATGTGGTCACACTCATTTTCCCTAGTCGATTGCCCCTTATTATCCCTAAACTACAAAGGTAATAAGGGGAGAAATGGAAAAGAAGTCGCACACAGCTTACCTGCAGTTTCCCAAACAATTTATGTATATCTCGAAGCTCTTCAAAATTTGAACAAATAAATCTTCTAACTATAGGAAATATTACGCGTATGAATACCATTGTAGTCTTTGGCAATATGGATAAACTATGTTTATGAAGCAACATCCCTTTTGATGGAACATGCTAGAAGCACAATTGGTGCACCCCCTCTTAAGAACTAGTCATTCAAAGAGCGTAGGCAGTGGAGCTTAGAGATGTCCACCCCGAACCAAGAAAAAACATGAGGGCAGGGATAGGAACCCATCCTTTGGAAGTGAGCAGCTCCTAGTGACGCTGGAGAATATCATCAACTTTTCTTGACCAGAACTAATAACAATTAAAACTTAGTTATTGGTCTAACTCGGATTTGTCAAGACTATCAATTTCAGCAAACATGTTGAATCTTATTAGTAGAAAAACCAACAATTGGCTTCAAAGTCTCTACAAGAGTAGAAACTAATAAGCTGATTTGGAGCTCAGAAGCCAAGCTGACAACGACCCAAATAATAAAGCAAAAATCCAAGAAGGAAATTAAATAAATCATATCATACACAAAGAAAGAAATAAGTAAAAAAAGCTAAATATATAAATATCATTATTCGTGTAGATAACATGAGAACATAAGGGCACAACACCTTGTTAACTTTACAAGGAATACAAAAAGAGAAAGAAAATTAAGCCTCTCCATCTTGAGACACCAAAATAAGGTATTCCACAAAGGCCCCTTCTCAAACAACCTTTAACGGGTCAAGTTGCGAGCAGGGAATAGAGATATCTAGACAAAGTTCTTCCACCTATTCAGTTTCCTGATCGAATTCCTTATACACATTCTTAAGAGTTTGCAGGAGGGACTCATCAACCTTCTTCCTCAGCTCAGCCACCGGGTCATCATGGGACTTGAGGTACTTAGCTCAGGATTTCTTCTCTTATTAAAGATCTTTGAAAGACTCATCAACATGGACCTTCGTCTCCTCTACTATTGTAGCAGTATCTAGTCAGAACTTCTTCTCTTACTCTAGGGAGGAGACGAGTTTAGCAATCCTTTTAAAGAAAGAAAGCCTTGAATTTTTGACTCCTCCTAAAGAGCCTTAACACGGATAACCATTTCCTAAATAACATACATCTCTGCCTTAAGCTTAAACCATTTTTATTCCATAGCTTCACACTTCCCTTTATAGGCATCCCTATCTTTGGAAGGAATGTCCATGGAAGGAGTGTCCCCGTGGCTAGTAGCAGTCAAGAAGAACAAATAAGAAGTTTAATAGGTGTAAAAAGTTTATTTTGAGAAAAGCTTTATCTTTTTTGCCTCAATGAGATTTTAAAAGTAGGTTAAATCCTCTTGAGACTAGGAAGAAACAAACTTCTAGTGAGTATGGGGAATCCGGGAAGGCAGAATAGTCGGTAACTCAAGAGAAGAAGTGGCCGACTTTGAAGACGTACCCTCGGACAGTCGAGTCAGTTTCACTGAATCTTTATATAAGAGGGGACTTTGGTCTTGGTCGTTGTCCCGTTTTGTGTTGTTAAGAAGAGACTGAGCTTGGTCCTCAAAAGTGATAGGTACAGTAGGACCAACGAGAAGAGGAGTGACGACCCGAGTTGCAGGAGCAACCTTAATAGCCCAAGCCTCCTGCTCTTTGAAAATAGCATAAAGCTTCTACAGAGCTTCCATTTCATATGAAAATATAAAAAAATCATGTTAAAAAATGGTATGACTCCACACACAGCAAAAATCTCTTTCTTCTTCAAACTACTAACTGCGCCTATAATAGCGCGGGTATCAACGAACCTCTTCCTTTGTAGGGAACATTTCACTTTAACAGGGTCAAACCCCTCCTCTTAGCCAATACCCCGGTAAAAAGTCTCCAAATTTCTCTTAATCACAACCCCTTCAGAGGTGAGATAATCCAGGTGAATAGAATATGGATGAAGTTTAAGGTGGAAATGGACCAAACCCAATATTTTGGGGACCTATCAGAGCAAGAATAATAAGACTTAGTAGGAAATCGAAAAAAAGATGAATATCCTTATAAAGTACATGGTTTCACCTACACGAAGTTCCCTCAGAAATCATTGCAACTCTCGAAAAAACGAATGAACAGAGGAAAGTTTTGGCGTAATACAATAAGACCTTGATTCTAGATATTATACCTAGAGGTATGTATTACAAAAAAAAAAAGAGATAGAAAACAACTAGAAAAATGTTTCCTAGATCGATACTCAGCCCATAACTAAAACACCTTCATAAAAGCCCAAGCACCGGGAAGAAGCTGCGACGGGGCAACCTTCAGAAACTTCAAAACCTCCACCTCAAACTTAGATAAGGGAAATCACATGTTTATCCGGGTGAACAAACACTCATAAAAAGGTGTGGAACAATCCTCAAAAGTGTTACATATCCTATTTCCTAATTCTACAGGAAGGACCGACTAACCAGCGAGGTGGCCCGCCACGTTGTTAGTCGTACTAAAGATTACCAAATCATTTAAAATGGAAGGAGTAGCCAATATTTATAAGTCCACCCAACTATATTTGTTCGCATCATTCGTCTCAAAGTGAATCATTTTAGAGGTATCTCTTCAACTTGAAAGATCTCGAAGGGATTGAGCCAATTGACATTGTTCGAATGAGCTCCTCATGCTAGGTGATCCTTAACTTCAGCATCACTTGGATCATGACCGTAAATAGTGCAATAAGTCTTGATGAAGTTTTAGGTTTCTTCCTTATTCAAAGCAACAACCTCCATTTTTGGGAAACTAATGTAAGGGAAGCTAAAGCTCCTATAACTTCGGATGACGTGAGCATATAGCTGACTGTGCTATCATCTACTGCATCCTCGTAAAAAATGAGAGCATCAAAACAAAACTCACTAGACGAAGTTTTCCATTAAGAGAACCACTAGGTAACCTCTCAGAATCTGAATCATTAGACAAAGGTATGACAATGAGACTTGATTGATCATTAATTAAACAATGAAAATCTGGACTAGAGGACACTTATGCCCTAACTAAAAGGGAGGAGTCACTACTCCCATAATATCTAGACAAACTTATGGGATGATCATTTATATTGGCCAATGTAAAATAAATATTAAAGATGTGAAACAAGTTGAGGTCAAGAAGGATACCTGGTAGGAGTAGAGTCTGATGAACAAGGTGAAATTTAAGGGCGTAATGGAAGGCTATGTTCAAGGAATGGAAAATTCTCTAAGAAACGCTTTTGAAGAAGGAGAAGAAAGTATACTTTCAAATAGAAATTGATTCTCAAGCATAACTAAAGTTGTCCTAGAAGTCCATAAGCCTTTATATATAGGAAGGCAACCAACATACCAAATAAATGGGAAATTGAAGGTTATAAATTATTGACCAGATTTCACCTAGGAAGTGAAAACAAACTCAAGTGCGCTACATCTGAAAAAACCAGTGAAACATTTCAATGCTGGGATAACATTTAATGCATTTGTTCCCATTACTTTTGTCACTGTTCTCTGACCATCCTACCTCTCGCTATTATCAGACATAATCGCTAGAATCCAGCCTGACTTTGAAAGACTTTCTGACTAGTACACGTCTGACGAGCCTTGGGGGTAACTATTCTGGGTTGGCCAAAGGTACAATATGAATGCCCAATCATGAATAAGCCCAATATAGATGATATAAGGTATATAGTCAGCATTCGTAAGATCCAAGATACACTTTTCCGATCTCTACTTTTCACTATACTCATCTTAGACTCTGTAACTAACTTGGGTGTTAGAGTGCTAACCTTGAGGGTCCTTCCTGCACCACTCTACCAGAGATCAACAACAATAATTCCAGAATCCTACGTCATCAATCTACACCAATTTTTGTTGCAACAAGGTATAGGGAAAATGTGACTCCTCGTTGAATTTGCCTTGTTTTGCAAGCTAAACTTTTTGTTACATATTCGTTGATCGACGGTTGTTCACTCATCAAATTTAGTATAAGCTTATGCCTTCAAGTTTTGGTTCTCTTGCTCCATTTTGCTTGTTTTTTATCCTTTCTTCTTGACTTTTCAATCAGCAAACCTGATATATTCAAATTGTTATAAATTAAAATCAATTTCAAATTACAAGACAATGTTCAATATAAGCATAAATCAAAGGTTTCATATGCCATTTCATGTGTAAGTAAGTTGATAAGTGTGAAATCAATAATGAAAATCAAATAAATTACACACTTATTATGAATCAAGTTGGATCCTGATGAGTGGCTCTGGACGATGATGTGAAATATTTTGGATTTTCTAGGTTGGAATTTGAGGAAATGATACCTATAAATACTCTGATGCTCAAGTCAGTAATCAAAGACGAAGTGAAGGGTATTAGAATAATATTTAGGAACCTTAAACACTAATTCAGTGGCCTTATATAGTTTCTCCAAGATAATCAAAATTACGAGGGTCGTTATGAATATTGATGGCCCTATGTGATTCCCTCTCCCGTTGGGCATGTTGCCCCCACCTCTATTTTGTATTGGTTAGTGAGGACCAAGTAAAAATTGTTTGGATGTTGGGTTAGGTAATCCAAAACAAAGATCAAAGTCTAAAATTTTGTTTTTATAATTAAGTTAACTTAGTAAAAGTCATAATGATTATATTTGGGATATATGTTTTTCTTTTTGCTAGTTTTGAAAGATATGGTTTTTGTTTTTTAAAGGAATTAAAAATGTGTGGTGCAGTAGTGAAATGAAATTTTGGTGTGGTGGAGCAAACTTTCGATGAAGTGGAGAGGAGACAGACTTGCAAGATTATTACTTCAATTCTCAAGTCAGTTCTGAGTGAAAAATAGTATGAAAGTGAGAATAGGTTGAAAACTTGAAACGACAATATGACTTTTATATAGTAGGGGAGGTTTAAAACATCCGTGCATGTTTTGGATCCTTGAGCAAGTATTTGTTCAATTAAATTCAACAATGAGAGATACTGATGGGGTGTGATAATGTGTCCTTAGCAAGGACGACAATCCACCTGTTTCATGCGTTTTTTTTTTCTCAACGCATATTATTAAAACTTATTTGCAAACCATGTGGACGACCCATAATTGTTATATTTTGTATTACAACTTTATTTATTTATTTATTTATAAATATGAATATGTTTACCGAATGCTGGACAATATTTACTAATAAAATGGTTCATGGTTCTAAATAGGTTGTTCAGATATGTTATAATAGTTCACGGTTTTAAATTGATATGTATCTTACTATGAAAATGTTGTATATCAAGATAAAATATTAGCAATTTTTTATTAAGCAATATGTATATTTATATGAATTTAATTGATATGCACTGACAATGTAAAATTATTTTACACTGTCAACCAATCACCTTCATGCATCCTGCTACATCAAACTGTAAATTTTAAGTTAACTGTATGACATAGCAGATTAATATATTCTTATTAGATGACAATGTAAAATTACTTTATTTATATTGAGCACTAGTTGTACTCTAGATGAATTACAAAGTTTTAGAAAGATATTGCAAAATAAATACTTAGAGAAATTCTCATGGATGATTACACCATTCATAAAAATTAATTTGAATTTACTTTTAGAACCAATAACAAGCCACATCCAAGAGCAGACTTTGATATTGAGTATCACTTCCCCCACATCTTCTATATCATCCTTAAACATAATTGCATTTCTATTGTTCCAAATACATCAACAAACAGTCATCCAAATAGATCATTTCCTGTACTTTTCTACCTTTTTTCTCAGTTGGTGGAAAATAATATGAAGTTATCTCTGTTGTAAATAATATGAAGTTTTCTATGTTGTAAACAAAAGCTACTAATTCAAGAAGACCAATTTCACTGTCCACTAACGAAGGTCCCGTTTAAAGTCAGAACATTGTTCTGTATAGGCTGATCAAATACAAAGATTGATTGTACCTATCAAGATTCAAACATGAGATTTTAATCCTCTCAAGACTCAAATCTCCATCACTAAACCAACTTTTAAGTTATTCAAACTCAAACTTAATACAATCTAATCGGAATTTCGAAAAGCGAATTTGGTCCGTTTCTATTGCCATGTCTAAATATTAGGGAAAGGGATTCTCTTCACCAAAGAAACAGTGGCCATCTTCATCATTAAACATTTCTCTTTCCTTAATTTTGGACATTTTATAGGGCCAAGATCTCACTGCATTTCTATTTCATGGGAGACAATTTGTTCCCAACTATTAGAACTGTATTGATGGAGTTTGGCATAAAATATGGATGGTCCATTACACTAGATGCCCACACCAAAAGAGAGACTTGAAACTGTCTTAAGATAACACAACCCTACCTTTATGTCTAGTCTAAAAAACTATGAAACTAAAATTAGGTACACAATTAAGATTAATTAATCTCAACTTTCATGCGAACCAAACAAGTGTGAAATACAAGTTTTCTTTTATTTATTAAAGTTTGGCAAGTAGTTCTTACATAGCTTTTCATAAACAGGACCTAGTTGGTGTAACATAAACTTTTCAAAAAACTTTCCCATTTTAACCATATATTTGCTTCTATTTACATTTACACAAGTCAATAAATCATTAACAAAAGGGCATTATTGTAATTAAACCACTAAGAACTGAAAAATAAGAAATTGTTCTTTACTTTCTAGATTTCTTTGTTCTATCCGAAAGGGGCATAGAATATGAGTCTCTAACCTCTTTTTCACAAGGCATGCTCTAAGAAAATTACACGTGAAAAAATAACACAAGGTAATATATAAATATTCTATAATTTAGTTAAATAAATAAATGTTTCAATAAAATGTTACAATAATTTACTTCAATAAAAATAACACAATAGTTTCGTTCAGATAACACATAAAATAATTTAATTTTATTTAATTAAGTGCAATTAAATTTTGATTTTTTTAGATGTTTAAATTACGAGTCTGTCCGGACACTGGTTAAAAATTTTAAATAAAAAAAATATGTTATGTTTAATTTATTCAATATACACAATATTATTAAAAAAATGATTATTTCTCTTTTCAGTGTATTTAATATATATATATACATATATATATATATATATATATATATATATATATATATATATATATATATATATATATATATATATATATATATATATATATATATATATATATATATTAAAAATATGTTTTTTTAATCTCTTAACTAATTTGCAAAAGCATTTTTTTTAATTATATTTATAAAAAAAATTATTTAAATTAACTATTATAAAAGATTAGGTAAAGTAATAATTTGTTTACACATTGATAAGCTTGTTATGTAAGGAAAGAATCCAAAATTTATTAAACCATTTTCCTCCCTCTTGAAAACTCAACTCCTCTCAAATTTTCTTCTCATTATTTCTCATCCATTCCCAAACTCAATTTCTTCAGAAATCATCTCTAAAAATGGGCATAAATTTTTTCATTATTTCCTCTATCCTAACCTCAACATTCTTCTTATTCTTCTTTGTTGTTTACATTCCAACCAAAAAACTAAGCACACCAATAACCTCAAACATTTTCCCTCAAAATCCAACAATCCAAAACTTCAACATCTCAAACACAAACAAAACATATCCAATCACTTTCGCATACTTAATTTCAGGCTCAAAAGGAGACTCCATGAAGATCAAAAGATTGTTGAAGGCTTTGTATCATCCAGGAAATTACTACCTAATTCATATGGATCATGGTGCACCAAAGAAAGATCATAGAGATTTGTTTGAATATGTGAGCAATGAAGGTGTTTTTGGTGAAGTTGGAAATGTTTGGATTGTGAAAAAAAGCAATTTTGTTACATATAAAGGTCCAACTATGCTTTCTACAACTCTTCATGCAATGGCTATTCTTCTTAGGAGATGTCAATGGGATTGGTTTATTAATCTTAGTGCTTCTGATTATCCTTTGCTAACACAAGATGGTATGGTGAGTGCCCTTTAATCATAATATTAATTTTTTTTTTCATTATGGTAAAAAATAAATATATTTTCAAATTTATTAAATAATTAATATATCTGATTTTTTATATAAGCTACATACAGAAAATATTAAATAAATAAAAAAATTGTTTATGATAATAATTGGAAAGAATATTTCATTTAAAAAAATAAATATTTTTTTTTGCTATTTGATTTAATGTGAATTAATTATTTTTTTTTTTGAATTTTCAGATCTGATCCAAGGCTTTTCTGGGGTGCCAAAGGATATTAATTTCATTCACCATAGCAGTCATTTGGGTTGGAAATTGTAAGTAATATTGTTCATTTCTTTAAAAATATTAATATAATGAATTTTTTTTAACTTGGTACATCATTTTAAATTTTATTAATTTAAATAAATATTTTTTTTCAGCAATAAGAGAGGGAAGCCAATATTTATAGATCCAGCCCTTTATAGCAAAAAGAAATCAGAGATTTGGCAGGTTAGTAAGCAGAGGAGTCTTCCAACAGCTTTTAAACTCTACACAGGTGTTGTTTTCTTTTTCTTTAATATTTAGATTATGCTATTTTGTTTCATATGCATTTGTATTTTAATCATTGAATGACTTATCTATAGCATGTGAGGTTCTGAATCATAACAGAGTAATTGTTAGACTTTTTCAACGAGGTCATAAACATTTTTAGGATATTCTATAGACACCTCATATGAATAAATGTGCACACTTTGAAAAACAATGAGATACTACCAACAAAGTAAAGATAATAAGATGTAAGAATTTTTTAACACATCATTTTATACTAGTTGACAACAGAATATAGTTTACACCTAGTTATTCCTTTTATTTGAATATTTTCTTTTTCTTTTTTATTGCTAAAAACTTGATCTAGATCTACTATAACTTTATTGGTTAAGCACGAGTATATTAACCTTAATACAAAGTTCTTATTTGTTGGAGTTCAAGATGAATATTGAAGATGAAAAAGATGGAAGAGAGAATTTTATAGTTAACTTTTTATTTTTAGTTGGATATGGTTATAATTGTTAGAAATAATTTATACTTTATAAAATTTAGTGACTAAGTTTTGTTAGAGGGTAATTTAGTACTTTAGAATGTTGTTTATGTGACCCTAATTTTCTGTGCATAAATAGATTATTGGTAGACGTCATTTAATGTAATTTTTTTTTACAACTTTGTAGCCGTCATTTTGCAGAGTATAAATATATTATCTCATTCTATTCATCTCTTTTAACCTTGCGCACCAACAATTGGTATTTAGAGCTCTAGTTTGAATTCACGTGAAATATGGGAAACACAAGTGAAACAGTGAGGAGTTGTGTGATTGATTTCGTTTCTTGAATTCGTGTTGAATCTTGAACGAAATCGTAACAAAATCACATTTTTTTATTATGCGGGATTGGGAAACACTGTGTTTGGTGAGATCTAAGTGATTGCACAAGGTTGAAGATGAACGAAAACGGTGGTCTGAGCACCAAGTTTTCAGTGTTTGATGGAAAAAAACTAGACTCGTTGGATGATTCAGATGCGTGTATTGTTCGGTGCTCAAGATGTGCTTGATCTTGTCATTGAAGGTTACGTTACAGTAGCAGCAAATGCAACGGAGGAACAAAAGAACGCGCAGAAAGATACGAGGAAAAAAGATCAGAAAACATTGTTCTACATCCATCAGTGTGTGGATGCAAATGTGTTTGAGAAAATCGTTGATTCAACGACGACGAAGGTTGCGTGGGATACACTGGTCAGGTGCTATGGTGGTGACACATCAGTGAAGAAGGTGAAACTTCTGTCCCTACGAAAGCAGTATGAGAATCTCAACATGAAGAACAATAAGAAGGTATCTGAGTACATCTCTAGAGTGATTCTGATCACTAATGAGATGAAAGCTTGTGGAGAAACCATGTCTGAACAAGTAATCATTGAGAAGGTATTGAGATCCTTTACCCCTCAGTTTGATTACATTGTGGTAGCAATAGAACATTTTAAAGATCTGAGCACCATGAGAATTGAAGAGTTGCAAAGTAGTCTACAGGCACGAGAGTTGTATCTGACTAAGAGAACTTCTGAAAGGAAAGTAGAGCAGCAAGCTCTGAAAACAGTTTCTGGTAAGAAGCATCAGAAACAGTTTTGGTCAGAAGCCATGAGATTATCTGATGGTTTCGGAAGTCAGAAACCTCAACTTCTGATAAGCAGAATAATGCTCAGAAGGGAAAAGAAAGGTATGACAAGAAGAAGATCTAGTGCTATTGTTGTAAGAAGTTTGACCATTTTGCTGCTGATTACTAGTCAAACAAGGAAAGAAAGTCAGAAGAAGCAAATATAGCCAGAAGTTCTGATGATGAATCTATGCTACTGATGGCTTTTGAATCTGATGATACGGATTTGACAGACTGGTGGTATATGGACACTGGCTGCTCAATTCATCTTACTGGAAATAAGAAATGGTTGGTTGACTTTGACTCTGGTAAGAGGACAAAGATCATATGTGTTGATGGTAAATACCTCAAAACTGAAGGTATGGGAAATGTCAGAGTCATTATGAACAATGGGAAAACAACATTGATTTAGAAAGTGTGGTATGTACCTGGCATGAAAAGCAATCCGATGATTTTGGGGCAACTAATTGAAAAAAGTTTTTCAGTTACCATGAAGGACAATCTTCTGAAGCTGTATGACTGCAATTAGAAGATGATTATGGAGTCAGAATAGGGAAGGAATAGAATATTCAAGGTGAATGTAAGAACTGCATACTCTGAATGTCTTAGTGCAACAAGTGTTGTGAAGGAAAGTGAGTTGTGGCACAAAAGATTTGGTCATCTGAATTTCAGAAGCTTAGGGAATCTGAATACGAAGAAGCTGGTACATGGAATTCCTACCATTAAGAAGTATGAGAAGTCATGCAAAGTTTGCATGGAAGGAAAGCAACCAAGATTTCCATTTGCGTCAGAAGCAGCTCTAAGAGCAAAGCATGCCTTAGGGGTAGTTCATTCTAACATGTGTGGTCCATTTCCAATAGCATCGATTGGAGGGAATAAATACTTTGTGTCATTTGTTGATCAATTCACAAGAATGACATGGGTATCCCTTATAAAGTTCAAACACGAGGTGTTTGCTGAATTCAAAAAGTTCAGAATGATGGCTGAGAATTAAAGTGGTCAGAATCTGAAGATTCTCAAAACCGATGGTGGAGGTGAGTATAACTCCACTGAGTTCAGAAAGTTTTGTGAGGAGAATGAAATTGAGCATGAGGTTACTGCTCCTTATACTCCTTAACACAATGGTCTTGCTGAGAGAAGAAAGTGTACTTTGCTTGATATGACGAGAAGCACACTGAAGGAGAAGAAGCTTCCTCATACCTTATGGGGAAAATCTGTTGCCACCGCAACATATGTGCTCAACAAATGTCCAATAAAAAAGATGAAGGAAATAGTTCCTATTCAGAAGTGGACTGGAGATAAGCAAAGTGTTAGTCATATGAAGGTATTTGGTTATGTATGTTACAAACATGTTCCAGAAGTCAGAAGACAGAAGCTGGATGATAGAAGCAAAGTAATGTTACTAGTGGGGTACCACAATATAGGTGCGTACAAGCTCTAATGTCCAGAAACTAATAAAGTTGAATTCAGCAGAGACGTCATTGTAAAGGAATCAGAAACTTGGTATTAAAACAAGTCTCAATCAAACTCTGATGTGAGAACTTCTGAAGAAAGTTTAGAATTAGAAGTTTCTAAAGATGAGTTAGAAACTGAAGAAGATTCTGAAGTTGGAGTAGACTCTGATGGTGATTATGACTCTAAAGGAGACTCAGAAGGTGAACATGATTATGATCTAGATTCTGATGGTGATTCAGATTCTAGTGGTGATTCAGATTTTGGGAATATTCTAGGCTCTGAAGGTGGTCAAGGTTCTGGAGGAGGTCAAACTTCTGAAGCAAGAGCTTCTGAAGGAGAAGCTTCTAAAGATAGAACATCTAAAGTTCAAGCATTCGAAGGAGATTCTGAACGAAGTCAGAGGCCACAAAGAATCAAAAACATTCTGAGGATATTTGCAGAGTTTGACATGCTACGAGACACTGAAGTAGATTCTGAAGGAGAAGTTATTCAGTGTGCCATGTTAGTAGACTCTGAACCCGTAAGCACGAAAGAGGCTCTTAAGAAGAATGCCTGGCTGAAGGTAATGAAAGAAGAACTTGATGCCATAGAGAGGAATAAGATTTGGAAGCTGACAGAACTTCCAAAGGACAAGAAATCCATCAATGTCAGATGGGTTTTCAAGTAGAAGCTAAAGCCAGATGGATCAATTGGTAAACACAAAGCGAGGTTAGTAACAAGATGATTTCTACAGAAACCTGAGCTGGATTATTCTGAAGTGTTTGCACTTGTAGCGAGACATGAAACAATCATACTGGTGATTGCAATAGCTACTAACAGGAATTGGCCTCTGATGCATTTAGATGTGAAATCTTCACTTTTGAATGGTCCATTACAAGAAGAGGTATACGTGTCAACACCTCTTGAATTTGTTAAAAGGAATCAGGAAGGGATGGTGTAAAGATTACATAAATCTTTGTATGGATTGAAGCAAGCGCCCAGGGCCTGGAATATGAAGATTGATTCATTTTTCAAGGAGCAGGAGGTTCAAAAATGTGAGATGGAGTAAGGTGTTTATGTTTAGCATACTTCTGAAGGCAATATGATTCTGGTGTGTTTGTATGTTGATGACATACTGCTGACAGGGAGTTCTGAACAAGAGATAACTAAGTTAAAAAAGGTGTTGATGAATGAGTTTGGAATGATTGATCTCAGGAAAATGACATATTTTCTAGGGATGGAGTTTATATACTCTAATAAGGGTATCATTTGCATCAGCTGAAGTATGAACTTGAAGTTATGAAGAGATTTAAGTTGCATGACTATAAGGCTGATATCACACCTGCATATACAAATCAAAAACTGGATTCTGATTCTTATGGTGAGGATGTGGATGCTAAAACCTTCAAACGGTTGGTTGGTTTTCTGAGGTATCTGTGTAATACCAGACCTAATATTTGTTATGCAGTTGGAATGGTTAGTAGTTTCATGAGTAAACCTAAGTGGTATCATTACCAAACTGATGTTTGAATTCTGAGGTATATCAAGGGAACTCTGAAGTATGGAGTGTTATTCCCTCCTGGAAGAAAGATTGAATCAAAACTTCTGAGTTATTCAGACTCTGATTGGTATGGAGACAGAGTTGACAAAAAAGTACTTCTGGGTACTTGTTTAAGTTTCCGGGAGGTCCTATTTCTTGGTGTTCCAAGAAACAACCTGTTGTTGAAATGTCAACTTGTGAAGCTGAATATATCATAGGCGTTGTGACTGCATGTCAACCTGTGTGGATTCTAAACTTACTACAGGATCTGAAGATCCCATTTAACAAGCCTTTAAAGCTGATGATTGATAACAAGTGTGCAATCAATCTTGCCAGAAACCCAATGCTGCATGGAAGAAGCAAGCATATTGAGACTAAGTATCACTTTCTAAGAAATCAGGTTCATAATGGAATTCTAGAAGTTGTGCATTGTAGCACCCAAAAGCAGTTGGCAGATGTTCTGACGAAGGCTATCAAGACCGATCAATTTCTTCGCTTAAGGGATGAAATTAGTGTTGTTAGTTTTGGGTAAATATAAATTAAGGGATGGTGTTAAAAATAATTTATATTTTACAAGAATTAGTGACTAAGCTTTGTTATAGGGTAATTTAGTACTTTAGTATGTTGCCTATATTGCCCTAGTTTTCTGTGCATAAATAGACTATTGGTAGATGTCATTTAATGTAATTCTTTATTACAACTTTGTAGCCGTCATTTTACATTCTATTCATCTCTTTTAACCTTGTGAACCAACAATGATTAATTTTTTCTCAAACTAAACTTGGTTACACAATTTATATCACCAGAACCTACTAAATGAAATTCAAATTAACTCTAAAAGCAATTCATGTCAATTTGGATTACACTTCAACACCATCCATTAACCCACATTCAAGATTAAAATCAACAACATCAATTTCATTCCTCGAATGGATAAAGTGTTCAGTCTTGATAGTTTTAGTCAACACATCTGCAAGTTGTTTCTGAGTACTACAGTGAATAACTTCAAGCACTTGATTTTGAATCTGATTGTGCAAAAAATAGAACTTCGTGTCAATGTGCTTACTCCTTCCATGCAGCACTGGATTCTAGGCAAGACTTATAGTTGATTTGTTGTCAATCATCAGCCTCACATGTTTTCTCACCTTGATCTGCATATCATGTAATAAGTTTAAAATCCAAATAGCTTCACAAGCAAACAAAGCACCTGCAATGTACTCGGCATCACAGGTTTACAATGTAACCACTAGTTTCTTCTTAGAACACCAAGAAATGGAACCTCCTACGTAACACCCTTCTAAACCCCGCGGAATATATATAAATAATCAGAGTAAATTATCATGCATCTCAAATAAAGGTGTCACATATAGTTCAAAACATCACACATATACTTATCATGTTCAATAACACTTAAAATAAATTCATGTTTTTCATATACTTTCACATAGCATGTAGCAGCAAAATTACTTCAATCATAAATTAACATAATAAAAGCCTCATGATCAACTCATTCATAATCATTACTTAGGCATAAAGGCCGATAATCCACATAATTAAATAATAAAAAAAATAAAGTAGAGTACATAAAGTATATCTCAAAACATGAATTGAAACGTTCCTAGTGTTACATGATCAGAGCACGGCTCAACCCAAAATAAATAGAGAAACTAAAATAAGCTACTCCAACGAATACCTCCCACTAGAAGCAACTCTACGCCTCAGTACCTGAGTGATATCGTACAAAACATCATCCTAATAGAAGGGTGAGAATTCACATAATTATCAAAATCATAAGATAATATTATAGCGTACAAACATAACATAATTATTCTCACACTCCAAAATTCACATGTACTTTACCATACTATTCACAAGTACATAATTATAATTCCATAATTCGTCAATTCATCAATTTCACATATTTCGCATAATCTCATATTACAAACATATACATGATGTGACTCAATGCAAGACCCTAATGCAACTCATGCATGTGATACCAATCACTTGTTATTATTTTTCGGTTTTTACATTAAACTGGATTTGTTCCCTAGAGCAATAACATATAAGTAGCCCATTCCCTAAGCTTTCAAACCCCTATCTAGGTTTGGGACAAATCACTAGTCCCTATAGAACTAATAAGCATTACCTCTTGACAACAAATGATGTATGTGCAAGTTCAACAACCATATTCAATTAAGATCATTCCCTAATCTTAAAATTCATGCATATCTTCAATAATTCATCACACTTGAATTACCATATAATTACACATACTTGCACATTTTTATAAATCATCCACACACAATTCACTTTCAAATGGTATACAACACATTTTACAATACAATCACAATTGTATTATCATTACAACAAACAATAACTATCATGCATTTTATATTGTCACACACCAAAATATACTTATACAAGCACACACACAAATATTTGATAAATTATCCACAAATAATTTCACAATCGGCAGCCAACAGCACAACAATCCATTAATAGAACATTTACACAATTGGCTCCCCAGACATATTAGATATAAAAATATTGGGAAACCAATTCTCTTATATATACTATGATATAGCTTCATTCATTAGGTTTCCGGCGCTTCGAACGGGGACCACAACGGACTTATGGATCAAAAGTTATGGTCAAAATTGTCGAAACAAAATTTTTACCAATACACAACATGCATTAACCGCTAGCGATGGGATAAGTCGACGCATTGAAGGCAGAAACAAATCCAAAAAGCAAACTCAGTATTCGTTGACCGTTGCTACGAATGCGTCGACACAAACAGTACAATATATAGAATTTTCTGCGTTTTTCACCGTTGGAGGCCTTCCGGACCTCCGATTTCAATTTTGTAAAAAGCCCTAGTTCTAGAATTCGAAATACTACCATTATATGACAATTATAACTGCCCACGATGCATATTTAAGGATCCTACCATCATACATCATGTAATCATAAATTTCAAAACCATGAAAATTAGGGATTTTTATCCTAAATATGATACTACCCATCATACACTATCATAAAATTCCAATAATCATATTAAAAACTCACCCTTACCTTTATTTTCTTAGATTCTTGAGCTTTCTCTTAGGTTCCTTTTTCTCTCCTTAGCCTCCTTTCCAACTTCTAACCATATTCTACTTCTTTCTCTTATTTTATCAATCTCACAATTTTCTCATTAGTCTATTGGGCTTACTAACTCACTCTCTCACTTACTAGTCACATTCTCAATTTAAGGCCCAATTACTTATTTCTACCATTTTCACATATTATTCCACCAAATAGAAAAAATTAATTAAATCAAATAATTCAATTAAATCAAATAAATCAATTAATTTAATAAATCAAATAAATCAGTTAATTCATATAAATTAAATAATTCAAATAAATCCAATAAATCAAATATGCATAAAATCACTCAATTAATTAAGTAATATAATATAAATAAATAAATAATTACTAAAATTGGGGTGTTACATCCTATATACTTAAAGAAATATCCAGAAGTACTTCTTTTGTCAACTCTGTCTCCACACCAATCAAAGTATAAATAACATATCAGCTTTGAATCAGATTTAGCACAAAAGGAAACAAAACTCCATACCTCATACTCCCCTTAATATACCTCAGTATCCTGCCAGCAGCTTGGTAATTTGACCATTTTTGCTTGTTCATAAACCTATTCATCATTTCAACTGTATAGCAGATGTCAGGCCTGGTGTTACCGAGATATCTCAATGAGCCTACTAATTATTTAGAAATTGTAGCATCACCCTCAAGATCAGAATCCAACTTGTGATTTGTTTCAACAGGTGTGATTACAGACTTACATTTTATTAGCTCAAATCTCTTCGGAATCTCAAGCTCATTCTTTAGCTGATGCAAAATTATACCATTATAAAAGTACATAATCTCCATCCTAGAACATATACCATATTTCCTAGATAAGTCATCTCAAACTCATTCATCAACACCTTCTTCAACTTGACTATCAAATCTGAATAGCTCCCTATTAGTAATATATCATCAACATAAAGACACACCAAAATCATATTGCTATCAGATGTATGTTGAACATAAACACCATATTCCATCTCATATTTTGTGAATCCTTGAAGCTTGAAAAATGAATCAATTTTCAAATTCCAAGCTTTAGAAGTTTCTTTCAGCCCATGCAAGGCTTTATACAACTTGTACATCATCCATTCCTTATTCTTGTTCACAAATCTAGGAGGTTATGACACATAAACTTTCTCTTGTAAAGGACCATTTAGAAATACAAATTTCACATCTAAATGTATCATAGGCCAATTTCTATTAGCAGCTATAGCAATCACCAATTTAATTATTTCATGTCTAGCTACAAATGCAAACACCTCAAACTAATCTAATCCAGATTATATAGAAATCCTATAGCTACTAACATTACTTTTTGTTCCAATTGATCCATCTGGCTTTAGTTTTAACTTGTAAACTCATCTCAAGCTTATGGTTTTCTTGTTCTTTGGAAGCTCAGTCAACTTCTAAGTTTTGTTTCTTTCTATATCCTCAAGTTCTTCTTTCATGGCCTTCAGCCACACTTTCTTCTTGAGATTATTTAGTACTGACTGGTTCAGAGTCTACCAACATGGAACACTGAATGACTTCCCATTTAGAGTTTATCTCAGTACCTTGCAACAAGTCAAACATTGCCAATCCTCTTGGTACTTATCTGATTCTTTATGGTTTTTGAACTTGTTCATAATATTCTTTAGATGCCGAAACATTATCAAATATTGGACTACCTTCAGAGGCTGGAGAATCTTCAGAGGCATGATTACCACCAGAGTCTGGATCAGAATCAGATTCTAGATCAAAATCAGATTCACCTTCAAAGCCAGACTCACCATCAGAATCTACTTCAGCATCATAGTCACCCTTAGACTTTGACTCGTCTTCAGTGGCATATTCTCCTTTAGAGTTTGAAATATCTTCAGAAGTTAACGCAGATGTTAACACTGCACCAAACATGGATTAAGACTTGTTCCAATCCCATGCATTTGTTTCCTTCACAATGACATCTCTGCTAAATTCAACTTTGTTAGTGGCTGGACAGTAGAGCTTATAAGCATTTGTATTGGACTACCTTCAGAGGCTGGACCACTTTCAGAGGCATGATTACCACCAGAGTCTGGATCAAAATCATATTCTAGATCAAAATCAGATTCACCTTCAAAGCTAGACTCACCTTCAGAATCTACTTCAGCATCATAGTCACCCTTAGACTTTGACTCGTCTTCAGTGGCATATTCTCCTTTAGAGTTTGAAATATCTTCAGAAGTTAACGCAGATGTTAACACTGCACCAAACTTGGATAAGACTTGTTCCAATCCCATGCATTTGTTTCCTTCATAATGACATCTCTGCTAAATTTAACTTTGTTAGTGGCTGGACAGTAGAGCTTATAAGCACCTGTACTGTGGTACCCAATCAGTAACATTAATTTGCTTCTATCATCCAGTTTCTTTCTAGTAGCACCTAGAACATGTTTGTAACATATAGGACTAAACACTCTCAAATGAATCACACTTTACTTATCTCTAGCCCACTTCTTAAAATGAACAATTTCCTTCAGCTTCTTGGTTGGCCACTTGTTGAGCACATATGTTGCAGTGACAACAACTTCTCCCCACAAGGTGTGTGGGAGCTTCTTCTCCTTCAGCATGCTCTTTGGGATATCAAGAAAAGTCTTATTTCTTCTTTCAACAAGACCATTATGTTGTGGAATATATGTAGCAGTCACCTCATGTTCAACTTCATTCTTTTCACAAAACATTTTGAACTCTGATAACTTGTACTCACCCCACCATCAATTCTGAGAACTTTCAGCTTCTGACCACTCTATTTTTCATCTTTCTCCTTGAAATTCTGAAATTCAACAAACACCTCATGCTTAAACTTGATGAGTGTTATCCGTGTCATTCTTATGAACTCATCCACAAATGACACAAAATACTTGTTTCCTCCAAGTGACTGTACTTCAAATGGTCCACATACATCAGAATGCACTACTCCCAAAGCATGTTTTGCTCTTTGAGCCACTTCTGATGCAAATGGAAATCTAGGTTTTTTTCCTTCCTTTTATGCATATCTCACATGACTTTTTAGGCTTCACAATCTTAGGAATGCCATAGCAGCTTCTTAGAACTCATATGTCCTAAGCTTCTAAAGTTCAGATGCCCCAATCTCATGTGCCACAACTCACTATCATCTTCAGCACCTTCTGCACTAAGGCATTTAGTTTTAGTTGTTTCTACATTCACGTTGAATTTTTTGTTGCTTCCCCGTTCATATTGCATAATTAACTTCTGATCAGAATCATACAACCTCAAGAGATTGTCCTTCATAGTAGCTGAGAAATATTTCTCAATTAGCTGGCCTACACTCATCAAATTTCTCTTCATGCCATGAACATACCAAATATCTTTGATCAAAACAGTTTTTCCATTCTTCACTTTGACTTTAACATTTCTCATTCCTTCATCATTAAGGTACTTGTCATCAGCACATATGGTATATCCCTCTTTTTAGAGTCAAAATTAATCAGTCATTGTTTGTTTCCAGTTAAGTGATTTGAGTAGCCAGTGTCCATATACCACCAATCTACCAAATATCCACCATTAGATTCATAAGTCATCAATACCAAAAGTTCATCATCAAACTCTCATATGGCTATGTTTGCTTCTTCTGATTTCCTTTCTTTGTTTGACTAATGGTCAACAACAAAATGATAAAACTTCTTACAATAGTAGCATTGAACTTTTTTCTTGTCAAACTTCTCCTTTCCCTTCTGATTTTTATTCTCATCAGAGTTGGAGGCTTCTGACTTCTGATAAACACCACCATGTCTCTTCTTGACCTCTGACTAAGACTACTTCTTATTCTTCTTGCCAGAAGATGCTTTCAGATCCTGCTCTACATCTCTTTTAGAGTTTCTCACAGTTAGACGTAACTCTTGTGCCTCTAGACTACTCTATAACTCTTCAATTCTCATGGTGTTGAGGTTCTTAAAGTGTTCAACTGCTACAAGAATGTAATCAAACTGAGGAGTGTGTGATCTTAGTATATTTTCAATGATTACTTGTTCAGAGAGAGTTTCTCCATAATATTTTATCTCATTTGTGATCAGAATCACCCTGGAGATATAATCAGGTACATTTTCATTGTTCTTCATGTTGAGATTCTCATACTACTTACGTAGAGACTAAAGTTTCACCTTCTTCACTAATGCATCATATGTGTCCCACACAGTCTTCACCGTCGTTGAATTAGAAATCTTCTCAAACATATTCATATACATACACTGATGGATATAGAGCAACACTTTTTGCTATGTCTTCCTTGTTTCTCTATTCGTGTTTCTTTGTGTATCAGTTACATCTGCTGCAATCTCCATGTAACCGTCATTAACGAGATCAAGAGTATCTTGAGCGTTAAACAACACATGCATCAAAATCATTCATTAATTTCAATTCTTTCCATAAAATACTGGAAGCTTTGTATTCAAACTACAGTTTCCGCCGCTCATCTTTGTTCTTGGGAAAATTCACTCAAAACTCATTGTGAATTAAATGAGCAAAATCAATCGCACAGGCCTCATGTACGTTCGTGTTTCTCGTTCTTGAATCTGAACCAAAGCTCTAAATACTAACTGTTGGAGCACGAGATTAAAGATAAAAAAGATGGAAGAGACGAAAAATTTTATAACTAAGTTTTTACTCTCTATTTGAAAATGGTTACAATGAATTCTTTCTCAAACTAAACTTGGTTACACAAGTTATACCACAGAACCTATTAAATGAAATTCAAATTAATTCTAAATGCAACTAATATAAATTTGAATGTCACTTCAACATCATTGACGGTAACACTTGGGCTCTCACTCTACTACCTCCATATAGAAATATTATGGGATGCAAATAAGTCTATAAAGTTAAAGAAAATCCTATTTTAACTCTTAACTAGTATAAATCTAGGCTCGTTTCTAAAGCATATCATCTAAAACAAGGGATTGATTTTAATGATACATTATCCTCATTGGTACAACCTACCACAATTCGTGTTAATATCACTCTAACCCTCACTCAAAATTTGAAAAATACAATCATGTAATCAATGTCCCCTAAAATCTTCAAATGTAATTAATTATATGAGATAGAAAAGAAAATAATTGTCACAAATGTAATCTTCTTACTTTCTTTTATTCAACATAATCAATTAGATCAGTATTATCTAGCAGCTAATATTCATTAACTTATTGATTTTTCTCAAAAATGTAGGTTCAGCTTGGACAATGCTATCAAGATCTTTTGTTGAGTATTGCATCATAGGCTGGGAAAATTTGCCAAGAACCCTACTTCTCTACTACACAAATTTTGTGTCATCACCAGAAGGATATTTCCAAACAGTTATATGCAATTCTAAACACTACAAAAACACAACAGCCAATAGTGATCTACACTACATTACTTGGGACAATCCTCCAAAACAACATCCAAAATCTCTAACACTCAAAGATTATAAGAAAATGGTTTTGAGCAATCGTCCATTTGCTAGAAAGTTCAAGAAAAATGATAGCGTGCTTGATAAAATTGATAGAGAGCTTCTGAGAAGAAATCGAGGACAATTTTCTTATGGAGGATGGTGTTCATCATTGTCACAAGGTGGAAAGTACAGATCATGTCATGGTTTGAAAATTGAGAATTATGGTGTTCTTAAACCTAGTTTGGCCTCAAAAAAGTTGAAAAGTATGCTCTCAAATATTCTTTCATTTAAGAATTTTCATAAACAACAATGTCGATAAATTCAATTTCAATTTCATGGGTAGTTTGGTTTGATTACTTGTAAAGAATGTTGTTTTATAATGGAAGTTTTTTTTTGTGACATTTATATTAATATGATTAGAATATAATCTATCTATTTTTTATTAAGGTTGATAGTAATTATTTAATTTATAGTATACAAGAGTTCGAGTTCTAAATGTTATATTATTGTAATGATTTCATTGGTGTGTAATATAAAATATATTTGTAAATTTTTTTCATATTTTTTTCTAACCATTCTACACCCCAAAGCTACTAAAGGTATGTTTGATTTACAAATGAATAAGTACTAACAAAATGGACTAGTGGTTGATAAAGTATTAACGTAATCCAATAAACCATACAAAATTGAATTCATTCTTAATCATGCACTTTTTAGTGGATTTTAAAAATACTATTAAAATATAAAATAATACATTTTATGATCAAATTTTCACCTTGACAATTAAAAATCGAGGTCAAATAATTTAAAACGCTTTATTTTTTTGTAAAAAAATTAAATCTTATTTTTCGGTTTTGTAGAAAATCGACAGAAAATACAGTTCAGAGTTTGAGCTTCGATTCTCAACTCCTACAATTTTGTGCTTTATTCAGAACCAAAATGACGCCCTTATTTTATAAATTATTTTATCCTTCGGTTTTCTAGAAAATCGACACTACTACAAATAACTCCATTTCACCTCGGACACGAAGGAGATATAACAGCGGTTACACAAGCGAGGTAACGAAGGGCGTCATGAAAACTCTCCATTATACCTCTCGGTTTCAGAATAATCGAGGGAATAATTGAAATGGTCATGAGTTCGATCCCCAACAACAATATATTTATATTTACAAAACTACCGCCGCATAATCGAGGAAAATTATTTTTTTAAAATACAAATTACAATGTTTACACTCAATATTAAAGTAAATTGTTTACACTAAATATTAAATATTTAGTGCAGTGTGAAGGGTAACATTTTGTGTCAATCATTGTAGTTTTTTTTATATCTTTTACAGGATCCTCTTGATGTTCTTATTGGCGACTTCAATAGTGTCTTTAATCTTTAGGCAATATGGGGAAGAGTTATAGTGCTCAATCTCAAAGCTCTTGCATTATTCTTTCATCGTTTTATTGTTCAAGTTTGAACCATTATCTGTGATGATCCTGCTAGGAACACCATAGCGACAAATAATCTCCTTCTTGAGAAAACGGGCGATCACTTACCTCGTCACGTTGGTGTAGGAAGCAGCTTCTGCCCATTTGGTGAAGTAATCAATGGCGACCAAGATGAAGCGTTGACCATTGGAAGCTTTGGGCTCCATGACGCCAATCATATCGATGCCCCACATTGAGAAATGCCAAGGCAATGTCAAAACATTCAACAGCATCGGCGACACATGCACTTTGTTAATATAAATTTGGCATTTATGACACTTTCTGGTATAGTTAAAACAATCAGACTCCATGGTAAACCAGTAATAACCAACTCTCAAGATCTTCTTAGCCATTGCATGTCCACTAGCATTGGTTCCAAAGGATCCTTCATATGAGCCTCTTTGACCGACATGTCTGCTTCATGTCTATCCACACAAATGAGCAGAACCATGTCGTGATTTCTCTTGTAAAGCACGTCATTTCTTAGGAAGATTTTGGATGCTAATATTCTTAGAGTTTTCTTATCTATGGTCGTAGCGTTCGTTGGATACTCCTGATTTTGCAAATAGCATTTGATGTCATGAAATTAAGGTTTACCATCAACTTCCTTTTCAATTGATTGACAATGGGTTGGCTCGACTTTCTGCTCCACTACGATGATCGGGGATTCATTGTGAAACCTAGTTTGGTACGTTGAAGATAATGTAGCCAAAGGATCTACCACTTGATTTTCTGCTCTCGGGATATGATGGAAAATAATATCATCAAAGTACTCCATCAATTTCATGACATAGACTCGATATGGGATCAACCTGGCATCGCGAGCTTCTTATTTCCTTTGACTTGGTAGATTACCAGGGCTGAGTCCCCATACACCTAAATATTTTTGATGCAGATGTCGATTGCAGCTTCAATACCAAGGATGCACGCCTCGTATTCTACTATGTTGTTTGTGCAATCGAAACACTGTCTTGTTGTAAAAGGAGTGTAACCGGCTTCAACGGAGATTATAGTCGCTCCAATTCCATGTCCAAGGTAATTTGAGGCACCATAGAACATAAGTTTCCATCGAGATCTTGGTTCGGGTCCTTCCTCGGGGTCTGGGATTTCATAATATTTTATTGCCATAATATCCTCTTCTGGGAAGTCAAATTTGAATGACTGGTAGTCTTCAACAGGCTGGTGTGCAAAGTAGTCAGACAAAACACTCCCTTTGATAACTTTCTAGGTTATGTACTGGATGTCGTACTCAGACAATAGCATCTGCCAATGGGCAAGTCTTTTGGTTAAGGCAAGCTTTTCAAAGTGGTACTTTATTAGATCCATTTTGGAGTTCAACAAAGTAGTATGACAAATAATATATTGTCTCGGATGGTGAGCGGCCCATGCTAGAGCGCAACAAGTTTTCTCTAAGAGTGAATATCTGATTTCACAAACAGTAAATTTTTTACTCAAGTAGTAAATAACATGTTATTTTTTACCGGTTTCATCATGTTATCCCAGCACACATCCCACTGACTCTTCAAGCACCATCAGGTACATAAAGAGTGGCTTCCCCTGAATAGATGGAATCAGAATAGGAGGCTCTTGTAGGTTGTCATACCCCAATTTGATCTTGAATTGCTGAATAAATACAGTTATCATGACATATGCATTATCTGCATAGTATAGCATACATTTCATCTCGCATAATGCCCAAATTGTCAGTCAGAATATTTTTTGGATTTACAGACAGACCGGTCAAACTGAATATCAACTGTGCATAAAATCAGTGGACAAAAAATTTCAAAAATTGAGCTTGCAGACATCAATTATATTAATCTACATCTCACGTAGTTTAACTTAGGGTGATTGTTTTAATTTTTTACTACTATTTCGGTCGCATTTTGATCAGTGTGAGCCTTTTAACTCGTCATATTTTATTTTAAAAATTGATCAAACGCTGCATTTTTTCAATAGGTTTATTTCGCGCTGATCATTTTAGTGCATTTATTTTAATTTTTCGAGCACTTTCATGTCTGACTTTTATTTATTTTGAGTCCGTTTATTTTCATTTTTTTCATTAGAATATTCAAAATAATTAAATATGAATTAGTTGTGGTTTCACTTTAATTTTATTTTGATTATTTTAACATATTTAAATTTTGTGTGTTCAATTTATTTTAATTCATTTTATTTCACTTTTTATCACTAAAAAATCAAAAGGGGCATTATTTTCATTTTTTTTTGTAAGGTTGGAAAACATTGGTATTGTATTGTTGTGAAAAAATCCACACAAAAAACGCCTCCCTCATCTGTCACTCCCTCTCTCTCTCTCTCTCAATTCAAAATGATACCTCAAATAGACCCACAATATTGAAATTGAAAAAAGGTGAGAAACTCAGACACATGAAAATAATACTTCACTTTACCTCTCTCCTCTCACATTAAAAAGAAAAAAGAAAATAAAAGTGGAGAGAAAGAAAACGCTACGAGGGGACCACCAACCTCCATTTTGATTTCATCATCCCACTATAATTTCTACCATATTCTTCTCATTTATACCACCAATCAGTATCCATCTCTGGGGGTGTTTAAAAAAAAGAAAAAAAGTCGAAGAAGAATGCTTCGCATCCTTCATGTTCACGTACAAATCTCTCTCTCTCTCTCTCTCTTGCAATGAAAAATGATGGAAAAAATCTTTAGTATAAACTATTCTCAATCATCCTACAAACCTTCCATATCACCTTATTTTTGAAATCAAAACCCAAACATCTTCAAAATACCACCATGAAAATAGTACAAGTTTCATAACATATACTCACTCTACTTCTTTCATTTTACTGCAACCAACAACAACCTTGCAAAATAAAACTCACACATCTTCTTCCTACTATACAAACTATTTTTATCACACTTCCACCCCCCATTAAAACCATTATAAAAACAACCATAGAAAACTCACATAATCTCCTTAACATACATCATACTCCATCTTCCCTTTCATCTCCATTTGAGTGAGTTTTCCTTTCATTCAAACCATTAAAAAAACATCATCAATACTAGCTCTCACTCTCCATCAACAACAACATTAACCTTTTCACTCTTCTACTCAACACAAACCTTCATCAAACTCTTCTTCTCCTTCCATGCCACCACTTTTCCAAACCATTACAACTCCTCCTTGCTTCAATTCCACGCCCTCACAACTCAGCCATAAACTTCATGTAAAAACAACCACCTTGCAATGTAAAAACAACCACCATATAGTGTAAACACATCACTTCCATCAATAAAAAGCTCACCACAAAACATGGTCAACATTGCACACTCTACACATCCGTCACCCCTCATATATTCCTACGGTTCAAGCAAAAATATTTTACCTTCTTCAATAACAAACTGCACAACACACCGTTATTTCATCAACATCTTTAGTCCATAACATACACAACAACCAACTTTAAACATCTTCTAAAACTTAAAATCACAATACGAAACAACCATAACTCAGTAGCATATTCACCACGACTTACTCTTTCAACCACCCCAAAACCATTTTTCACTCTTCCTCACCCCCGTGTTTGAATCAACCACAATCAACACAATGATCGTCGTGTGCCACTCCACCTCCCTCCGCCGTCGTTCAACTCTTCTCTCGCCGGAGTGGCTTGCTCAACCACGAATCTCACCGCTCATGACGTCAAGCCCGTCGTCGCTGCATATCGCCACCAGATCCGTATTTCTTCCGTTCGGTATTATTTCTCACTTTATTTTCATTGTTTATTTTTGCTGATTAATGATGATTTGTTGTTCTGTGAGAGTAGAAAAGAGTTTGCTTATTCTTCATTTTGTGAAAAAGAAAAACGTGTTTTCAAAATGAAAGGGATGAAATGATACTTGTCTTGGTTTTCCTTCTACGTTTTGTTCCTTTTTGGTGTTTATGTTTTTTATTTATTTCTTATTAATGGTACCCCATGTCACTGCGGGATTAGTGATGTTGAAATTTTTTAATGTGCGAGAACCATGTGCCGCCCCTTGTGTACAATGAGCCTGTCTTTCTTTTTTCCTTTCTTATTTTTTTTTTTATTGATAGTATTTGGGTTTACTTATTTTGGGCCTCTTGGGCTCCAGTTGCTTTGGATTGTTTGCACTTCTGCCAATTTATTTCTACACTCCTTTTATTTATCTTGGTTTTTATTATTTTTATTTATTTTTTATTTTAAGTAATTTATTTTGATTAGTAATTAATTGATTAAATGTCTATTTAATTAGTTAATTAAATTCTATTTAATTGTTTGCTAAGTAGATCTTTACATTGTTTATTCGATTTCAATCTGTTTACTTAACTAATTTTCTCTATAAAAAGTTAATACTATGTAAATAATCGTGCTCAACATTTTGCTAACATTTCAATTTTACACTAACTCCACTAACACTTGTAATCATTTCAAAATCACATCAAACCATTTTTAAAAAGATAAAATAATTCTCAATTCAATGTCGAGCCCATTTTAACACCTTTGTAAATCAATCACTTTTAGTATCTCCATCAACCTCACATAGCTTACTCTTGGGATTTCTTATAATGAATTTTGTCTTGCACGCACTTATTAGCTTACTCTTGTGACTTCTTACAATGAGCAACAAAAAATGAGTGGTCTAGAACCTTCTATTCCCTTCTCAAATGTTTGGATACAAGTAGCCTTACTCAGTCATTTGATTATTCATCGTTCATCAAAACATTTAACCTACACTTAAACTATTTCAGTAAAGATGAAAAGGGGATGGTCTGAAGCCTTCGATTCCTCTCCTCAATTGTTTGGGTACAAGTTGCCTTACTCGATTAGTCAAATAATCGTCATCTCTTAAAAAGCTTCCAATCCAATTCACCTTAAAACCTCTTTCATAATTAAAACTTATTTTCCTAATAACTTAGATGAAAAAGAAAGTAGTTTGGAGTCTTCTATTCTCTTTCCCGAATACTTGGATACCAATTGCCTTACTCGGCCATTCGGGTATTCGTATTCCAATTAAAATACCTTAACAATTTTCAAACCCTTTTGCAATTAAAGATGAAAAGGGAGATGGTATTGAGCCTTCGATTCCTCTCCTTAATTATTTGGATACGAGTTGCCTTACTCGTCCATCCGAGTAATCGTCATCCAACAAAACACTTAACCAATCAAATACTTTTTTCGCGTTGTCGTGCGATCTTAAAAACCTTTTCATAAAAATCTTGTCTTAAGATGATCTGAAGCAATACTTTGTCCATAACCATTGAGTCGAGATAAGTGGCATGAATGTGATTTGTAAGTCTATTCAATATGGTGTAAATGCTTGTTCCTCACCTATTTTGGGTAAAACAATATTTTCTGTCGATTACTACAAGATAGCCTTTGCTAAAATCGACCAACAAACAAACTTTGGTTTACCCAGAACTACGTGTGCCTTGAATTATCTATTGCACTTAGAGATACGTAGGAGCAGAATTGTAAAATATTGTCAGGCCCCATAACAATAAAAACCTTTTTAGGTCCCTTTTTATTTGCTTCCTAATAAACTCTTTGTCATATTCTTTTCCTTAATAACTCGAGAAGCCTAGTTTTTAAGCAAACAATAACACGCACAATTAATCTAACGGTTCCTGTTGAGTACAACAGACGTGAGGGGTGTTAATACCTTTCCCTTGCGTAACTGACTCCTGAACCCTGATATTGGTTGCAATGACTATATCCTTGTCCTTATTTTAGGGGTTTTATTCGATATTTTCCATTTCCCTCTATGGGAATAAATAAAGATTGGTGGCGACTCTATTAAGTCCATTTTGTGAACATGCGATTGTGCTTCACGAGGTCGTGCACTCATTTTTGAGGTACGACAGATGGCGACTCTGCTGGGGACTTTCCCATCCCTAAGTGAGTTAAGCCTAGTTAAGTTTTGTTGTGTGTGCTTATGTTTGTTTATTTATGTAGCTTTTCTTTATCTTGTGTTTCATTATTCTTATATTGTTATATGGCTCTATTGGATCTTTGGTACTTGGACACTTTGATTACAAACTTTGTGAGATAGGCTTTCTACCCGAGTCTTAGAAAACCATAGGATTAGGATGGTGGTTGTGTAGTAGAGACCCGTAAAGAGCCTTCCTCTTTGGATGGTATGAAGACCCTGCCTAGATTAAATTCTCTTGGAGATGTTATTGCCTGACGAGCCTTTGTCATGATGATAATGTTTCCAAGTTGGATTGATGACTCTAAGGACCTTTTTGAACCTGCTCCATCAATGGTGGTTGTGTAGTATTTACGTACGAGGCATCAGACTCATTGGATTAATACAAAAAACCTCAATCATATGAGATCCCTTGAACGTGTTATTATCTTACAGTAATATTTTCAACCTCGATCTATGACTCTAAGAACCTTTATGTCAATGGTTGTGAAGTAGAGACCCACGAGAAGCCTTCAAAATTGGGACGATACAAAGACCTCGCCTAAAAAAGATTGTCTTAAAGGTTTATTGCCCGACGAGCCTTCATCAAGGCAATGACGTTCTCAAGAAAGATTCATGACTCCAGAAACCTACCAACTGTAAAGCCTACCCATGGGGTTTCTTTAATTAGAGATATCAGTTATTTACCCGTTGTCTCGCCTGACCTGATAACATGATGAACCTGTGATCTTGAGTATTACATTTCATTTATTCAAATACCATTTCATTTGCATTCATCATCATTGCATATCATTTTCCAAAGCCAAAAAATTTATCCATCTTGTGTCCATAATCCGCAGCTGATTTTCTGACACCTACATCGAACTTATATTAGCTTTCAAAAGATCATGGACCCTTGAGAGCAAAACCAAAATGTGTTGAGAGAAGATGTTGGTCTGATAGAGAAAGATTTGAGTCAACTCGTGGAGCCTATGACAGTTTTGGCAAGGAGAAAGGACAACATTCAACGAAATGTTGTCACTGGAAATGGCGTTCAACCTCAAGTAAGCGGACTTGTTCAACCTCAGCCTGTAAGGATCCCAGTTGAGGCTCCCGTTATTATAGAGCATCCCATTGTCCAAGATGAACATTCCTCACCTCATGATGCTATTGAGTACCAAATCTTTTCATTCTCGTAGCCAAATTCCCAAGGGATAATCCCAATGAGGAAAACAAAGAGACTAGAGGTTATTGAAATTGCTGAAAAGTACTGTGTGTTGGATGAAAGACTTAAAAATATAGATGGGCATGATGATTTTGATCTAGATTCTTTAAACATGTGCTTAGTGCTTGGCCTGGTTATACCCCTAAAATTTAAAGTATCAGACTTTCATAAGTACAAAGGGGATAACTTCCCAAAGCACCATTTAGTGATGTTTTTCCAAAAAATGACCGCCTATGCTATCGAAGATAAGCCATTGATTCATTGTTTTCAAGACAATTTAAGTGAGGCATCATTGAGTTGGAATATGGAATTAGGAAGAAGCTATATTCAGTCTTAGTCGGACCTAGCTAAAGCATTTTTGAAGTAGTACCAATATAATTTGGACATGGCTCCCAGTCGCTTTCATTTAAAAGACCTATCTCAAGAGAGCAATGAGTCCTTCAAAGGATACATCTAAAGATGGAGACAGTTTGCTGTCAACATTCAACTGCCACTCTTATAGAAATAGTTAGTTGACATGTTTACGGATACCCTACATAGCCTATACTTTGAAAAGATGGTCGACAGTGTATCAGCAAGTTTCTATGACCTGGAGAAAGTTGGAAATCGCATCGAGAGCGGCCTCAAACGCGGAAGACTTCAAGGTGTCTCGAGTGTCTAGGCCATTGAGAGTGAATCCATTAATGACTCCCAAGAGGAGGAGGAGGAGGATGAAACTGATTCAACCTCGGAAACTTCCCAAGTTTCACAAACTCTGTCTCCAGTACCCTATCATCAACATCCATATGTAGTGGTTGTTCAATGCCAGCAATTATTACCTCCCGGTCCCCAGTACCAGCAACCGTGGCAAGGTCCTCCAAATCATCCAGCTCAGGTTCCACGTCAGCGTCAACGTGAGAATCATCGGGCTCGAAATCCAAATAGTCAACATCGACATCAGAATCAACATAGACCTCTAGACCAGCAGGAAAGAGAAACCCGCTAGATTGACCCAATCCCAATGAGGTACAGTCAATTATGGTCTTAGTTGGTCCAAAGCTTGTCGATAGCTCCTAGAAAGACCATATCCATGAAGTCTTCATTCCCTCATTGGGACAACCCGAATGTCTAATGTGAGTTTCATGATGGAGTAGTGGGTCACTCAATTGAAGAGTGTAAGGTTTTCCAAGAAGAAGTGCAAGACCAGATAGAAAAAGGGTAGCTGACTTTCGATGGCCCTAATATGGTGAATATTCCCTCGCCCTAATGAGCTTGAAAAATTCATGAGGTACTTCCCAGAGCCAGCAAGTCAAGCAGAAAAGATCATCCTTAACACTGGAAATCGTGTTGATGTTTCATCTTTTCATTTGTAATTTCTTTGCATGTTAAATTATGTTTGCTTTTAAGCATTGTTGTTTTCTTTAAATGGTAATATTAATGAGATGATCATGCATTCTCTGAATCAATTCATTCGTATTCCCTCATCTTTTCTCATTTATTGCAAAAAACCAAAAAAAAAATTCTCCCATCTATTTTCTTTTTCAAACTGTTGCTTTAGCAAAGATTGGAAGGAGGATGATGAAAAAAGAAATACCTGTAAATTGTTGTTGGTGTGTTTTCAATTAAAACTTTGTCGATGATGTAAGGCATTGTTTTAAATCCCCAAACACTAGAAAGATAAGGAGTTAATCCCTAGTAAACTACTGAGCCTAGAAGTAGGTGTTTCTTTCGGAATTAAAACCCTTAATCTTAACCAGGGGCAGGATAGTGGTGTTCAGATAGCTTAACTATGCATTATCTTCGATAGAATCACCATCAACACACCATCCTACCTGAGGATCAACCACACACTTCACACACATCTTAAAGTGTTGAAGAAGTCGTGAAAAGCAAAAAGATTATAGTGGTTGTTCCTTAATAACCAATAACATGGCAGTCACAGACTTTCAGAAAAAAATGATGAAAAAGCCCGCTAAGTCGAATACCACAAAAGACGACTTAAGAAAAAATTATGGCATCTTGGTGGACTGAAAGCTTCAAAGGAGCGGTCCAGGAAACAATTAGGTATAAAAAAATAATAAAACAGAGAGAGGTCGTCAAAATCCTCAACAAAAACAAAATAAAATAATTGTCATTTCAAGAAAAATTCATCTTGAATCCTCATCTTCACCATCACAACTTTGAACCCTCTTGGAAGTTGAATGCGTTTGTCATTTAATTGAACACAGGACAGGAGATCATCAAGAAGAAAGGGTGAGTTAAAATTGAATTTTGAGCCTCATATCCTTTTGTTCAAAAAGTCGTGAACTAGGCCATGTTACAACCCTTAAAAGACCTAATTAAGGCATAATTTATTTTGAAAGCGTACTACAACAAGGTTGTGTCAACCTGACTCCATAAGATGTTTGCTAATTGTTTGCATTGATCACACCATTTGTTATCTTGTGAATGGCTAAATCCACTTTGTGTTTTGATCATTAACATGTTCATTTTATATCACCATCATTTCAATAATGATTGATTTCAGAATTTGCATTTGCATTGCATTAAAATGACCATTTTTGAATGACAAATTTATTTGAAAAGCAGCATTCAAGATTAAAGGGAATTCTAATAATGTGCAGCTGGTTAAGGAACTTGATCATGTGAAAGAAGTCCAGTCAGGGGAAAATCACTGGAAGAATCAGTCAATCCGAGCCGATCGCCCCAAGAGTTGTTTAGTCAAAGAACAGATTCTTGCAAGACTTAGACATGGGCAATCCACCTAAAGAGCTCAGTCAATCCAACTCTCCAAAGATCAATCAATCAGAAGTCTACCACTCCAAGGTTCAGTTAGTCAACAACCACTGCAAGATTCAAACATTAGGGTAGGTCATCTTAAGGTCATCTCATAACAAGACTACCTTAAAACTCTTTTCAAGGAAAATTCCTTCAAAGACCCAGTAAACTGGGGAAATATGAACTACCGAATGGCAAATCTTCTCCAAAATTTCAAGCTGCTCAAACGAAAATCCTACAATGCATCAACAAACCTTGAATTTGTAATGTGTGTCGAGAAATCATGTTGGAAATTACCTTCCATCAAAATTCCTTGTCCCTCGACAAGAAACACGTTGCAAAGGAATTCTTTCATCCATTACCCACCACAGGGGCATCTTTTTAAACCTTCAAGTCATTGCATAAGTCATCATCATACATTAATCATGTTGTTTCACTCTAGGGTCGTGCCAGGCATATCATCACATTCATCTGGCATATTCCGATAGCATGAAGCCTTGAAAATAAAACATCTGCAATAAAAGACCAACCTCGCTTGGCACCTCTCAAAGTCCAATTCTTATTAGAACGCATATATGCATTGGCCAGTCATTACATCTCATGCGTCATTACATGTTTGGTATACCCAAAAGTGTGGGGCATTGCACTGAGTAACCATAACATTACATGAATAAATCAAATGAACATCAAAGTGTATTCAATCATAATCATATCATGAACCATGTCTCATCCACATATGAAGACAATTATTGTTACTACAGTCAACTACTTTATGCTTGTCAGCAGAATCTCGGCAGAAGATTCCTTAGTTAATCTCGACACTAGTTAAACCTCGGCAGTAGGTATTTTTCTCATTGAATCTCGGCAGAAGATTCCTTGGCTAATCTTAGCAGAAGATTTCCCAGTTAAGCCTCAGCAGTGTGTGTTTACCCATAGAATCTCGACAGTAGATTCTCTGACTAATCTCGGTAGAAGACTCCCCAATAGGCCTCGGTAGTAGGTATATATCACTTAAAGTGAATCTCGGCAGTATATTCCCTGTTTGATCTCGGCAGTAGATTCCCTGGTTGATCTCTGCAGAAGATTTCCCAGTATACCTCGACAATAGGTATTTTCTCAACAAAACCTCAGAAGTAGGTATCTTCTAGTGAGTCTCAACAGTAGAATCCCTAGCGAGTTCTCTTTTGAATCTTCCCCAATGAACCTCGACAATAGTCTTCCCCGATGGAACTTCTGTAGAAGATTATTCTCAAAGAACATGCAAGCAGACATAGTGGTTGACCACTTCTATCTATAGTGATTTCACCTTACATTTCCATAAAGGCATCTCTCTGTCGTACCTCGAAAAATACGATCTTCGCGATGCACAAAACTAGGGTTTGCACGATCACAGATGGACTTATGAGAGTCGCCACTGAACTTTATTTATTCCCAATAAGGGAAAGGGAGAATATCGAGAAAACTCACAGGGAAAAGGATAGGGTATTTTCATCACAAGCATGTTAGGTTCAGAAGTCGGTTATGTAAGGAGAAGGTACTAACACTCCATATATTCATTGTACTCGATGGGAACCGTCTAAGTTATCTAGATGTGAAAGGTGTTTGTTATCTTATTGATTGCTAAGGGAAAATAAAATTATTACTTGAGGGAAAAGAAGAGATTTTTATTATTGAGTTCGTCTGAATTTTGCAACTTAGTGTCTACGCATCCCAGAGGGAATCATAACTCCTAGTTCATGTTGAAAATATTTTTTGTTTGTTATATGTTTTTTATGGATGATGCTATGAAGCATATCCTTTTTGAAAATTTTTAAACTGAAAAGCCAACAAGCAAAATGGTTTGAGATTTGTGAGATGTTTTATTAGGGATTGAAAAAACAGTTAGAGATGTATTTAAAGTATTTTTGAATTTTTTTATTTTTTGAGAAAAGTTATTTTAATTTTAAAGGGAAAGGGAAAATCTAACTTAATTCTATAATACTAAATACAAGATTGAGGGAAGGTCCTAATGTTAACATGCAATGGTTAATCCTAATTTTGGTCTTGATTCGATCCATCGGGAATTAAATTGAACCAAGTATACTCATAGTAATACAAGACATCAAGAATGCACACCAGGACAACCATCAAGAATTACAATTGACATCAATTAATCAATCAACTAAAATTTTAATTAGCCTATTAGACCCTTAATTAATTAAATTTTCAAAATTATGACACAATTAATATCTAACCTACCAAATCAAATCCTAAATTTATTATTCAAAAAAACTTTTAGAAAAATTCCAAAGGTAAAAACTAACTCAATTTTATTTAAAAAAGGCAGGGTTAATTGGGAGTAAAATAAAAAAAAAGAAAAAAGAAATGGGCTTAACATGGCCCACCCATCATACATCATCAACAACAAAATAAAATAAAATAAAAATAAATAAATAACTAAATGTCAGAACCATGATTCAATGCTAATTTTAAGACAATGAATAATTTTCGTTTTCGTTTTGTTATGTCTTGAATATGCTCTGATTTCTTTCCTTGTTTTTACTTATTACGATAATTTCGCTTGCCAGAACCGTGTTTTAAATGTTTCCGTTCTAAACTCTTTGCTTCACACCAGAGGATTAGACAACAGTTTGTAATTGCGACATTCGTTCCAACTTTCTGCGTGGTTCTCGCTTCAATTGTTTTGAGAGATTCCGCAACCATTATGGCTGACTCGAGGGATTTTGATGGAGGAAGAGAGGTCAAGGATGACTCGACCGGAAAATATTCAGGTTGCATACTGGAAAGTGTCTTCAATAAACTCATCAACAGGTAACTATCGGCCTGGTCATCGTTCGGTGGGCTTCCATTAGCAATCTTGATCTCTTTAGGAATGTAAGCACCATTTGTAATAGTTCTATTGGAACCTATTCAAAATTCTGTTTATATTTTGTTCATAATGAGCAGGTTACCATGAAACTTCAAAACCAACTATTGGATTCTTGAAGACTGAAGACTCTTAGCATGTTTTCAAAGAGTATGGCGGGAAACAATAGCACTCTTTTTCGAAGTGGTTTTGCGAACCATTTAGTAAAGGATTTGTTATTGTCAAAAACCAAAGTTTCTTGTAAAGATGTTCCTGCCAGGACCAAGCGTCGCATGCGCTAAGATCTATTATGAGCTGAAATTTATTCTCCATCCTTTATTCCTCGCGCTTCATCAATCAATATACTTCTAGTCCATGTACGAAGACGTTAAAATTTATAGCAGACTTTGAGGAAATAATTTCAATTGATAATTTTTCCCCTCATAAAAATGCATGATACAAATGATAACATTTGTATAACTCACTCTTCCAAATTTGAGGGCTATTATAAGATGTGGGCCATAATTTTTGTTAAGCCTGGTCTTTTTTAGGAAATCATGACAAAGGAAAATGAATCCGAAATGAAACTGGACTTGACTATCGTCCCCAATAATTGTGATTTTTAGAAACTTGTATTACATAGCACTAAAATTTGGTGAGGATTACATGAAAATATGTTGTAACTCGAATGGCTTGTCAATGAATGATCGTAATTTGTAAACTTGGAATGTGAGTAAACAAAATGTAACATGAGTAAAACTTGAAGTCATCTTGAATCAATTAATTGTATCTTGAGCAATTTGGTCACGTGGTCAGGAATTCTATATTAGACTTCTTTTCATCACTTTTGAAAGGGAATTAAAAGAAATCTTCACCTCGACATCTTACTAGAGGAATTGATCATGAAGTGTCTTACGGGACTGATCTAAGACTGATTTAAAACCATAAGGAGAATGGCCCAATGAACCATCTATTAACAACACTTTGAAATAATTTTGTACATAGTTCTTGACACAAGGTATTATCCCTAAAGTTTTCTTGAGAACACTTGTTAAATCATAGCCCAAAATCTATTTGAAACACTAGTTGTTGCACCCTAAAATTTGCTCAACATTGTTCACTTGGTTTATATTTCAATACCATTAGCATTTGCATATAGAGTTATGTACATAGCCTAACCATCTGCATAGCATAAGCATAGTAAGTCATTCAACAGGGGATCAAGCATTATTCTCATCTCTAGAGGCCTATCCAGAGGTTATTATCATAATTCAATCTCATTCAAGTCATCAAGAAAGAATTTGAAAGCAAAAAGTTCAGCAGGTCAAGCCTTGAGTCTATCTCCTATCCGAGGGTGTCTGAGGATCAACAAAGAAATGGTGAGCTGTGGGCTGAGCATGGGGAGTATATAGACATCATGAGAGACTTAGAAAGTCATTTGGAGAAGGAGACAAGTCATTGATGTGAGCACAAGAGCTACAGTTGAAGACAGTCAACTAGGGTTTCATCTGGGTCAACCCTAGGTCAATTGATTGATTCAAGGGCATGCAGGTCTATTGAAGGGATGTGGGGTTCATCATTTGACATGGAGAGTAAAGATATGTTGTTGTGCTAAGAAGAATTCAAGAGAAATCAAGGAGAAGAGGAGTTTCTAAATTAGGGTTTCTATGTAAAATCCCCTAGTTTAGGTCAAATTTCCAAGCAAAATAAGTCAAAATGCAAGCTTCAAATGGCTTCTTGGCCAACATGGAACTTGTAGAGGATCTCAAGACCTTTAATTTGAGTGGTGGAAGACATTGAGGAGATTTATAGAACTCAAGTTATGGTCCTTGCAAGTTACAGGTCATCTGAGGTATCTGAAATTTTGTCTGTGAAAGTGACTTGACTTCCAAGCAACTTTTACCCCTCAAAGAGATTTCAAATGAATTTCTGATCAACATAAGAATTGTTCCTCATTGTCTTAGCTTTCTATAATGGTATAGTATGCCTTCATATGATGTGTGGAACTCAACTTATGGTCTTGGCAAGCAAAGGGTATTTTGGTCATTTGTGAATTACAGGTCATTTTAACCTATGTCCAAAACTCATACAAGGAGGCCTCAAATGGAAAAACTTACAACATCAAACTTGCTCCAAATGACATTTTGAGTATAGAAAATTGACCATGAGAGATTGGAAAGAATCATATCACAAGGTTTCAAAATTGGTGAATTTAATGAAGGAAAATGGCTTAAAAAATGATATTTTTCATATCTTGGCCAAATGATGCAAAATTATAGGTCATTTTGAATGGAAAAGGCATTTTAAAGACATTGGCTAAAGTGGAATTTTGAGTGTAGGTCATAATTTGTGAGTTATCCATGGTTGCTTGATTTGAAAGTAACATAATCCATATTGAAAAGGAAAAGTGTAAGGGAAACTTCTCCAATGTTCTAGGAGGTTCTAATGCAACCTATATATTCATGCAAGCTGATTCATGCAAGGGTTGGTGCTCCCATTGGTTCAAAGCTTCAATTTTCATTCATTTTTCCATTCTTGCATAAGCTTCTCAAACTCCCATAATCTCCATCAATCTTCAATATTCTTGATTCAATCTTCATCATCATCACACAAGGATCAGAATCCACACATTTATTTGGCAAATTGAACAAGGAGTCGTGCTATTCATCATCATCATTCAAAGTGCAAGAATCTTGGAATTAGGAGATTCAAGGCTTTGGAGCATCTTTGATTGCATACAGAACTCATCACCAAGTTCACTGATCATTTTCCCCTCATTTCAAGCATTGGATCAAGAGGATTCCCTAACTGTTTTCATCATCACAACAGGTTGGTAACTTCATTCGAATTGCATGATTTAATGAGAATTATAGGGAATTGTTAGTATAGATCGGTTAGGATAAGTGAGATGATTGATTTTGGTGAGTTTGGACAAGTTTCATGGACATTGGTCATGGTGCTCTAATTCTGGTGAAGCTTATAATGTCAAGAATCATGAGAGATAATCTTAGATTAGGTGCTTAAAATGATCAGGGTGAGTTGTAGGTTAGTTTAGGATGAGTTCTAGAGAGAATTGAGAGGATCAATATCAGTTGGAAAATGATGGATCAGACCTGTTGCACCTATCGAATTGTATTATTGAGTGAGTTTCAGGATGAGCTACTGGCATGAATGTGTAGAGGGATTGATATAGTGCAAGTTTGCTGTTGGAAGTTTTTGATTTCATGGAGCAGGGAGAGAGAACAGGGAGCTCGAAGGTATGTGCATGGTTAGGGTTTTTCTGAGCTAGGGTTTGGGCTCAAGGTTGAAGATGACCCTGGCACCACACGATCCCAGCTTGACCTTTGACTCAATCCTTCATCCAACGATCCATGTTTGAAGTTGAAAACGGAGGGAAGAAGTGGACATGAAACGCGGCGTTTCATTTAAACACTCTGAGTGGGCCTTGAATCACATTGCTACACACACCCCTTTTTCACTAAGCCCAAATAAATACACGTGAATCACATGCTATTTGCACCGAGACCTTATCAATTTCCTGGCAATTTTCCAAATGTTTTCTGAACGCATATGGGCCTAGCTGCAGATGATATTCGCACCCCACCTTCCTCAGCCCAACTGAGATTACAACTGCTGCGTGTTTCTATTCTCACCCCTCTAGCTATGTCTTTATATTTTCTATTTTATTTTCTTTTCATTTTTCATTCATTTTTAAAAATTCACAATAAATAGGAAAATCATTATTTTTAATTCATTCTTTTTGCATATTTTTCTTTAGGATGTCTAGAAAATTATAAAAAAATAAAAATTGCATTTTATTTTTTATTTGATATTTTTCCATATTTTCTAAATAAATAGCATTTTACATAATTTCATTTCATACATGATTTTGATTTTTTTTGTTCTATTAATTGCTTCAATATTTTTCATCCATTCTTTTTAGGTTGTTTAGGTTAGACATTGAACTTGTAGATTCAATTTAGTTCCCATTTTTAGAAATTAAATTTAGGTGCTTAGTGTAAGTGTGAATAACATGGATAAAACTAGGGTTTTAAGTGTTGACTTAGGAGATTTGATTCTTTTCCCTTAGGACTTAGGGATTGACTAGTTTAGTTATGGGACTATAGGGGCTATGGGCAGTTATTAGATCCCTCAGAAAAAATCAGGATTCCCCTACTGCTATTAATATGCTGTATATCTGATTGACTGGTGTGGTGTGCCCTCTGGGGATTATTGCTGGATTGTTTGGGTATTGGGATTGTTTGGGGACTTGAGGAGCTGAAGACTTGAGGAAATGAAGACCAGTGGAGAGCCAGAGATTGAAGACCAACTGCCAGAGTGGGAGAGGAGGTTCTTGCTAGCAGCTGCTGAGGAGACTAGGGTTTAGGAGCTAGGCAGAGCTCTAGATTAGAAAGCTTGCTTCTCAAACATGGAATGCCTTGTCTGCATCCATCCTTTCTCTATGATTCAAAGTCTCTTTCAAATATCCACCTCCTTCCTTGGGAAGGATCAGTGAAAGTATTTGGAAGATAGAAATTTTGAGAGAAACCTGTCTGCATAATGTTAACAGTTAATGAGCCACCTTTGGTAGGTATTTTACTGTTTAACATTCCTTTCCTCTTGTTGGCTAATGTTCATCCCTGAAGATTGGAGACTTGAAGAAAGGCCATTGCAGATAGAAGACTGATGACCAAAGCCCTTACCTGAAGATCATGAAGATGGAGATGGATGCTTGTTGAAGCCCATAAAAGATTGGAGATTACTTGAAGCCAGATGTTGATTCAGAGCTGCTGATGCTGTTTCTTTTGCTGTTGTATTTCTTTGCTGATGTATTGATTGGTTTTCCTGACTGTATTGTTTGCTGTTTACCCTGCTGGGTTGAAAGTGAAGTCTGTTCGCTTTTGCCTATTGTTTTCTAGGTTTGAGGTTGAGTGGGACTCCCTTGCTTCGCTTGTACTGCTGCATTCATGCATATTTTACTGTTTTACTGTATATATCTGTTATTGTTTCTGTTTCTGCCTATCCCGTAGGATCTCTGTTTCTCTCTGTGCAAGAGAGGAGCATGATAGACATTAGGTTTTAACCCATGCATGATAACATTAGGTTAGTTTGTTTCCCTTCGCAACCGTAGGTTAGAGTTCTGTCTCTTTCTTTCTCAAAACAAACAGAAAAACACATAAAGATTTCAAACACAATAAAAGACACTTCTTCCGTAAAAGAATGTGAACTCATCAAAACGTCATTTTTTTGGCCGCTTGGATCGATAATCAGAAAACCCTTTTTCAGAAGGAATAAAAACAATCAAGACAGACTTGTGTCGTACGTGGCCCGAACTACGTTTGCTCTGATCTTTCATGCCGTGTGAAAGTACGTAGGCATAGGATGTGATATCCTAGCGAGCAACCTTCCCCTCCTTTCCCGTAGGTAGGCGAACTACGTTGACTCTGATTTCTCGTTCCAGACGGGAATACGTAGGCATAAAGTGCGATACTTTGTCGAGTCATTTTATTTTCATTTTATGTTCTTTTTAACCCTTGACCTATAGTTTAGATAGAATAACAATCCATACCCGAGAACAAGCGTGGATCCCGTCGAGTACGACGGACGTGAGGGGTGCTAATACCTTCCCCTTGCGTAACCGACTCCCGAATCCAGGTTTTGGTTGCGACGACCATACCTTTCCCGTGTTGTGCGAGGTTTACTCTGAGCGTTTCCTTTCCCTCCCGTGGGATAAATAACGCACGGTGGCGACTCTTCTGTTCAGCCGGCGCCGATTTTCGCAGTAGCGACAGCTGGCGACTCTGCTGGGGACGACTCGTCTTCTGCCTGCTAAGGACTGCGATGGTTCTTATGCATTTGGGATCCAACGTCCCTTTGAGCGAGTCAATCCTAACGCTTGTTTTCCCGTCGAGGATTTTGTATGGATTTATATTTCTGACCTTTATTTTCAGCTTTATATATTATTGCTGTATTGGGGTGTGACGGGTGTTCTGATATTGAGTGAGAAGCCGGACCTGGGCTTGAGTGCACCTAGAATTAGAGTAGAAAGTAGTGGGCGCGTGCCGGCTTTGCTTGCATTAGTGTCTCATGAAATCTACACTCGGACGAGGTTCTTTTGGTTGGCTTCTTTTTCTACCCTTTGGGTCGAAGGGGTTGTTGGTCAGCTGAATTGTCGACTCCGGGGACCGATCATTTGGAAGTTGGCTAAGTGAGGCCTCTTCAGGATTTGATGATGCCACTCCTTCTGGGAATCGTATCATCAACCCTGAAAGTCTGTGACGCCGACGACCGCATAGGATGCCATACCTTTGTCAGTTACTAGGACATCCACCTGTGAGAGGGTTTGGGGTTATGCAGGTAACTAGACCTTCAGACTACCGGTTATTTCTTGATCAGAGATCCTGGGTATTTATGGAGAGTTAGGAGGTCTGTCAGAGACCATGTGGAGATGTGTTCTGAGGTCTGTCAGAGACCAATTGGAGATGTGATTTGAGGTCTACCAGAGACCAGTGGGAGTTATGGTTTGAGGTCTGTCAGAGACCAGTATTGGAGCTTTGTTTTAGGTCTATCTGAGACCAGGGTTTGATGGCTTCCGGATGGTCTATCCGAGACCTTTCTTGATTGGGTTCAGGCTATTCAGCTACAGCTTTGGTCCCTGTTGCATGTTACTTGCATTGCATTGCCTGCATATCCATTACCACTTGCATTTCACTAACGTGTGTCTGTGCTGCAGGTGCATTTGCATATTCCCCGGTTCTAGTACCCAGACTTCTGAGTTTTGATCATGGCGGGTTTGAGGAAGACAGTTGCGTATAAGCTACCGACACCCGATATTACTTCTTTGCTTGGTCTGATATCTCTTGCCGATGAGGAGGTTAGGAGAAGCTTCCGAATGAGTCACGGGAGATTACTGAGATTAGTCTGCAAGCCCACTGCTGATGAGATGAACGGGCTATACACCTTGATGTAGTTCTATGACCCCGCATTGAGATGCTTTACTTTTGCTGACTGCATTCTAGGGCCTACCATTGAGGAGTATGTGGAGTTTACTGAGCTTCCCGTGCAGAACAAGGTTCCCTTTATTCACTCTGCTGCTGAGCCCAAGTTGGAGGACTTAGCCAAAGCCTTGCATATGAATGCTGCTGAGTTGTTGGTGACTTCTTGGCTCGGGGTTCCCGGTTTCTCCCTGGATTTTCTGGTTGGCAAGGCTCAAGAATACGCCAAGAACGGTTGTTGGGTGGTTTTCAATGCTATTTTGGCTTTATGCATTTATGGAATTGTGCTGTTTCCTAACTTGCCCAACTTTGTGGACCTGGATGCTTTCTATCTGTTTGCTGCAGGCAACCCAGTGCCAACGTTGATCGGAGACTTCTACCACTCATTGCACTACAAGAACGAAAACTGAAGGGGAAAGGTTGTTTACTGCTGTGCTCCTCTATTAAATATGTGGTTCAAAAGTCATCTCCCCATGAAGGGACCATTTGTGGACAGTGCAACCTCAGCCAGTTGGTCAGAGCGCCTGATGAGGCTATATTCCGAAGACGTTGTGTGGTTTGATCGAGACCTGTTGGGATCTGAGCTCATCTTCAGCTGTTCTGGGTACCCTAATGTGCCGCTGATAGGAAGGAAAGGGTGTATCAACTACAACCCTTCTCTATTCATTCGTCAGTTCGGATATGCACTGAAGAATCCACCTCAGGAGGAATAAGTATGGGAATCTCTGTACTTCACAGGTGACGTGAAGGGGGAGTTATTAGCCAAGTTGCAACATGCCTGGACACGTATTAACCGCAAAGGGAAGCCGCTGTTAGGTAAGAACGATTGCCAGGCTTATGAACCTTACAGGGTTTGGATCCAGGAAAGAGCAAGTCAGTTATTAATGCCATTTCCCGCTGCACCCGTCACTGTTCCCGTCCCGGCAGAAGAGCCAACTACTGTTTCTAGGGAGGCCTACGAGCAGGTTGTGAAGGAAAAGGAAGCCTTGATGAAGATCAACGAAGGGTTAGAGCAAGAGCTAGCTCAAGTACGCAGTGAGAAAAACAAGGTCGTATATGCTTTCCAACAACAAATCGAGCTGTTAAACAGGTTAGGGGCTGAGTTGACCGAAGAAAAGAAAAAGCGTGAACGTCTGGGGCAAGAGTTCAGAAGCTCCCATGACATGCTGGAAGCCAAAAAGAAAGCGCTTGACGCGGCACACCGAGAAATCTCCTCTTGCAACAAGACTTGGAATGCTACTCTCACCAACAATAAGATGAGAGAAGATAAGCTGAGGCAGCAAATCTCCGACCTCGAAGAAAAGTTGAAGTCCAGCATCAAGAAGTGTGAGGAAGAAGTGATGACCCGGTATAGTGTCCAGCATGCACTGAACAAGGCAATCAAATCCAGAGATGAAGCGGTGTCTCAGAAGCGAAAGCTAGAAGATTGCTTCGGAGAAGCAACATGGGAAGAAACTGCTGAAGACGTGCGTCGTGTTCTTAAGAAGAGAAACCAACTTGTTGAAGGGCTGCTTGATCGACCAAGCCATCCAGAGACCAAGAAGTTGATCGAAGAGTACCAGGCTTTTGGGAGGATTTGATCATTTCATATAGTAACTTGTATGCTTTATTTGCATAGTGCTGACCATCACCAGGATTGTTGGTTGAGGTCATGCCTTCTTTGTACTCTCAGTGATATTGTACTCTGGGCTTATTGATTTTCCCTGCAATATATGAGGCTTTCTATGATTCAGCTCCGATATTCCTATTGTCAGCACTGTCACCGCACTAGCACCTTCACACTAGAACTGGGGGAATGAATTTCCCTAATGCACAGACACATTGCATTGCATTCATATTCATATTGCATTACAGGTAATCTTTGAATAAGTGTCTTATTTCCTGCTCTGCAACAGGTATTTTCAGGATTGCAGATCAGCGCCCGCACAGATATTCCACTCGCACTAACTGTCGAAGAATCATGGATCAAATGCAGAACGAGATGCAAGATATGCGCGAGAAGCTAGCACTCTTCATGCAGACCATGGAGACTATTGCAAAAGGTCAGGAGAATTTGCAAGCCATGGTGCAGCCTCTGTTGGTCAGAAATGCTGGTCACGGTAATGAGGATCATCAGTCTGTGCGAGTCGACACTGTTCATGGGGATGGCACTCCCACGCCAGTGGCTCCACCTGTAGTCAATACACCTGCTGCTAATGTCAACAACGCTACCGCTGCCGGGAACGGTAACGTCGGAGTTGGAAACGAGACTGCTGTCCATAACGTGGGGCTTGGTGATATCAACTTGGGTGATAATATGGGAGGCAACGGCTTTGTCAATACTGGATTCGGGTTCAACGACCAGGGATTCGATAACACTGGGAAATATGGTTTCAATGCTCAAGGCTTTGGGCAAGATGGTTATGGTGTGGCCAATCAGGGCTACGGAGGTTTTGGAAATGGAAACGGCGCAGGATTTATGGCTTTTGGTCCTGCTGGAGGAGTTCAAGGGTACGGCAACAGAGGCCGAGGTCCGGGGATGAATCAGACCAGAGCTGGACGTAATAATGGATATGATGGGTATGGGGCTGGAAATGGTATGTGGCAAGAAGATCAGCAGGAGGACGCCTTCTCCGGAGGAGGTTTCGAAGGACCGATGGATGACTCCCAGAAGATCAGAATGCTGGAAGAGCAGATGAGGGGAGTCCTGAACCAAAGTGCTGTGGGTTTGGACATGGCAACAATGGGCTTGGTACCGGGCTTAAGGGTGCCCATCAAATTCAAAGCTCCTGCGTTCGATAAGTATAAAGGAGACACATGTCCAAAAGTGCATGTACGAGCTTATTACAGAAAGATGTCTGCATACTCAACTGATGAAAGAATGCTAATGCATTTCTTTCAAGATAGTCTGTCGGGGCCTTCCCTAGAATGGTACATGGGGTTGGAGCCAACTGATATCAAGACATGGAAGCAATTAGCAGAGGCATTTGTAGCTCACTACAAGTATAACAGCGACTTGGCACCCAATCGGGTCCAATTGGCAGGGCTGTCGCAGAAGAAGGGGAGAGCTTTAAAGAGTACGCGCAAAGGTGGCGCGATATGGCTGCCAGGGTCCGCCCTCCGGTGGAAGATAAGGAAATGAATGATATGTTTGTCGGCACATTCACAGGTCTGTTTCATGATATGCTGTTTCATACGTCTCTGGCCAGTTTTTCAGACTTAATTCTGATGGGAGAAAAGATTGAACGTAACATTAAGCAAGGAAAGTTCCAAGTCGAGGAATCAACTGCATCTGGCAGTAATAGGAAAGCTTATGGTGGGCGCCGTCAGGGCGAGGCAAGCGCAGTATTTGGAGGCCGAGGCAGAGGACGAGGTCAATGTCGTCAGCCGCAGCAGGTGGCGAGTGTTACTATCCCGTATCAACAACAACCACTCCAGCAACAACAACCGGGTCATCAACAGCCAATGCAACAGCAGCAGCAGCCTCAGCAAGGGGCACAGCAGGCTCAGCGAAGATTCCAGGGTAGTAAACCGAGAAGAGTGTTTGAGAAGCCTCCCTCAACCTATGCCGATTTGTTGCAGACATTGTTGGGATTGAACCTGGTAGAGAAAAGAACTCTGGCACCGATAACGGGAGCTCCCCCGTTTGGTTACGATGCAAGCAGGCACTGTGAGTTTCATTCTGGAGCTCCGGGTCACGATATAGAAGGTTGCCATGCTTTTAAGCATGTTGTGCAGGATCTTTTGGACAATAAGACTATCAATTTCGGAACGGCAGGTCCGAATATAGTGCAGAAACCCATGCCTAATCATGGAGCAAACGTCATTCTGACTGAGGAAGGGTTGAATCTGATTATGAATGTTGAAGACTTGAAGACGCCGCTGAGCGAGATAAAGAGCCGACTGTTGCAAGGGGGCGTTTACCCAGGATGTAACGAGTACTGCTTAGACTGTTGGACCCTAGCTGGGGGGTGTGATGATTTGAAGAAGGGCATCCAGGCTTTAATTAATGAAGGTATATTGCAGTTTGACCAAGCAGCAACTGAAGAGCCCGCAGGGGCAGTAGCAGATGATCAGAATGATGTGGCCATGGTAACGATTCCTCGGAAGACAATCACTATTGCAGCACCAGCTCAGCGACCACCGATCACTATAACTAAGGCCGGGCCGATCCCGTACGAGAATACGAAAGCAGTCCCATGGTCATATGGGTTGGAGGTGTATTGTGACGGGATAAAAATTGATGTTAATAAACAGCCAGCCGAGACTGTGGATAATGTTGTTGGGTCGGGAGGCATGACAAGAAGTGGTAGGATCTTTATATCCCCTGAAGTGGAGGCCGAAAGACTAGCTAAAGGAAAAGGGAAAGCAGTTGAGAATGTCCCGGTGCAAGCAAGTGACAAGGAATCGGCGTCGAAAGACGTAGAAGAGTTCATGCGCTTGATTCGCAAAAGTGATTATAAGATTGTGGAGCATATGCAGCAGACGCCGTCCAAAATATCTATTTTGTCATTGCTGTTATGTTCGGAAGCCCACAGGAATGCGTTGCTGAGAGTCCTGGATACTTCTTTTGTACCCCAAGACGTCTCCGTGAATCAGCTGGAAGGAGTGTTGGCACATGTGAATGCAGGCCACAGCCTGGGATTTACTGATTTTGACTTGACTCCGAAAGGGAGAGATCATAATATGGCGCTGCACGTATCTGTTGAGTGTAGAGGATCAGTAATGTCGCACGTGTTGGTTGACACCGGATCGTCTTTGAATGTGCTGCCCAAGAAGGCGATGATGAAGCTGGATGTTAGAGGAATCTTGTGTACGCCCAGTGATTTGGTAGTCAGAGCGTTTGACGGCACGCGGAGAACAGTCTTTAGATCGATTACATTGCCTCTACAGGTGGGGCCGGAGGTGTTTGCAACTGAGTTTTATATCATGGATATACAGCCTGCGTACAGCTGCTTGCTTGGAAGACCCTGGATTCATGTGGCGGGGGCAGTCACGTCCACCCTGCATCAGAAGTTAAAATATATGGTCGGAGACAGCGTAGTCACCGTATGCGGAGAAGAAGACATCCTGGTCAGCCATCTGTCGTCATTTAAATATGTGGAGGTCGACGGAGAAATCCACGAAACACCCTGCCAGGCATTTGAAGGTTTGCGCATCAAGGACAAAGGTCCCGGGCCGAGCAAAGCGTCAGAGATAGCCGTTTCATCGTATAAAGAAGCTCAAGCTCTAGTAGAAGCAGGAGAAGCAAAGGGCTGGGGCAAAGTGCTGGACATTCCTGTGAAGATGGACCGGTTCGGGCTGGGATACCAACCGTCGTCATCAACTCCTTCCGTGGGGGCACCCCGTTTCAGAAGGCCAATCACCATCTCTGCCAGTGGGGTGTGTCATGAAACCGTCAATGCTGCTTCGGAGTCTGATGAAGGAGACAGTGACTGTGATATGGATGCCTGGATTCAGCCAAGCGCGCCAGGACAAGGACTGTGCAACTGGTCTATTCAGGAGCTTGTTCCTGTGACTTTTAAACAGTAATGCTTTGCTTTATTAATTGTTGAATAATCTGATGTCTTGCCCGGGGCATCAGGATCTGCTTAGGGTTGTGTTGTTATGAACATTGCGTGTCAATCATTAAATAAATGGCGTTTTTTCATGTGCAAATACTGTAATCCCTGTCTTTCTTGTTTTATATTTTTCAATAAAATGACAACGTGGTTGTTCGCTTTATACGCATTTTGAAGCGCTTAACCATTCCTTTTGCAGGATAACATTTTCAGATGACATCCTTGAACCACCTATGACTCGTCCCGACTTCGAGCACCCAGTATTCCAGGCCGAAGAAGAGGTTGTCGAAGATAGCGACGTTCCTGAAGAACTGTCTTGGTTAGTGAGGCAAGAGGAAAAAGCCATTCTGCATCATGATGAGGTCATCGAAATTATCAACTTGGGGTCGGAAGGGGTTGAGAAGAATATTCGTATCGGAGCCGCACTGCAGAGTGATATCAAGCGAAGACTGGTTGAAATGCTCAGGGAGTATAATGATGTATTCGCTTGGTCATATGAAGATATGCCGGGGCTCGATACAGATATGGTTGTGCATCGCCTGCCACTGAAAGAAGATTGTCCGCCAGTCAAGCAAAAGCTTCGCCGAACTCGACCAGATATGGCAGTGAAGATCAAAGAGGAAGTTCAAAAACAGTGGGACGCTGGTTTCCTGGCTGTGACGAAGTATCCTTCATGGGTTGCCAACATCGTACCTGTGCCAAAGAAAGATGGCAAGGTTCGAATGTGCGTGGACTATAGAGATTTGAATAAAGCAAGCCCAAAAGACGATTTTCCACTTCCTCACATTGACGTGTTAGTTGATAATACTGCTCAATACTCCGTATTCTCCTTCATGGATGGCTTTTCAGGCTATAATCAGATTAAAATGGCGCCAGAGGATATGGAGAAGACCACTTTCATAACGCCTTGGGGAACATTTTGCTACAAAGTGATGCCCTTTGGTTTGAAAAATGCTGGGGAAACATATCAGCGTGCAATGACGACTCTTTTCCATGACATGATGCATAAAGAGATCGAAGTTTATGTTGACGATATGATCGCCAAATCCCAGACGGAGGAAGAGCATCTGGTGAATCTGCTGAAGTTATTTAAAAGGCTTAGGAAGTTCAGGCTGAGACTAAACCCTAACAAATGCACCTTCGGGGTGAGATCGGGTAAGCTCCTGGGGTTTATCGTAAGCGAAAAAGGAATAGAGGTCGATCCTGCTAAAATAAAAGCAATTCAAGAAATGCCGACGCCTAAAACAGAGAAAGAGGTGCGCGGGTTTTTAGGGAGGTTGAACTACATCGCCCGGTTCATATCTCACCTAACGGCCACGTGTGAACCATTATTCAAGCTGTTGAAGAAAGATCAAGCTGTAACGTGGAACGAAAATTGTCAAAAGGCGTTCGATAAAATAAAGCAGTATTTGCAGGAACCTCCCATTCTGATACCCCCAGTGGCAGGTAGACCCTTGATAATGTATTTGACGGTTCTTGAGGGAAGCATGGGTTGTGTTCTCGGTCAACACGACGAGACAGGGAGAAAAGAGCATGCGATCTATTACCTGAGTAAGAAATTTACAGATTGTGAATCTCGGTATTCAATGCTGGAGAAAACTTGTTGCGCGCTAGCCTGGGCCGCCAAGCGTTTGAGGCAGTACATGCTGAATCATACAACCATGCTCATCTCGAAGATGGATCCTATCAAATATGTATTTGAAAAGCAGGCGTTGTCAGGTAGGATTGCCCGTTGGCAGATGGTCTTGACTGAATATGATATTCAATACGTCTCGCAAAAGGCTATAAAGGGGAGTGTGCTGTCTGAGTATCTGGCGGAGCAGCCTATTGAAGAGTATCAATCGATGAGGTTTGATTTTCCTGACGAGGATATCATGTACCTAAAGATGAAAGATTGTGAAGAGCCGTTGCCAGACGAAGGACCGGAGTTGGGTTCCAAATGGAAGATGATATTTGACGGAGCCGTGAATGCTTACGGTAGCGGAATAGGGGCAATCATCACTACGCCACACGGGTCGCACATCCCGTTTACTGCCCGATTGACCTTTGCCGTTACCAATAATGAAGCCGAATACGAAGCTTGTATAATGGGGCTTGAAGAAGCCATTGATTTGCGAATCAAGAACTTAGACGTATATGGAGACTCAGCTCTGGTGGTGAATCAGATCAAAGGGGAATGGGAGACACGGCAGCCCAACTTGATACATTACATGAACTATGCAAGGAGATTGTTGCCTTTCTTTGACAAGGTTGAATTGCATCACGTACCGCGGGCAGAAAATCAAATGGCTGACGCCCTGGCCACTTTGTCTTCCATGTACAAAGTCAACTTCTGGAACGAAGCTCCCAGAATCATTATCTCTCGGCTTGACAGGCCAGCTTATGTATTTGCTATTGAAGAAGCTTCTGATGGCAAACCATGGTATTTCGATATCCTTAATTTCCTGAAGAATAAAGAGCATCCGGCTGGGGCATCCAGTCAAGATCAGAAGACTCTCAGGAGGTTAGCAGGCAATTTCTATTTAAACCCGGATGGCGTCTTATACAGAAGAAACCACGACTTGATGCTGTTGCGTTGTGTAGACGAAAGAGAGGCGAAGCTGCTCATGGAGGAAATACACGAAGGTACATTTGGTACGCATGCGGGTGGGCATGCTATGACGAGAAAGCTGCTGCGAGCAGGCTATTTTTGGCTGACTATGGAAACTGATTGTTTCAAGTTTGCGAGGAGGTGTCACAAGTGCCAAATCTATGCTGATAAGATCCATGTGCCTCCAAGTCCTCTAAATGTGATGTCATCACCTTGGCCGTTCTCGATGTGGGGGATCGATATGATTGGAAAGATCGAGCCGACAGCTTCTAACGGGCATCGGTTCATCCTAGTAGCAATCGATTATTTCACCAAGTGGGTAGAAGCGGCGTCTTACGCAAACGTAACTAAGCAGGTGGTGGCCAGATTCATCAAGAGAGATATCATTTGCAGATATGGAATCCCCGAGCGGATAATCACCGACAACGGTTCAAACCTGAATAATAAAATGATGAAGGAGCTCTGTCAGAATTTTAAGATCGAACATCACAACTCCTCCCCTTACCGACCCAAGATGAATGGCGCTGTTGAGGCGGCCAATAAGAATATCAAGAAGATCGTTCAGAAAATGGTGGTGACCTATAAGGATTGGCATGAGATGCTACCTTTCGCTTTGCACGGGTATCGTACGACGGTACGCACATCAACCGGGGCAACTCCGTTCTCATTGGTATATGGAATGGAAGCGGTGCTACCGTTAGAAGTCGAAATCCCTTCTCTGAGGGTATTGCGAGACGTTCAGTTGGACGAGGCAGAATGGGTAAAAGACAGGTTGAATCAACTGAGTTTGATGGATGAGAAGAGGCTAGCTTCCCTAGCATACGGTCGTTTGTACCAGAGCCGAATGAAGAAAGCGTACGACAAGAAGATACATCCGCGAAGCTTTCAGACGGGCGACCTTGTGTTGAAAAGGATTCTCCCGCCGCAAGCAGATCACAGGGGCAAGTGGACCCCCAACTACGAAGGGCCATATGTTGTCAGGAAAGTATTTTCAGTAGGAGCGTTGTTGTTGTCCACTATGGACGGTGAAGACTTTACGTCGCCTGTGAATTCGGACGCAGTTAAAAAATACTTTGCTTAAAATAGACCCGCTGGACAGAAAAAGAGAGTCCAGGCAAAAATGGGGCATCCTGGCGAACCAAAAACAGAATAAAAGGTTCGGGCAAAAATTAGGGATAAAAGTGAAAAATGTACACCCGCGAAGTTGAAAACCTACACTGGGCGACTTCGGCAAAAAGGGGTATCCCGGTGAACTGAAAACCCGTAAAGGGCGGTTCACGCAAAAGTTAGGGATTTGAAAAGCAAATGACTGCGGTCCGAATTTGATAATTGCAATAAGCATCAATGCGGGAGAATGCATTTGAGGAGTCAGTTATCTGATACAATCTCTTCAGAAGTGGGGGTACTGGGAAAGCATTAGAGTCGGGCGAGTCATGGGAGGATCAGTTCGTGGTGTTCATCTGCATCCCGTTGCCGACATGTGTCAAATTTAAGTTGTCAATATTTATGCTTCTTGTGCATACTTGTGTACGTGTATATTTGCTTTGTGTAGCTTCCTCATTTCAGGAGTTACATCCCGTGTACAAAACTCCGCCCGTTCAGGGGCCCAATCAATAAAATACATTATTCAGTACATGACACTGTTCTTTACTGTTTTGTGCATGATTAACGCCTAAGTTTGATGAAACTAGCGTGTGTATAACGTCACTGGCCCTTGCCAACAGTTGCTAAAGCTTTGAATTAACTGAAAATAACGTCACTAACCTGAATTGATTTGGTTGCATAGGCTTGTCTTGTCTTGTTTGTGTAGTTGCAGGTTTCATAACCGTACGAGGAAGATGATCAGAAGATTGCAATAACGAAAGACTCAGCCCTCACGCAGGTCATGCAGTTTCTTCCTGAAGAAGGATCGAACTCTCCAGCTAGTCGTAGCTTGTGCAAAAGGATTATCCAGCAAAGTCGTTCATCCTCTACGGAATTGACGATTCGAAGATTGTAGGCTGTATGCAGGCAGTATGGTGTCCCCCAGGAGGATTCCTTATCTCAAGCAGAGTTGTTCAGCTTCAGAAGGTTAATATTTCCAAGTTGGTGAGCTGTATTCCGGCGGTTTCCCTTTCCCCGTAAGGTCATTTATTCTTCCCCAGTGGAGTCAGTTATTTTTCCCCGAGAAAATCATCCCATCCCCAGCGGAATTCTCTTTTCAGCAAGTGTTCTTTCCTCCCGGTGGAACTCGAAGATCAAGACTCTCCCCAGCAGAGTTGGTGGTGGGTCCTGTCATTTATTTTGTCAGGGATACGGTGTAATATCAGTTCACTCTCCAGCAGAAAGTCCGATCGTACTGTGCACATCTGCTATTCCCCAGCAAAGTTATGTTCCCCAGCAGGGGGTTACCTCAACAGGATGTTTGGTTTGAGTTCCCAATTTCCCAGCAGGGTTGACTTCACCCTTCCAGCATTTATTTTGCTGGAATAATTCTGTAGCATCTGGCTATCCCCCGGCGGAGTCGGCATTATCTTCGGCATTTATTTTGTTGAAGCAGTTTTTGTACTATAGCAGTTCAGGTGAAGAGAACTCTTGCTCAAATGAACTACTAAACATTCAAGATCTCGGCATGAGACATCCAATGATAATGTCAGTTTCGGCCGTATCCCCCACAGAGTTATCAGGACAAGTTTCTCTTTATTCCCAGGCAGAGTTAGTTGTCATTAGGGGTTCCATGAATCAGAATTTCAGAGGCCACCGCCAGTTATCAGAACAGGCGTCCGATAGTTTGGTTTCCAGATATCCCCAATAGAGTCCGCCTCAAAGTCGCTGTCACGTCAGTGCTAAAGAAGTTTGTGGGTTGGGATCAATGAAGAACTAAGTCCTGACGGGGACAATTTATTCCTATATTGGCGGGATTTCTTCAGAAGTGGGCGTCCTAACGTGGACAGATTTATTTCCCCGGGTTGATGAGATGTGTTAGTCCTAACGTGGACAGATTCGGGTCCTCGGAATGGGTGGAATGTGAAGTCACGACGTTGACAGAACTGATTACTCTTTGGGTTGGTGTCCTGACGTGGACCATTTACTCTCAGCAGTTACCTTTCTTCGTGTTGGTGAAGCGTGGGTCCTGACGTGGACAGATCAGACGAAGGTGTGAGTCCTGACGCGGGCAAGTTTTGCTTTCTCAACAGAGGAGATGTGAGTCCTGACGTGGACAAGTTTTATTTCCCCAGCGGGTCGAAGATTCCTGAGTCCTGACGTGGACAAATCAAGACGAAACATGGGTCCTGACGTGGACGTATCTATTCCTTACGTGGGAAAAGAGGTTTCAGTTCCTTACGTGGAAGAGCAAGTTCATTCCGTACGTGGAAAGATGGGAGTCCTTACAGGGGTAGATTAAAATTGTGTTTCCTTACGTGGAAAGGTGGGTCCTAACGTGGACGATGTTCTCCTTACGTGGAAAGACAATGTTTCCTTACGTGGAAAAAAATGGTTTCCTTACGTGGAAAAACGAATTTATTCCTTACGTGGAAAGAAGTTGGTATTCCTAACGTGGAAAGATTGAGTCCTTACGCGGACATACCGAAATGGAGTCCTTACGGGGAAACAAGTGCATTCCTTACGTGGAAAAGTTTAGTCCTGACGCGGACATATCAAGATTGATTCCTGACGTGGAAAGAAAAAGATTATTCCTGACGTGGAAGAGTTTAGTCCTGACGCGGACAGATCGAAGAAGTTATTCCTAACGTGGAAGAAAAAGATAGAAAGTTTAGGTCTGACGTGGACGGATTCAGAAGAAGAAGTATGCCTAACGTGGAAAGAAGGCGTATTCCTTACGTGGAAGAGAAAGAGAAACGTCGGGTCCTTAAGTGGAAAGAGCGGAGTCCTTACGTGGACAGATTAAGATGGCATTCCTTACATGGAAAAATGTAGTCATGACAAATCGGAAGTTGGTTTCCTTATGTGGAGAGATTGGAGTCCTGACGCGGACATGTCGAGTGGTATTGGGGTCCTTACGTGGACAGATTGATATAGTTCTCCTTACGTGGAAAAAGAAGACTGCATCCTGACGTGGAAAGATGGAAAGTTTAGTCATGACATGGACAGATGCAGAAGAGATGATTCCTTACGTGGATGGTGTTATTCCTAACGTGGAAGAGTCTATTCCTAACGTGGACGATTTATTGGAATATATACGAACTATCCCCCAGCGGAGTGGCCGAGATTTTTCTGGGTTAACAGCAGGTGGAGTCCTAACGTGGACAGGTTCTAGTTGAGGTTTCTTCGTATTGATGACAGACAGAGTCCTAATGTGGGCAAGTGTCGCTACTGCGAAAATCGGCGCCGGCTGAACAGAAGAGTCGCCACCGTGCGTTATTTATCCCACGGGAGGGAAAGGAAACGCTCAGAGTAAACCTCGCACAACACGGGAAAGGTATGGTCGTCGCAACCAAAACCTGGATTCGGGAGTCGGTTACGCAAGGGGAAGGTATTATCACCCCTCACGTCCATCGTACTCGATGGGATCCACGCTTGTTTTCGGGTATGGATTGTTATTCTATCTAAACTATAGGTCAAGGGTTGAAAAGAAAAAAGAGAATGAAAATAAAAATGACTCGGCAAAGTATCGCACTTTATGCCTACGTATTCCCGTCTGGAACGAGAAATCAGAGTCAACGTAGTTCGCCTACCTACGGGAAAGGAGGGGAAGGTTGCTCGCTAGGATATCGCATCCTATGCCTACGTACTTTCATACAGCATGAAAGATCAGAGCAAACGTAGTTCGGGCCACGTACGACACAAGTCTGTCCTGGTTGATTTTATTCCTTCTGAAAAAGGTTTTTCTGATTAGCAGTCCAAGCGGACAAAATGACGTTTTGATGAGTTCACATTCTTTTACGAAAGAAGTGTCTTTTATTGTGTTTGAAATCTTTATGTGTTTTTCTGTTTGTTTTGAGAAAGAAAGAGACAGAACTCTAACCTACGGTTGCGAAGGGAAACAAACTAACCTAATGTTATCATGCATGGGTTAAGACCTAGTGTCTATCATGCTCCTCTCCTGCACAGAGAGAAACAGAGATCCTACGGGATAGGCAGAAACAGAAACAATAACAGATATATACAGTAAAGCAGTAAAATGCATGGATGCAACAGTACAAGCGAGGCAAGGGAGTCCCACTCAACCTCGAACCTAGAAAACAATAGGCAAAAGTGAACAGGCTTCACTTTCAACCCAGCAGGGTAAACAGCAAACAATACAGTCCAGAAAACCAATCAATACATCAGAAATGAAATCCAGCAAAAATAAACAGCATCAGCAGCTCTGAATCAACATCTGGCTTCAAGTAATCTCCAATCAGCTACAGGCTTCAACAAGCATCAATCTCCATCTTTATGACCTTCAGGCAAGGGCTTTGATCCTCAGTCTTCCATCTGCAATGGCTTTTCTTCAAGCTCAAACCTCCAGGATGAGGGATCAGTCACAAGAGTGAATTGGGTGTTAAGCAATCAGTTGACTACCAAGGGTGGTGAACAGACTGCTTCTAACACAAGAGACATTTTCTCTCAAGAGTTCTATCTCATAGACACTATCACCAAGCCTTCCAAAGGAAGGGGGTGAGTGTCTTAGAGAGACTCTGAATCACGGAGAAGAATGGATACAGACAAGGCAATCCATGTTTGAGAAACAGGCTTTCTAATCTAGAGCTCTGCCTAGCTCCTAAACCCTAGTCTCCTCAGCAGCTGCTAGCAAGAACCTCCTCTTCAACTCTGGAAGTTGATCTTCAATTTCTGGATCTCCAATGGCCTTCATCTTCTCAAATCTTCAGCTTCCCCAGGGCCCCAGACAAACCCAATACCCAAACAAATAAGCAACAATCCCCAGAGGGCACACCACACCAGACAATCAGATATACAGACAGTAATAATAGCAGTAGGGGAATCCTGACTTTTTCTAAGGGATCTAGTAACTACCCATAGCCCCTATAGTCCCATAACTAATCTATTTAAATCCTAAGTCCTAAGGGAGAAAATTGAACTTCCTAAGTTGTCACCTAAAAAACCCTAGTTTTGTTCATGATATTCAAGCATTTAGTAATCACCTAAAACTAACTCCTAAAAATGGGAACTAAAATATTTCTACAAGCTTAACATCTCATCTAAACAATATGAAAAGGATGATCAAAAAATATTAAAACATGTGAGAGAACAAAAATCATTAAAATGATGCATGAAATGTAACTATTTATTATGCTATTTATTTAGAAAATATGTAAAAAATATGAAATAAAACTAAAAATGAAATTTTATTTTCCTATAATATTCTAGACATTTTAAAGAAAATATGGTAAAAAGAATGGGTTAAAAAACATTTTTTATGAATTTATTATGATTTTATGAAAATGAGTAAAATAATAAAATGAAATAAGAAAAATAAAATTGAATAAAATGAGGGAAGGGGGTATGAAGAGAAATTCGCTCAGTTCATTATTGGATGGGCCCTCAGACTGGGGGGTGTTGGTAGCGCTTCTGGCTTAAGCCCAATACACATTCAGAATTAAAAAACAAATAAACGCTGGGGGGTAGGAATAGCATCAGAAACACGTTACAATTGGTTTGGGCTTGGTTGCTGGGGGTGGGGATAACAAATGAGACTGAGGCCCGCCCGTTTCAATTAATGAAACGGTGCGTTTAGAGCCAAAGTCATTCCCTCCAATTCTGAAATTAAACGCTGGCCATTGGATTGCCCTGATAGTCAAAGGTCCAACACATAGGGAGCGGTCACGATTGCATCTTCCCCAAATAACCTGCAACTAGGGTTTGGATGCCATGAAAGCTCCCATGCACAAGCTATCTTCCATCTCTCTGTTCTCATCACACACGCAACTAATCCACATGCTGTAAACATGAAATCTGTTCCAAATCTCTCCCTCTACAAGCTTAGGGCATCAATTTGCTTTGAAATTCACCACATCAACAAATTCGATTGAATCAACCTTCGGCCTCCATTGAAATGCACTGGTATAAACCTTCACCATTCTTCCTCAGACTTAGCCTAAATTAAACTACACCTAATGGAGACTAACACATGCTATCCAGCCACAATCATAACACATTCATCCAAGAGATTCGAACACAAACAGTTCCTTACACCTGTCACTAACCATCACCAAATCTCTCCAAATTCATCTAACCTAATCTCCTAACCACCTAGATTGCATCTAAACTAACAACATCATGCCAAATTAACTAGATCAAGTAGTTTGAATGAAAACTTACCTTGTAAGAAATCTTGAGAAACAGCTATGGAAGATATGGATCCGAAGCTTCTAAGTACTGGATCTTGATCAATCCTTGAGGTATGTGATTCTGTATGCACAAACTTGGAGTTTCCTTGCTTGAATCATGCAATCCACTTGAACTTCAATCTTGATGCTCTTGAAAAAAAGTGCTCGAAAATGGATGACTCACACCAAAACTTTGCTCCAATTATGATCTATGATGATGATGGAGTCGGATTGAGTTGATTTTGATGAAAGTTGGTGAAGGTTTTGAGAGAATTGTAATGAAACTCCAATGAAAAAGTATGTGAAATTTGGTGGAATTCTTGGTGCAAATGAAGCCAACCCTTGATCAATGCACATTTCATGAATATATAGACCCCAAATGAACATTCTAGATCCATCTTGCACATTCCCTTGTTTTTCAACTTTGGTTCATTTTGATTATGTTTCTTAAATGATAAGCAACCATGGATAACTTCATTTTTTCCTTCTAAACTCAAAAAAGTGTGTGAACCATTGTTCTTAGAATTGTTTTTCCATTCAAAATCATATATTGGAAGTCTCCATTTGGACTTGTAAATCTCCCAAACCATTTTCCAACTTGAAATTATTCACTTTATATGCCTTTTTAGTTCATATTTTGACCTATCATGCAACTCCATGCTATGAGCTTCTCCAATAACTTGTGACCTTCTTTCTAGACTTAAAATCCCATTTGGAGCAAGTTTGATGTTGTAAGTTTTTCCATTTGAGGCCTCCTTGTATGAGTTTTGGGTATAGGTTAAAATGACCTGTAATTCACAAATGCCCAAAATACCCTTTGCTTGTCAAGACCATAAGTTGAGTTCTCCACATCATATGAAGGCATGCCATACCATTTTAGAAAGCTAAGACAATGAGGAACAATTCTTATGTTGACCAAGAATTCATTTGAAATCTCCTTGAGGGGCAAGACTAGCTTGGAAGTCAAGTCACTTTCACAGACAAAAATTCAGATACCCCAGATGACCTGTAACTTGCAAGGACCATAACTTGAGTTCTATAAATCTCCTTGAGGTCTTCCACCACTCAAATTAAAGGTCTTGAGATCCTCTACAAGTTTCATGTTGGCCAAGAAGCCATTTGAAGCTAGCATTTTGACTTATCTTGCTTGGAAATTTGACCTAAACTAGGGGATTTTACAGAGAAACCCTAATTTAGTAACTCCTCTTCTCCTTGATTTCTCTTGAATTCTCCTTGTCATATCTCCACATCCTTCTTCATATGTTCAATGATGATCCCCACATCTCTCCAATAGACTTGAATGCCCTCTTAAGTCAGTCAATTGACCTAGGGTTGACCTAGGGTTGACCCAGATGAAACCCTAGTTGACTGTCTTCAACTGTAGCTCTTGTGCCTTCATCAATGACTTGTTTTCTTCTCCAAATGACTTCATGAGTCTCTCAAGATGTCTAGATGCTCTCCATGCTTTCATTTCATAGCTCACAACCCTCTTGTTGATCCTCAAACACCCTCAGCTAGGAGATGGACTCAAGGCTTGATCTGCTGAACTCTTTGCTTTCAAATTCTTTCCTGATGACTTGAATATGATTGAATTGGAATAATAACCTCTTGCTAAGCCTCTAGAGATGAAAGTAATGATTGGTCCCCTGTTGAATGACTTGCTATGCTTATGCTATGCACATGATTAGTCTATGTACATGACCCTACATGCAAATGCTAATGATGATGCAACATGAATCCAAGGAATAAGGTTGAGCAAATTTTAGGGTGCAACAGCTGCCCCTATTCAAGCGACTTGGACCCGATTGGATGAAGAGCCCGGAGCCTTCAGACATTCGCGGTACGAGACGGTTGAATACTAGTGAAACCAGAAATTTGCCAACCGCAGCAATAAACTGCGCTCCTGCTTGAGGAATGACGTTCGTCAGCTGAATCTGACTGCTAGAGTAACCCACTGATCTCGCGCGACCGTGCTGGGGATTGTCTTCATCGTTCTGAAGAGGATTTTGTCCTACCAGACTGCTTGCTTGTCCTCTTTAGGACTCTATCTGTCGTCGATACGAAGAAATCTCAACTAGAATTGGTCCACGTTAGGACTCCACTTGCTGTCAACCCAGAAAAATCTCGGCAACTCCACTGGGGATAATTCATCTGCATTTCCGTAAACCGCATCGTCCACGTTAGGAATAAAACTCTTCCACGTTAGGAGTAACACCTGTCCACATTAGGAATCATTTTTTCTGCGTCTGTCCACGTCAGGACTAACCCTTTCATCTTTCCACGTCAGGAAACAATCTTCTTTCCGCGTTAGGAAAACTACATCAATCTATCCACGTAAGGACTCCAATACCACTTGCCATGTCCCCGTCAGGACTCCAGCCTTTCCACGTAAGGAATACAACTATTTCTGAACTCGTCCACGTAAGGACTAACTTCCTTCTTCCACGTTAGGAATAACTTCTTCTTTCCACGTTAGGAATCAATCTATCTCTTTCCACGTCAGGAATAATCCATTTCTTTCCACGTCAGGAATCAATCTTGATATATCCGCGTCAGGACTTAATCTTTCCACGTAAGGAATAAGCTCGTCTTTCCACGTAAGGAAACCATTTTTCTTCCACATAAGGAATGCTCTTGATATGTCCACGTAAGGACTCTGGTCTTTCCACGTTAGGAATACCAACTTCTTTCTGATTTGTCCGCGTCAGGACTCATTTTTTCCACATAAGGAAACCATCTTTTTCCACGTAAGGAATCACTTCTGTTGATACGTCCGCGTAAGGACTACATCTTTCCACGTAAGGAATCAATAATCTCTTTGATCTGCCCGCGTCAGGACACTGATCTCGTCTTGATTTATCCACGTAAGGACTCAGGCATCTTCGATTCACTGAGGAAATAAGACTTGTCCACGTAAGGACTCACACGTCTTCGACTTGCTGGGGAAATATCCGCGTTAGGACTTACACCTTGCCAACAACACGAAGAAGGATAAATTTGTCCGCGTCAGGACTCTTGTATCTTGTCATCACAAAGAACTACAAACTTGTCCACGTCAGGACGCACATTTCACCATTACAAATAAAGATATCTGCCGAAAACAAAATGATCCACGTCAGGATACCAACACGAAGAGTAACCAATCTTTTGTCAACGTCATGACCTCCCTTTCTCCAAATTTCAAAAGACCGAATTTATCCACGTCAGGATTAACACACCTTACCAATCCGGTAAAACAAACCTGTCCACGTTAGGACGCCCACTTCTGAAGAAATCCCGTCATTCTAGGAGTAAATGGTCCCCGTCAGGACTTAATTCTTCAATGATCCTTTCCCACAAACTGCTCAGCACTGACGTGACAGCGACTTCGAGATGAACTCTACTGGGGATGTCTGGAAACCTACTATCGGACACCTGCTTCGAAATTCTGATTCATGCGACTCGTTGATGACAAACGAACTTTGCTTGGGAATAAGGAGATTCTTATCCTGGCCACTCTGGCTGGGGAAAATCAGATACATTTGCATAAATGACTCTGCTGGAGACAAAGAGAGTTTTATCACGATAACTCTGTGGGGGAATACCGCCGAAACTGACATTATCATTGAATATCTCCTGCCGAGATCTTGATTGTTTGGTAATTTATTTGAGCAAGAGCTCTCTCCACCTGAACTTACTAGAGTACAGAAACTGCTTCAGCAAAATAAAATGCTGGAAGGGATAATGCCGACTCGCCGGGGATAGCCTGATGCTACAACATTATTCCGGCAAAATAAATGCTGGAAGAGTGAAGTCGACCTTGCTGGGAATTTGGGAACTCAAACCACACGTCTTGTTGAAGTAACCCCCTGCCGGGGAATATAACTCTGCTGGGGAATAGCAGATGCACCTGGTATGATTGATCTTTCTGCTGGAACATGAACTGATATCACCAGTATTCCTGCCAAAATAAATGACAGGACCCACCATCGACTCTGCGTTGGAGAGCCTTGACCTTCGAATTCCACTGGAAGGAAAAAACATTTACTGAAAAGAGAACTCCGCTGGGGATGACTGGATTCTCTTGGGGAAAATTAACTGACTCCACTGGGGGAGAGTGCATGACCCCGCGGGGGGAAATGAACCTGTCTGAATACAGCCTGACGATCTCGGAATCGCCAAACTCTGCTGAAGACGAGTAACTTCTCTGGAGCACGTCCTTTGGATAAGCTATGGCTAGCTGGGGAATTCTATCCTTCTTCAGGAAAAACATGCATGACCTGCGTGGGGATCAAGCTTTTCACTATTGCAATCTTTTGATCATCTTCCTCGTACGGTTATGAAACCTGCGACAACACAAACAAGACACGACAAGCCTATGCAATCAAATCAATTCAGGTTAGTGACGTTACACTCAGTTAATTCAAAGCTTTAACAATTGTTGGCAAGGGCCAGTGATGTTATACTCATGCTAGCTTCAATAAACTTAGGCGTTTTATCAGGCGCAAAAACAGTAAAGAACAGGCATCAAGTACTGAATAACACATTTTCATTGATTGGGCCCCTGAATGGGCGGAGTTTTTGTACACGGGATGTAACTCCTGAAAAGAGGAAGCTACACAAAGCAAATATACAAGTATGCAAGTATTCACAAGAAGCATAAATATTGACAAATTAAATTTTGTACACATGTCGGCAACTGGATGCAGATGAGCACCACGAACTGATCCTCCCATGATTCGTCCGACTCTTATACTTTCCCGGTATCCGACTTCTGAAGAGGTTGTATTCGATAACTAATTCCTCAAACCTATTCTCCCGCACTGATGCTCATTGAATTCGAATTCGGACCGCAGTCATTTGCTTTTCAAATCCCTAACTTTTGCGTGAACCGCCCTTTACGGGTTTTCAGCTCACCGGGATACCCCTTTTTGCCGAAGCCGCCCAGTGTAGGTTTTCAACTTCGCGGGTGTACATTTTTTTCAATTTTATCCCTAACTTTTGCCCGAACCTTTCATTCTGTTTTTGGTTCGCCAGGATGCCCCATTTTTGCCTGGACTCTCTTTTTTCTGTCCAGCGGGTCTATTTTAAGCAAAGTATTTTTTAACTGCGTCCGAATTCACAGGTGATGCAAAGTCTTCCCCGTCCATTGTGGACAACAATAAAGCTCCTCCTGAAAAGACCTTCTTGACAACGTATGGCCCTTCGTAGTTGGGGGTCCACTTGCCCCTGTGATCTGCTTGCGGCGGGAGAATCCTTTTCAGCACAAGGTCGCCCGTCTGAAAGCTTCGCGGAAGTATCTTCTTGTCGTACGCTTTCTTCATTCGTCTTTGATACAAACGACCGTATGCTAGAGAAGCTAGCCTCTTCTCATCCATCAAACTCAGTTGGTTCAATCTATTCGTTACCCATTCTGCTTCGTCCAGCTGAACGTCTCGCAATACCCTCAGAGAAGGGATCTCAACTTCCAATGGTAATACCGCTTCCATTCCGTATACCAACGAGAACGGAGTTGCCCCGGTTGATGTGCGTACCGTCGTACGATAACCGTGCAAAGCGAAAGGTAGCATTTCATGCCAATCTTTATAAGTCACCACCATTTTCTGGACGATTTTCTTGATATTTTTATTGGCCGCTTCGACAGCGCCATTCATCTTGGGTCGGTAAGGGGAGGAGTTGTGATGTTCGATCTTGAAATTCTGACAGAGCTCCTTCATCATTTTGTTGTTCAGATTAGAACCATTATCCGTGATTATCCGCTCGGGAATTCCGTATCGGCAAATGATATCTCTCTTGATGAATCTAGCCACCACTTGCTTCGTTACATTTGCGTAAGACGCTGCTTCCACCCACTTGGTGAAATAATCGATTGCTACGAGGATGAACCGATGCCCGTTAGAAGCCGTCGGCTCAATCTTTCCGATCATATCGATTCCCCACATTGAGAATGGCCATGGAGAGGACATTACATTTAGAGGACTCGGAGGCACATGTATCTTGTCAGCATATATTTGGCACTTGTGGCACTTCCTTGCAAATTTGAAACAATCAGTTTCCATCGTCAGCCAAAAGTATCCTGCCCGCAGCAGTTTTCTCGTCATAGCATGCCCGCCAGCATGCGTACCAAAGGCACCTTCGTGAATTTCCTCCATGAGAAGCTTTGCCTCCTTCTCGTCCACACAACGCAACAACACCAAGTCGTGGTTTCTTCTGTATAAGACGCCATCTGGGTTCAAGTAGAAATTACCCGCTAATCTCCGGAGAGTTTTCTGATCTTGACTGGATGCCCCAGCCGGATACTCTTTATTCTTCAGGAAATTAAGGATATCAAAATACCACGGTTTGTCATCAGATGCTTCATCAATAGCAAATACATAAGCTGGCCTGTCCAACCGAGAGATAGTGATTTGGGGAGCTTCGTTCTAGAAATTGACCTTGTACATGGAAGACAAGGTGGCAAGGGCGTCAGCCATTTGATTTTCTGCCCGCGGCACGTGATGCAATTCAACTTTGTCGAAGAAAGGCAACAATCTCCTTGCATAATTCATGTAATGTATCAAATTGGGCTGCCGTGTCTCCCATTCCCCTTTGATCTGATTCACCACCAGAGCTGAGTCTCCGTATACGTCTAAATGCTTGATTCGCAAATCAATGGCTTCTTCAAGCCCCATTATACAAGCTTCGTATTCGGCCTCATTGTTGGTAACAGCAAAGGTCAATCGGGCAGTAAACGGGATGTGCGACCCGTGTGGCGTAGTGATAATTGCCCCTATTCCGCTACCGTAAGCATTCACAGCTCCGTCAAATATCATCTGCCATTTGGACCCCGGCTCTGGTCCTTCGTCTGGTAACGGCTCTTCGCAATCCTTCATCTTGAGATACATGATATCCTCGTCAGGAAAGTCAAATCTCATCGATTGATACTCTTCAATAGGCTGCTCCGCCAGATATTCAGACAACACACTCCCCTTTATCGCCTTTTGCGAGACGTATTGAATATCATACTCAGTCAAGATCATCTGCCACCTGGCAATTCTACCTGACAACGCCTGCTTTTCGAATATATATTTGATCGGATCCATCTTCGAGATGAGCATGGTTGTATGATTCAGCATGTACTGCCTCAAACGCTTGGCGGCCCAGGCTAGCGCGCAACAAGTTTTCTCCAGCATTGAGTATCGAGATTCGCAGTCTGTAAATTTCTTACTCAGATAATAGATCGCATGCTCTTTTCTCCCCGTCTCGTCGTGTTGACCGAGAACGCAACCCATGCTTCCCTCAAGAACCGTTAAATACATTATCAAGGGTCTCCCTGCCACCGGGGGTATCAAAATAGGAGGCTCCTGCAAGTACTTCTTTATTTTGTCGAACGCCTTTTGACAATTTTCGTTCCATGTCACAGCTTGATCTTTCTTTAGCAACTTGAATAATGGTTCGCACGTAGCAGTCAGGTGAGATATGAACCGAGCAATGTAGTTCAATCTCCCCAGAAACCCGCGCACCTCTTTCTCTGTTTTAGGCGTCGGCATTTCTTGAATCGCTTTTATTTTAGCAGGATCGACCTCTATTCCTCTTTCGCTTACTATGAACCCCAGGAGCTTACCCGATCTCACCCCGAAAGTGCATTTGTTAGGGTTCAGCCTCAGCCTGAACTTCCTAAGCCTTTTAAACAACTTCAACAGATTCACCAGATGCTCTTCCTCCGTCTGGGATTTGGCAATCATATCGTCAACATAAACTTCAATCTCTTTATGCATCATGTCATGAAAAAGAGTCGTCATCGCACGCTGATATGTTGCCCCAGCATTTTTCAAACCAAAGGGCATCACTTTATAGCAAAATGTTCCCCAAGGCGTTATGAAAGTAGTCTTCTCCATATCCTCTGGCGCCATTTTAATTTGATTATAGCCTGAAAAGCCATCCATGAAGGAGAATACGGAGTATTGAGCGGTATTATCAACTAATACGTCAATATGAGGAAGTGGAAAATCGTCTTTTGGGCTTGCTTTATTCAAATCTCTATAATCCACGCACATTCGAACCTTGCCATCTTTCTTTGGCACCGGTACGATGTTAGCAACCCATGAGGGATACTTCGTCACAGCTAGGAACCCAGCGTCCCACTGTTTCTGAACCTCCTCTTTGATCTTCATTGCCATATCTGGGCGAGTTCTGCGAAGTTTTTGTTTGACAGGCGGGCAGTCTTCTTTCAGTGGCAGACGATGCACAACCATATCTGTATCGAGCCCTGGCATATCTTGATACGACCAAGCGAATACATCATTATACTCTCGGAGCATTTCAACCAGTTTTCGCTTGATATCACTCTGCAGTGCAGCTCCGATACGAATATTCTTCTCAACCCCTTCCGACCCCAGATTGATAATCTCGATAACCTCGTCGTGAGGCAGAATGGCTCTTTCCTCTTGCTTCACCAACCAAGACAATTCTTCAGGAACGTCGCTATCTTCGACAACCTCTTCTTCGGTCTGGAATACCGGGTGCTCGAAGTCGGGACGAGTCATAGGTGGTTCAAAGATGTCATCTGAAAATGTTATCCTGCAAAAGAAAGGGTTAAGTGCTTCAAAATGCGTATAAAGCGGATGACCACATTGCCATTTTATTGAAAAATACAAAACAAGAAAGACAGGGATTACGGTATTTACACATGAAAAAAAACGCCATTTATTTAATGATTAACGAAGCAATGTTTATAACAACACAGCCCTAAGCAAATCCTGATGCCCCGGGCAAGACATCAGATTATTCAACAATTAATAAAGCAAAGCATTACTGTTTAAAAGTCACAGGAACAAGCTCCTGAATGGACCAGTTGCACAGTCCTTGTCCTGGCGTGCTTGGCTGAATCCAGGCATCCATATCACAGTCGCTGTCCCCTTCATCGGATTCTGAAGCAGCGTTGACAGATTCATGGCATACTCCACTGGCAGAGATGGTGATTGACTTTCTGAAATGAGGGGCCCCCACGGAAGGAGTTGATGACGACGGTCGGTACCCCAGTCCGAACCGGTCCATTTTCACCGGAATGTCCAATACTTTGCCCCAGCCTTTGGCTTCTCCTGCCTTCACTAGCGCTTGAGCCTCTTTATACGAAGAAACAGCTATCTCTGGCACTTTGCTTGGCCCGGGACTCTTGTCCTTAATGCGCAAACCTTCGAATGCCTGGCATGGCGTCTCGTGGATCTCCCCGTCGACTTCCACATATTTAAACGAAGATAGATGGCTGACCAGGATGTCTTCTTCTCCGCACACGGTGACTACACTGTCTCCGACCATATACTTTAACTTCTGATGCAGGGTTGACGTGACTGCCCCTGCCCCGTGAATCCAAGGTCTTCCCAGCAAGCAGCTGTACGCAGGCTGTATATCCATGATATAAAACTCCGTGGCAAACACTTCCGGCCCCACTTGCAGAGGCAATGTAATCGATCCGAAGACTGTTCTCCGCGTGCCGTCAAACGCTCTGACTACCAAATCACTTGGTGTGCACAAAATTCCTCGAACATCCAGCTTCATCATAGCCTTCTTAGGCAGCACATTCAAAGACGACCCGGTGTCAACCAATACGTGCGACATTGTCGACCCTCTGCACTCAACAGATACATGTAATGCCATGTTATGATCCCTTCCTTTCGGAGTCAAGTCGAAATCAGTAAAGCCCAGACTGTGGCCTGCATTTACATGTGCCAATACTCCCTCTAGCTGGTTCACGGAGACATCCTGTGGTACAAAAGAAGTGTCCAGGACTTTCAGCAAAGCATTTCGGTGAGCCTCTGAACACAACAGCAATGACAGAATAGATATTTTGGATGGCGTTTGCTGCAGATGCTCCACGATTTTATAATCACTTTTCCGAATTAAGCGCATGAATTCTTCGACATCCTTAGATGCTGCTTCTTTTTCATTTGCTTGAACCGGAACATTTTCCACCGCTTTCCCTTTTCCTTTCGCTATCCTTTCGGCTTCCACCTCAGGAGATATAAAGATCCTGCCGCTCCTCGTCATGCCTCCTGAGCCCACAACATTATCCACAACCTCCGCTGACTGCTTGTTAACATCGATTTTAATCCCGTCACAATACACCTCTAGCCCATATGACCATGGGACCGCTTTCGTGCTCTCATACGGGATTGGCCCGGCTTTAGTTATAGTAATCGGTGGTCGCTGAGCTGGTGCTGAAATAGTGATCGTCTTCCTAGGAATTGTCACTGTGGCAACATCACTCCGATTATCCACTACTGCCCCTGCCGGCTCATCAGTTGCTGTTCTATCAAACTGCAATACACCTTCATCAATCAAGGCCTGAATGCCTTTCTTCAGATCCTCACACCCCCCAGACAGGGCCCAACAATCTAAACAGTACTCATTACAACCCGGGTAAACACCTCCTTGCAACAGTCGGCTTTTTATTTCGCTCAGCGGCGTCTTTAAATCCTCAACATTCATAATCAGATTCAGACCTTCCTCAGTCAGCACGGCATTCGCCCCATGATTAGGCATGGGTTTCTGGACTATATTCGCACCGGTCGTTCCGAAGTTGATAGACTTGTTGTCCAAGAGATCTTGCACAACGTGCTTAAAAGCATGACAACCTTCTATATCATGGCCCGGGGCCCCAGAATGAAACTCGCAGCGCCTATTTGCATCATAGCCGAACGGGGGAGTTCCCGTTATTGGTGCCAAGGTTCTTTTCTCTACCAGATTCAATCCCAACAAGGTCTGCAATAAATCAGCATAGTTAGAGGGAGGCTTCTCGAACACCCTTCTCGGCTTACCACCCTGGAATTTTCTCTGAGCTTGCTGTGCCCCCTGCTGAGGCTGCTGCGGCTGTGGCATTGGTTGCTGCTGAACCTGTGGTTGCTGCTGGATTGGCTGCTGTTGATAAGGAATAGTCACACTCGACACTTGCTGCTGCTGACGATATTGACTTCTTCCCCTGCCTCGGCCTCGGCCTCGGCCTCCAAATACAGCACTAGCTTCGCCCTGACGGCGCCCACCATAAGCTTTCCTATTACTGCCAGATGCAGCTGACTCGTCAACTTGGAACTTTCCTTGCTTAATGTTCCGCTCAATCTTTTCCCCCATCAAGATCAGGTCTGAAAAACTAGCCAAAGACGTATGAAACAACATATCATGAAACAGCCCGGTGAATGTACCAACAAACATATCGTTCATTTCTTTATCTTCCACAGGAGGACGGACCCTGGCAGCCATATCGCGCCACCTTTGCGCGTATTCTTTAAAACTCTCCCCCTTCTTCTGCGAAAGCCCGGCCAACTGGACCCGATTGGGTGCCAGGTCACTGTTATATTTGTAATGGGCTACGAACGCCTCCGCTAATTGCTTCCAAGTCTTAATATCAGTGGGCTCCAACCCCATGTACCACTCTAAGGAAGGACCCGATAGGCTATCCTGAAAGAAATGCATGAGCATTCTTTCGTCAGTGGAGTATGCAGACATCTTTCTGTAATAAGCTCGTACATGAACCTTCGGACATGTATCCCCTTTGTACTTATCGAACGCAGGCGCTTTGAACTTGATTGGCACCCTCAGCCCAGGTACCAAGCCCATTGTTGCCATGTCCAGACCCACAGCACTCTGGTTTAGGACTCCCTTCATTTGCTCTTCCAGCATTCTAATCTTTTGAGAATCATCCATCGGCCCTTCAAAGCCCCCTCCAGAGAAGGCGTCCTCCTGCTGATCCTCTTGCCACATACCGTTTCCAGCCCCATATCCATCATACGCATTATTACGTCCAGCTCTGACCTGATTCATTCCCGGAACTCGGCCTCTATTGCCATACCCTTGAACACCTCCAGCAGGACCACCAGCCATAAATCCAGCACCGTTTCCGTTTCCAAAACCTCCGTAGCCCTGATTGACCATACCATAACCATCTTGCCCAAAGCCTTGAGCATTAAAGCCATACTTGCCAGTGTTGTCGAATCCCTGATCGTTGAATCCGAACCCAGCGTTGACAAAGCCATTGCCTCCGAGATTATCTCCCACATTGACATCACCCAGCCCAGCGTTATGGACAGCAGTTTCATTTCCAACTCCGACGTTACCATTCACAGCAGCGGTAGCGTTGTTGACGTTAGCAGCATTCACATTGACGACAGGCGGAGCCACTGGCGTTGGAGTGCCATCTCCATGAGCAGTATCAACCCGGACAGACTGATGATCTTCGTTACCATGACCAGCGTTGCGAGCCAACAGAGGCTGGACCATGGCCTGCAAATTCTCTTGCCCTTTTGCTATAGCCTCCATGGTTTGCATGAAGAGGGCGAGCTTCTCGCGTACATCCTGCATCTCATTCTGAATCTGGTCCATGACTTTCCGACAGTTGGATCGTGTAGAATAGCGGTGCGGATGTTGATCTGGAATCCTGATAAGTACCTGAATCAGAGCAAGGGATAAGACACCGTTCATAGATTACCTGTCATGCAAGATGAATATGAATGCAATGCAATGTGTCTGTGCATTAGGGAGGTTCATTCCCCCAGTTCTAGTGCGAAGGTGCCGGTGCAGTGACAGTATTGACAATAAGAATACCGGAGCTGAATCATAGAAAGCCTCATATATAACAGAGAGAATCAATAAGCCCAGGGTACAATATCACTGAGAGTACAAAGATGGCATGACCTCAACCAACAATCCTGGTGATGGTCAGCACTATGCAAATAAAGCATACAAATAATGGAATGATCAGATCCTCCCAAAAGTCTGGTACTCCTCTATCAACTTCTTGGTCTCAGGATGGCTTGGTCGATCGAGCAGCCCTTCAACAAGCTGGTTTCTCTTCTTAAGGACACGGCGTACGTCTTCAGCAGTTTCTTCCCATGCTGCTTCTCCGAAGCAATCTTCTAACTTTCGCTTCTGGGACACTGCTTCATCTCTGGATTTGATTGCCTTGTTTAGTGCATGCTGAACACTATACCGGTTCATCACTTCTTCCTCGCACTTCTTGATGCTAGACTTCAACTTCTCTTCGAGGTCGGAAATTTGCTGCTTTAGCTTATCTTCCCTCTTCTTGTTGTTGGTGAGAGTAGCATTCCAAGTCTTGTTGCAAGAGGATATCTCTCGGTGTGCTGCGTCGAGCGCCTTCTTTTTTGATTCCAGCATGTCATGGGAGCTTCTGAACTCTTGCCCCAGACGTTCGCGCTTCTTCTTTTCCTCGGTCAACTCGGCTCCTGACCTATTCACCAGCTCAATCTGTTGTTGGAAAGCATATACGGCCTTGTTCTTCTCACTGCGTGCCTGGGCTAGCTCTTGCTCTAACCCTTCATTCATCTTCATTAAGGCTTCTTTCTCCCTCACAACCTGTTCATAGACTTCCCTAGAAACAGTAGTCGGCTCTTCTACCGGAATAGGATCAAGAACTGGTGCCTCTGGAAACGGCATCTTCAACTGACTAGCCCTCTCCTGAATCCAAACTCTATAAGGTGCATAGGCCTGACAGTCATTCTTTCCCAACAACGGCTTCCCTTTGTGGTTAATACTCGTCCAGGCACGTCGCAACTTGGCTAATAATTCCCCCTTCAAATCTCCAGTGAAGTACAGAGATTCCTGTACTTCCTCCTCTTGAGGTGTATTCTTCAGTGCATATCCGAACTGGCGAATGAATAGAGAAGGGTTGTAATTGATACACCCTTTTCTTCCTATCAATGGCACATTAGGGTACCCAGCACAGCTAAAGATGAGCTCAGATCCCAATAGATCTCTATCAAACCACTCCATATCTTCCGACGATAACCTCATCAAACGCTCCGGCCAACCAACTGGAACTGTAGTCTCTGCAGCAGATCCTCTCTTAGGAAGGTGACTCTCAAACCACATACTCAATAAGGGCACACACAGATGAACATTCTTCCCTCTTCCCTTCTCATTCTTGTAATGCAGCGAATGGTAGAGATCTCCGAGTAAGGTAGGTACAGGATTACCAGCGGCAAACAAGTAGAAGGCGTCGAAGTCCACAAAATCCGGTATATTGGGGAACAGTACTATGCCATAAATGCACAAGGCCAACACAGCATTGAAAGCAACCCAGCACCCATTCTTAGCATACTCTTGGGCTTTACCAACTAAGAACTGAAATGAGAAGCCTGGAACTCCACGGGAAACAGTAGTCACAAGTTCAGAAGCATCAACTTGCAAGGCTTTTGCCAATTCCTCCGGCTTGGGTTTGGCATCATAATGAATGAATGGAACCTGATTCTGCACAGGCAGCTCAACATACTCAGCGTATTCCTCCAGGGTTGGTCCCATAATAAAGTCAGAGAACGTAAAACACCTCAAAGCAGGGTCATAGAACTGCATCAAAGCATACAGCCCATCTAACTCTACCTCTGTAGGTTTGCACACCAATCTCAGTAATCTACCATAACTCATCCGGAAACTCCTACGAACACCCTCATCAGCAAGAGAGATCAATCCCAGTAAAGGAACAATATCAGGCGTAGGCAATTTGTAAGCAACTGTTCTCCGTAGGCTAGTCATGATCAAACACTCAGAAGTCTGGGCACTAGAACTAGGGAAATGCAAATGCACCTGCAGCACAGACACACGTTAGTGAAATGCAAATGATAATGTATATGCAGGGATGCAATGCAAGTAACATTCAACAGGGACCAAAGCTGCAGCTGAATAGCCTAAACCCAATCAAGAAAGGTCTCAGATAGACCATCCAGAAGTCATCAAACCCTGGTCTCAGATAGACCTAAAATAGAACTCCAACACTGGTCTCTGACAGACCTCATCCATAACTCCACCTGGTCTCTGATAGACCTCAAATCACATCCATAACTGGTCTCTGACAGACCTCGTAACACATCTCCAACTGGTCTCTGACAGACCTCAAAGCTCTCCCAATGGTCTCTGACAGACCTCAGAATAAATCTCCAAATGGTCTCTGACAGACCTCAGAATAAATCTCCATAAATAACCAAGATCTCTGATCAAGAAATAACCGGTAATCTGGAGGTCTAGTTACCTGCATAACCCTGAGTCCCCTCACAGGTGGGTGGCCCTATAACTGGCACAAGGTACGGCATCCTATGCGGTCGTCGGCGTCACAGACTTTCAGGGTTGATGATACGATTCCCAGAAGGAGTGGCATCATCAATTCCTGAAGAGGCCTCACTCAGCCAACTTCCAAATGATCGGTCCCCAGAGTCGACAATCCAACTAACCAGCAACCCACGCCAACCAAAGGAAGGGGCAGGAGGCCAACCAGAGGAACCTCGTCTGAGTGTAGATTTCATGGGACACCAAAGCAAGCAAAGCAAGCGGGCGCCCACTAATTTCTACTCTAATTCTAGGTGCCCTCAAGCCCAGGTCCGGCTTATCTCTCAATATCAGAACACCCGTCACACCCCAGATACAGCAATAATAAACAATAGATATAAAGCTGAAAAATACAGGGTTAGAAATATACAATAACTCCATACAAAATCCTCGACGGGAAAACAAGCGTTAGGATTGACTCTCTTAAGGGACGTTGGATCCCAAATGCATAAGAACCATCGCAGTCCTTAGCAGCCAGGGGACGTTGGGTCCCCAGCAGAGTCGCCAGCTGTCGCTACTGCGAAAATCGGCGCCGGCTGAACAGAAGAGTCGCCACCGTGCGTTATTTATCCCACGGGAGGGAAAGGAAACGCTCAGAGTAAACCTCGCACAACACGGGAAAGGTATGGTCGTCGCAACCAAAACCTGGATTCGGGAGTCGGTTACGCAAGGGGAAGGTATTAGCACCCCTCACGTCCATCGTACTCGATGGGATCCACGCTTGTTTTCGGGTATGGATTGTTATTCTATCTAAACTATAGGTCAAGGGTTGAAAAGAAAAAAGAGAATGAAAATAAAAATGACTCGGCAAAGTATCGCACTTTATGCCTACGTATTCCCGTCTGGAACGAGAAATCAGAGTCAACGTAGTTCGCCTACCTACGGGAAAGGAGGGGAAGGTTGCTCGCTAGGATATCGCATCCTATGCCTACGTACTTTCATACAGCATGAAAGATCAGAGCAAACGTAGTTCGGGCCACGTACGACACAAGTCTGTCCTGGTTGATTTTATTCCTTCTGAAAAAGGTTTTTCTGATTAGCAGTCCAAGCGGACAAAATGACGTTTTGATGAGTTCACATTCTTTTACGAAAGAAGTGTCTTTTATTGTGTTTGAAATCTTTATGTGTTTTTCTGTTTGTTTTGAGAAAGAAAGAGACAGAACTCTAACCTACGGTTGCGAAGGGAAACAAACTAACCTAATGTTATCATGCATGGGTTAAGACCTAGTGTCTATCATGCTCCTCTCCTGCACAGAGAGAAACAGAGATCCTACGGGATAGGCAGAAACAGAAACAATAACAGATATATACAGTAAAGCAGTAAAATGCATGGATGCAACAGTACAAGCGAGGCAAGGGAGTCCCACTCAACCTCGAACCTAGAAAACAATAGGCAAAAGTGAACAGGCTTCACTTTCAACCCAGCAGGGTAAACAGCAAACAATACAGTCCAGAAAACCAATCAATACATCAGAAATGAAATCCAGCAAAAATAAACAGCATCAGCAGCTCTGAATCAACATCTGGCTTCAAGTAATCTCCAATCAGCTACAGGCTTCAACAAGCATCAATCTCCATCTTTATGACCTTCAGGCAAGGGCTTTGATCCTCAGTCTTCCATCTGCAATGGCTTTTCTTCAAGCTCAAACCTCCAGGATGAGGGATCAGTCACAAGAGTGAATTGGGTGTTAAGCAATCAGTTGACTACCAAGGGTGGTGAACAGACTGCTTCTAACACAAGAGACATTTTCTCTCAAGAGTTCTATCTCATAGACACTATCACCAAGCCTTCCAAAGGAAGGGGGTGAGTGTCTTAGAGAGACTCTGAATCACGGAGAAGAATGGATACAGACAAGGCAATCCATGTTTGAGAAACAGGCTTTCTAATCTAGAGCTCTGCCTAGCTCCTAAACCCTAGTCTCCTCAGCAGCTGCTAGCAAGAACCTCCTCTTCAACTCTGGAAGTTGATCTTCAATTTCTGGATCTCCAATGGCCTTCATCTTCTCAAATCTTCAGCTTCCCCAGGGCCCCAGACAAACCCAATACCCAAACAAATAAGCAACAATCCCCAGAGGGCACACCACACCAGACAATCAGATATACAGACAGTAATAATAGCAGTAGGGGAATCCTGACTTTTTCTAAGGGATCTAGTAACTACCCATAGCCCTTATAGTCCCATAACTAATCTATTTAAATCCTAAGTCCTAAGGGAGAAAATTGAACTTCCTAAGTTGTCACCTAAAAAACCCTAGTTTTGTTCATGATATTCAAGCATTTAGTAATCACCTAAAACTAACTCCTAAAAATGGGAACTAAAATATTTCTACAAGCTTAACATCTCATCTAAACAATATGAAAAGGATGATCAAAAAATATTAAAACATGTGAGAGAACAAAAATCATTAAAATGATGCATGAAATGTAACTATTTATTATGCTATTTATTTAGAAAATATGTAAAAAATATGAAATAAAACTAAAAATGAAATTTTATTTTCCTATAATATTCTAGACATTTTAAAGAAAATATGGTAAAAAGAATGGGTTAAAAAACATTTTTTATGAATTTATTATGATTTTATGAAAATGAGTAAAATAATAAAATGAAATAAGAAAAATAAAATTGAATAAAATGAGGGAAGGGGGTATGAAGAGAAATTCGCTCAGTTCATTATTGGATGGGCCCTCAGACTGGGGGGTGTTGGTAGCGCTTCTGGCTTAAGCCCAATACACATTCAGAATTAAAAAACAAATAAACGCTGGGGGGTAGGAATAGCATCAGAAACACGTTACAATTGGTTTGGGCTTGGTTGCTGGGGGTGGGGATAACAAATGAGACTGAGGCCCGCCCGTTTCAATTAATGAAACGGTGCGTTTAGAGCCAAAGTCATTCCCTCCAATTCTGAAATTAAACGCTGGCCATTGGATTGCCCTGATAGTCAAAGGTCCAACACATAGGGAGCGGTCACGATTGCATCTTCCCCAAATAACCTGCAACTAGGGTTTGGATGCCATGAAAGCTCCCATGCACAAGCTATCTTCCATCTCTCTGTTCTCATCACACACGCAACTAATCCACATGCTGTAAACATGAAATCTGTTCCAAATCTCTCCCTCTACAAGCTTAGGGCATCAATTTGCTTTGAAATTCACCACATCAACAAATTCGATTGAATCAACCTTCGGCCTCCATTGAAATGCACTGGTATAAACCTTCACCATTCTTCCTCAGACTTAGCCTAAATTAAACTACACCTAATGGAGACTAACACATGCTATCCAGCCACAATCATAACACATTCATCCAAGAGATTCGAACACAAACAGTTCCTTACACCTGTCACTAACCATCACCAAATCTCTCCAAATTCATCTAACCTAATCTCCTAACCACCTAGATTGCATCTAAACTAACAACATCATGCCAAATTAACTAGATCAAGTAGTTTGAATGAAAACTTACCTTGTAAGAAATCTTGAGAAACAGCTATGGAAGATATGGATCCGAAGCTTCTAAGTACTGGATCTTGATCAATCCTTGAGGTATGTGATTCTGTATGCACAAACTTGGAGTTTCCTTGCTTGAATCATGCAATCCACTTGAACTTCAATCTTGATGCTCTTGAAAAAAAGTGCTCGAAAATGGATGACTCACACCAAAACTTTGCTCCAATTATGATCTATGATGATGATGGAGTCAGATTGAGTTGATTTTGATGAAAGTTGGTGAAGGTTTTGAGAGAATTGTAATGAAACTCCAATGAAAAAGTATGTGAAATTTGGTGGAATTCTTGGTGCAAATGAAGCCAACCCTTGATCAATGCACATTTCATGAATATATAGACCCCAAATGAACATTCTAGATCCATCTTGCACATTCCCTTGTTTTTCAACTTTGGTTCATTTTGATTATGTTTCTTAAATGATAAGCAACCATGGATAACTTCATTTTTTCCTTCTAAACTCAAAAAAGTGTGTGAACCATTGTTCTTAGAATTGTTTTTCCATTCAAAATCATATATTGGAAGTCTCCATTTGGACTTGTAAATCTCCCAAACCATTTTCCAACTTGAAATTATTCACTTTATATGCCTTTTTAGTTCATATTTTGACCTATCATGCAACTCCATGCTATGAGCTTCTCCAATAACTTGTGACCTTCTTTCTAGACTTAAAATCCCATTTGGAGCAAGTTTGATGTTGTAAGTTTTTCCATTTGAGGCCTCCTTGTATGAGTTTTGGGTATAGGTTAAAATGACCTGTAATTCACAAATGCCCAAAATACCCTTTGCTTGTCAAGACCATAAGTTGAGTTCTCCACATCATATGAAGGCATGCCATACCATTTTAGAAAGCTAAGACAATGAGGAACAATTCTTATGTTGACCAAGAATTCATTTGAAATCTCCTTGAGGGGCAAGACTAGCTTGGAAGTCAAGTCACTTTCACAGACAAAAATTCAGATACCCCAGATGACCTGTAACTTGCAAGGACCATAACTTGAGTTCTATAAATCTCCTTGAGGTCTTCCACCACTCAAATTAAAGGTCTTGAGATCCTCTACAAGTTTCATGTTGGCCAAGAAGCCATTTGAAGCTAGCATTTTGACTTATCTTGCTTGGAAATTTGACCTAAACTAGGGGATTTTACAGAGAAACCCTAATTTAGTAACTCCTCTTCTCCTTGACTTCTCTTGAATTCTCCTTGTCATATCTCCACATCCTTCTTCATATGTTCAATGATGATCCCCACATCTCTCCAATAGACTTGAATGCCCTCTTAAGTCAGTCAATTGACCTAGGGTTGACCTAGGGTTGACCCAGATGAAACCCTAGTTGACTGTCTTCAACTGTAGCTCTTGTGCCTTCATCAATGACTTGTTTTCTTCTCCAAATGACTTCATGAGTCTCTCAAGATGTCTAGATGCTCTCCATGCTTTCATTTCATAGCTCACAACCCTCTTGTTGATCCTCAAACACCCTCAGCTAGGAGATGGACTCAAGGCTTGATCTGCTGAACTCTTTGCTTTCAAATTCTTTCCTGATGACTTGAATATGATTGAATTGGAATAATAACCTCTTGCTAAGCCTCTAGAGATGAAAGTAATGATTGGTCCCCTGTTGAATGACTTGCTATGCTTATGCTATGCACATGATTAGTCTATGTACATGACCCTACATGCAAATGCTAATGATGATGCAACATGAATCCAAGGAATAAGGTTGAGCAAATTTTAGGGTGCAACAGCAAGCAAGCAATCTGTTATCCCCAGCGTGGTCGTTACGAGATCAGTGGTTTACTGTAACAGTCAGATTCAGCTGATGAATGTCATTCCTCAAGCAGGAGCGCAATTTAGTTTTGCGGTTGGCAAATTTCGGGTTTCACTGGTATTCAACCGTCTCGTACCGCGAATGTCTGAAGGTCGTTCGCTCTTCACCCAATCGGGTCCAAGTCGCTTGAATAGGGGCAGCTGTTGCACCCTAAAATTTGCTCAACATTGTTCACTTGGTTTATATTTCAATACCATTAGCATTTGCATATAGAGTTATGTACATAGCCTAACCATCTGCATAGCATAAGCATAGTAAGTCATTCAACAGGGGATCAAGCATTATTCTCATCTCTAGAGGCCTATCCAGAGGTTATTATCATAATTCAATCTCATTCAAGTCATCAAGAAAGAATTTGAAAGCAAAAAGTTCAGCAGGTCAAGCCTTGAGTCTATCTCCTATCCGAGGGTGTCTGAGGATCAACAAAGAAATGGTGAGCTGTGGGCTGAGCATGGGGAGTATATAGACATCATGAGAGACTTAGAAAGTCATTTGGAGAAGGAGACAAGTCATTGATGTGAGCACAAGAGCTACAGTTGAAGACAGTCAACTAGGGTTTCATCTGGGTCAACCCTAGGTCAATTGATTGATTCAAGGGCATGCAGGTCTATTGAAGGGATGTGGGGTTCATCATTTGACATGGAGAGTAAATATATGTTGTTGTGCTAAGAAGAATTCAAGAGAAATCAAGGAGAAGAGGAGTTTCTAAATTAGGGTTTCTATGTAAAATCCCCTAGTTTAGGTCAAATTTCCAAGCAAAATAAGTCAAAATGCAAGCTTCAAATGGCTTCTTGGCCAACATGGAACTTGTAGAGGATCTCAAGACCTTTAATTTGAGTGGTGGAATACATTGATGAGATTTATAGAACTCAAGTTATGGTCCTTGCAAGTTACAGGTCATCTGAGGTATCTGAAATTTTGTCTGTGAAAGTGACTTGACTTCCAAGCAACTTTTACCCCTCAAGGAGATTTCAAATGAACTTCTGGTCAACATAAGAATTGTTCCTCATTGTCTTAGCTTTCTAGAATGGTATAGTATGCCTTCATATGATGTGTGGAACTCAACTTATGGTCTTGGCAAGCAAAGGGTATTTTGGTCATTTGTGAATTACAGGTCATTTTAACCTATGTCCAAAACTCATACAAGGAGGCCTCAAATGGAAAAACTTACAACATCAAACTTGCTCCAAATGACATTTTGAGTCTAGAAAAGTGACCATGAGAGATTGGAAAGAATCATATCACAAGGTTTCAAAATTGGTGAATTTAATGAAAGGAAAATGGCTTAAAAAATGATATTTTTCATATCTTGGCCAAATGATGCAAAATTATAGGTCATTTTGAATGGAAAAGGCATTTTAAAGACATTGTCTAAAGTGGAATTTTGAGTGTAGGTCATAATTTGTGAGTTATCCATGGTTGCTTGATTTGAAAGTAACATAATCCAAATTGAAAAGGAAAAGTGTAAGGGAAACTTCTCCAATGTTCTAGGAGGTTCTAATGCAACCTATATATTCATGCAAGCTGATTCATGCAAGGGTTGGTGCTCCCATTGGTTCAAAGCTTCAATTTTCATTCATTTTTCCATTCTTGCATAAGCTTCTCAAACTCCCATAATCTCCATCAATCTTCAATATTCTTGATTCAATCTTCATCATCATCACACAAGGATCAGAATCCACACATTTATTTGGCAAATTGAACAAGGAATCGTGCTATTCATCATCATCATTCAAAGTGCAAGAATCTTGGAATTAGGAGATTCAAGGCTTTGGAGCATCTTTGATTGCATACAGAACTCATCACCAAGTTCACTGATCATTTTCCCCTCATTTCAAGCATTGGATCAAGAGGATTCCCTAACTGTTTTCATCATCACAACAGGTTGGTAACTTCATTCGAATTGCATGATTTAATGAGAATTATAGGGAATTGTTAGTATAGATCGGTTAGGATAAGTGAGATGATTGATTTTGGTGAGTTTGGACAAGTTTCATGGACATTGGTCATGGTGCTCTAATTCTGGTGAAGCTTATAATGTCAATAATCATGAGAGATAATCTTAGATTAGGTGCTTAAAATGATCAGGGTGAGTTGTAGGTTAGTTTAGGATGAGTTCTAGAGAGAATTGAGAGGATCAATATCAGTTGGAAAATGATGGATCAGACCTGTTGCACCTATCGAATTGTATTATTGAGTGAGTTTCAGGATGAGCTACTGGCATGAATGTGTAGAGGGATTGATATAGTGCAAGTTTGCTGTTGGAAGTTTTTGATTTCATGGAGCAGGGAGAGAGAACAGGGAGCTCGAAGGTATGTGCATGGTTAGGGTTTTTCTGAGCTAGGGTTTGGGCTCAAGGTTGAAGATGACCCTGGCACCACACGATCCCAGCTTGACCTTTGACTCAATCCTTCATCCAACGATCCATGTTTGAAGTTGAAAACGGAGGGAAGAAGTGGACATGAAACGCGGCGTTTCATTTAAACACTCTGAGTGGGCCTTGAATCACATTGCTACACACACCCCTTTTTCACTAAGCCCAAATAAATACACGTGAATCACATGCTATTTGCACCGAGACCTTATCAATTTCCTGGCAATTTTCCAAATGTTTTCTGAACGCATATGGGCCTAGCTGCAGATGATATTCGCACCCCACCTTCCTCAGCCCAACTGAGATTACAACTGCTGCGTGTTTCTATTCTCACCCCTCTAGCTATGTCTTTATATTTTCTATTTTATTTTCTTTTCATTTTTAAAAATTCACAATAAATAGGAAAATCATTATTTTTAATTCATTCTTTTTGCATATTTTTCTTTAGGATGTCTAGAAAATTATAAAAAAATAAAAATTGCATTTTATTTTTTATTTGATATTTTTCCATATTTTCTAAATAAATAGCATTTTACATAATTTCATTTCATACATGATTTTGATTTTTTTTGTTCTATTAATTGCTTCAATATTTTTCATCCATTCTTTTTAGGTTGTTTAGGTTAGACATTGAACTTGTAGATTCAATTTAGTTCCCATTTTTAGAAATTAAATTTAGGTGCTTAGTGTAAGTGTGAATAACATGGATAAAACTAGGGTTTTAAGTGTTGACTTAGGAGATTTGATTCTTTTCCCTTAGGACTTAGGGATTGACTAGTTTAGTTATGGGACTATAGGGGCTATGGGCAGTTATTAGATCCCTCAGAAAAAATCAGGATTCCCCTACTGCTATTAATATGCTGTATATCTGATTGACTGGTGTGGTGTGCCCTCTGGGGATTATTGCTGGATTGTTTGGGTATTGGGATTGTTTGGGGACTTGAGGAGCTGAAGACTTGAGGAAATGAAGACCAGTGGAGAGCCAGAGATTGAAGACCAACTGCCAGAGTGGGAGAGGAGGTTCTTGCTAGCAGCTGCTGAGGAGACTAGGGTTTAGGAGCTAGGCAGAGCTCTAGATTAGAAAGCTTGCTTCTCAAACATGGAATGCCTTGTCTGCATCCATCCTTTCTCTATGATTCAAAGTCTCTTTCAAATATCCACCTCCTTCCTTGGGAAGGATCAGTGAAAGTATTTGGAAGATAGAACTTTTGAGAGAAACCTGTCTGCATAATGTTAACAGTTAATGAGCCACCTTTGGTAGGTATTTTACTGTTTAACATTCCTTTCCTCTTGTTGGCTAATGTTCATCCCTGAAGATTGGAGACTTGAAGAAAGGCCATTGCAGATAGAAGACTGATGACCAAAGCCCTTACCTGAAGATCATGAAGATGGAGATGGATGCTTGTTGAAGCCCATAAAAGATTGGAGATTACTTGAAGCCAGATGTTGATTCAGAGCTGCTGATGCTGTTTCTTTTGCTGTTGTATTTCTTTGCTGATGTATTGATTGGTTTTCCTGACTGTATTGTTTGCTGTTTACCCTGCTGGGTTGAAAGTGAAGTCTGTTCGCTTTTGCCTATTGTTTTCTAGGTTCGAGGTTGAGTGGGACTCCCTTGCCTCGCTTGTACTGCTGCATTCATGCATATTTTACTGTTTTACTGTATATATCTGTTATTGTTTCTGTTTCTGCCTATCCCGTAGGATCTCTGTTTCTCTCTGTGCAAGAGAGGAGCATGATAGACATTAGGTTTTAACCCATGCATGATAACATTAGGTTAGTTTGTTTCCCTTCGCAACCGTAGGTTAGAGTTCTGTCTCTTTCTTTCTCAAAACAAACAGAAAAACACATAAAGATTTCAAACACAATAAAAGACACTTCTTCCGTAAAAGAATGTGAACTCATCAAAACGTCATTTTTTTGGCCGCTTGGATCGATAATCAGAAAACCCTTTTTCAGAAGGAATAAAAACAATCAAGACAGACTTGTGTCGTACGTGGCCCGAACTACGTTTGCTCTGATCTTTCATGCCGTGTGAAAGTACGTAGGCATAAGATGCGATATCCTAGCGAGCAACCTTCCCCTCCTTTCCCGTAGGTAGGCGAACTACGTTGACTCTGATTTCTCGTTCCAGACGGGAATACGTAGGCATAAAGTGCGATACTTTGCCGAGTCATTTTCTTTTCATTTTATGTTCTTTTTAACCCTTGACCTATAGTTTAGATAGAATAACAATCCATACCCGAGAACAAGCGTGGATCCCGTCGAGTACGACGGACGTGAGGGGTGCTAATACCTTCCCCTTGCGTAACCGACTCCCGAATCCAGGTTTTGGTTGCGACGACCATACCTTTCCCGTGTTGTGCGAGGTTTACTCTGAGCGTTTCCTTTCCCTCCCGTGGGATAAATAACGCACGGTGGCGACTCTTCTGTTCAGTCGGCGCCGATTTTCGCAGTAGCGACACTAGTCCTGTCACCAATTGATTATGCCCTGATATGCTGGACCATAGAAGCGGGTACCATCTCCACTTGAATTTAATGCACCTACGCAAGCTTGTTAGTCACAGTGAGCATGCACCAAATTTACGACCCAGTTCTTAGAAGATCATGGCCAAAGGCTAGATGATCTTACAAAGAAAATTGAGAAAGGTAAGACAAATTTGGAGTATTACACTCTCCAAGCCTCATTTCATATCATTTCATGAATGTTAGCATTTTCATATTATGATCATTCATATATCATGCATAAAAGCAAAGTCCAATCATGCTTAGCCTAAATTGTGTTTCGTGCTCATTTTGCATTGACCCAGGTCTTGCCGTTGATTTGTTATCCCTTGACCCAAAAGTCCAGTTGTAGTTGGCACTCTGTTTTTTAAATTGAATATTTGGATGTGATAGAGGAGGAAAACACAAAGATATTGATAGTGGAACCCAGAGCGCGACGAAAAAATGTGGATGTCCATTTAGAATCAGATCAATTCCAGCGACTGATGGATCTGGATGGAAGATTGATGTAAAATGTGGAGTTCATAACCATGATTTACCTGATAGATTAGAAGGTCACGCATTTGTTGGTAGGTTGACAGCGGATCAGAAGCAACATATTGTTGATTTGACAAAGAGAAAAGTTCCACCTAGACATATATTTCTTTCATTGTAAGAGCAAGATCCAAATAATGTCACTCGGATCACGCAAATATACAAGTAGGAGAGTATGATAGAAAAAATATAAGAGGTCCTAGAAGTGAGATACAACATTTGTTTAAGCTTATTGAGGAAGCAGATTATGTTTATTGGAGTAGAAAAAGAGATGACTCTGAAGTTATTAGAAATATCTTTTGGGCTCATGCAGATTCAGGTAAGTTGTTGAATATTTTTCCTATTGTGCTAGTTATGGACAAAACTTACAAGACAAACAAATATAGGCAACCTTTGTTTGAAATTGTTGGCATGACATCAACCGAGTTGACTTTTGCTGTCGCATTTGCCTATATTGAGTCTGAGCAGACTAAGACTTTTTGTTGGGTGCTAGATAAGCTTAAACAATTGTTTGTGAAGAAAGAGTTGTGTCTACAAGTGATTTTGACAGATAAAGATCTTGCTTTGATGAAAGCCATTGAAATTGTGTTTCTAAGGTCGATCAATATGCTATGTCGATTTCATATAAACAAGAATGTTGGTGCAAAACGGAAACAATATGTGGCTATTGACATGCAAAAGAAAATTGACGAATTATGGACGGATGTTGTATGGGCTAGTGATGAGGTTGAGTATGATCAAAGGTTGAACCAACTTGAGCAGGCGTGTGTTGATTGCAATGAATTTATTGATTATGTGAAGGACACATGGTTGACACCACATAGACAAAGATTTGTTGGAGCATGGATTAATCGAGTGCTACATTTGGGTAATACCACGACTAACCGGTATGTATTTATTTTTAGTATTTCTAAATTGTATATTTTTTTTGAATTGTTTTTAAATATTTTAAATATGTATTAATTTTAGGGTTGAGTCTGCTCATTGGAAGTTAAATCAAATGTTGGGGAATAGTATTGGTGACATGGTCAAATGTTGGGAGGCTATGAATGACAACTTAAAGTTACAATTGGGTAATATTAGAGCTTTTTTTCAAAAGAGTTTTTATGAAGTTGAGCACGCCCACGTAAGTCCATTTTACAATAATTTACGTGGTTCAGTGTCTCGAGATGCATTGAGATGCATTGCTGAAGAGTTAAAACGAGTTGATTATGTTAGAACTAACAAGGAAATTTGTCGTTGTACTCTTAGAACAACCTACGAATTACCTTGTGCTTGTAAGTTGACACGATATAGAATTGATGGTAGACCGATACCAATAGATGGTATACCTTGAGGGCTCTAGAAAACTTCCCTGATGGGCAAGTGAAGCAGGCAAGATACGTCATCTAGAGTAATCGTCATCTCACCAAACGACATGTGAAATGAAGATGTCTCTAGATGCCATCTCTCTGCAAAGGCGGAAACTAAGTTCGTGTCTATCTTTGTTAAACTGGTTCTCTGGAGTGAAGTTAGACCAGACCTAGATATCCAGCCCTCCATCTCTCTGGGTAGCTATAGTGGAACCCTCTGAATCAACTTCAGGCCATGTCCTGCTACCTTTAACTCTTTCTTCGACCCTCTCTACTGAAAACAATTAAAAGTAAATATATTATAAAATTCAATATTAAAAATTCGAATTCTATTCAATATTAAATAATTTTCGTTTACTTACCTCACCGAACCATATATGTCTAGCAACATGATGTTCGTACTTAACTAACAGTAATGTATGATACGGTCCTCCTGGATATCCAACAGGTTCGGATGATGATGCAGATGCATCAAAATGCTCTTCTTCAGCCATTCTCGATGACTCGCCCCGTCCTAGTCCATGAGGGATCCTACCATCTCTGCCTCGTGTGCGCACCACTGGAAAAAAATATAATTAAAAATTAAAAATTAAAAATTAAAAAATAAATAAATATAATTAATAATTAAAAATTAAAAATTAAAAAAAGGAAAACATGAACCGAGAGTCTTGAGCAAAGACTTCCCGTGAACAAACGTAAAATATTATGAACCGGAAGACATGCATTAAGTCTTCTGGTGAAGAAACCAAAACAAACTACAAACCGAAAGATATGCGTTAAGTCTTCCGGTGAAGAAACCAAAACAAACTACAAACCGGAAGACTTACTCTTGGAGTTCCGGTATGTGTTGGTTAACAAATGTGTTCCAGATGACTTGTTGGAAGAGTTTCGGTTTGCAAGTGAAAAACGAATCCTCTGGAAGAGTTGAAATGCAAATGAAGTGAAAGTGAAAAAAATTTCAAATTATAACTATTTAAACAAGGGTATTTTGGTCCAATATTTTTTAGTGTAGGGATGTGGGTATAAGTGTAGGGGTATGGGGTAAAATTTACAAAAAATGGGCTTAACATAGCCCACCCATCATACATCATCAACAACAAAATAAAATAAAATAAAAATAAATAAATAACTAAATGTCAGAACCGTGATTCAATGCTAATTTTAAGACAATGAATAATTTTCGTTTTCGTTTTGATATGTCTTGAATATGCTCTAATTTCTTTCCTTGTTTTTATTTATTACGATAATTTCGCTTGCCAGAACCGTGTTTTAAATGTTTCCGTTCTAAACTTTTTTGCTTCGCACCAGAGAATTAGACAACAGTTTGTAACTGCGACATTCATTCCAACTTTCTGCGTGGTTCTCGCTTCAATTGTTTTGAGAGATTCCACAACCATTATGGCTGACTCGAGGGATTTTGATGGAGGAAGAGAGGTCAAGGATGACTCGACTGGAACATATTCAGGTTGCATACTGGAAAGTATCTTTAATAAACTCATCAATAGGTAACTATCGGTCTGGTCATCGTTCGGTGAGCTTCCATTAGCAATCTTGATCTCTTTAGAAATGCAAGTACCATTTGTAATATTTATATGCAATGTTCAAGACATGTTTAAATCTTCCGTAGACATGCACACGTCAATGACCTCGTACTTCACAAATCATGACTTTAAACATTACCCTCATTTTCATGTAGTAATAGTATTGCTATGAGTATGTCAAAAAAAAGCGAAGTTGTATATGTAATATATGTTGGTGCAGGGCATTTTCATTCACGCCAAGAATGGTTTTTGTATGGCGCAATCTTGCGACATCCATGTACTTAGTCTTTAGTCTTGAATACACATGTTCTTGAATTGGTGATAAAGAAAACTAGGACGTAGTTGACACTAGAACTTGGAATTAGGATACTGAGTGACGAAACAAAGTGTTGTATTAAAGTTATGCCTTTCGTACACTTGTTGTGAACTTGTTGTTTTATGCATATCAACTTGCTAATGAAGGAATAAACAACCACAATTTTTGCACAATTCTGGATTTGCAATGTCTTCAATTGGTGATGATATGTTGTTTTCTTGAGGCTGCAAAACTATAGTTCCCACATGAGCAACAAATACAGCGAAAAAATGAGCATTGGTAAGAAGCTCACCACAAACCTCATTCTCGTGCTAATGACATGAGACAATATGTTCCCTCATGCTACAACCAACCGGTGGCATAGGGATGGAGAAAATAAATCGGTATGATTTCATTTCGTATCCGTACAACCTCGAAAATAGTTCTATTAGAACCTATTCAAAATTCTGTTTATATTTTGTTCATAATGAGTAGGTTACCATGAAACTTCAAAACCAACTGTTGGATTCTTGAATAGAGCATGTTTTCAAAGAGTATGGCGGGAAACAGTAGCACCCTTTTTCGAAGTGGTTTCGCGAACTATTTAGTAAAGGATTTGTTATTGTCAAAAACCAAAGTTCCTTGAAAAGATGTTCCTGCCAGGACCAAGCGTCGCATGCGCCAAGATCTATTATGAGCTGAAATTTATTCTCCATCCTTTATTCCTCGCGCTTCATCAATCAATATACTTCTAGTCCATGTACCATGACGTTAAATTTTATAGCAGACTTTGAGGAAATAATTTCAATTGATAATCTTTCCCCTCATAAAAATGCATGATACAAATGATAACATTTGTATAACTCACTCTTCCAAATTTGAGGATAGCAAACTATTAATTAGTTTGATTTACAATTTTTGATTCACAACCGCTTTTTGATTTATCCGAAGGAAAAGGTCAAAAGAGGGAAAACCTATTTTTGTATCGTAAACACAATGCGGGGAGAGACCTAGGTAAGTGGTTGGTTAAGCTTAGGGAAGGTACTAGCACCCTAAACTTCTATATTACTCTACAAGAACCTTTTGTTTATTTTTGCTATTTTTGCTTTATTACTTGCTTAAGATATATACTGAGCTAAAGGGTAGAGTGACCTAAAAGACCTAAGGGTTAGTTCTAAGTTTACTCGGCAAGATTCGCATCTTGTGCCTACGTATCCTGGATAGGAAATGGAATCAGATTAATTGTAGCTTCCCTCGAGAGGGAGGTTAGAAACTTCTTGACTATGGTCAAGGTTTCAATAGGGAGTAAGCAATTTTTAAGGAAGCGCTTATGTGGAGTTTTGAGACTCCTATTTCTACGTTGAAATTGTTAATTGAAATTAGGGTTAAGATGTTCCACGGCGGGAAACCCTAAAATAGAGTACGGCGACTCTTTGACCTAATGCTAGGGCAAAGAGAATTTTCATCCACGGCGGGACGCCTAGGCTAATTAGGGTTTGAAACGGTTTAGGGTTAGGACTATTGACTCGGCGGTCAAACGGTTTAGACCTAATCCTTCGGAGGGAGATAAACGGTAAAAACATACAAAGCAACGAAAATCATCACATGGCGAAATTAAAGTGCGGAAAATAAAGAAACCGGTAAAGCGGAAAGCATCGCGACAATCACTCGCGTAATTTACAAATCCCAAAACTGCGGAATTTCGAAGAAGTTTGTTTGTTCGATCCGTTGGGCATTTTGTTGTTCACGTTTTGATTTCCACTTTTTCAGATTGGTTGTTGCGAACAAATTGGGAACTTGATGTTTTTGGCTTGTTTGGCTGGAAAATCAAATTTTGCAAAATAAGTGCTTTTTCAAATAAGTTCTTTTCCAATAAGCACTTTTGAAAATCCCTTTTCCTCTCTCTTTCTCAGTTGCCTCAAATAAGAACAGGAGCTTTCGGATCTTGGCTTTGGCCGAGATTCGAATCGGGAGCCGGTTTAGGAGTAATCTGTTACCCTCCCGACACCCGATGATGATGCTACTCTGAGGGTATCGAAAAAACTAACCGATTGAAACACTAGTCCTATCACCAATTGATTATGCCCTGATATGCTGGACCATAAAATCGGGTACCATCTCCATTTGAACTTCATGCACCTACGCAAGCTTGTTAGTCACAGTGAGCATGCACCAAATTTATGACCCGGTTTTTAGAAGATCATGGCCAAAGAGTATATGATCTTACAAAGAAAACTGAGAAAGATAGGACAAATTTGGGGTATTACACTCTCCAAGCCTCATTTTATTTCATTTCATGAATGTCAGTATTTTCATATTATGATCATCCATATATCATGCATCAAAAGCAAAGTCCAACCATGCTTAGCTCAAATTATGTTTCGTGCTAATTTTGCATTGACCCAGGTCTCACCGTTGATTTATTATCCCTTGACCCAAAAGTCCAATTGTAGTTGGAACTCTGTTTTTTCAGTCAGTTGTTATCCCTCTTCTACTCAACATAAATCTTCATCAAACTATTCTTTTACTTCCATGCTACCAACAAAGCAACCTTTTTTCTACAAGAACTATAGAGTTTTTATTCCCTTTGGGATACATAGGCACTTGGTTGCAAAACTTGGACAAACTCAATAATAAAAACCTTTTGTTTTCCCCCTCTTATCTCATTCATGCATTCCCTTAGCAAGTTAATCTTTAGATATACACACCCTTTTATTAGAACAACAAGAGTGGATCTCTTTGAGTACAACAGACGTGAGGGGTGCTAACACCTTCCTCTAGCGTAATCGACTCCCAAATCCAAATTTAGTTATGAGACCATCTTTTCCTTTTGAGGTTTTCTCGATGTTTACCATTCATCATTGGGATAAATAAAGTTTGATGGCGGCTTTGTGCATTTTTCGCGTAATAATAGCTGGCGACTCTGCTGGGGAATATCTCTAAGCTAGTCATTCCTAGCTCTTGTTTTTTTTCTTTTTCTTTAGGTGTTTGTCTTTATGTTTTATTTGGTTTATTCTTTTCATTCATTGTATCTTCACCATTCATTTTATCTTGGATACTGTTGTACTATTGGGATGGGTTATTGTTGAGAGATAAGGCCACTACCCAGGCTTAAGGATACGCGTAGGATTATAGTGGATAGTCGTGTTGACATGAGTAGCGCTTGATACGTATAGTTGGCACGGGACCCACATTCAGACGAGGTTTTCTTGGATATATCTTTTTCTGGCATGCCTTTGCAGTAGACAGGGTGTTTTCATGGAGAACATACGACTCTGGAGACCTTTTTGGAAATCAGTGGAGGCCTCCTTAAGGGGTAGTAATGTCTTGCGAGTAATTGTAAAGGCATTGTTACTTTTCAACCTGAGAGGTAGAGAAACTAAGGACCTATTAGGAACTTCTATCCAAGACTAAAACCCACATGTGAGAGGGAATTGGTTTTTGTAGGAAACTTTGACTTCCATCCTACTCGATTTTCTTATGTTCCTTATAGAGATGGACTTTTGAACCTAGTTCGTTATCATTACTGCAAGTATCCAGTATATGTGGAGGCTTTGATTTCATGTCCTTGCATTCATGGCATCAAATCATATTGTAACATTCATGTCCTCTTATTTCCAGGGATCTTGTCTTTGAGTCTTGTCGTTAAGTCTTTTTCTTGCTTAAAACTTGGATCAAAGTATGTAGATTCCTTGGAAATAATTAAACATGGAATATCATTGCATCTATTTCATAGCATTTGTATCCATCAACATTGCATACCATTTCCACACAAAAAACTCATTACGCCTTTGTCCATGACAACCCACCTGAATTCCTGGTACCCGTTCTAAACAGGTAGTAGCTGTTGAAAGACAACAAAGTGTTTGAAGTAAGATTAATGTAGACACCTGAAATGGCCAAGTTGGAATTTGTTGGTAGGTATGTCAAGGAACAACCTTTAGTATGTTGAGGTGGAGAATGTTAAGCCTCCACCAGGCTTTACTGTGACGACCAACCCATTATACGATCTTTTGCCTGATGATGATCCTCCAACAGTAAACATTCCTACTCAATCCTAGAGGATGCCAATGACTGGTCCTATGAAGGAAAGGTTTTGTGCCCTTGAGGAGAAATTATAAGCTATGAAAACACATGACACGCCTGAGCTTGATGCCATTGATATGTGCCTAGTGCCAGACTTGGTGTTTCCTCTGAAATTCAAGGTACCCAACTTCGAGAAGTACACAGGTCTCAGTTGCCCAAAACATCATTTGGTGATGTTCTGCCGAAGAATGACTTCCTTTACTCACGACGATAAGTTGATGATTCATTGTTTTCAAAATAGTTTGAGTGGGGGATCATTGATTTGGTACATGGATTTAGAAAGAAGTTGTATCTAGTCATGGAGGGACTTAGCCAACGCTTTCCTAAAGCAATACCAATACAATTTGGACGTGTCTCCCGGACCGACGCAATTGTAAAGCCTATCTCAGAAGAGTAGTGAATATTTCAAAGAGTATGCACATCGGTAGAGAGAATTGCCGTCTAGAGTGAAACCACCACTTTTAGACAGAGAGCTAGTTAACATGTTCGTGGATACCTTGTTGAGCCTATACTTTGAGAGGATGGTTAGAATTACATCATTTGACTTTTTGACTTGGTGAAAGTTGGAGAACACATCGAGAACGACCTTAAGAATGGACAAATTCAAGACAACTTGAGCAACCAAGCTAGCAAGACTGAACCCCTCAGCAATTCCCGAGAGGAAGAAAATAATGAAACTAATGAAGTCATGGCAAATGTTGAGTACTATCATGGTGCACCAACAAGATCTTTTGGTTCCTCATCTTCTCAACGATTATCATTTCCAGTGCCATGCTATCCTTATGGCCAACCAACAATGCCTAGATCTCCCTCTCAGAAACTGTAAGTTCTATGATTTATGGATTGGCTACATTTTGGTAAAATAACATGTTATTAGCAAGATGTTAAACCAGATGTTATGCCATAACAGTCAGACACCATGTTCAGCATGATGTTGTGACATGTGTTAGGACATGTTATACTAGAAAGTTAGGGCATGACTATTTTGGTATTTTTAGCGTGACATTTAAGTGTGTTTTAATTCACACATTTGCATTATCCAAGGAAGGATATTGTGGGAACTTCTGTTTTGACAGATTATGTTAGTTTTCATAAAAGGATCCTTGAGCCTTTTTAGGAAACTTTGTATTTTGTTCCTATTATTATGCTGAAGTTTATGCTTATGATTTAAATTTGAATCCTGGTATTTTTGTGCTTCAAGATCCCAAGCCCAAGTCGACATAAGGCTATTTAAATATAAGGCCTAACCCTATTGAAATAGAGAGTCACATGGAGTTTGGAGAATTAGGATTAGTCGTGTTTTGGTTGGTCTTTAGGGTTTAATGTGTTTTTGTTTATATGTCACTCATGTATCTTTCGATGCATTGAGGTTGACTGATTGTTAATTTTTAGTTGTTCACTCTAAATATTTTAAGAAAAAGCGTATTGTTCTTAGTTAAAACTTTTAAGCAAAACCAAGTATTGTCTTGGAATGTGCTACTTCTATTTTTGGTTGTTGTTGAATTGTCACTGGGTCTGTGACTGATTAGGAAGTCGTAGGGGGATATCATATCTAGAAGGTTTCTAGGTAGAAGTTGTACAAGGTAGGGATTATGCGAGAAGTTTTAAATAGGGGAGTTTAGCTTTAAACTAATACTATCAATGTGAATTTCCTTCCTGACTTGGTAGCCCCCAGATGTAGGTGAGTTACACCGAACTGGGCTAACAACTACTAGTGTTATTTTTAATTTTCTATCATTTAAATCTCAGAATTTTTATTTGTGTGTTCAAGTTACTTTGATCTCGGTGTTGTGACATCTAGTATCTCTGTGCCATAATTTCAATTGGCATTAGAGCAGGTAACCCTGTTTTTTTTTTGGGTGAGCTCCAAGGACTTTGTATTCTGGTCTATGGACAAGGCAAGAACTGAAGAAAAATCCACTCAAGGAAAAGGGACAAAGTGTCATGGATGTAAAGGATTTGTTCACACTAAAATTGAATTCCCTACATACCTCAAGGAACATAGGAAGGGATTGTCTGTATGTTGGTCTAATGATGAATCTGAAAGTGGGATCAATAAAGAGTATGTCAAGCATGTAAACTACAAAGATTGGCACAAGATGCTACCATTTTTTCTTCATAGATATCAAACATTTGTTCGTACTTCAACAGGGGAAACTCCTTTCTCTCTGGTATACGGCATGGAAGCAGTGCTCCCCATAGAGGTTGAAATCCCATCAATGAGAGTCTTGATGGAAACCAAATTAACAAAAGCTGAATGGTGTCAAAATAGATACGATGAGCTAAACTTGATAGAGGAAAAAAGAATGACAACTTTATGTCATGTTTAACTATATCAACAAATAATGAAGAAAACTTTCGACAAGAAGGTTTGACCTCGTGTATTAAGAGAGGGTGACCTTGTGCTTAAGAAAATTCAATCATTCCTTACAGATTCTAGAGGAAAGTGGACTCCTAATTATGATGTCCTGTATATTGTTAAGAAAGAATTCTCGGGCGGTGCCTTAATGCTCACAACTATGGATGGGGAAGAGTACACTCGTCCCACAAATGTTGACGTAGTCAAGAAATACTTCGCCTAACAAAAAAAAAGCAACAAAAGAGCGTCTCGATGGATCGAAAACCCAAAAGGGCGGTCCACGCAAAGGTTAGAGGCATAAAAATAATAATATCATCCTGGTAGATTGAAAACCCGAAAGGGCAATCTAGGAAAAAGTTAGGATATATGGCAAGTAACTGCATCAAACCAAATTGGATTATCTGAAGCAGCCACGCCTATCAAAGAGCTCTCAGATCAGGATCACCTTCGCCAAGAAGTTCAAAGAATATTGGGAATTCAAAGTTTATAGGGGGAATTCAGTCATTATATTTTAATGTAGTCTTTTCTATTTAATTACCATTTTCTCACTTTGTAATGATCCATGGAAACACACTGTTTGCGGGTTACCATTCTATCAATAAAATTTGAGCTTTTGCCTATTGTTGCACCCCAAAATTTGCCCAACCTTTTTACCACTTGGTTTATGTTTCATTGCATTAGCATAGCATAGTTCTAGCCTTTTCATAGCATAGCATCCTTCATTTAACAGGGGATCGAGTGTGATACATATCAAGAGAAGCCTAACCAGAGGTAATATTCAAGCTTAAGAAGTTATCAGGGGCATCAGGCAGATGGTTGAGTTCTTGAGGACTTTGAATACTTGTATGGGGCTCAACTCCTCACTTGGAGCCAGTTGAAAATCAACAGTGGATTGTAATGCCTTGATTAAGGAGAGAATGTGTGGGTAGAGATCATTTAAGTACCTTGAAGGTCATGTTAGAGCTCAATCAAGTCATTTTATCAAATGCAAGAGCCACAGTTGAAGTGGATGCAACTAGGGTTTCATCTAGTTAATCCTAGGCCAAAATGAGCAATTGAAGAAGATCAAAGCCTACTTCTAGGTCATTGAAACCATGAAATGAGATGTTGAGGCATATGAAATATTGTTTTAAGATCAAGTTGAGAAGAATCAAGAGTGGTTGGAGTTGTTAAGTCATGGTTCCTAGGGTAAAATCCCCTATTTAGTGCCAAACTTCCAAGCCATGTAAGTCAAGATACAAGTCTCATATGACTTTGGCCTCCACATGAATGTTGTAGAGGATTCTCTTAGATTTAATTTGAGTACTATAAGTCCTCCATTAGATTTAGAAAACTCAAGTTATGGTCCAGACAAGTTACAGGTCCTCAGATGCATCTGAAATTTGTCTATGAAAATCATCTGACTTCCAAGCTATTTTTGACCTAGAAAGGTGTTTCTCATAAACTTTTGGCCAACATGAAAGTTGTTCCTCATGATCTTAGCTTTCCAAATTGTATTAGAAGTCTTCCATCAGATTTTTAGAGCTCAAGTTATGAGGTTTACAAGTTAGGGGTATTTTGGGAAAGTGAGATTATAGGCCATTTTCAATCATAGGTCAAAATCTCCAAATTGCATTTGTCAAATGGATTTTTTTCCAACATGGAACTTGTTCAAAATGTGGTTTTTAGGCTAAACAAGAGCTCATGGTGAATTTATTTGGCTCATACCAAAGATTGGTGTGAAGTGGTTTGAATAAAGAAGAAATTCAAAGGCATTTTTGGTGGGAAATGGAAATAAATGATTATGGGTCCAAAACAAGTCAAATAACCACTCATTTTAATCAGAAATCATGTTTTAAATACATTGAAAATTGTGGAATTTTCATTTGAAGGATGATTCATGGCCTTTCATAAGATTTCTTCACATAAAAGTTACATCACACAATTCCTTCACAAAGGCAATTTGGAGACTCCTTTTGGGTTGAACTCATTCTAAATGAAATATGCAAGTCATCCAAAGCTTCCAATGCAAGCTATGAAGCCAATGTCATGTATTGCCATAATCAAATTTTGGAAGGAAAGTTGGATTTGGATCTTTGATTTTGGGCTTGGGCCTGAGCTCTAGAAGGTTCTAAACAATCCTATAAAGGTCTAGGAGCTCATCAGAAACAAGGTTGGTGATTGATTGGGGCTGAGAGCAAAGATCAACATTGAAGCTTGAAGAAGAAAAGTGAAAAAGTGAATTTCTGTTTGAGGATGTTTCAAGCACAATTGAAGCTTCAATCATCTTCTAACATCACCACCGATTGAATCTGGAAGGTTTCGGAGAAAGAATCAAGCCAGAAATGCCTCCTATTGAAGCTTGAACTCAGGTTCTTACTTCTTGAAATTACACTCCATTTATGTGTTTTCAATGCATTAGAATCATGTGGTTAGGTTCACCTTAAGTTATAGATGATTTCTCGGCAAAGAATTTGATGTTTAGTGACATTTTAGGATTAGATCCGTTTTAGGTTGAGATGAAGAATTTTTTATTCGTGGGATTTTAGACTGTTTAAGTAGTATATTTGGATTCCTCTTGAAATTTCGTGTGATTTTCATTCAAGAATTATCGCGATTGGTTGAGTATTGAGAGAGATAGGAGGATTTGAAGTTGGCCAGAAAAGCTTTCGTCACCGGCCGACCACGGGTGTGCGCGCGGGCTGCTTCAATGTGCAAAAAATTTAAAAGGTTGAAGATGCAATCTCCTCTGTCCGTGCGTGTGAGAAGTTGGACTTATTCCACACATCCAAGCGCTCAGGAAGTGCCACGTACGCGTCCCCTTAAACGTCGTCGTTTTGTTTAGTTGGAGGTTCCAAGTCCATTCAGCGCTACATGGTCCATGAGTGCATCAGTTCGAATCCCAGTGTGGTTGTGTTTGATTAATTCTGAGAGAGAATTGAGTGAATTGTTTAGATGTTGGGCCTTTGCTCCACGTGCTACGCGCACCCCTCCCTTCCAGGCCCAACAAGATTTCAAGAGAATCTCTTACCATACGCACCCCCTCTTGGACATTATAATGAGAATTTTTTTGCTGAATTTTAATCAAATGGGCCTTGCACCCTACGCTACTCCCACCCCACGTTTCTTGGGCCCAAGCGCACAGCTTTGTGTTTTCTTACTAGTTGCACCCTTCCTGTTATTTTGTTTCAATTTCTTTTCTTTATGTTTTTAGTTTAATTGCTTGTTTGAATAAATCATAAAAAATAGTAAATATCATGAATAAATTCTGAAAAAAATTATGGTTGTAGATTTAAGTGTTTAGGATTTTTTTTCATGCTTTTCATTTTATTATTTCATGCATTTTCCATTTTATTGCATATTTTCTTTGTAGTGCATTTTTAATAAATGAGATAATGATGTTATGAATTTGTTGATTTTCTTTCTCTCTCATATTTTGGAGTTTGATGTTGAATTTTTGTGTGCTGTTTGTATATATGCTAATGTTGCTATATGATTTTTTTTGGATTTTTTAGATGATTTTAAATAGGGTTTTAGGGTAATTGTTTAGGAGTATTCTTTAGTGATGGTACACCCTTGAGCTTTAGATTTAGTTTAGGCACTTTGGTTTAGATTTAACCTCTGATTTTTCTACCATAGAATGTTAACACATATTAGATGATGTAGGATTTTCTTTAGATTTTTTAGGATTGATTTTCCCTTAGTTTCCTATTTTACAAATGGACCTTAGAATAGGTAGTTATTAGGAGATAACACTTGTGGTTTCTTTAGCAATTCAAGTAGGTGATGATCTTTCCTTAGGATTAGTTCCCTTTCAAACATTCCTTTGCTTAATTAGGATCCTTCATTGTGGGTATAATTCCTCATGTAGAGGAATTCCCTGCCTTTCACATTGGAGTTGAGACTAAGCAAGCTTTCTAAAGGAAATGGATTTGGTTGAGTGTCTGTGGCAGGTTCCTGTGGAACTTACCTTGCTTCTCATTTCCATTCTCCTAAAAATTTCTCATTCTTTCCTCTTTAGGAACCTTATTGAGGTAGCTCAGTCCCTCCTGTGGGGGGAATATGGCACACCTCTTGAAGGAGCTAAACCCCTAGGTTTCCCCAAAGATCTTTTTGTTGGTTGAGTGCCTGGGATAAGCTCCTGTGGAGTTTACCCTAGCTTCCCAACACCCAATTTTATTCCTTAGGATAGAAGTTGGTTTGATTGCTTGGATTGATTTCCTTCCCTTGAATATGGTAGACTTGAAGAACAGTTACAGAGTTTGGATTGGATTGCTGTCAGAAGATTGCTCTGCTGTGGAGATTGCTGGCTTGTTTTCCCTGTCTGTTTTCTTCTTGTTTAACTATATTGATGTGTATTGGTGTGACTTGATTGGTGTGTTGAATTTAGATTTAGGTCATGTAGTTGAATAGGCCTAAGAGCATCCTAAGGGTTGAGTTTCTCCCCTTGCTTGTATTGCATTAGAGGTTGAGTTTCTCCATCTGCTTGTATTTTTACTGTGTGGCTTTGCTTGCTGGTATTCGGTAGAGCTCCGCTCCCTTGCCTGTGTGGTTTGCGGTTTGTTTAATTGCATTTACTTTCTTTTACCATCTTTGCAATTATTCGTATCTGGCTTGAGGTTGAGATGACCTTGTGGAGGCTTATGCCCCACACACATTTCCTCCCTCACTTGCATTGCATGCATCTTTACAGAAATTTCTGTACAGTTTTTCTGTTTAATGTTTGATTTCCATTACCATGTTCCCCTAGAAGCTCTGACTTCTCTTGTTCAAGAGAAGTTACGACAGACATTAGGATCCTAACCATGCATGATAACAGTAGTTAGTTTCCCCTTTAACCTCAACCGTAGGACGAATATTGCATGATAACTGTAGGATCGAGACCGTTTCCCCGTAGCGAGTCTATTTCTCTTCTTATCTCAAACAATAGTAAAAAAAAATAATAAAGGCAAGTTAGTACAAGTGCGTTACGAGCCTTAAGATACTTGGGAAATGATGTTTGAGCGGTCTCCTCTCAATCATCTAGAGTGTTTAGTATATGTCCTTTGGACGATATGCGACGCATTCGCTCCTAAGTCATAGTCTCTAGTGCTGTACAAACTACAGACAACTAAAAAACACTTCTTTTCGTAAAAAACAGAAAACAAAGATCAAATCTTTTTTTGTCCTCTTGGACCCTTAATCAGGAAAACTCTTTGTGTAAAGAGAGTTCTGTTAACTTTCAGTTCTACTGCGAACGGTAATGCCTAAGTCTCCAAGGATCGAGCTGCAAACACCAACTGCTGGAACTGATTGTTAACTTTACTTGGATAAAAAACAGCTGAACAAACCTGTGTTCTTCGTAGCCTGAACTACGTTTGCTCTAATCTTTCATGCCGTATGAAAGTACGTAGGCACAAGATGCAATATCTTGGCGAGAAACCTTCCCCCGCAGTTAGGCGAACTACGTTGACTTTGATTTCTCGTTCCAGACGGGAATACGTAGGCATAAAGTGCGATACTTTGCCGAGTCATTTTCTTTTCTTTTTAGACCAGACCTTTAGCGTAAATAGATTTAACAAACCCGTCATATAAACACAACAAGCGTGGATCCCGTCGAGTACGATGGACGTGAGGGGTGCTAATACCTTCCCCTTGTGTAACCGACTCCCGAATCCAGACAATGGTTGCGATGACCTTGTCTTATACCTTTTCGTCAGCTTTTTTCCGATCGTTTCCTTTCCCGTTCTGAGGGATAAATAACGAAAGGTGGCGACTCTTCTGTCATTGTCGGCCTCGTTTTTCGCAGTAGCGACAGCTGGCGACTCCAACGGTTCCCTGTGCGAGTCATTCCTAGCGCTTGTGTGTTTACTTGTTGGGTTATGTTTGTTTATCGATTTTTTTACTTTCCGCATTTTATTTTCAGTATGATATTATTATTATTATGCTGTCGTGGGAAGAGGCTCTGATGAGTGATAAGCCACACCCAGGCTTGAGAGCTACATAGATTTAGACGCAGATTTGTGGTGAACCTGTATGTTAGGCATGCACTAGTTCCCATGAAATCTGTACTCAGACGAGGTTCTTTGCGATGATTTCCATTTCCAGCCCAGTGGGCCGTTGAAAGGATTTCAGACCTTAGGATTGTCGACTATGGGGACCGATCATTTGTGATTCAGCTAAGTGAGGCCACTTCAAGAGATGATGATGCCACCCCTTCTGGGTATCGTATCATTGTTTCTTGAAAGTCTGTGATGCTGATGAACGCATAGGATGTCGTACCTTTGTCAGTGATTAGGTCCATACCAGTGAGCGGGGTCGGGTTTATTGCAGGAAACAGTAACCTTCAGACAACCTGGTTTTCTTGTCAGTGAATCAGTTTTGTGGGTTTCGGTAGTACTGTATTATCAGAGTGTGGTATTTTCTTGCTGAAGCTAAATTATGATCTGCCATAGCACTTTACAGCACAGCACGACACTTGATCCCCTGCTGCATCTTGCATCTGCACTTACATTTTCATATTGCATTGCATCTAACACGTATCTGTGTTGCAGGTGTGTAGTTCCCCTTCGATTCTAGCAATCTCGTCCTTTCTGTGTTCGTCATGGAGCCTAGTGTGAGAAGAACTTTGGCCTACAAATTTCCTACTCCGGATATTACTACTCTGAGGGGTTTGGTTTCCTTTCCCGGTAAAGAAGTGATGGGAGATTTCCGAAGAACTTATGGGAAGCTACTCAGTGTTGTGTGCAAACCGTCGATGTATGAGTTGAACGGACTCCAGACTCTACTTCAGTTTTATGATCCCCCACTGCGTTGCTTCACATTTCCGAGCTATGTGCTAGCCCCCACTTTGGAAGAGTTCTCTGTCCTATTGGAGATACCCATTCTTGCGTAGGTACCCTTTTGGCCTACCGATCAGGAGCAGATCTGGCTAAAATTGCTCTAGCTCTGCATGTTGATGTTTCTGAGTTTGAGGGAAAGGCTGTCAAGAGAAATGGAGCCTGGGGATTCCCACTATCTTTTTTAGCTGAGAGAGCCCGACACTATTCCAAAAAGGAATGTTGGGTGGCATTCAAAGCTATATTGGCCTTGTGTATATACGACATCATGCTATTCCCTAATATTCCAGACTTCGTGGATGTGGATGCTCTTCGCATCTTCGTTTCAAAGAATCCAATCCCAAACTTGCTCGGAGACGTGTACCATTCGGTGCACTACAAGAATGAAAATAGAAGGGGCAAGGGTGTGTCCTGTTGTGCTTCATTGTTCTACAGGTGGTTTGTCACTCATCTACCGAAGGACGGTCCTTTTATAAAGACAGCAGAGACGAAGGAATGGTCAGAGCGACTGATGAGCTTGTCTGCCGAAGACATCGACTGGTTTGATAGAGAACGTCTGGGGAGTGAAATTATCTACAGTTGTGGGAGCTTTCCTAATGTCCCTCTTGTGGGTAGGAAAGGTTGTATCAACTACAATCCACCCGTTGCTATCAGAAAATTCGGGTATGCTTTGAGAGGACCTCCTAAAGACGAAGAGGTACAGGAATCTCTGTACCTCACTGGCGTATTAGAAGGAGATGATCTAGTTAGGTTTGAGCACGCTTGGAACAATTTTCATCGAAAGGGAAAGACCTCATTAGGAAAAAGCAATGATCAGACTTATCCTCCTTATGTGGATTGGATTCGTAACAGAGCAGCGAAAGTGTTGATGCCTTTTCCTCATGTCAAACAGGATGAACCTTCTGAGCCTACCATGATCGAGATCCAGAAGTACGAGCAGCTTCAAGCTAAGAATGCGGAGCTAGTCAAAGCCAATGAAGAATTTGAAAATGAGATCGCTCAGCTTTGAAGAGAAAAGAGTGAAGCCGTCTACACCTGCAAGAGGCAGACAGAGATGATCAACCACCTGGGCGCCAACTTGACCAAAGAGACCGATGCTAGAGAGCGTCTTGGGTTGGATCTAAAGGCAGCGCATGGGGTATTGACCACCAAGAAGCAGGATCTAGATAGGGTATACCGGAAGTTGACCCAGTACGAGAAGCTGTGGAATAGTACCTTGGTTAGCCACAAAGAAAGGGAAGAAAAGCTGAAGCAGCAGATAGTCCAGATGGAGGCACAGGTTGAGGCCAAAAACAAGAAGATAGAGGTTGAAGCCTCACTCTGACGAGATGCCCAATATAAGGTAGTTGAGCTCAAAGCTAACTTACTGGATTATCAACTACGGGCTGACGCTAAAAGGAGTAGGGTGGAGAATCATTCTGAGGAAGGTGTGTATGGGAGCATCGCTGAGAACCTCCCGGATGCCATCAGACAAAGGGATCTGTTGATTTAGGGCCTGCTCACCCAGCCTGACCATCCTGATATGAAGAAGTTACTAGAGGATTTTCGTGCCCGTGGCCGCACTTGATTTTCTTTGTATTTCTTTGTACCTTTTATATGCTGATCACCACCAGGCTTGTTGGTTGGGGTCATGCCGCTGCTTCAGTTGTACTTTGCTTTTGTTGTACGCTACCCAAGCGGGTTTTTCATATATATATGAGGATTTCTTTTCCATGATTGGACAATAGACTTTATTTGTCTTGGAGCTAGAATCGAGGGGGACTTCCTCCTAATGCATGGATACATGTTTGCATTTGCATAAAACATTTGCATGACAGGGACTTTGTACTGTATTCCCTAACCATCTGATGATACAGGTTCCAGGATTGCCGAACACCGAACTCATCGTTACTCCACCAGAAGCAACTATAAGAAAGTCATGGACCAAATGCAGTCAGAGATGCAGGAGATGCGTGACCGCATGGCTCAGTTTATGCAAGTGATGAAGACCGTGGCTAAAGGCCAAGAACAGCTCCAGACTCTCGCGCAGCCCCTGATTGCACGAGTTGATAACAACGGTGTGCTACATGGAGGTACGGATGCTAATCGTCCTCATGGTGAAACCCCTTAGGCTGGTGATGCTATACCAGTAGCCGCTCTTGACGCTGGTGAGAACATTCTCGGGGCTGGTAATGGGAATGCTGGTAATAGGAACAGTAACTTGGAAACCAATGGGAACGTTGTTGGCAATGGTAACGCTGGTTTCAACACTGGTGCTGGGAATACCGGTGTGAATGTGGTTAATGGTAATACGGGATTTGCTGGTGTGAATATGGGCTTTGGTAACGCTGGTGGTGCCAATGCTGGATTTGGTAATCAGGGTTTTGGAACTATGAGTAACAATGGTTACGGAATGGGTTCCTACAATATTGGCTTTGGGACAGCGACTACTAATCAAGAGCTCGGTAATCTGAGGTATGACCCCAGGTTTTTCCAGAATGGTCATGGTTGCAACGCTGCATACACTAGGTACGACAATAAGGGTCCTCATTGGGGTGAAGACCGCCAAGAAGATGCTTTTTCTGGCCAAGGCATGGGTTATGAGAGGCTTACTGAAAATGATCGCAAGATCAAGATGCTAGAAGAGCAGATAAAAGGAATAGCCAACCAGAATTCTGTGGGTTTGGATATGGCAAACATGGGATTGGTTCCTGGGCTGAGGGTGCCACTCAAGTTTAAGGCTCCTGCATTCGACAAATACAAGGGAGACACATGTCCCAGAGTGCACGTGCGATCTTATTACAGGAGAATGTCTGCTTACTCTAACGATGAGAAGATGCTAATACACTTCTTTCAGGATAGTCTGTCTGGGCCGTCGTTGGAATGGCACATGGGACTAGAACCTACTCAAATCGGAAGTTGGAAAGAACTATCCGAAGCTTTCGTGAGACACTACCAATATAACAGTGATCTTGCTCCGAATCGGGTTCAATTGCAGAATCTCTCTCAGAAGACTGGTGAAAGTTTCAAAGACTACGCCCAGAGATGACGCGAGTTAGCTGCAAGAGTACAACCACCCATGGTGGAGAGAGAGTTGATAGATATCTTCGTGGGTACATTTTCAGAGCTGTATTATGATAAACTTCCCAACGGTTCAATGAGAAATTTCTCTGACTTGATTCTGATGGGTGAGCGAGTTGAGAATGAAATTAAGATTGGTAAGCTTCAGACTGGTGAATCAACCTCAGTCGGAGGTGGCAAGAAGGCTTTCGGGGGTAAAAAACAAGGAGACATTAACTCCGTGTACAGCGCTCGAAGGAAGAATAGGAGTCAAAACTGGCGTATGCAGCAACAAGTTGCTAGTGTGACAATCCCTGCACCGCAACAACAGCAGCAACAACCTCAGCAGCAGTCGAGGCAACAAAATACTAATCAACGAAGAGTTCAGAATCAAAGGCCGAAAAGGATATTTGATGTACCTCCAGTATCGTATGCTGAACTTCTTCAGACTCTGTTGAGATTACAATTGGTTGAGAAAAGGACCTTGGCCCCGCCGACGGGCACACCTCCATATGGGTATGACGCCAATGAGCATTGTGAATTTCATTCTGGGGCGCCCGATCATAATATTGAAAACTGTCAGGCTTTCAAGCACAAGGTGCAAGATTTACTTGATAGTACAACCATTAATTTCGGTACGGAAGGACCCAATATTGTACAACAACCAATGCCAAAGCATGGGGCAGCGGGAGCGAACGCTATTCTGACAGATGCAGTGGTAGATTTGGTTGTGAATGTGGAGGAACTAAAGACACCTCTGGGTTACGTGAAAAGTCGTTTGTTGAAAGGGGGAGTTTACCCCGGATGTGATGAGGGCAGTATAGATTGTTCAACTAGGCCCGAGGGTTACGATAGTTTGAAAAGCGGAATTCAGAGCATGATTGATGAGGGTACGTTACAATTTGACCGCACTGTTGCCGAGGAAAAGCCTGTTGAGGCAATGGTCGAAGAGCGGGGTGAGATTGCCACTGTTACGATACCATTCAAGTCTGTCACGATATCAGCGCCTGCTAAGCGGCCGACTATCACCATCACTAAAGCAAAACCCATTCCGTATGAGAGCACCAAGGTCGTCCCTTGGAGTTATGGAGCGAAAGTGTATTGTAATGGTGAGAGAATTAATCTGGATGATCTGCCGGTGGAATTAGTTGATAATCTGGTAGGAGCGGGCGGTATTACCCGTAGTGGAAGAATCTTTACTTCGCCAGAAGTAGAAGCAGAAAGAATTGCGAAGGGTAAAAGCAAGGTGAATGAGGGTGGACCTTCCCAAAAGAAGGAGAAAGAACCATCGAATAAAGACGTGGAGGAGTTTATGAGGCTAATTCGGAAAAGTGATTACAAGATCGTTGATCATTTACAGCAAACTCCTTCAAAAATCTCCATTTTGTCTTTATTGTTGTGTTTCGAAGCTCACCAGAACGCCCTGTTGAAAGTGCTTGAGACGTCCTTCGTACCTCAGGAGATTTCTGTTAATCAACTTGAGGGGGTAATGGTCCATGTGAATGCGGGGCATGGTCTGGGGTTTATTGATTTTGACTAGACGCCTAGAGGTCGCGACCACAATAATGCTTTGCACATTTCAGTTGAGTGCAGGGGCACCGCCATGTCCCATGTTCTTGTTGATACCGGGTCATCCCTAAATGTGTTGCCTAAAAAGGCACTGTTGAAATTGGATACTCGAGGAATAATTTGCACGCCCAGTGATCTGGTAGTAAGAGCGTTTGATGGAACCAGGAGGTCTGTGTTCGGGGCGCTGACGTTGCCAATACAAGTGGGTCCAGAAGTATTTGACACCGTGTTCTATATTATGGACATCCAACCAGCGTACAGTTGTCTACTTGGAAGACCGTGGATTCATTCCGCCGGAGCTGTGACATCCACGCTTCACCAAAAGCTGAAATATATGGTTGATGGCAGTATTGTTACTGTGTGTGGTGAAGAGGACATTCTGGTCAGTCATTTATCATCCTTCAAATACGTCGAAGTGGACGGAGAAATCCACGAGACGTTGTGCCAAGCCTTCGAAGGGGTGAAGATTAAGGATGAAGCTCCTGTGAGCAGCAAAGGTCCGGAAGTGGCCATGTCTTCGTATAAGGAAGCCAGGCGGTGGTACAGACCGGAGAGACCAAGAGGGGGGTCAAGTCTTAGATATTCCTGTCAAGCAGGACAAATTTGGGTTGGGGTACCGCCCATCATCGTCATCTTCCCCACAAAGCGCACCGAGGTTCCGAGGGCCGGTTGTGTTTACTCCTAGAGGAGTCAGCTACGAGAGGATCAATGTTGTGTCCGATGCTGAAGACGGAGACAGTGACTGCGATATGGATGCTTGGATCAGACCCAGCGTACCAGGGCAGAGCTTATGCAACTGGTCAATCCAGAATGTTATCCAAGTGACAACGAAACAGTAATGCTTTGTTTTCCAATTATTGTACAATCCTATGTCTTACCCGGGGCGTAGAGATTTTATTTCAGGGTCTGTTTGCTTACGTGTATGCTTTGTTTAATCATTGAATAAAGGCGTTTTTACTTACAAATTTTGTGATCCTTGTCTTTCTGTTTTTATTTTTGGCAATAAAATGGCAACGTGGTTATGTGCTTTGTTTGCATATCATTTGAAGCGTTTAACCATTTTTCTTGCAGGACTCACATAATTTCAGATGACACCGACCAAGAACTTCCTATGACTCGTTTTGACTTTGAGCACCCGATCTTTCAAGCCGAAGAAGAGATTGTTGAGGATAATGACTTATCAGAAGAGCTGACTCGGTTGTTGAAGCAAGAAGAGAGGGTTATTCTGCCTCATCAGGAGGAAATTGAAGTCATTAACTTGGGGTCTGAGGAATGTGTCAGGAATATTCGTATAGGGGCTGCACTGCAGAGTGATATCAAGCAAAGGCTTATCGAGATACTTCGAGAGTATAGTGATATATTTGCTTAGTCTTACAAAGATATGCCCGGGCTAGATACTGATATGGTGGTTCATCATTTGCCATTGCGAGAGGAATGTTCGCCGATTAAACAGAAACTCAGGAGAACTCGACCAGATATGGCTGTGAAAATTAAGGAGGAAGTGCAGAAACAGTGGGACGCTGGTTTTCTTGCTGTTACAACTTACCCTTCTTGGGTCGCCAATATAGTACCTGTACCGAAGAAAGACGGTAAGGTGCGGATGTGCGTTGATTACAGAGATTTGAACAAGGTGAACCCAAAGGATGATTTCCCTCTTCCTCACATTGATGTGTTGGTTGATAATACATCTCAATTCTCAGTGTTTTCCTTCATGGACAGCTTTTCGGGCTATAATCAGATAAAGATGGCGCCGGAGGATATGGAGAAAACGACTTTTATTACCCCGTGGGGAACGTTCTGCTACAAAGTGATGCCTTTTGGTTTGAAGAACGCCGGGGCAACATATCAGCGAGTTATGACAACACTCTTTCATGACATGATGCATAAAGAGATCGAGGTCTATGTTGACGATATGATTGCCAAATCCCAAACGGAGGAAAAGCATCTGGTCAATCTTCTGAAATTATTCAAGAGGCTTAGGAAATTCAGGCTGAGGCTGAATCCTAACAAATGCACCTTCGGGGTGAGATCTGGTAAGCTACTGGGGTTCATTGTTAGCGAAAAAGGAATAGAGGTTGATCCTGCAAAGATAAAAGCTATACAAGAAATGCCAGCACCGAAGACCGAGAAAGAGGTTCATGGGTTTTTGGGGAGGTTGAACTACATTGCCCGGTTCATATCTCACCTAACGGCCACGTGTGAGCCAATGTTTAAGCTGTTGAAAAAAGATCAAGCGGTGGTCTGGAAGGAGAATTGCCAAAGGGCATTTGAGAGAATAAAAGAGTACTTGCAGGAACCTCCAATTTTAATACCCCCAGTAGCCGGGAGACCATTGATTATGTATTTGACGATTCTTGAGAATAGTGTGGGTTGTGTTCTCGGTCAACACGACGAGACTGGACGGAAAGAGCATGCGATTTATTATTTGAGCAAAAAATTCACGGATTGTGAGTCTCGATACTCTATGCTTGAAAAGACGTGTTGTGCACTTGCTTGGTCTGCCAAACGTCTGAGACAATACATGCTGAATCATACAACCATGCTGATTTCGAAGATGATCCGATCAAATACGTCTTTGAGAAACAGGCACTTTCTGGATGGATTGCCCAATGGCAGATGGTACTGACAGTATGATATACAGTATGTCTCGCAAAAGGCTATCAAAGGTAGCGTACTGTCAGAGTACCTGGATGAGCAGCCCATTGACGATTACCAGCCGATGAAGTTTGATTTTCCTGACGAGGATATCATGTACTTGAAGATGAAAGATTGCGAAGAGTCGTTGCATGGTGAAGGTCCTGAGCGGAGTTCCCAATGGCAATTGATTTTTGACGGCGTTGTGAATTCATATGGAAGTGGAATTAGGGCAATCATCACGACTCTCCATGGGACGCACATCCCGTTCACTGCCAGATTGACATTCCCAGTTACTAATAACGAAGCCAAATATGAGGCGTGTATCATGGGTCTTGAGGAGGCTATTGATTTGAGGATTAAAAATCTTGATGTATATGGAGACTCTGCGCTAGTCGTGAACCAGATCAAGGGTGAATGGGAGACCTGTCAGCCCAATCTGATACCGTATATGAATTATGCAAGGAGACTGTTGCCTTTCTTTGACCGGGTAGAGTTTCATCATGTGCCACGGGCAGAAAATCAGATGGCTGACGCTCTTGCGACGTTGTCTTCCATGTACAAAGTTAACTTCTGGAATGAGGCTCCCAGAATAGTTATCTCTCGCCTTGACAGGCCCGCCTTCATATTCGCCATTGAGGAAGCTTCTGATGGCAAGCCGTGGTATTTCGATATCCAGAATTTCCTAAAGAACTAAGAGTATCCGACTGGGGCATCCAGCTACGATAAGAAGACTCTTAGGAGATTGGCTGGCAATTTCTACTTGAATCCGGATGGTGTTCTGTATAGGAGAAATGATTTGGTGCTTCTACGGTGTGTTGATGAGAAAGAGGCTAATTTACTCATGGAAGAGGTCCACGAGGGAACCTTTGGCACGCACGCTGGTGGACATGCTATGTCTCGAAAGTTATTACGGGCAGGGTATTATTGGCTGACAATGGAACGAGACTGTTTCAAATTTGCAAAGAAGTGCCACAAGTGCCAAGTCTATGCGGACAAGATTCAGGTGCCGCCGAGCCCTTTGAACGTCATGGCGTCCCCGTGGCCTTTCTCCATATGGGGCATCGATATGATTGGCAAAATTGAGCCCACCGCATCCAATGGACACAGGTTCATCTTGGTAGCTATCGATTACTTCACCAAATGGGTCGAAGCAGCGTCTTACGCTAATGTTACCAAGCAAGTGGTAGCCCGGTTTATCAAAAAAAGATATCATTTGTCGCTACGGTATTCCTGAAAGAATCATTACTGACAATGGTTCGAACCTGAATAACAAAATGATAAAGGAACTATGCCAGAATTTCAAGATTGAGCATCACAATTCATCTCCCTATCGGCCCAAGATGAATGGCGTTGTTGAAGCGGCCAATAAGAACATCAAGAAGATAGTTCAGAAGATGGTTGTGACATACAAAGACTGGCACGAGATGTTGCCCTTCGCTTTGCATGGTTATCGTACGATGGTACGCACATCAACCGGGGCAACACCGTTCTCATTGGTGTATGGTATGGAGGTTGTCCTGCCATTAGAAGTTGAGATTCCTTCCTTGAGAGTATTGCTTGATGTCCAACTAGATGAGGCAGAATGGGTACGGAATAGATTAAATCAACTCAGTTTGATGGATGAGAAGAGACTTGCATCTATCGTGTATGGTCAGTTATACCAGAGTCGGATGAAGAAAGCTTTCGACAAGAAGGTGCGCCCTCGAAGCTTTCAGACGGGCGATCTTGTGCTAAAGAAGATTCTCCCGCCACAGTCAGATCACAGGGGCAAATGGACTCCTAACTATGAAGGTCCATACATTGTTCGCAAGGTCTTCCCTGGAGGAGCCTTGTTGTTGTCCACCATGGATGGCGAAGATTTTTCATCCCCTGTGAACTCGGACGCAGTTAAAAAATACTTTTCTTAAAGAGACCCGCTGGACAGGAAAAAGAGAGTCCAGGCAAAAATGGGGCATCCCGGCGAACCAAGAAAATAGAAAAAGGTTCGGGCAAAAGTTAGGGATAAAATTGAAAAGATGTATACCCGCGAAGTCGAAAACCTGAGAAGGCGACTTCGGCAAAAAAGGGTATCCCGGTGAATCGAAAACCCGCAAAGGGCGATTCAGGAAAAAGTTAGGGATTGAAAAAGCAAATGACTGCGGTCCGAGTTTGATATTGCATTTCTTAGTGGTTTGGGAGTACCTGAGGGTCGATTATCCAAAACAATCTCTTCCGAGGATGGAGCATCGGGAAAGCGTTAGAGTCAGGCGAGTCATAGGAGGATCAGCTCATGGTGTTTGTCTGTACCATGTTGCTGACATGTATACAATTTTCTCTTTTGTATTCTTGTACATATTTGCATTTTCCTATGTGTGACTTCCTCTTTTCAGGAGTTCCATCTGATGTACAAACGTTGCCTATTTACAGGCTGTTATCAATAAAGCATACTATTCAGTACTTGGTGTTTAATTCTTGTTTTTACTTTTACTGTTTTGTTTGTGGAAGACGCCAATGTTTTTGATAAACTTACATGTGCATAAGCTTGCAGGTCTCGGCCAATTATTGTTAAAAACTTTGAATTAACTGAATAGTTGTCACGGATACTAACCAGGATATTTCCTTTTGCGTAGAATGTCTTGTGTTCGTTCGTGTCTTGCAGGGTCGTCACCTTTGCAGCAAATATCCAAGGGAGGGTGTTCCCCAGCCAGAGCGGGATTCATGTGAAACCTTTTCCTCCCCAGCAGATGGAAGTTGAAGTTTTTATCCCCATAGAGTTGGGAGTGCATCGGAGCAGGATCAGATTATCCTCGACAATTCAAGATTGACTTATTCGATAAGATAAAGTCATCCCCAGCGGGTCAAGATTTGATATCCCCAGTGGAGTGTGCATTCCCGGTGGTTGGTTATGAGCGTATTTACTCCCCAGAGAGAATTCTCATAGAGTACGATCAGAGTACACGAATCGATTCCCAGCTGAGTATCCCCAGCAGGGTAGTTAATCCCCATAGAGCATGATCAGGTGATCAATGGTTTGAAAGGATCATCCCCGCGCAGGACCATCTTTTCTCCAGCAGGTTGTTTTTCCTCCGACAGGATGAACATCATCAGCAGAGTTCGTAATCTCGAGCTTGTGAGCCATTCCCCAGCAAGATGGTTATCCCCTGTAGAGTTGGTTTCACCTTTCCAGCATTTATTTTGCTGGGATATGTCTGTGATATCTGGTTATCCCCAGCGGATTTGGCTTTGTCTTCAGCATTTATTTTGCTGGAGCGTCTCTTTGCATTTGCATATATCATCATATTTGCATCTACTCAAATGTGTAGCATTTCCATGTTGTATGGAGCATTACGCCATTGTCAAACATATGCATTTTGAAACATAAGTCAGGTTGGTTACCTCTTGGCTTTCAGGTGTGTTTCCCTGCAGATAATTGAGATTATTGTTCAGGAAGGTGTCCAGATAGTCAGATTTGTGGCGCGAGATACGCGATGATAGCGTTCGTCCTATCATATCCCCCCTAGTAGAGTTGCTTGGTTAAGTTTCTCTTCTCCCCCAGAGGAGTCCTTCTCAGGTTGCTGTTACGTCAGCATTAAAAGATTTCGTGGTTTAAACTTTCGGAGTTGTTACTCGTGATTTCCACAGTAGAGTTTTTTTCCCCATCAGAGTTGCTTGGTTAAGTTTCTCGTCTTCCCCAGCGGAATTTCCTTCAGACTGTCGTACATCAGTTCAGAAAATCTTGAAGTTGGTACCTGTTGTCGAAATAGGTGTTCGACGGCTGTCGTCAGAATTTCCCCACAAAGTTGATGGTTCAAGTCTCTGGGTTTGCACTTTTATTTAGTGCTTTTCTCGTTTCCTCGGAAATGGAAGGTTGACGTGATGGTTCAACAGTCGACGTGATGGTTCGACAGCTCTCGCTTTTATTTAGCGTGTACTCGTTTCCTCGGAAATGGAAGGTTGACGTGATGGTTCAACAGTCGACGTGATGGTTCGACAGCTCTCGCTTTTATTTAGCGTATACTCGTTTCCTCGGAAATGGAAGGTTGACGTGATGGTTCGACAGCTCTCGCTTTTATTTAGCGTATACTCGTTTCCTCGGAAATGGAAGGTTGACGTGATGGTTCAACAGTCGACGTGATGGTTCGACACCTCTCGCTTTTATTTAGCGTATACTCGTTTCCTCGGAAATGGAAGGTTGACGTGATGGTTCAATAGTCGACGTGATGGTTCGACAGCTCTCGCTTTTATTTAGCGTATGCTCGTTTCCTCGGAAATGGACGGTCAACGTGATGGCTCGACGGTTCGCTCTTTGAGTTCGTTCAACAGCTGACGTGATGGTTCAACGGTTGGCGGTCGACGTGATGGTTCGACGGTTCACTCTTTGAGTTCGTTCAACAGTTGACGTGATGGTTCAACGGTTGGCGGTCGACGTGATGGTTCGACGGTTCGCACTTTGAGCCCGTGATTCGGTCGACGTGATGGTTCGGTGGTTCGTGCTTTGAGTAGTGTTTTTCCTGCTTCTTCGGAAATAAAAGGTTGACGTGACGGTTCAATAGTCAACGTGATGGTTCGACAGTTCATACTTTGGTTGACGTGATGGTCCAATAGTCGATGTGATGGTTCGACGGTCGACGTGATGGTTCGACAGTTTTCACTTTGAGTCTGTGCTTTGGTTGACGTGATGGTTCAACGGCTAGAATTTTGATTCAGTGCTTTTATCCCACTTCTTTGGAGATGGAAGGTCAAGGATGATATTTAGATATGGTATTTGGGCGATGCCCGCTTATTGTGATATATTTTGGGAGGATTGATGGTGGTAATCCAGTTTGTTGACTCGACACCTGTGGCGTCACAAGGTGGTTGATGATGAAATTAAGTCAGTTTTTATCAGATGATTAATCAATTGTCTCCGTGACAACCTGATTCAGTCTTCTGGATATTGCTTTCCAAACAGTTTTTGCAGTTTATTTCTGCGGTTGGAAAATTTCTGGGTTATTTGGTATTCAACCGTCTTCTACCTCGATTGTTTGAAAGTCGTTCGCTTTTCATCCAGTCGGGTCCAAGCCGCTTGAATAGGGGCAGCTGTTGCACCCCAAAATTTGCCCAACCTTTTTACCACTTGGTTTATGTTTCATTGCATTAGCATAGCATAGTTCTAGCCTTTGCATAGAATAGCATCCTTCATTTAACAGGGTATCGAGTGTGATACATATCAAGAGAAGCCTAACCAGAGGTAATATTCAAGCTTAAGAAGTTATCAGGGGCATCAGGCAGATGGTTGAGTTCTTGAGGACTTTGAATGCTTGTATGGGGCTCACCTCCTCACTTGGAGCCAGTTGAAGATCAGCAGCGGATTGTAATGCCTTGATTAAGGAGAGAATGTGTGGGTAGAGCTCATTGAAGTACCTTGAAGGTCATTTTAGAGCTCAATCAAGTCATTTTATCAAATGCAAGAGCCATAGTTGAAGTGGATGCAACTAGGGTTTCATCTGGTTAATCCTAGGCCAAAATGAGCAATTGAAGTAGATCAAAGCCTACTTCTAGGTCATTGAAATCATGAAATGAGATGTTGAGGCATATGAAAGATTGTTTTAAGATCAAGTTGAGAAGAATCAAGAGTGGTTGGAGTTGCTAAGTCAGGGTTCCTAGGGTAAAATCCCCTGTTTAGTGCCAAACTTCCAAGCCATGTAAGTCAAGATACAAGTCTCATATGACTTTGGCCTCCACATGAATGTTGTAGAGGATGCTCTTAGCTTTAATTTGAGAACTAGAAGTCCTCCATTGGATTTATAGAACTCAAGTTATGGTCCAGACAAGTTACATGTCCTCAGATGCATCTAAAATTTGTCTGTGAAAATCATCTGAGTTCCAAGCTATTTTTGACCTAGATGGGTGTTTCTCATAAACTTTTGGCCAACATGAAAGTTTTTCCTCATGATCTTATCTTTCCAAATTGTATTAGAAGTCTTCCATCTGATTTGTAGAACTCAAGTTATGAGGTTTTCAAGTTAGGGGTATTTTGGGAAAGTGAGATTATAGGCCATTTTCAATCATAGGTCAAAGTGAGATTATATTGTCAAATGGATTTTTTTTCAACATGGAACTTGTTTAAAATGTGGTTTTTAGGCTAACCAAGAGATCATGGTGAATTGATTTGACTCATATCAAAGATTGGTGTGAAGTGGTTTGAATAAAGAAGAAATTCAAAGGCATTTTTGGTGGGAAATCGAAATAAATGATTATGGGTCCAAAACAAGTCAAATAACCACTCATTTTAATCTGAAATCATGTTTTAAAGACATTGGAAATTATGGAATTTTCATTTGAAGGATGATTCATGGCCTTTCATAAGATTTCTTCACATAAAAGTTACATCACACAATTCCTTCACAAAGGCAATTTAGAGACTCCTTTTGGGCTGAATTCATTCTAAATGAAATATGCAAGTCATCCAAAGCTTCCAATGCAAGCTATGAAGCCAATTTCATGTATTGCCATAGTTAAATTTTGGAAGGAAAGTTGGATTTGGATCTTGGATTTTGGGCTTGGGCCTGAGCTCTAGAAGGTTCTAAACAATCCTATAAAGGTCTAGGAGCTCATCAGAAACAAGGTTGGTGATTGATTGGGGCTGAGAGCAAAGATCACCATTGAAGCTTGAAGAAGAAAAGTGAAAGAGTGAATTTCTGTTTGAGGACGTTTCAAGCACAATTGAAGCTTCAATCATCTTCTAACATCATCACCGATTGAATCTGGAAGGTTTCGGAGAAAGAATCAAGCCAGAAACGCCTCCAATTGAAGCTTGAACTCAAGTTCTTACTTCTTGAAATTACACTCCATTTATGTGTTTTCAATGCATTAGAATCATGTGGTTAGGTTCAACTTAAGTTATAGATGATTTATGGGCAAAGAATTTGATGTTTAGTGACATTTTAGGATTAGATCCGTTTTAGGTTGAGATGAATAATTTTTTATTCGTGGGATTTTAGACTGTTTAAGTAGTATATTTGGATTCCTCTCGAACTTTCGTGCGATTTTCATTCAAGAATCATCGCGATTGGTTGAGTATTGAGAGAGATAGGAGGATTTGAAGTTGGCCAGAAAAGCTTTCGTCACCGGCCGGCCATGGATGTGCGCGCGGGCTGCTTCAATATGTAGAAAATTTAAAAGGTTGAAGATGAAATCTCCTCCGTCCGTGCATGTGAGAAGTTGGACTTATTCCACACATCCAAGCGCTCAGGAAGCGCCACGTACGCGTCCCCTTAAACGCCGTCGTTTTGTTTAGTGGGAGGTTCCAAGTCCATTCAGCGCTACGTGGTCCATGAGTGCATCAGTTTGAATCCCAGCGTGGTTGTGTTTGATTAATTCTGAGAGAGAACTGAGTGAATTATTTAGATGTTGGGCCTTCGCTCCACGTGCTACGCGCACCCCTCCCTTCCAGGCCCAGCAAGATTTCAAGAGAATCTCTTACCATACGCACCCCCTCCTGGACATTATAACGAGAATTTTTTTGCTGAATTTTAATCAAATGGGCCTTACGCCCTACGCTACTCCCACCCCACGTTTCTTGGGCCCAAGCGCACAACTTGGTGTTTTCTTACTAGTTGCACCCTCCCTGTTATTTTGTTTCAATTTCTTTTCTTTATGTTTTTAGTTTAATTGCTTGTTTGAATAAATCGTAAAAAATAGTAAATATCATGAATAAATTCTAAAAACAATTATGGTTGTAGATTTAAGTGTTTAGGATTTTTCATGCTTTTCATTTTATTATTTCATGCATTTTCCATTTTATTGCATATTTTCTTTGTAGTGCATTTTTAATAAATGAGATAATGATGTTATGAATTTGTTGATTTTCTTTCTCTCTCATATTTTGGAGTTTGATGTTGAATTTTTGTGTGCTGTTTGTATATATGTTAATGTTGATATATGATTTTTGTTGGATTTTTTATATGACTTTAAATAGGGTTTTAGGGTAATTGTTTAGGAGTATTCTTTAGTGAATTCCTTTGGTACACCCTTGAGCTTTAGATTTAGTTTAGGCACTTTGGTTTAGATTTAACCTCTGATTTTTCTACCATAGAATGTTAACACATATTAGATGATGTAGGATTTTCTTTAGATTTTTTATTATTTATTTTCCCTTAGTTTCCTATTTTACAAATGGACCTTAGAATAGGTAGTTATTAGGAGATAACACTTGTGGTTTCTTTAGCAATTCAAGTAGGTGATGATCTTTCCTTAGGATTAGTTCCCTTTCAAACATTCCTTTGCTTAATTAGGATCCTTCATTGTGGGTATAATTCCTCATGTGGAGGAATTCCCTGCCTTTCACATTGGAGTTGAGACTAAGCAAGCTTTCTAAAGGAAATGGATTTGGTTGAGTGTTTGTGGCAGGTTCCTGTGGAACTTACCTTGCTTCTCATTTCCATTCTCCTAAAAATTTCTCATTCTTTCCTCTTTAGGAACCTTATTGAGGTAGCTCAGTCCCTCCTGTGGGGGGAATATGGCACACCTCTTGAAGGAGCTAAACCCCTAGGTTTCCCCAAAGATCTTTTTGTTGGTTGAGTGCCTGGGATAAGCTCCTGTGGAGTTTACCCTAGCTTCCCAACACCCAATTTTATTCCTTAGGGTAGAAGTTAGTTTGATTGCTTGGATTGATTTCCTTCCCTTGAATATGGTAGACTTGAAGAACAGTTACAGAGTTTGGATTGGATTGCTGTCAGAAGATTGCTCTGCTGTGGAGATTGTTGGCTTGTTTTCCCTGTCTGTTTTCTTTTTGTTTAACTGTATTGATGTGTATTGGTGTGACTTGATTGGTGTGTTGCATTTAGATTTAGGTCATGTAGTTGAATAGGCCTAAGAGCATCCTAAGGGTTGAGTTTCTCCCCTTGCTTGTATTGCATTAGAGGTTGAGTTTTCCTCTCTGCTTGTATTTTTACTGTGTGGCTTTGCTTGCTGGTATTCGGTAGAGCTCCGCTCCCTTGCCTGTGTGGTTTGTGGTTTGTTTAATTGCATTTACTTTCTTTTACCATCTTTGCAATTATTCGTATCTGGCTTGAGGTTGAGATGAGCTTGTGGAGGCTTATGCCCCACACACATTTCCTCCCTCACTTGCATTGCATGCATCTTTACAGTAATTTCTGTACAGTTTTTTCTGTTTACTGTTTGATTTCCATTACCATGTTCCCCTAGGAGCTCTGACTTCTCTTGTTCAAGAGAAGTTACGACAGACATTAGGATCCTAACCATGCATGATAACAGTAGTTAGTTTCCCCTTTAACCTCAACCGTAGGACGAATATTGCATGATAACTGTAGGATCGAGTCAGTTTCCCCGTAGCGAGTCAGTTTCTCTTCTTATCTCAAACAACAGTAAAAAACATAATAAAGGCAAGTTAGTACAAGTGCGTTACGAGCCTTAAGCTACTTTGGAAATGATGTTTGAGCGGTCTCCTCTCAATCATCTAGAGTGTTTAGTATATGTCCTTTGGACGATATGCGACGCATTCGCTCCTAAGTCATAGTCTCTAGTGTCGTACAAACTACAGACAACTAAAAAACACTTCTTTCCGTAAAAAACAGAAAACAAAGATCAAATCTTTTTTTTGTCCTCTTGGACCCTTAATCAGGAAAACTCTTTGCGTAAAGAGAGTTCTGTTAACTTTCAGTTCTACTGCGAACGGTAATGCCTAAGTCTCCAAGGGTCGAGCTGCAAACACCAACTGCTGGAACTGATTGTTAACTTTACTTGGATAAAAAACAGCTGAACAAACCTGTGTTCTTCGTAGCCTGAACTACGTTTGCTCTGATCTTTCATGCCGTATGAAAGTACGTAGGCACAAGATGCGATATCTTGGTTAGCAATATTCCCCCGTAGTTAGGTGAACTACGTTGACTCTGATTTCTCGTTCCAGACGGGAATACGTAGGCATAAAGTGGGATACTTTGCCGAGTCATTTTCTTTTCTTTTCAGACCAGACCTTTAGCGTAGATAGATTTAACAAACCCGTCAGATAAACACAACAAGCGTGGATCCCGTCGAGTACGATGAACGTGAGGGGTGCTAATATCTTCCCCTTGTGTAACCGACTCCCGAATCCAGACAATGGTTACGATGACCTTGTCTTATACCTTTTCGTCAGGTTTTTTCCGATCGTTTCCTTTCCCGTTCTGAGGGATAAATAACGAAAGGTGGCGACTCTTCTGTCATTGCCGGCCTCGTTTTTCACAGTAGCGACACCCATATGTTTGCAACTTGTGTTTTAATTACATCTTGCAAAATGACATTTTTACTTTGATAAAAATTCTTGAAACAAAAAGTAAATTTTCCTTTTTTACTTTTTTATGCTTGTGTTTACTTTCCTTGAATTTTTGAACATAAGAAGGAATATCAACAGTTGCTCCAAGAACAATTAAATCTCGAAATGCAGGATCGGATGTGCGTGTGATTTACCTTGAAAGGTTCATTCAAACTGACTGAGAATCTCATCCTCAGTAGAGTGCAGAGCTACTCTATTCCTATTTGAGTTAAACAATGAGCTTGGAGAATTGTTTGGGTTCTTTCCCCAAGAAAAATATATTTTTCTCCCTAGAGAAACTGGAGCCTTACAGCAGGATTTTGCTCCATTGATGGCTATTTTTTTTTATCTCCAATGATATTTCCAAGAGACTAGCTGAGTACCCGGTCACGTTGTGATGTTTATCGCTAATATATCTCTTTCACATGTTTTGTCAGCATAAATTCATATCATACATATATCATGCATATTTGAATTCATATTCATGTTCATGTTGCATTTATTGATAATTCTTATTTCATTCACCTTGGTTGTGTTTATCCTCGAGTGATATGTTTCCTCTCTCCAATAGAGTGGTCAGCCACAAGCAGAAAACGCATATCCTTTCTAACTCCCCACTGAGTTTAATCCTCATGGAATTTTTTGATTTAGTTCTCCTTTCCACACTTGGATAGGACGAATCCCCAGTTCGAGTTCATTCCTCATTGGTTAGCGTCTTGTTTGGCGGTGTCTCTCCAACGTATTCTTAGATTGAGTTGGTCTTGTGACCATTTTGATAACTTGAACCCTCTGAATTAAAAGGGAATTTATTTTGCGTCTTTTAGGTGGTTTACATCCCCAAAAGTAATCGGTTGAAGGTTCCCCAACAAGATAAATTTATTCTGCCTTGGCATCTGTACCTGACAGCAAGTGGCAATCTCTTTATTTGAGAGGCTTGTTTTTTATCCTTGAATTTCCCAGTGAATCGGCAAATGGCAGTCTCTTTCTAAGCAGTTTGTCTATCCCCATTGAAGCTATCATCACATCAAATTTTCTTTCATCTTATGGCATCTCCTCGAAGAAGTCTCGAAGGGAAATATGATGAAGATATTTTTCCCACAAATGGCATCTCTCTGGAGAAGTTTATTGTGAATCCTTATTTTCTATCAAATGGCATCTTTTCGGACAAGTCCCGTAGAGAAGTTTAATTGTTGAATCCTCATTTTACATCATATGGCATCTCTCCGTAGAAGTCTCAAAGAGAAGTATGATGAAGTTTATTTTTCAATCAAATGGTATCTCCCTAGTAAGTCCCTGTGACAAGTTTGATGAAGATCCTTACAAGAAGTTTTTCTCTTTATTTGAGAAATCTGTTTTGAAAAATTAATCGGCTCGCATCTCTTTAGATATCCCTGGGGAAATTATTAACTCAGCAATCAATTACTTTTTTTGAGAAGCTTGTCTGTTTCACCAAGTGAAAGAATTTATAAAGGAGAAACTGAGACCGGTTTCATGGCTTATGTCCAAAAACGAGGGGAAGTTTATTTCAGAAAACTGAGACCAGTTTCATGGCTTATGTCCAGAAACAAGGGGAAGATTATTTTAGAAAATCGAGACCAGTTTCATAGCTTATGTCCAAAAACGAGGGGAAGTTTATTTCAGAAAACCGAGACCTGTTTCATGGCTTATGTCCATAAACGAGGGGGAGTTTATTTCAGAAAACTGAGACCAGTTTCATGGCTTATATTCAGAAACATGGGGAAGTTTATTTTCGAAATTGAGACCCATTCGTGGCTTACAACCTGAAGCGTGGGGAAATTTATTTTATCCTTTCTAAGTGAGATTACTTACTCAAAGAATTTATTGAATCATTTTTCTAATATTAGAAGTTTAATTGTCAAAGTTATAACACCATCCCCTGTGGAGTTATATCCTTTTCCCTAGTGGAGTTGTTCCTCTCTTTCCAATAGAGTTACAATATTTCCTCTAATTTTTCTTTCCCCGGTGGATAACTCTTTTGCTATACCCTAGTGGTTTAGTACATTTTCAGTCTCCTGTGACACCATTTTCCACAAGTCTCATATCCTATATTCATAAGTGCATTCATATTATATCACCTTTTGTGGCTTCTTAGGGGCCAAAATTGTGCGTTGTTGTATTTAAGCTTCCCCTATCTGGTCGAGACTAAGATGTCAATCTTCATCTCTCCGGATAGGAGAAACTTAAATAAGGGAATCTGTCATACCCTAATTTGTACCCCCTAAGATGCCACTTCATTCACCATATTCATCATTGCATGTGTGTGTGTCTTTATGCATTACTAACCCATATCAAAAACAAGATGTGTGTGCTTGCTTGCTTGCTTTAAAAGTTAGGCGGTCCCCCAAGGGCTCAATCAGATAAATTATCAAAGGATGGACATCATATTCAACACCTCAAGTCCCTTATTTATCCATGAATATCAAAAGTCTCCTCCCATCAACAAATCAAGTGCAATATAGCATCATAACAAGCTCATCAAGCCTCAAGATCCTCAGTGCACCAAAATTAGGGTTTTTATCTAATTCAGTCCCTGAGTTGACTTTTGGATTAATGCATGATCCAAAACCTCAAGATATGTTTCAAGGACCTCAAGTGCCTCATGTTAGTCCATTCACATGATTGGATTGATCCAAATAACTTGATTCATAAGCAATGCAAGAATTCAAAATCATCTGGACCACAAACTAGGGTTTTTGATGAAAAGTCAACTACACCTTTAAATTTTGACCAAAATATAATCTAGACACTCAAAAACACCTTTTGAGTCCATCCATAGGGTTCAATTAGCCCATTGGTTTAATTTCATTGAAGATCACAAAATCCAAGTTCATCTGATACAAAAGACAACCCCTGATCTAAGTCAAGTTTGACTTGTGACTTTCTTTGTTAAACATGGTTTTCTTAAGTAAATAATAATGATAATATGTGGTTAGGATCATGATTGATCAAGGTAAATCAACAAAAGTGAGGTTACTTGTAAAAAGGGCAACACTGGAGAAATTGAATTTTTTCTAAGTTATAAAATTCAATAATTTTTGCCCTACTTTCCAAGGCCATAACTTCCAATCCAAGTAACCATTTTCTTTGATCCAAAGATCAAATTGAAGAGTTTTTTACATACTACAACTTTGTCCTTGAGGGTGAAATCTCAAAAAATGCATAGATTAAGAGATATGGAGCCATGAAGATGGAGGTTTCATGCTTTTGAACCAAAACACTTAGAGAAATTTTAGACAAAATCTATCTCATGTTTGAGCCAACTTTAGAGTCATTTTTCTCCATGATCTATATTGATTCAATACAAACCTTGAACATCAAAGTTGAAGTATGTCATCTCATCTTTCTAAAATGTTTTAGAACATCCATTTACATAATTTGAGCAAGAAGATATGAATTTTTCAACATGCCTTGTTGAAACTGTTCTACAAGACAGATTTGGTACACATTCTGGTGATGCATGATTTGGATAAGCTTGCAAACCTAAAATATTCACAAGATCAACATCGAAATCATCATACAACATGTGCTCTGCAAGAGCATAATAGAATTTTTAAGATTTTCCTCTTGGCACGTGAAAAAATTCATTTCAAAACCTTGAAGTGAGGTTTTGTCCTCTAACATTAAAGTGGAATAGTACAATTCATCAAAAAACCTCCAATCTGTCAAGACTTGATCAAAGCACCAAGGGATGAGATGCAACTCGGTGAAACTAAGCTCAAAAGATCAGAACTTGCGCCATGTAAAGAATAGCCCATGCGTGTCTTGACATCCAAGAAATAGGTGCATGACATCACCTATTGGATAATAGGTTGCTCTCATCCAAACTTTGTTCAAAATATCTAATGTATTTCTCCTATAAATAAAGCTTAGTTTGATGGTTCAAAATACACCAAAACATTGCAAGAAGCTTGTTTTCCAAGAAATCCTTCCCTTTCAAAAATTCAAAGTTTCAAAGAAGTGAGAAATTGAAACTTCATTTCCAAACAATTTATGTAACACCCTAAAATAATTAGAATTTTTATTTAATTGATTTGTTATAAATATTCGTGATTCTGGTGAATTTGGTGAAATATTTTGATGTATGATAATTTGCGTTGGGAGGTATTGTTGATGTTAAGAGGGTGTTAGGGATATTTAGAAAATGTATGATTAATTAGAACTATTTTGATAATAATAATAATAGTGGAATAATGTGAATAATCTTATTTAAATTATTATTATTATTTTAAATAAAAGGAGTGGAATACTAAGGGGAAAATGGTAATGTTAGGTGGAATAAGTGAGGACGAAGTTGGGAAGACATATTAGAGGTTCTAGGGGTAAGTTGGATAAAAGGGAAAATAGAGAAGTGAGGAATCCATTCTAAGCAATCATATTTTGAAAGAGAGCTCTGAGGAAAAGTAGAAGAATAGACTAGGGCTCAGAGAAATTTATGAAGAACTCAAGAGGAAAATCATAATCAAGTTACCTAAGGTATGGAGAGTATTGCTTTTCATTATAATAGATATAGATTATAGATGTATGTAGTTAGTTTTGGGGTTTTAGAGAATGGTGAGATTTTGACGAGTGAGATGAACTATGATGAAATTGGGGTTTCTAGTTGTATAAGATGATATATATGAAGTATATGATGATGTGTTTTTAATGGATTGTAATTACTATGTAACTTATGTGCATCTTTGTGCTGTGAGAGGTAGAAATCGCAAGGGGTTTGGGTCTGGTTTGATGCAAAAATGCAGAAGCAGAATTTGTTGATGCGCACGTTTCACCGGGCGAGCAATGTGTTTCATTGAGCGAAAATGATTCGCTTGGAGGTCGCCAGGAGAAAGAGGAATCGAGTGAGGGGTAGAAAATAGGTGTTACTGGAATTTGTATAAGGGAGGGAATTCGCCCCTACTTCACCGGGCGAAACCCAGGTGAGCGAGTTGCTTCGTCGGGCGAACACCAGGCGAACAGGTGTTGTGTGTTTTCTTTTCTTTTCTTTTCTTTATTTTGGTTTGCCTTGTGTCTTGTTGTCTGCATGCTTTGAGTAGTTGATGTGTTTTAGTTTGATGTTTATAACATGATGATTTTTTATGTAATATGAAGATTTGAGATGTATAATAATGATGTAATAATATGATGTTTTGATGAATTTTCATGAAGGATGATGCAACTTTGACGATCCTGTGATGATGATGTTTATGACATTTTGCATCATGCATTAATAGCATGTTAGGACTTCGGTCCAGTGACGATGTTAAGACTTCGGTCCAGCGGTGGCTTCAATCCCATTGTGTGGATTGGGGTGTTTATGACGTGCTCCGGTTCTTGTGTAGAATCAATCCTATTTATGGGGATCTTTGGAGGGTGATGGCCCAGTGTCCATCATAGTGATGAATTGATACCACATGCATGAGTCTATGTTGTTGCATTCCATATTATGTGACATTGATTGATGATTGAATAATTGTCTTGCAGATGATGTTATAAATTGATGGATGTTTTAGTGATGGTTGTGATTTGATAGTATGATGATGTGATGAATGAATTAATGATGATATTCGTTATTAATATATCTTATCTTTATATCTTATATAATGACTTGTGATTACTCACCCTGCCTGTTTGAGTGTTGCCTCCACATGGGTAACATGCAGATGATCAGGATTAGCTCTCTTGGTGCGTGAAGATTAGCCTTGTAGTATGTTGATTACTTCCGTTGATTAAAGGGTCTTGCTCTGATATGTAACATCAGATCGGGACGTTTTAGTCGAACTTTTATGTTTTGATTTCTTGTCGACATCATGATGCTATGATTTTCTTGTTTTATTTTTAAGACGTCTTGAGTTATGAACCATGTTATATTTTTATTTTTTTCCACTGTGTAGTGTTGATTGAATTTATGATGGCAGAACCCGTGTTACGGAGCAGGATGTTATTAGGAAGTTTTATGATGAAATATGGCACCCTTGTGGTGATATACTCTGATATAATTATTTATAATTTTCACGAATGTTTTTTTTTGGTAGAAGGGTGTTACATTAGTGGTATCAGAGCCGACCGGTTCGTCCGACCAAGTTTTTATATGATGTCAGTCCCTGTTGCTCGACGAGTGTGTGTACACTGTCGATGAATTGTTCCTTCTAACATTGTTGGTCGTGTGCAGAATGGATGGGAGAAATGATTGTGCTATTGTCGACGCGTTGGAATCACTTGCTCAAGTGATGACTCAAAACAATCAGAATGGAGGGGCTCCTGATGAGTTTCGTGCTTTAGGAAAGTTCTAGAGAAACAATCCGCCAACTTTTGTGGGCACCCATGATCTAGAGAGTGCACATAAATGGCTTAAAGTGATTGAGAAGATCTTCCGAGTGATGGCATGCATTGACGCTCAGCAAGTACAATTTGGTACTCATATACTGTCGGAAGAGGCTGAAGATTGGTGGGATAACACACGTCAGAGATTGGAAGATGTTGGTACTAAAATAACTTAGGCTGTATTCAAGAGAGAATTTTTGGGAAATTATTTTCCTAAGGATGTTCGCGGCAAGAAGGAGATAAAATTCCTTGAATTGAAGCAAGGAAACAAGATTGTGGCAGAGTATGCTACAGAATTTAAAGTGCTGGTGAAGTTTTGATCGCATTAAAACCGTGTTAATGCTAAGGTATCTAAATGTCTCAAGTTTGAGAATGGGATGAGACCAGAGATCAAACAGGGTATTGGATACCAACAGATTCGCAGGTATGCTGAGCTGGTGGATAAGAGTAGGATCTATGATGAGGATAGCCGACCTCGATCTACTCGCCACAAGCATCTTAGTGAGAAGAAAGAGAAGGGACAATTTAGAGGAAATCCTTACATGACTCCAGCTGACAAAGGGAAACAAAGGCTTCATATGGGAAGAAGACAAGTGGGGGAGCAGCTCCCGCTTCAGTTAAGTGTTACAGGTGTGGTGAACAAGGCCGCCACGCTGAAGTTTGCAACAATAGTGTGTTGAGGTGTTACATATGTGGTAAGAAAGGCCATAGAGATACTGTCTGCAAGGATGAGGGTCCGACTTGTTTCAATTATGGTAAACAAGGTCACATCAGTACCCTGTGTCAGAAGCCGAAGAAGACTGCTACTGCTGCTTAGACTAATGGCAGAGTGTTTGTTTTGAGTGGTTTAGAAGTTCCTAAGAAGGATAACTTGATTAGAGGTACTTGCTTGACTAAAAATGTCGAGTTGGTCACTATTATTGATACGAATGCTACTCATTCATTTATTTCACTTGAATGTGCTAATATGTTGGGTTTGAAATTTTTTTATATGAATGGTAATATGGTGATAGAAACTCCTGCTAATGGTTCTGTCACTACTACTTTTGTGTGTTCGAGAGGTCCTTTGACGATATTTGGGAAGAGTTTCATGATGGATTTGGTGTGTTTACCATTGCACCAAATTGATGTAATCCTGGGAATGAATTGGTTGGAGTTCAACTATGTTCATATCAACTGTTATAATAAGACCATAGAGTTTCTTGAGTTTGGTGATAATGGAGAGTTGACATTCTTGTATTCTAAGAAAATAAACGAGCTCTTAGAAGACGAAGTCTCGATGTTTGCATTATTTTCATCATTGCAAGTTGATCGTGAAGCTACAAGTGACGAGTTGCCTGTTGTTCGTGAATTTCCAGAGGTGTTTCCGAGTGACATGAGTGATTTTCCTTCAGAGTGTGAAGTAGAGTTTACGGTGGAGTTGGTACCAGGTACGAGTCTGATGTCAATGTCTCCTTACCGGATGTCCGCTTCTGAGTTAAGTGAATTGAAGAAGCAATTGGAAAATTTGCTTGAGAAGAAGTTTGTCCGACCGAGTGTTTCTCTGTGGGGTGCTCCCATGGTTGTCAAACTCGCGAGTAGACTCATAAATTCGTACGAGTTTACGAGTATAGGAAGCATAAACGAGTAGACTTAGACATATAATCGCTTTTTGATAGACTCGAGTAGACTCGGATAGACTCGCACAAACTCGTATAGACTCGCGAGTCTATAACGAGTTTACGAGTCTATAAATTTTTTAAAGACCAAAATATTTTACTTATTTTTTTTATAAAAAACCTTTTTTTGCTTGTACGAGAATAAAAAAGTATCTCTCTCCTAGTCTCTTATTTCAACAAAGTTTCTTCCCCCCTTCATCAACGATGTGAGTTTATTATGTCTCTTGCTTTGTTCGTGTCTGTGGCCGTAAGTCAATTATTTGCGTGTAAGTATTTTCTTATATGTTTCACTTGGATGCTTCTCATGTATGATATCTTGTGTAAATGTGATGCACTATTGTCCAATCAGTTCCAATGATCTCAATGCGCATGTATCAATTCGCATGTGACAAAATAGTTTAGAAAATTTATGATTTCTGACAGAAAATAGTTTAGGAAGGATACATTACTTGCTGAAGGGTGGAATTTCTATGGAGATATGACTCCATATTTAAAGAGGTTTGCAGTTCGTGTTCTAAGCTGAACTTGTAGCTCATATGGTTGTGAACATAATTGGAGTTCCTTTGAAATGGTAATGAACTATTATTTGTTTGTTTATAGACCTGATTTTAATTTTTTAGAAACATTGAGTTGAATTATTATTTAATTTTTAGGTTCATACAGAGAGAAGAAATAGGTCGCATAAAAAAAAGGTGAATAATTTGGTTTATATCATCATGTACAATTTAAGGTTGAAAAATGAAAAACTGAAAATCAAATAGTGTTGTTATTTCATTTGAAGATAGTTATTCAGATGAAGAATGAATAATTGAAGATCATAATGAAGAAAATGTGTAAATTAAATTTAATGTTGAGTAAGATGATGTTATTGTTAATAATGTTGTAGAAGATGATGTTGTTGTAATAATGTTGTGCAATGTGGTGGTAGTGGCAATGTTAAATTACGTGGAAGCGGAACTTCAATCAATCCAACATTGAATAATGATGAATAAGGTGTTTCACTTGAGGTAGAGTTTGATGATGATAATTAAGATACCGGTAAAGATGATGGTGATTTTATTGGTGGCGGTGATTTCACTGGAGCTTTGGATGTTTGAAGTTATTAGCATATCTATTTTATGATTTTTTTTTATTGATGTAGTAGCCAACTAAGATGAAATTAGTAATTTAAGTCTTTAACTATATAATTTGCATTTTGGTTTGTTTTATTATCGATTATTTTTGTTAGGAAGTTTGTTATGGAGTATGAAATTTAAATTTTCATGATAATTGGTGTTGTATTATATATTTATGTCGTAAATGATACATTTATAAGTATAAAAACATATGAGTGTGTCATATATGTGTCACTTATAGGTTTTTGAAAGTTGTTTTAAATTTTCCATAGACTCGTACGAGTTTGCAAGTCAAGTCTGTGAGTCGAGCCTACAAACCCTTTATGAGTCTGAGTAGACTCGCGAGTTTGACAACCTTGGGTGCTCCTGTTGTGTTAGTTAAGAAGAAAGACGGTAGTATGAGGTTGTGTGTTGATTATAGGCAGTTGAACAAGGTGACTATCAAGAATAAATATCCACTTCCGAGAATTGACGATTTGATGGATCAGTTATTAGGTGCTTGTGTGTTCAGCAAGATTGACTTGAGGTCAGGTTATCATTAGATTTGCGTTAAGCCGGATGATATTCTGAAGACAACTTTCAGGACGAGGTATGGTCACTACGAATACACTGTGATTCCATTTGGTGTATCCAATGCACCAGGTGTGTTCATGGAGTATATGAATCAGATATTTCATGAGCATTTGGATAAGTTTGTTGTGGTTTTTATTGATGATATTTTAATATACACTAAATCTGAAGAAGAGCATGTTGAGCATTTGCAAATGGTGTTGCAATTATTGAAAGAGAAGAAGTTATATGCAAAAATGTCGAAGTGTGAATTATGGTTGAAGGAAGTGAGTTTCCTGGGCCATGTGATTTTGAGTGGTGGAATTACTATCGATCCTTCTAAGATTGATATTGTGATACAGTGGGAGACCCCGAAGTCTGCTACTGAGATACAAAGTTTCCTTGGGTTGGCGGGTTATTATCACAAGTTTATCGAATGCTTTTTTAAGCTGGCATTACGATTTACTTAGTTGACTCGAAAAGGTCAAGCTTATGTGTGGGACGTTGCATGTGAAAAGAGTTTCGTGGAGTTGAAGAAGAGGTTGATGATCGCTCCAATATTAATCTTACCTAATCCGAGTGAGTCTTTTATGGTATACTGTGATGCATCGAAGATAGGTCTTGGTGGAGTTTTGATGCAAAATGGACAAGTTGTTGCTTATGCTTCAAGACAATTGAGAGTTCATGAAATGAATTATCCTGTGCATGACTTAGAGTTGGGAATCATGGTGTTTGTGTTGAAAATTTGGAGACATTATCTTTTTGGCTCTAAATTTGAAGCGTTCAACGATCATAAGAGTTTGAAGTACTTATTTGATCAGAAAGATTTAAATATGAGGCAGAGAAAGAGGTCGGAATTATTGAAGGATTATGATTTTGATTTGAGTTACCATCTGGGTAAAGCAAATATAGTGGCTGATGCATTGAGCAGAAAGTCATTGCATATGTCGATGTTTATGGTGAGGGAATTAGATTTAATCAAACAGTTTCGAGATCTGAGTTTGGTTGTGAAGAGACTCTTGACAATATGAAGTTAGGTATGCTGAAACTGACTAGTAGTATTCTAGAAGAAATCAAAGTGGGTCAGCAATCTAATTTGAAGTTGGTTGATCAGTCAATTTTAATTAACCAAGGAAACAAAGGTGAATTCCAAATTGATGAGAATGGTGTGATGAGGTTCAAAGATTGAGTGTGTGTTCTATATGTTCCTAAAATTAATAACAGTATTCTTGAAGAAGGGCATTAAAGTAGATTGAGTATTCATCTCGGTGCTATGAAGATGTACTAGGATTTTCATAAATTATTTTGGTGGCCAGGTATGAAGAAGGATATTGTTGAGTTTATATATGCATGTTTGACTTGTTAGAAGTTGAAGGTTGAGCATTAGAAGCCTTTGGGTATGATGCAACCGTTGAATATCCTCAAATGGAAACAGGATAGTTTTCCATGGATTTTGTGTCGGGATTGTCGAAGACTGTGAAGGGGGATGATTCGATTTGGGTGATTATGGATAGATTAACTAAATCGGCTAATTTCTTACCGATAAAGATTAATCATTCTATGAAAAAGTTAGCGGAGATGTATATTGAATAAATTGTGAAGTTGCATGGGATACCTTCGAGTATTATGTCGGATAGAGACCTGAGATTTGGGTGATTGTGAATAGATTAACTTAATCGGCTAATTTCTTACCAATGAAGATTAATCATTCTATGTAAAAGTTAGCGGAGATGTATATTGAAGAAATTGTGAAGTTGCATGGGATACCTTCAAGTATTGTGTCAGATAGAGACCCGAGATTTACGTCGAGGTTCTGGATGAGTTTGCAAGACGCTTTGGGTACTAAGTTAATGATGAGTTCTACATATCATCCGTAGACGGACGGTCAGACAGAGAGGACTATCCATTCATTAGAGGATTTGTTGAGGGCTTGTGTAATGGACCAAGGAGGATCTTAGGATAGCCATTTGTCATTAATTGAGTTCACATACAACAATAGTTTTCATGCTAGTATTGGGATGGTTCCGTATGAAGCTTTGTATGGAAGGAGGTGTAGAAGTCTATTGTGTTGGTATGAGTCAAGTGAGAGTGTTGTACTCGAACCTGAGGTTGTGCAGGAGACGAATGAAAAGATTAAGATTATCCTAGAGAGGATGATAGCTTCGCAGAGTTATCAGAAGAGTTATCATGATAAGAGAAGGAAAGCAATTGAATTCCAAGAGGGAGATCATGTGTTTTTTAGAGTTGCGTCGATGAATGGTGTGGGTCGAGGTTTGAAGTCTAAAAGCTCACTCCATATTTTGTCGGTCTGTATCATATTATGTAGAGGATAATGGAGGTAGCCTATCAGATTGCTTTACCGCCATCACTTGCGAATTTACATGATATGTTTCATGTATCTCAATTGAGGAAATACATTTCGGATCCGTCGCATGTGATCCATATGGATAATGTACAGGTGAGGGATAACCTGAGTGTTAAAGCATTACCTGTGCGGATTGATGGATGAGAAATGAAGCAATTATGAGGTAAGGACATAGCTTTGGTAAAGGTGTTATGGGGTGGATCAACTGGTGAAAGTTGACCTTGGGAACGTGAAGATCAGATGAGGGAGTCGTATCCGACTCTGTTTCCTTCAGGTAAATTTTTTTGGACAAAAATTCTTTAAGTGGGGGAGAGTTGTAACACCCCAAAATAATTAGAATATTTATTTAATTGATTTATTATAAATATTTTTGATTTCGGTGAATTTGGTGAAATATTTTGATGTCTGGTGATTTGTGTTAGGAGGTATTGTTGATTTTAAAAGGGTGTTGAGGATATTTAGAAAATATATGATTAATTAGAATTATTTTGATAATAATAATAGTGGAATAATGTCAATAATCTTATTTATATTATTATTATTATTTTAAATGAAAGGAGTGGAACACTAAGGGCAAGATGGTAATGTTGAGTGGAATAAGTGAGGACCAAGTTGGGAAGACATATTAGGGGTCCTAGGGGTAAGATGGATAAAAGGGAAAATAGAGAAGTGAGGAATTCATTCTGAACGATCGTATTTTGGAAGAGAGCTCTAAGGAAAATTAGAAGAAGAGGCTAGGGCTCAGAGCAATTTTTGAAGAACTCAAGAGGAAGATCAAAATCGAGTTACCTAAGGTATGAGGAGTATTTGTTTTCATTTTAATGAATATATATTGTAGATGTATGTAGTTAGTTTTGGGGTTTTAGATAATGGTGAGATTTTGATGAGAGTGAGACGAATTGTGATGAAATTGGGGTTTCTAATTGTATCAGATGATATATGAAGTCTATGATGATGTATTGTTATTGGGTTGTAATTACTATGTGATTTGTGTGCATTTTCATGATGTGAGAGGTAGAAATCGCAAGGGGTTTGGGTTTGGTTTGATACATAAATGCAGAAGCAGAATTTGCTGATGCGCATGTTTCGCCAGGCGAGCAATGTGTTTTGCCGAGCGAAAGTGATTTGCTTGGAGGTCGCTAGGAGAAATAGGGAGCGAGTGAGGGGTAGAAAATAGGTGTTACTGGAATTTGTATGAGGGAGGGAATTCGTCCCTGCTTCACCGGGCGAAACCCAGGCGAGCGAGCTGCTTCGCCGAGCGAACACCAGGCGAGCAGGAGCTATGTGTTTCCTTGTGTCTTGTTGTCCACATGCTTTGAGTAATTGATGTGTTGTATTTTAATTATTATAACATGATGATTTGTGATGTAATATGAAGAATTGTGATGTACAATAATGATGTAATACTATGATGTTTTGATGAATTTTTATGAATGATGATGCAACTTTGATGACCCTGTGATGATGATGATTATGACATTTTTCATCATGCATTCATAGCATGTTAGGGCTTCGGTCCAGTGACGATGTTAGGACTTCGGTCCAGTGGTGACTTCAATCCCATTGTGTGGATTTGGGTATTTATGACGTGCTCCGGTTCTAGTGTAGAATCGATCCTATTGGTGGGAACCTTTGAAGGGTGATGGCCCATGTTGCACCCCAAAATTTGACCAACATCTCTTTACCTAGCTTATGTTTCATTTCATTCACATTAGCATTATCATTTGCATTGCATTGACATGTATGCAGGAGATCAAGAGGTATGATTACCATTCAAGGGCTACACAAGACTACAAGGCTAGCTAAGAAGGTTATTCAAGTGTTCAAGGGTTGATATCCTTGTCAGAGAAGTTAAAAGATCCTCAGAGAGAGTGATTGAAGCCAAGTGTGTAGGTCTCCTAACTTGAGAGTTGTGGAAAGCCATCAGATGATTCTGAAGCCATGAAGATGGACTGGAGGTCTTGAGAGATCTCATGAGAATTTTTGAAGATCACTTTGAGGCCTAGACAGGTCATTGTGCAAGATTAAGAAGACTCAGCCATGAGTGGTGCAATTAGGGTTTGACTGGGTCAACCCTAAGTCAACTGATGATTTGAACAAGGTTGAGACCTAATCCAAGAGCCATGTGATCATGGATTAATACATTGAGATTTTATAAGGATGATTCCAAGGTTAACTCATCATGATTTAAGGGTTTGAGAGGTTTCAAGCTAGGGTTTCTAAGGCTTGACAGTGTAAAATCCCCTAGTTTGACCCCTATCTTCAAGGCAATTTAGCTCAAGATGTGTTTGTCATCTCATCTTACCCCCAACATGATTGTTGTAGTGCATGATCTTAGCTATAATTTTAGTACTAGAAGTACTTGATAGGATTTGTAGCACTCAAGTTATGGCTTTGACAAGTTACAAGTCATCTGAGGTATGTGAATTTGGAGCTTGAAAGTTACCCAACTTGCATGACACTTTTGCCCTAGAAGGATGATTCCTATGAACTTTTGGTTAACATGAATTTTGTTCCTTATTCTCTTAGCTTTCTAGAGAGTACTAGAAGTACTTTATAGGATTTGTAGAACTCAAGTTATGGCTTTGACAAGTCAAGGGTATTTTGGACATTTGGTGATTATAGGTACTTTGTGATCATAGGCCATTTTCACCAACTTAGAGGTCTCAAATGAAATTTTGTTCAACTATAAAGTTTCTCAAAATGGTGTTTTAACCTTGAATATGCATCAAGGAGGCATTGAAATGGCTCAAGGAGAGACTTGGTTCAAGAAATTTTGAAAAAAGAAAGAATTAAAAGGATTTAATGGCCAAAAATTCAAATAATTCATTTTGTGACCAAATGAAACAAAATTATAGGTCAAATTGATTGGAAAAATGATTTTAGAAACAATGGCAACGTTAGAATTTTGATTTGAGGTCATTTTCATACCATTCCATTTCATTTCTTCATGATGAAGTAACATATCCAACTCACACTTTTGGCTTGCAAACAAGGAAACTATCATCACCATCAATTCCTTAGCTCATGAGGAGTGAAAACCAAGTTTGCTGAGGCCCAAACATAGGAGATATTGCAGATGCCATGAGTGATATTTGGAGGAGAAATTGAAAATCCAAAATCTCATTTGGATGATTCCAGAAGTTTCTAGATGAGTCTAAACACTTCTATATAAGTCATTGAGTGAGTTCAGTGCTTTTTTTGGAGGAAATTGAAGCTGGTTGCAGAAAGAGCCATTGAATTTTTGAAGGTTCAAGTGAGAATCGGGTTTTGAATTCAAGAGAGAATCAAGCCAAATCAAGGTGTGCAAAGGCTTTGGGAGTGAATTTGGAGTGTGTCTGCATCATCTTAAAAGCTGAAGTGATCAAAAACCATCTCTGTTACCTCTCTGAAACCAGGTTTGTACATTTCACTCTTATGCATGATTTAGGAGGAGATGCTTAGAAATTCATATGTGGTTAGGATCCTTTCAACTTGTAGTTGGATTTAGGATTAGAAATTGGGGAATTAGAGACAAAATAGGTGTGTGATCATTTTCTGTTGAGGTTGATATCTCAAGATTCTTGAAGGAATAATCACGATGGGATAGTGGAAATTGATCAGTGAAGAGTGAGGATTAAATTGAGACCTTTATTTTGAAGAATGGTGAAAATCAAGATTTGGATGGATTCTGAAATGCTATCGGGTTTGAAAATGTAGAAGGAATTAGAAAATTTTGAGGCCAGATTCATGATCAGCGTGAGATTTTGAGTGGAATGAGGTATGGTTTTGTGATTTTGGATGACCTGTGGAGGTTGGCTCACCGGAGAAGACGGTGGCGCCACTGTTCAGGCCACCGTCTGTATTTTCCCCCCAAGCTGAGTTCAAATGGGGACGATGAACCTGAGCCTTTGGATGATGGTTTGACCTTCGACTCAGGCGAGCATTGGAGGGCCATGATTGCTTCTCAAATCTGAAGAGAGATTTCCAAATGAAACGCACCGTTTCATTAATTGGTTGGTTTTGGGCTTAACACTCAGAGTGATATCCACACCCCCCTTTGGCCCAACTCTTTGAAATAAACTGTCTTGGATTGCTATTTACCACGCGCTTTTATTAATTTCTTTTGTTTTCTTTTATTTTTCATTATTTCATATGACTTAGAAATTAATTCATAAAAAATAGAAGATTAACTCAATTAATTCCAAACTTTTTTACCCTGATTCATGATTGAATCTAGAATTTTGTAGATTAAAAATATTAATAATTCATGCATTTCTGATTTTATTTGCATTTTTTGAATGTTAATTGATATTAAAATGGCCATGGTTGATACCTTGTTTTGTTGAATTTTGTTTGAGCACTTGGTGATGATTCTTGCCTTGATTTTTTGTGTGTAGCTAGCATAGATATGCATGTTCCCCTAGTAATTTTATCACATTTTTGTGAAGAAGTTTAGGTCTAGTTTTAAGTTGAAACTTTAGGTACTCTAGTTTTAGGGTTTATCCTTAGTACCTTGTGATCTAGGTTTTATTTCTAGGGCTTTGTGGATGATTCAACCCCTGGATTTTGTATGGTAGATTCATGATTGACTTAGGTTCCCATAGTTATTTTTGTAGGATTTTACAATTGGTTTTATTATTTTATTTAGGATTAACCTTAGTACTAGGTTTTAGGTGATCCTAATTTGCTGACTCAATTAGATTGATTTCTTTAGTTCCCTTAGATTGGGGTTTTGCCTCTCTTGCTCTTGGATGATGTTGAAGACAAGCTTGGGCCACCATGGAATGCTTGAAGAAGCTTGGATGTGAAGACTTCCCTCCTTGTGGTGTAGTGTTGATTAGGTGTTAAGATTAGGGTTTGCAGGCAGAGCTTCTAGATAGATTCTCTTCTTTCATAAACATGGAAGGTGTTGATCACTTCCATTCTCCCCTATGATGTAAGGTCCCCTTGTGAAGGCCTCATCCCTCCCTTGGTAGGATGTGTGGCTCTTCACAAGTTGGCAGAACCTTTGAGGGTCCCTTTCTCTGATGATGGAGTGCTTAGTGGTGACCTTTGGTCTTCACTCTGCTGTTAATCATCCAAACATTGCTCTTGTTAGATGAATCTTTCTCCCTTGCTAGAGGATGGAGCTCCTTGCTAGAAGATTGAAGATGCTAGAAGTTGCTACTTCCATGTGTTTGAAGACTGCCATTGAAGCTGAAGCTTGAAGACCAGTGAGTACAAGTTGACACTTATGAAGGGAACCCAGTGGAGATCAAAGGAAGAACTGAAGCTTGAAGTTGGAAAACAAGTTGATACTTGTGTTTGATACTTGGAGAGCCTGAAGGAACAAGCGGATACTTGCAATTGGGATTGAAGCCTGAAGGTGGAATCTGTTTTGGAGCTGAGGCTTGAAGAATGTGAAGAGCAAGTTGACACTTGTGTGTGAGGAGCTGAAGCCTGAAGAAGAAGGATAAGTTGGTACTTATGTTTGATGTATTGAAAGCTTGAAGAAGCAAGTTGGTACTTGCTATTAAAGATGATAGCCTTGAAGAGCAGTTGCAGACTAAGGACTAAACTGTTGTCAGAGGACTGCTTTGCTGTGAAGTTGGGGAAGCTGTTGATCTACTTTCTTTCCTGTCTGTTTTCTTTCTATGCAGCTGTATTGCTGTGACTTGTTTGATTTGCTTGATGCATTAGAATAAGTTCATATTTAGATTGATTTAAGCTAGGAGCATGATTGCACTAGAGGTTGAGTTGCTCCCTCTGCTTGTATTTTTACTGTATGGCTTTGCTTGCGGGTATTCGGTAGAGCCCAGCTCCCTTGCCTATGTGGGTTGTTAGTTTGCTTGATAGCCTATTATTTCCTCTGTATGATTGCAGCTATTGTGTTTGCTTGATAGCATGTTATTTCTTCCTGTATGATTATAGTTATTCATACTTGGCTTGAGGTTGAGACGAGCTTGTGGAGGCTGATGCCCCACACACATTTCCTCCCTCACTTGCATTGCATGCATTTTACTGTTTACTGTTTACTGCTTAAGATGATGCTTTATCTGTTTCTGTATCTCATTGACATAATCCCCTAGGAATCTCACTTCCTTTGATAAGGAAGTGATGATTAGGACTTTAGGTTGAAACCTATGCATGATAACTTCTAGGAGATCCCTGTTTCAAACGTCAACCATAGGATGAATCCTTGGCATGACAACATTAGGACTTGATAGTCTCCCCTTAGTTGAACCTGTTCGTTCTCTCTTCTCATCTCAAAACAAATTAAAATACAGTAATAAAGGTTCACTGACATCGTACGTTACGAGCCTTAAGCTATCTGAGAAAGGATTGTTGGAGAGTTTCTTTTCAACAGTCTGGATGTTTAGTATGGCACCCTTTGGGTGACATGCGACGCATTCACTCTCAGGTCATAGTCTCTAGTGCGATATTGGTTACTGACAACTAAAAAACAGTTCTTTCGTAAAAGACAGAAAACAAACTTCAAACCTTTTTGCCCCGTGGGCCGGTAATTCAAAGGAAAGCTTTTCTAAAGAAAAGAGTGTCGTTAACTCCCAGTTCTACCACAAACGATAACGCTTAAGTCTCCAAGGGTCGAGCTGCGTACGCCAAACTGTTGGAATTGTTTGTTAACCCTACTCGAAAAAACAGATGAATATGAACTCCCGCAATCCGTATTATCCCGAACTACGTAAGCTCTGATCTCTCATACCTGTTGAGAGTGCGTAGGCACAATACTGACGTATTGGCGAGCCACCTTCCCCGTAACCCGTAGTTAGCCGAACTATGTTGACTCTGATTTCTCATTCTCTAATGAGAATACGTAGGCATAAAGCGCGACGCTTTGCTGAGTCATTTTCTTTTCTTTTCAGACCAGCCTTGATAGGTAGATAGATAAAACCAACCCGTCAGACAAACACAACAAGCGTGGATCCCATCGAGTACGATAGACGTGAGGGGTGCTAATACCTTCCCCTTGCGTAACCGACTCCCAAACCCAGACAATGGTTGCGATGACCTTGTCTTATACCTTTTCGTCAGATTTTTCCGATCGTTTCCTTTCCCGTTCTAAGGGATAAATAACGAAAGGTGGCGACTCTTCTGTTTTGCCGACACCTTATTTACGCGGTAGTGACAGCTGGCGACTCTGCTGGGGACTCTGATAGTTTCCTGGGGATCCAATGTCCCTTATGCGAGTCAGTTTGGGGATCCAACGTCCCCTGCGAGAGTCAATCCTAGCGCTTGTATGATTACTTGTTGGGTTGTGTTTATTTATCGCATTTTATTTCCCGCATTTTATTTTCAGTATGATATGATTATCTGTGTTGTTGTGGGAGGGGCATTCTGATGAGTGAGAAGCCAGACCCATGCTTGAGTGTACCTAGCATTAGTTGTGGAAATTAGTGGATGCGTGCTTGCTTTGCAGGAACTAGTGTCTCATGAAATCCACGCTCAGACGAGGTTCTCCCGGTTGACTTCTTTTTCGGCCCTTTGGGCCTGAGGGGTTGTTGGTTTGGAGGATTGTCGACTCTGAGGACCGATCATGTGGAATTCAGCTGAGTGAGGCCGCTTCAGGAGACGGTGATGTCACACCTTCTGGGTATCGTATCACCCCTCTTGAATGTCTGTGATGCTGATGACCGCATAGGATGCCGAACTTGTGTCGGTTTAGGTCCCTACCTGTGAGCAGGGTCGGGTTTGTTGCAGGAAACCATAACCTTCAGACTACCCGGTTTTCTTGATAGAGAATCAGTTTTGGTTGGTATTAGAGGATCTCATCTTCAGAGATGTATGTGTTCTTGACACAGCAGATTTATGGTCCTGTATCAAAGGTCCTTATTACCAGATGTGTATGTGTTCTTGACAAAGCAGATTTATGGTCCGATGTCAGGGTTTTCTTTTCATCAGAGATAGGGTTGTTCTTGACAGAGCAGTATTGTGGTTTTGTTGATACAGAACCTGCATCGCCTTAACAACACATTCGTCCTGATCTCCTGCTGCATGATTGCATTTTGCATTGTTTGGCATACTCATTTGCATATCATTAACGTGTGTCTGTGTTGCAGGTACCGTTTCCCCCGGTTCAGGTTTTCTTACTGTCTGTTATGCTAGTATGGGTTCTCTGAGGAAGACTGTGGCTTACAAGCTCCCCACTCCTGATGTTGTTCAACTGACTGGTTTGATTACTTTGGCAAATGATTCTGTGAGAGGTGAATTCAGAAAGTCTTATGGGAAACTGCTCAGCTTGGTTCTTAAACCTTCTGTGTTTGAGTTGAATGGGTTGCACGCCTTGCTGCAGTTCTACGATCCTCCTTTGAGATGCTTTACTTTCCCGGACTTTATTCTCGCACCCACACTAGAGGAGTATACTGATTTGTTAGGTGTGCCTATCAAGAGTCAGATGCCCTTTGTTCATATGGATGCTGAGCCTAATTTGGCTAGCCTAGCCCCTTCACTTCATCTGGATGCCTCCGAGTTGGTCTTGTCTAGTTGGAACAGGGTTCCCGGTTTCTCCTTGCAGTTCTTAGTGGGAAAGGCCCAGCAGTGTGCCAAGGACGGTTGTTGGATCGTGTTCAACGCTATTCTCGCTCTGTGCATATATGTATGTCATCATCCTGTTCCCCAATATGCCTGACTTTGTAGACTTCGACGCATTTCACATCTTTGCATCAGGGAATCCAGTCCCTACCTTGATAGGAGATGTCTACCATTTCGTCCATTACAAAAACGAGAACAGAAGGGGTAAGAATGTCTCATGCTGCGTGCCCCTGCTCTATAGATGGCTTGATAGTCACCTACCCAAGAAGGGTCCATTTGCTTCGTCTGCAGCCACAGCTGAGTGGTCTGAGCGGTTGATGAGTTTGTCAGCAGAGGATATTGCCTGGTTTGATAGAGATAGGTTGGGTACTAAGATTATCTTCAGCTGCAGCGGGTTTCCGAATGTGCCTTTGATAGGCAAGAAGGGCTGCATCAACTATAATCCATCTCTGTTGGTCCGACAGTTTGCTTATGCTTTGAGAGCTCCGCCGAAGGATGAAGAGGTGCAGGAATCTCTGTACCTCACTGGTCTTCTAGAGGGGGATATGTTATCTAAGCTTCAGCACGCTTGGAATGGTATCAGTAAGCGGGGAAAACCGTTGCTGGGGAAGAGTAATAGCCAAGCCTACGCTCCATATGTGACCTGGATCAGAGCCAGAACAGATATCATAGGGATGCCGTTTCCTCCTGCCAAGCTAGAAAGCCCTCCAGTGATTGAAGAGCCTACCACCGTGCCCATTCAGCAGCATAATAAGATGTTAGCTGAGAGAGATGAGCTAAAGAAGGCAAATGAAGAACTGGAGAAAGAATTGGCTCAACTCAGGAGTGAGAGAAGCGAAGTCGTCCATTCCTTCAAGAGGCAGACAGAGCTGGTGAACCAGTTAGGGACGGATTTGACTAAGCAGATAGCTGAGCGCGAGCGTTTGGGTCGGGACTTCAAAGCTGTCAATGACGTACTGGCCACTAAGAAGAAGCACTTGGATGAAGCGTACCGGATAATATCCATGTTCAATCAGCATTGGAAAGCCACCCTAGCCAACGGCAAGGAACGGAGGATAAACTGAAACAGTAGATCTCCAAGCTGAAAGCCCAGGTAAAGGCTAGTGAGAAGAGGTTTGATGAAGAAACCGCTCGCAAATATGCCGCTGAAGGCCTGCTCAACAAGGCTCTTGCTAACCTGAAGGAGCGCAAACTGACGTTTGAATCCAAGAAGTGGAAGTTAGAAGATTATTTCGGCGAAGGAGCATGGGAAGACTCAGTTGAAGGTCTTCAATACACTATTGCGCAGAGGGAGTTACTCGTTGAAGGGTTGCTCACTCGGCTTGATCATCCAGAAACGAGGAGTCTGTTAGAAGAGTTCCGCGCCTGTGGCCGTGCTTGACTATATTTGTAATCCTTTTGTTTTGATCATTGTTGTATGCTGACCATCACCAGGCTTGTTGGTCGAGGTCATGCTATTGATTCTGCTTGTACTCAGTAACGTTGTGTACCGCCTTGATGGGCTTTCTTTATATATATGAGATGTTATCTCCATGACTGGACTCAGACTTCTTATTATCAGCACTGGCACTCAGGCACTAGGATCGGGGGAAAATCTCCCTAAGGCACAGACACACGTTTGCATTTGCATGAAGCATCTGCATAACGAGCACTTTGTCGTTTTTTCTAACCCTTTGTGTATACAGGTTGTTTCAGGTTGTTCCAGGATTGATCAAAGACCAATCCACCGCTATCCGACCAGAGCGAATCAAGCTAGAGCAATGGAGCAAGTGCAGACTGACGTTCAGGAGCTCCGAGAGAGGATGGACCACTTCATGGAGCTCATGCAAGTGGTTGCCAACGGCCAAGACCATCTCAGAACCTTGGTCCAGCCTCTGATCTCAAGGGTAGATAGCAATGGTGTACTCCATGGTGGGAATGTTCCAACCCCTCCACCTGTTGAAACTCCTCAGAATGGCATCCCCGTGACCGGGGGGAATGGCAGTGGCAACGGCAACGTGATCGCTAACATGGGGCTCAATGGTAATACGACTGGCGTCGGTAATGGAAATTTTGAAGCTAATGTCAATGTTGGACTGAGCAACGGCAACACAGGTGTTGGAAATCTGTATGGGCCTCAGCCATGGTTAGAAGACCGTCAAGAAGATTTGTTCTCACAGAAGGGTGCTGAAGGAGAGCTGATTGCTGAAGCACGTCTGAGGTTTAAGGCACTCGAGGACAAGATGAGGAATTTCGAGAACCTGAACACTATAGGTGTCGACATGTCCAAATTGGGATTGATTGCTGACTTCAAGGTGCCTCCTAAATTCAAGGTACCCGACTTTGAGAAGTACAAGGGCACCACTTGCCCTCGCGTCCACTTAAGGTCATACTACCGAAAGATGTCTGCTCACTCTGAAGACGAGAAGTTGTTGATGCACTTCTTTCAGGATAGCTTGTCCGGGCCATCCTTGGAATGGTACATGAGTTTGGAGCCTACCAGTGTGCGCACGTGGAAGGAACTTGCTGAGGAATTCGTGCACCATTACCAATATAACAGTGACTTGGCTCCGAACTGAGTCCAACTGCAGAATTTATCACAGAGGAACAACGAAGGGTTCAAAGAGTACGCCTAGCGGTGGCGTGAATTGGCAGCTAGGGTTCAGCCGCCGATGGTTGAACGAGAGCTTGTTGAGATGTTTGTTGCCACTCTCCCAGGGGTTTATTACGAGAAATTGGTCAGTGGTATGTCTGGAAGCTTCTCAGATCTCATCATCACAGGCGAGCACGTTGAAAATGGGATCAAACTAGGGAAAATTCAAGGTGTCGATCTAGCCTCAGCTGGAGGAGGAAAGAAACCGTATGGTGGAAAAAGGCGGGAAGGAGAGACGAGCGCCGTGTCCAACGCTCAGAGGAAAGGTAAAGGCCCTCGCCAGCAGGTGGCTAGCATAACCATCCCTGCAGTCCAACAACCCCAGCCACAGCAGCATCCGAACCAGCAAGGGTACATAAAGTATCAGAACAGGGCACCTTTGTCAAGTCGTCACCTCGAGACGCCGCCCATGTCCTATGCTCAGCTATTATAAACTCTGCTTCAATTGCAGTTAATCCAGAAGAGAACCCTGGCTCCCTTGACAGGAGAACCTCCGCTAGGTTATGATGCGAATGCAACATGCGAGTTTCACTCGGGGGAACCTGGCCATACGATAGAAAACTGCAAAGCCTTCAAGCACAAGGTACAAGATATGGTGGACGCTAAGATCATCAACTTCTCAGATAATGTACCAAATGTCACGAAGAGCCCTATGCCAAATCATAGGGGAGGTGGGGTGAATGCCATTATTGAAGACGAGAATTTGGATGTGTTGACTGACGTCAGGGATCTGAAGACACAACTTAGCTTCATTAAAGCCAAGCTGATGAAGAGAGGCTTCTTTCCGGGATGTGGAGAGTTGTGTATGGGCTGTGTGACTCGTCCTGATGGATGTGAATAGTTGATAGAAGGGATTCAGAGTCTGATGACCGAAGGAATCTTGCAGTTTAGCCGAAGGGCCGAATATGGATCTGGAGAGGTGATGCTGAAGCAAGATGATGAGGTTGCCACCATCACCATCCTTCGTCGGACGATCACCATTTCTGCACCCAGACCGCCCACAATTACCATCACCAAGGCTGGGCCGATACCTTTTGAAAGCACCAATGCTGTCCCATGGCACTATGGGGCCGACGTCTACTGCAACGGACAGAAGTTAGAATTGGAACCATCTGGGCAGTCTGTGGATAACCTAGCAGGTATTGGCGGAATCACGCAAAGCGGAAGAGTATTTGCTCCACCTGAGATTGTGGTGGACAAAGCAGACAAAGCTGAGGAAACTGATAAGGGAAAGAGTAAAGTCGTTGAGGAAATCCCTCGGGGGGTAGAAAAGGACTTAATTGTAAAGGACGCTGAAGAGTTCATGAGGTTGATCAAGAAGATTGATTACAAGATCGTGGATCACCTCCAGCAAACACCCTCGAAAATTTCCATCCTGAATCTGTTGCTGTGTTCGGAGTCACATCGCAACGCGCTGCTAAAGGTTATGAATGCCACGTATGTACCGCAGGAAATCTCGGTCAACCAGTTGGAAGGGGTAGTAGCCCACGTGAATGCTGGAAACGGGTTAGGATTCACTGACCTGGAGCTGACGCCGAAGGGAAGAAACCACAACAGTGCCCTGTGTCGCTACTGCGAAAATCGGCGCCGGCTGAACAGAAGAGTCGCCACCGTGCGTTATTTATCCCACGGGAGGGAAAGGAAACGCTCAGAGTAAACCTCGCACAACACGGGAAAGGTACGGTCGTCGCAACCAAAACCTGGGTTCGGGAGTCGGTTATGCAAGGGGAAGGTATTAGCACCCCTCACGTCCATCGTACTCGATGGGATCCACGCTTGTTTTCGGGTATGGATTGTTATTCTATCTAAACTATAGGTCAAGGGTGAAAAAGAAAATAAAATGAAAATACAAAGGACTCGGCAAAGTATCGCACTTTATGCCTACGTATTCCCGTCTGGAACGAGAAATCAGAGTCAACGTAGTTCGCCTACCTACGGGAAAGGAGGGGAAGGTTGCTCGCTAGGATATCGCATCCTATGCCTACGTACTTCCACACAGCATGGAAGATCAGAGCAAACGTAGTTCGGGCCACGGAAGACACAAGTCTGTCCTTGATTGATTTTATTCCTTCTGAAAAAGGTTTTTCTGATTAACAGTCCCGGCGGACAAAAATGACGTCTTTGATGAGTTCACATTCCTTTACGGAAGAAGTGTCTTTTATTGTGTTTGAAATCTTTATGGTGTTTTTCTGTTTGTTTTGAGAAAGAAGAGACAGAACTCTAACCTACGGTTGCGAAGGGAAACAAACTAACCTAATGTTATCATGCATGGGTTAAGACCTAGTGTCTATCATGCTCCTCTCTTGCACAGAGAGAAACAGAGATCCTACGGGATAGGCAGAAACAGAAACAATATCAAGTATATACAGTAAAGCAGTAGAAATGCATGGATGCAACAGTACAAGCGAGGCAAGGGAGTCCCACTCGACCTCGAACCTGGAAAACAAATAGGCAAAAGTGAACAGGCTTCACTTTCAACCCAGCAGGGTAAACAGCACACAATACAGTCAGGAAAACCAATCAATACATCAAGAAATGAAATACAGCAAAAATAAACAGCATCAGCAGCTCTGAATCAACATCTGGCTTCAAGTAATCTCCAATCAGCTACAGGCTTCAACAAGCATCAATCTCCATCTTCATGGCCTTCAGGCAAAGGGCTTTGATCATCAGTCTTCTATCTGCAATGGCTTTTCTTCAAGCTCAAACCTCCAGGATGAGGGATTAGTCACAAGAGTGAATTGGGTGTTAAGCAATCAGTTGACTACCAAAGGTGGTGAACAGACTGCTTCTAACACAAAAGACATTTTCTCTCAAGAGTTCTATCTCTTAGACACTATCACCAAGCCTTCCAAAGGAAGGGGGTGAGTGTCTTAGAGAGACTCTGAATCACAGAGAAGAATGGATGCAGACAAGGCAATCCATGTTTGAAAAACAAACTTTCTAATCTAGAGCTCTGCCTAGCTCCTAAACCCTAGTCTCCTCAGCAGCTGCTAGCAAGAACCTCCTCTTCAACTCTGGAAGTTGATCTTCAATCTCTAGATCTTCAATGGCTTTCATCTCCTCAAGTCTTCAACTCTCCCAAGTCCCCAGACAAACCCAATACCCACACATACAAGCAATAATCCCCTGAGGGCACACCACACCAGTCAATCGGATATATACAGAGTACTAATAGCAGTAGGGGAATCCTAACTTTTCTCTAAGGGGATCTAATAACTACCCATAGCCCCTATAGTCCCATATCTAATCTAGTCAAACCCTAAGTCCTAAGGGAAATGAATTGATTCTCCTAAGTCATCACCTAAAAACCCTAATTTGTTCATGTTGTTCAAGCCTACATTAAGCACCTAAAATTAATTTCTAAAAATGGGAACTAAATTGTTTCTACAAGTTCAATATCTCATCTAAGCAACATAGAAATAATGAACAAAAAATATGAAAGCATTTAGTAGAACAAAAATTAATAAAATCATGCATGAAATGAAGCTATTTAAAATGACATTTATTTAGAAAATATGGAAAAAATATCAAATAAAAATAAAAATGCAATTTTATTTAATGAAAATTTTCTACACATTCTAATGAAAATGATGTAAAAAGAATGGATTAAAAATGATTTTTTATCTATTTATTATGAATTTTTAAAGTTAGTAAAAATTAAAGTGGAATTAAAAACAATTAAATCAATTAAAATGATGGGGGGGGGGGGTACTAATAGAAACCACGCTTAGTTCAAAATCCAGTGGGCCAGCAAACGGGGGGTGTGCGTAGCACATTGAATTAGGCCCAGAACCACTTCAGAAATATGAAATAAAAAGAAAACCAGCAGGGGGTGAGAATAGGAATGAAATCACGTGCAAATGGAATTGGGCTCACTAATGGGGGGTGGGAATATCACTAAGCACTCAGGCCCGCCCGTTTCAATTAATGAAACGGTGCGTTTAGGGCACCACTCTTCCCTCCAAATTCAGAATTAAATGAGAGCCCTTCGATCGCTCTCTGAGTCAAAAGTCCAACATGAAATGAACGCCCAGGATTTCATCTTCTTCCTTGGTTCATAAAGCTAGGGTTTACATTCCATGGAAGCCATGCACGAGCCAACTTCAAGCTCTCAGTTCTCACTCCACAGTCCATGAAACACCACGATATAAACATGAAACTTACTCTAAATTTCTCCCTCTACACGTCTATGGTCTTGGATTGCTTTGAAACTCAACAAACCACTCAACCCGAGCGCAACAATTCTGGTCACCATGGAAATACTCTGCAACTCATCATCATAATTCTCAATCAAACTTATACTAATCTAATCTATGACTAATGGTTATCATTCTGATCTATCAAACTAAGATTATAATGGCCTAACCTAAGAGTTCTAGGTCCTAACAGTTTGGTACACCTGCTAACAATCATCACTAAACTACTCCAAACTCATCCTAATTGCTCTACTAACATCCTACATCATATCTAAACTAACAAATCTATGCTAAACTAACTGAATCAAGCTGTGGCAGAGAAAATGCACCTGGTGTGAAAGCTTGTGGATGATGATGAAATTCGTGGATCTGAGGCTTTTGAGGCTTGGATCCTGATCTACAATTGCTCTACTTGATTCTGTATGCAACACTTTGAGGAGTCTTGCACTGGATCTTGAGTTCCAACTGAATTTGCAATTTTGATGTTGATGATGGAAGTGCTCGAAAATGGATTGATCACACCTTGTTCTTGGTTGAATTCTGATCTATGATGATGAATCAGTATGATGAAATTGATTTTGATGGTGATTGGTGAAGAATTTGAGGAATTGAAGTGAAAATGCAATGAGAAAGAATGAGAGAATTTGGGAAATTCTTGGTGAAAAATGAATCCAACCCTTGCTCAATTCTGATTTCATGAATATATAGTGTTCAATGGTAACTTCTAGATCCCTCTTACACATTCCCTTGCCTTCCAACTTTGATTCATTTTGGCTATGTTTCTTAAAATGCAAGTAACCAAGGATAACTTTGATTTTTTCCACTAAGCTCAAAAAAGTGTTTGAACCATTGTTCTTAGAATGTCTTTTCCATTCAAAATCATATATTGGAAGTCTCCATTTGGACTTATAAATCTCCCAAACCATTTTTCATTTTGACTTTATTCAAATTATAAGCCATTTTAGTTCAAATTTGGACCAATCATGCAACTTCATGCTATGAGCTTTTCCAACAATTTGTGACCTTCTTTCTAGACTCAAAATGTCATTTGGAGCAAGTTTGATGTTGTAAGTTTTTCCATTTGAGGCCTCCTTGTATGAGTTTTGGACATAGGTTAAAATGACCTGTAATTCACAAATGCCCAAAATACCCTTTGCTTGCCAAGGCCATAAGTTGAGTTCCACACATCATATGAGGGCATGCTATACCATTCTAGAAAGCTAAGACAATGAGGAACAATTCTTATGTTGACCAAGAATTCATTTGAAATCTCCTTGAGGGGTAAAAATTGCTTGGAAGTCAAGTCACTTTCACAGACAAAATTTCAGATACCTCAGATGACCTGTAACTTGCAAGGACCATAACTTGAGTTCTATAAATCTCCTTGATGTCTTCCACAACTCAAATTAAAGGTCTTGAGATCCTCTACAAGTTTCATGTTGGCCAAGAAGCCATTTGAAGCTAGCATTTTGACTTATCTTTCTTGGAAATTTGACCTAAACTAGGGGATTTTACACAGAAACCCTAATTTAGAAACTCCTCTTCTCCTTGATTTCTCTTGAATTTTCCTTAGCATATCTCCATATCCTTCTTTATATGTTCAATGATGAACCCCACATCTCTCCACTAGACTTGAATGCCCCTTAAATCAGTCAATTGACCTTGGGTTGACCTAGGGTTGACCCAGATGAAACCCTAGTTGACTGCCTTCAGCTATGGATCTTGTGCTCTCATCAATGACTTGTCTCCTTCTTTAAATGACTTTATAAGTCTCTCCTAATGTCTAGATACTCTCCATGCCTTCAACTCACAGCTCACAACCCTCTTGTTGACCCTCAGATGCCCTCAGCTAGGAGATGGACTCAAGACTTGATCTGCTGAACTCTTTGCTTTCAAATTCTTTCCTGATGACTTGAATGAGATTGAATTGGGATAATAACCTCTTGATAGGCTTCTAGAGATGAGAATAATGCTTGATCCCCCTGTTGAATGACTTGCTATGCTTATGCTATGCAGATGATTAGACTATGTACATGACTCTATATGCAAATGCTAATGACATTGAAACATAAACCAAGTGAATAAGGTTGGGCAAATTTTAGGGTGCAACAGCTGCCCCTATTCAAGCGGCTTGGACCCGATTGGGTGAAGAGCCCGGAGCCTTCAGACATTCGCGGTACGAGACGGTTGAATACTAGTGAAACCAGAAATTTGCCAACCGCAAAACTAAATTGCGCTCCTGCTTGAGGAACGACATTCATCAGCTGAATCTGACTGTTACAGCAACCCACTGATCTCGCGCGACCGTGCTGGGGATTGTCTTCATCGTTCTGAAGAGGATTCTGTCATAACAGATTGCTTGCTTGTCCACGTTAGGACTCTGTCCGTCATCAATACGAAGAAATCTCACCTAAAACCTGTCCACGTTAGGACTCCACTTGCTGTTAACCCAGAAAAATCTCGGCAACTCCGCTGGGGATAATTCGTCTGTATTTCCATAAACTGAATCGTCCACGTTAGGAATAAAATTCTTCCACGTTAGGAGTAACACCTGTCCACGTTAGGAATAACATCGTCCGCGTTAGGAATCATTTCTTCTGTATCTGTCCACGCCAGGACTAACCCTTTCATCTTTCCACGTTAGAAAGCAATCTTCTTTCCACATAAGGAGAACTATATCAATCTGTCCACGTAAGGACTCCAATACCACTTGACATGTCCGCGTCAGGACTCCAATTTTTCCACGTAAGGAATTCAACTTTGGTTCTGAACCTGTCCCCGTCAGGACTCAACTTTCCACGTAAGGAGTGCTGTCATTCTTCCACGTCAGGAAACTATCTTTGATCTGTCCGCGTCAGGACTAAACTCTTCCACGTCAGGAATAATCCATTTTTTCCCCGTCAGGAATCAATCTTGATATGTCCGCGTGAGGACTCAATCCTTCCACGTAAGGAATAAACTCGTCTTCCCACGTAAGGAAACCATTTTTCTTCCACGTAAGGGATGCTCTTAATATGTCCACGTAAGGACTCTGATTTTTCCACGTAAGGAATACCAACTTCTTTCCGATTTGTCCGCGTCAGGACTACATTTTCCACGTAAGGAATGCCATCTTAATCTGTCCACGTAAGGACTCCACTCTTTCCACGTCAGGAACGCTGTCATTTCCACGTAAGGAATCCTCTTCTGATATGTCCGCGTAAGGACTACATCGTCCACGTTAGGACCCACTTCTCCACGTTAGGAATAATAATTTCTTTGATTTGTCCACGTCAGGATACCGATATCGTCTTGATTTGTCCACGTTAGGACTCAGGCGTCTTCGACCTGCTGAGGAAATAAGACTTATCCACGTAAGGACTCACATCCTTGTCTAATCTGTCCGCGTCAGGACACCAACACAAAGAGTAATCACTTTTGTCAACGTCATGACCTCCCATTCCACTAATTTCGGGAAACTGAATCTGCCCACGTTAGGACTAACACACCCCACCAATCCGGGGAAATAAACCTGTCCACGTTAGGACGCCCACTTCTGAAGAAATCCCGTAAATCTAGGAATAAATTGTCCGCGTCAGGACTTAGTTCTCCAATGATCCTCACCCACAAACTTCTTAGCATTGACGTGACAGCGACTTTGAGGCGGACTCTACTGGGGACGTCTGAAAACCAAACTATCGGACGCCTGCTCTGATAACCGGCGGTGGCCTCTGAAATTCTGATTCATGGAACCCTTGATGACAACTGATTCTGCCAGGGAACAAAGAGAAACTTATCCTGGCAACTCTGTGGGGAATACAGCCGAAACTGACATTATCATTGAATATCTCATGCCGAGATCTTGAAAGTTTGGTAATTCATTTGAGCAAGAATTCTCTCCACCTGAACTATTAGAGTACAGAAACTGCTTCAGCAAAATAAATGCTGGAAGGATAATGCCGACTCCGCCGGGGATAGCCAGATGCTACAGAATTATTCCAGCAAAATAAATGCTGGAAGGGTGAAGTCGACTCAGCTGGGAAATTAAGAACTCAAACCACACCCCCTGTTGAGGTAGCATCCTGCTGGGGAATGTAACTCTGCTGGGGAATAGCAGATGTGCATAGTTCGATCGGACTTTCTGCTGGAACGTGAACTGATATCACCAGTATCTCTGACAAAATAACTGACAGGACCCACCATCAACTCTGCTTTGGAGAGCCTTGATCTTCGAGTTCCACTGGAAGAAATGAAAATACTTGCAAAGAGAATTCCGCTGGGGATGGGATGATTCCCTCGGGGAAAATCCACTGGCTCCGCTGGGGGAGAGTGCATGACCCTGTGGGGAAAGATGAACCTGTCTGAATACAGCCTTATGATCTTAGAATCGTCAAACTCTGTTGAGGACGAATAACTTTTCTGGAACACGTTCTTTGGATGAGCTACGGCTAGCTGGGGAATTCTATCCTTCTTCAGGAAAAACATGCATGCCCTGCGTGGGGGTCAAGTCTTTCGTTATCGCAACCTTTGATCATCTTCCTCGTATGGTTATGAAACCTGCAACAACACAAACAAGACACGACAAGCCTATGCAATCAAATCAATTCAGGTTAGTGACGTTACACTCAGTTAATTCAAAGCTTTAATGATTGTTGGCAAGGGCCAGTGATGTTATACTCATGCTAGCTTCAATAAACTTAGGCGTTTTATCATGCACAAAACAGTAAAGAACAGCATCAAGTACTGAATAACATATTTTCATTGATTGGGCCCCTGAATGGGCGGAGTTTTTGTACACGGAATGTAACTCCTGAAAAGAGGAAGCTACGCAAAGCAAGTCTACAAGTATGCAAGAAGCATGAATATTTTGACAAATTAAATTTGTACACATGTCGGCAACGGGATGCAGATGAACACCACGAAATGATCCTCCTATGACTCATCCGACTCTAATGCTTTCCCGGTATCCCCACTTCTGAAGAGATTGTATCCGATAATTGGCTCCTCAAATATATTCTCCCGCATTGATGCTCATTGAATTTGGACCGCAGTCATTTGCTTTTCAAATCCCTAACTTTTGCGTGAACCGCCCTTTACGGGTTTTCAGTTCACCGGGATACCCTTTTTTGCCGAAGCTGCCCAGTGTAGGTTTTCAACTTCGCGGGTGTACATTTTTTCAATTTTATCCCTAACTTTTGCCCGAACCTTTCATTCTGTTTTTGGTTCGCCAGGATGCCCCATTTTTGCCTGGACTCTCTTTTTTCTGTCCAGCGGGTCTATTTTAAGCAAAGTATTTTTTAACGGCGTCCGAATTCACAGGTGACGCAAAGTCTTCTCCGTCCATGGTGGACAACAATAAAGCTCCTCCTGAAAAGACTTTTCTGACAACGTATGGCCCTTCGTAGTTGGGGGTCCACTTGCCCCTGTGATCTGCTTGCGGCGGGAGAATCCTTTTCAGCACAAGGTCTCCCGTCTGAAAGCTTCGCGGAAGTATCTTCTTGTCGTACGCTTTCTTCATTCGGCTCTGGTACAAACGCCCGTATGCTAGAGAAGCTAGCCTCTTCTCATCCATCAAACTCAATTGATTCAATCTATTCGTTACCCATTCTGCCTCGTCCAGCTGAACGTCTCGCAATACCCTCAGAGAAGGGATCTCAACCTCTAATGGTAATACCGCTTCCATTCCGTATACCAACGAGAACGGAGTTGCCCCGGTTGATGTGCGTACCGTCGTACGATAACCGTGCAAAGCGAAAGGTAGCATCTCGTGCCAATCCTTATAGGTCACCACCATTTTCTGAACAATTTTCTTGATATTTTTATTGGCCGCCTCTACAGCGCCATTCATCTTAGGTCGGTAAGGGGAGGAGTTGTGATGTTCGATCTTGAAATTCTGACAAAGCTCCTTCATCATTTTGTTGTTTAGATTTGAACCATTATCCGTGATTATCCGCTCGGGGATCCCATATCGGCAAATGATATCTCTCTTGATGAATCTAGTAGAAATTGCTCGCTAATCTCCTGAGAGTCTTCTGATCTTGACTGGATGCCCCAGCCGGATACTCTTTATTCTTCAGGAAATTAAGGATATCAAAATACCACGGTTTGTCATCAGATGCTTCATCAATAGCAAATACATAAGCTGGCCTGTCCAACCGAGAGATAGTGATTTGGGGAGCTTCGTTCCAGAAGTTGACCTTGTACATGGAAGACAAAGTGGCAAGGGCGTCAGCCATTTGATTTTCTGCCCGCGGCACGTGATGCAATTCAACTTTGTCGAAGAAAGGCAACAATCTCCTTGCATAATTCATGTAATGTATCAAATTGGGCTGACGTGTCTCCCATTCCCCTTTGATCTGATGCACTACCAGAGCTGAGTCTCCGTATACATCTAGATGTTTGATTCGCAAATCAATGGCTTCTTCAAGTCCCATTATACAAGCTTCGTATTCGGCCTCATTGTTGGTAACGGCAAAGGTCAATCGGGCAGTAAACGGGATGTGCGACCCGTGTGGTGTCGTGATGATTGCCCCTATCCCGCTACCGTAAGCATTCACAGCTCCGTCAAATATCATCTTCCACTTGGACCCCAACTCTGGTCCCTCGTCTGGCAACGGCTCTTCGCAATCCTTCATCTTTAGGTACATGATATCCTCGTCAGGAAAATCAAACCTCATCGATTGGTATTCTTCAATAGGCTGCTCCGCCAGATACTCAGACAGCACACTCCCCTTTATAGCCTTTTGCGAGACGTATTGAATGTCATATTCAGTCAAGACCATCTGCCAACGGGCAATTCTACCTGACAACGCCTGCTTTTCAAACACATATTTGATAGGATCCATCTTCGAGATGAGCATGGTTGTATGATTCAGCATGTACTGCCTCAAACGCTTGGCGGCCCAGGCTAGCGCGCAACAAGTTTTCTCCAGCATTGAGTATCGAGATTCACAGTCTGTAAATTTCTTACTCAAGTAATAGATCGCATGCTCTTTTCTCCCTGTCTCGTCGTGTTGACCGAGAACACAACCCATGCTTCCCTCAAGAACCGTCAAATACATTATCAAGGGTCTCCCTGCCACCGGGGGTATCAAAATAGGAGGCTCCTGCAGATACTTCTTTATTTTATCGAACGCCTTTTGACAATTTTCGTTCCACGTTACAGCTTGATCTTTCTTCAAGAGCTTGAATAACGGTTCACACGTGGCCGTTAGGTGAGATATGAACCGGGCAATGTAGTTCAACCTCCCTAAAAACCCGCGCACCTCTTTCTCTGTTTTAGGCGTCGGCATTTCTTGAATCGCTTTTATTTTAGCAGGATCGACCTCTATTCCTCTTTCGCTTACGATAAACCCCAGCAGTTTACCCGATCTCACCCCGAAGGTGCATTTGTTAGGGTTCAGCCTCAGCCTGAACTTCCTAAGTCTTTTAAACAACTTCAGCAGATTCACCAGATGCTCTTCCTCCGTCTGGGATTTGGCAATCATATCGTCAACATAAACTTCGATCTCTTTATGCATCATGTCATGGAAAAGAGTCGTCATCGCACGCTGATATGTTGCCCCAGCATTTTTCAAACCAAAGGGCATCACTTTGTAGCAAAATGTTCCCCAAGGTGTTATAAAAGTAGTCTTCTCCATATCCTCTGGCGCCATTTTAATTTGATTATAGCCTGAAAAGCCATCCATGAAGGAGAATACAGAGTATTGAGCAGTATTGTCAACTAACACGTCAATATGAGGAAGCGGAAAATCGTCTTTTGGGCTTGCTTTATTCAAATCTCTATAATCCACGCACATTCGAACCTTGCCGTCTTTCTTTGGCACTGGTACGATGTTAGCAACCCATGAGGGATATTTTGTCACAGCCAGGAACCCAGCGTCCCACTGTTTCTGCACTTCCTCCTTGATCTTCATTGCCATATCTGGTCGTGTTCTGCGAAGCTTTTGTTTGACCGGTGGGCAATCCTCTTTCAGTGGCAGGCGATGCACAACCATATCTGTATCGAGCCCTGGCATATCTTCATATGACCAAGCGAATACATCATTATACTCTCGGAGCATTTCAACCAGTCTTCACTTGATATCACTCTGCAGTGCGGCTCCGATACGAATATTCTTCTCAACCCCTTCCGACCCGAAGTTGATAATTTCGATGACCTCGTCGTGAGGCAGAATGGCTCTTTCCTCTTGCTTCACTAACCAAGACAGTTCTTCAGGAACGTCGCTATCTTCGACAACCTCTTCTTCAGCCTGAAACACTGGGCGCTCAAAGTCGGGACGAGTCATAGGTGGTTCAAGGATGTCATCTGAAAATGTTATCCTGCAAAAGGAATGGTTAAGTGCTTCAAAATGCGTATAAAGCGAATAACCACGTTGCCATTTTATTGAAAAATATAAAACAAGAAAAACAGGGATTACGGTATTTGCACATGAAAAAACGCCATTTATTTAATGATTAACACGCAATGTTTATAACAACACAGCCCTAAGCAAATCCTGATGCCCCGGGCAAGACATCAGATTATTCAACAATTAATAAAGCAAAGCATTACTGTTTAAAAGTCACAGGAACAAGCTCCTGAATAGACCAGTTGCACAGTCCTTGTCCTGGCGTGCTTGGCTGAATCCAGGCATCCATATCACAGTCGCTGTCTCCTTCATCAGACTCTGAAGCAGCATTGACAGTTTCATGACATACTCCACTGGCAGAGATGGTGATTGACTTTCTGAAACGGGGGGCCCCCACGGAAGGAGTTGATGACGACGGTCGGTACCCCAGCCCGAACCGGTCCATCTTCACAGGAATGTCCAGCACTTTGCCCCAGCCCTTGGCTTCTCCTGCTTCTACTAGAGCTTGAGCTTCCTTATACGATGAGACAGCTATCTCTGGCACTTTGCTCGGCCCGGGACCTTTGTCCTTGATGCGCAAACCTTCGAATGCCTGGCATGGTGTCTCGTGGATCTCTCCGTCGACCTCCACATATTTAAATGAAGATAGATGGCTGACCAGGATGTCTTCTTCTCCGCACACGGTGACTACGCTGTCTCCGACCATATATTTCAACTTCTGATGCAGGGTAGATGTGACTGCCCCTGCCCCATGAATCCAGGGTCTTCCCAGCAAGCAGCTGTACGCAGGCTGTATATCCATGATATAAAATTCAGTTGCAAACACTTCCGGCCCCACCTGCAGAGGCAAGGTAATCGATCCGAAGACTGTTCTCCGCGTGCCGTCAAATGCTCTGACTACCAAATCACTGGGTGTACACAAAATTCCTCGAACATCCAGCTTCATCATCGCCTTCTTGGGCAGCACATTCAAAGATGATCCGGTGTCAACCAATACGTGCGACATTACCGATCCTCTACACTCAACAGATACGTGTAATGCCATATTATGATCTCTCCCTTTCGGAGTCAAGTCAAAATCGGTAAAGCCCAAGCTGTGGCCTGCATTCACATGTGCCAATACTCCTTCTAGCTGATTTACGGAGACATCCTGGGGTACAAAAGAAGTGTCCAGGACTTTCAGCAAAGCATTTCTGTGAGCTTCCGAACACAACAGCAATGATAGGATAGATATTTTGGACGGTGTCTGCTGCAGATGCTCCACAATCTTATAATCACTTTTCCGAATTAAGCGCATGAACTCTTCTACATCTTTCGATGCCGCTTCTTTTTCACTTGCTTGTACCGGAACATTTTCAACCACTTTCCCTTTTCCTTTCGCTAGTCTTTCAGCCTCCACTTCAGGAGATATAAAGATCCTGCCACTCCTCGTCATGCCTCCTGAGCCCACAACATTATCCACAATCTCCGCTGACTGCTTGTTAACATCAATCTTTATCCCATCACAATACACCTCTAACCCATATGACCATGGGACTGCTTTCGTGTTCTCATACGGGATTGGCCCGGCCTTAGTTATGGTGATCGGTGGTCGCTGAGCTGGTGCTGCAATAGTGATCGTCTTCCGAGGAATTGTCACAGTGGCCACATCACTCCGATTATCTGTTACTGCCCCTGCAGGCTCGTCCGTTGCCGCTCGATCAAACTGCAATATACCTTCATCAATTAAAGCCTGAATGCCTTTCTTCAAATCCTCACACCCCCCAGCTAGGGTCCAACAATCTAAGCAATACTCGTTACATCCTGGGTAAACACCTCCTTGTAACAGTCGGCTTTTTATCTCACTCAGCGGCGTCTTTAAATCTTCCACATTCATAATAAGATTCAGACCTTCCTCAGTCAGCACGGCGTTAGCCCCATGATTAGGCATGGGTTTCTGGACTATATTCGGACCTGCCGTTCCGAAATTGATAGTCTTGTTGTCTAAAAGATCCTGCACAACGTGCTTAAAAGCATGACAACCTTCTATATCGTGACCCGGGGCCCCAGAATGAAACTCACAGTGCCTGCTTGCGTCATAGCCGAACGGGGGAGCTCCCGTTATCGGCGCCAGAGTTCTTTTCTCTACCAGGTTTAATCCCAACAATGTCTGCAACAAATCGGCATATGTTGAGGGAGGTTTCTCAAACACTCTTCTCGGTTTACTGCCCTGGAATCTTCGCTGAGCTTGCTGTGCCCCCTGCTGAGGCTGCTGCTGCTGAACCGGTTGTTGTTGCTGGAGTGGTTGTTGTTGATATGGGATAGTAACACTCGACACCTGCTGCGGCTGACGATATTGACCTCGTCCCCTGCCTCGGCCTCGGCCTCGGCCTCCAAATACTGCGCTTGCCTCGCCCTGACGGCGCCCACCATAAGCTTTCCTATTACTGCCAGATGCAGTTGATTCCTCGACTTGGAACTTTCCTTGCTTAATGTTACGCTCAATCTTTTCCCCCATCAGAATCAGGTCTGAAAAACTGGCCAGAGACGTATGAAACAGCATATCATGAAACAGCCCGGTGAATGTGCCGACAAACATATCATTCATTTCCTTATCTTCTACAGGAGGACGGACCCTGGCAGCCATATCGCGCCACCTTTGCGCGTACTCTTTAAAACTCTCCCCCTTCTTTTGCGACAGCCCGGCCAACTGGACCCGATTGGGTGCCAGGTCGCTGTTATACTTGTAATGGGCTACAAACGCCTCCGCCAATTGCTTCCAAGTCTTGATATCAGTTGGCTCCAACCCCATGTACCACTCTAAGGAAGGGCCCGACAGACTATCCTGAAAGAAATGCATTAGCATTCTTTCATCAGTTGAGTATGCAGACATCTTTCTGTAATAAGCTCGTACATGCACTTTCGGACACGTGTCTCCTTTGTACTTATCGAACGCAGGAGCTTTGAATTTAATTGGCACCCTCAAGCCAGGTACCAAACCCATGGCTGCCATGTCCAATCCCACAGCACTTTGATTTAAGACTCCCTTCATCTGCTCTTCCAGCATTCTAATCTTTTGGGAATCATCCATCGGCCCTTCAAAACCTCCTCCGGAGAAGGCGTCTTCCTGCTGATCTTCTTGCCACAGGCCGTTTCCAGCTCCGTACCCATCATATCCATTATTACGTCCAGCTCTGATCTGATTCATCCCCGGACCTCGGCCTCTGTTGCCGTACCCTTGAACACCTCCAGCAGGACCAAAAGCCATAAATCCAGTACCGTTTCCGTTTCCAAAGCCTCCGTAACCCTGATTGACCATACCATAACCATCTTGCCCAAAGCCTTGAGCATTAAAGCCATACTTCCCAGTGTTATCGAATCCCTGATCGTTGAATCCGAACCCAGCGTTGACAAAGCCGTTGCCTCCTAGATTATCTCCCAAATTGACATCACCCAGCCCAGCATTATGGACAGCAGTTTCATTCCCAACTCCGACGTTACCGTTCACAGCAGCGGTAGCGTTGTTGACATTAGCAGCAGGTATATTGACTACGGGCGGAGCCACTGGCGTGGGAGTGCCGTCTCCATGAGCAGTATCAACCCGGACAGACTGATGATCTTCATTACCATGACCAGCGTTTCGAGCCAACAGAGGCTGGACCATGGCCTGCAAATTCTCCTGCCCTTTTGCTATAGCCTCCATGGTCTGCATGAAGAGGGCGAGCTTCTCGCGCACATCTTGCATCTCGTTCTGCATTTGGTCCATGATTTTCCGACAGTTGGAGCGTGTAGAATAGCGGTGCGGATGCTGATCTGCAATCCTGTTAAGTACCTGATACAAAGCAGGAAATAAGACACCATCCAAAGATTACCTGTAATGCAATATGAATATGAATGCAATGCAATGTGTCTGTGCCTTAGGGAAGTTCATTCCCCCAGTTCTAGTGCGAAGGTGCCGGTGCAGTGACAGTGTTGACAATAGGAATATCAGCGCTGAATCATAGAAAGCCTCATATATTGCAGGGAGAATCAATAAGCCCAGGGTACAATATCACTGAGAGTACAAAGAAGGCATGACCTCAACCAACAATCCTGGTGATGGTCAGCACTATGCAAATAAAGCATACAAGTTACTACATGAAATGATCAAATCCTCCCAAAAGTCTGGTACTCCTCTATCAACTTCCTGGTCTCCGGATGACTTGGTCGATCAAGCAGCCCTTCAACAAGCTGGTTTCTCCTCTTAAGGACACGGCGTACGTCTTCAGCAGTTTCTTCCCATGTTGCTTCTCCAAAGCAATCTTCTAGCTTTCGTTTCTGAGACACTGCTTCATCTCTGGATTTGACTGCCTTGTTCAGTGCATGCTGGACACTATACCGGGTCATCACTTCTTCCTCACACTTCTTGATGCTAGACTTCAACTTCTCTTCGAGGTCGGAAATTTGCTGCTTCAGCTTATCTTCCCTCTTCTTATTGTTAGTGAGTGTAGCATTCCAAGTCTTATTGCAAGAAGATATCTCTCGGTGTGCTGCGTCGAGCGCTTTCTTTTTGGCTTCCAGCATGTCATGGGAGCTTCTGAACTCTTGCCCCAGACGTTCACGCTTTTTCTTTTCCTCAGTCAACTCAGCCCCTAGTCTGTTTACTAGCTCGATCTGTTGCTGGAAAGCATATACGGCCTTGTTTTTCTCGCTGCGTGCCTGGGCTAACTCTTGCTCTAACCCTTCATTAATCTTCATCAAGGCTTCTTTTTCTCTCACAACTTGTTCGTAGACTTCCCTAGAAACAGTAGTTGGCTCCGCTACCGGAATAGGATCAAGAACTGGTGCATCTGGAAATGGCATCCGCAACCGACTTGCTCTCTCCTGGATCCAAACCCTGTAAGGTGCATAGGCCTGGCAATCGTTCTTACCTAACAGTGGTTTCCCTTTGCGATTAATACGCGTCCAGGCATGTTGCAACTTGGCTAGTAACTCCCCCTTCAAATCCCCTGTGAAGTACAGAGATTCCTGTACTTCTTCCTCCTGAGGTGGATTCTTCAGTGCATATCCGAACTGGCGAATGAATAGAGAAGGGTTGTAATTGATACACCCTTTTCTTCCTATCAACGGCACATTAGGGTACCCAGAACAACTGAAGATGAGCTCAGATCCCAACAGGTCTCGATCAAACCACTCCATATCTTCCGACGATAGCCTCATCAGGCGCTCTGGCCAACCAACTGGGACTGTAGTCTCTGCAACAGATCCTCTCTTAGGAAGGTGACTCTCAAACCACATACTCAACAAGGGCACACACAGGTGAACATTCTTCCCTCTTCCCTTCTCATTCTTATAATGCAGTGAGTGGTAGAGATCTCCGAGTAAGGTAGGTACAGGATTACCAGCGGCAAATAAGTAGAAAGCATCAAAGTCCACAAAATCCGGTATATTGGGGAACAGTACTATGCCATAAATGCACAAAGCCAACACAGCATTGAAAGCAATCCAACACCCGCTCTTAGCGTACTCCTGGGCTTTACCAACTAAGAACTGAAGTGAGAAGCCTGGAACTCCACGGGAAACAGTAGTCACAAGTTCAGAAGCATCAATATGCAAGGCTTTTGCCAAATCCTCCGGCTTGGGCTTGGCGTCATAATGAATGAATGGAACCTGGTTCTGCACGGGCAGCTCAACATACTCAGCGTATTCCTCCAGGGTTGGTCCCATAATAAAGTCAGAGAACGTAAAGCACCTCAAAGCAGGGTCGTAGAATTGCATCAAAGCATACAACCCATCTAACTCTACCTCTGTAGGTTTGCACACTAATCTCAATAATCTACCATAGCTCATCCGGAAACTCCTACGAACACCCTCATCAGCAAGAGAGATCAACCCAAGTAAAGGAACAATATCAGGCGTAGGCAATTTGTAAGCAACCGTTCTCCTTAAGCTAGTCATGATCAAAACTCAGAAGTCTGGGCACTAGAACTAGGGAAATGCAAATGCACCTGCAGCACAGACACACGTTAGTGAAATGCAAATGGTAATGGATATGCAGGGATGCAATGCAAGTAACATGCAACAGGGACCAAAGCTGTAGCTGAATAGCCTGAACCCAATCAAGAAAGGTCTCAGATAGACCATCCAGAAGTCATCAAACCCTGGTCTCAGATAGACCTAAAACAAAGCTCCAATACTGGTCTCTGACAGACCTCAAACCATAACTCCCACTGGTCTCTGGTAGACCTCAAATCACATCTCTAATTGGTCTCTGACAGACCTCAGAACTCTCCAACTGGTCTCTGACAGACCTCAAAACACATCTCCAAATGGTCTCTGACAGACCTCAGAACTCTCCATCTGGTCTCTGACAGACCTCAAAACACATCTCCAAATGGTCTCTGACAGACCTCCTAACTCTCCACAAATACCCAGGATCTCTGATCAAGAAATAACCGGTAGTCTGAAGGTCTAGTTACCTGCATAACCCCAAACCCTCTCACAGGTGGGTGGCCCTATAACTGGCACAAGGTACGGCATCCTATGCGGTCGTCGGCGTCACAGACTTTCAGGGTTGATGATACGATTCCCAGAAGGAGTGGCATCATCAATTCCTGAAGAGGCCTCACTTAGCCAACTTCCAAATGATCGGTCCCCAGAGTCGACAATCCAACTAACCAGCAACCCACGCCAACCAAAGGAAGGGGCAGGAGGCCAACCAGAGGAACCTCGTCTGAGTGTAGATTTCATGGGACACCAAAGCAAGCAAAGCAAGCGGGCACCCACTAATTTCTACTCTAATTCTAGGTGCACTCAAGCCCAGGTCCGGCTTATCTCTCAATATCAGAACACCCGTCACACCCCAGATACAACAACAATAATCAATATATAAAGCTGAAAATACAAGGTTAAAGATATAAAATAACTCCATACAAAATCCTCGACGGGAAAACAAGCGTTAGGATTGACTCTCTCAAGGGACGTTGGATCCCAAATGCATAAGAACCATCGCAGTTCTTAGCAGCCAGGGGACGTTGGCGTCCCCAGCAGAGTCGCCAGCTGTCGCTACTGCGAAAATCGGCGCCGGCTGAACAGAAGAGTCGCCACCGTGCGTTATTTATCCCACGGGAGGGAAAGGAAACGCTCAGAGTAAACCTCGCACAACACGGGAAAGGTACGGTCGTCGCAACCAAAACCTGGGTTCGGGAGTCGGTTACGCAAGGGGAAGGTATTAGCACCCCTCACGTCCATCGTACTCGATGGGATCCACGCTTGTTTTCGGGTATGGATTGTTATTCTATCTAAACTATAGGTCAAGGGTGAAAAAGAAAATAAAATGAAAATACAAAGGACTCGGCAAAGTATCGCACTTTATGCCTACGTATTCCCGTCTGGAACGAGAAATCAGAGTCAACGTAGTTCGCCTACCTACGGGAAAGGAGGGGAAGGTTGCTCGCTAGGATATCGCATCCTATGCCTACGTACTTCCACACAGCATGGAAGATCAGAGCAAACGTAGTTCGGGCCACGGAAGACACAAGTCTGTCCTTGATTGATTTTATTCCTTCTGAAAAAGGTTTTTCTGATTAACAGTCCCGGCGGACAAAAATGACGTCTTTGATGAGTTCACATTCCTTTACGGAAGAAGTGTCTTTTATTGTGTTTGAAATCTTTATGGTGTTTTTCTGTTTGTTTTGAGAAAGAAGAGACAGAACTCTAACCTACGGTTGCGAAGGGAAACAAACTAACCTAATGTTATCATGCATGGGTTAAGACCTAGTGTCTATCATGCTCCTCTCTTGCACAGAGAGAAACAGAGATCCTACGGGATAGGCAGAAACAGAAACAATATCAAGTATATACAGTAAAGCAGTAGAAATGCATGGATGCAACAGTACAAGCGAGGCAAGGGAGTCCCACTCGACCTCGAACCTGGAAAACAAATAGGCAAAAGTGAACAGGCTTCACTTTCAACCCAGCAGGGTAAACAGCACACAATACAGTCAGGAAAACCAATCAATACATCAAGAAATGAAATACAGCAAAAATAAACAGCATCAGCAGCTCTGAATCAACATCTGGCTTCAAGTAATCTCCAATCAGCTACAGGCTTCAACAAGCATCAATCTCCATCTTCATGGCCTTCAGGCAAAGGGCTTTGATCATCAGTCTTCTATCTGCAATGGCTTTTCTTCAAGCTCAAACCTCCAGGATGAGGGATTAGTCACAAGAGTGAATTGGGTGTTAAGCAATCAGTTGACTACCAAAGGTGGTGAACAGACTGCTTCTAACACAAAAGACATTTTCTCTCAAGAGTTCTATCTCTTAGACACTATCACCAAGCCTTCCAAAGGAAGGGGGTGAGTGTCTTAGAGAGACTCTGAATCACAGAGAAGAATGGATGCAGACAAGGCAATCCATGTTTGAAAAACAAACTTTCTAATCTAGAGCTCTGCCTAGCTCCTAAACCCTAGTCTCCTCAGCAGCTGCTAGCAAGAACCTCCTCTTCAACTCTGGAAGTTGATCTTCAATCTCTGGATCTTCAATGGCTTTCATCTCCTCAAGTCTTCAACTCTCCCAAGTCCCCAGACAAACCCAATACCCACACATACAAGCAATAATCCCCTGAGGGCACACCACACCAGTCAATCGGATATATACAGAGTACTAATAGCAGTAGGGGAATCCTAACTTTTCTCTAAGGGGATCTAATAACTACCCATAGCCCCTATAGTCCCATAACTAATCTAGTCAAACCCTAAGTCCTAAGGGAAATGAATTGATTCTCCTAAGTCATCACCTAAAAACCCTAATTTGTTCATGTTGTTCAAGCCTACATTAAGCACCTAAAATTAATTTCTAAAAATGGGAACTAAATTGTTTCTACAAGTTCAATATCTCATCTAAGCAACATAGAAAGAATGAACAAAAAATATGAAAGCATTTAGTAGAACAAAAATTAATAAAATCATGCATGAAATGAAGCTATTTAAAATGACATTTATTTAGAAAATATGGAAAAAATATCAAATAAAAATAAAAATGCAATTTTATTTAATGAAAATTTTCTACACATTCTAATGAAAATGATGTAAAAAGAATGGATTAAAAATGATTTTTTATCTATTTATTATGAATTTTTAAAGTTAGTAAAAATTAAAGTGGAATTAAAAACAATTAAATCAATTAAAATGATGGGGGGGGTACTAATAGAAACCACGCTTAGTTCAAAATCCAGTGGGCCAGCAAACGGGGGGTGTGCGTAGCACATTGAATTAGGCCCAGAACCACTTCAGAAATATGAAATAAAAAGAAAACCAGCAGGGGGTGAGAATAGGAATGAAATCACGTGCAAATGGAATTGGGCTCACTAATGGGGGGTGGGAATATCACTAAGCACTCAGGCCCGCCCGTTTCAATTAATGAAATGGTGCGTTTAGGGCACCACTCTTCCCTCCAAATTCAGAATTAAATGAGAGCCCTTCGATCGCTCTCTGAGTCAAAAGTCCAACATGAAATGAACGCCCAGGATTTCATCTTCTTCCTTGGTTCATAAAGCTAGGGTTTACATTCCATGGAAGCCATGCACGAGCCAACTTCAAGCTCTCAGTTCTCACTCCACAGTCCATGAAACACCACGATATAAACATGAAACTTACTCTAAATTTCTCCCTCTACACGTCTATGGTCTTGGATTGCTTTGAAACTCAACAAACCACTCAACCCGAGCGCAACAATTCTGGTCACCATGGAAATACTCTGCAACTCATCATCATAATTCTCAATCAAACTTATACTAATCTAATCTATGACTAATGGTTATCATTCTGATCTATCAAACTAAGATTATAATGGCCTAACCTAAGAGTTCTAGGTCCTAACAGTTTGGTACACCTGCTAACAATCATCACTAAACTACTCCAAACTCATCCTAATTGCTCTACTAACATCCTACATCATATCTAAACTAACAAATCTATGCTAAACTAACTGAATCAAGCTGTGGCAGAGAAAATGCACCTGGTGTGAAAGCTTGTGGATGATGATGAAATTCGTGGATCTGAGGCTTTTGAGGCTTGGATCCTGATCTACAATTGCTCTACTTGATTCTGTATGCAACACTTTGAGGAGTCTTGCACTGGATCTTGAGTTCCAACTGAATTTGCAATTTTGATGTTGATGATGGAAGTGCTCGAAAATGGATTGATCACACCTTGTTCTTGGTTGAATTCTGATCTATGATGATGAATCAGTATGATGAAATTGATTTTGATGGTGATTGGTGAAGAATTTGAGGAATTGAAGTGAAAATGCAATGAGAAAGAATGAGAGAATTTGGGAAATTCTTGGTGAAAAATGAATCCAACCCTTGCTCAATTCTGATTTCATGAATATATAGTGTTCAATGGTAACTTCTAGATCCCTCTTACACATTCCCTTGCCTTCCAACTTTGATTCATTTTGGCTATGTTTCTTAAAATGCAAGTAACCAAGGATAACTTTGATTTTTTCCACTAAGCTCAAAAAAGTGTTTGAACCATTGTTCTTAGAATGTCTTTTCAATTCAAAATCATATATTGGAAGTCTCCATTTGGACTTATAAATCTCCCAAACCATTTTTCATTTTGACTTTATTCAAATTATAAGCCATTTTAGTTCAAATTTGGACCAATCATGCAACTTCATGCTATGAGCTTTTCCAACAATTTGTGACCTTCTTTCTAGACTCAAAATGTCATTTGGAGCAAGTTTGATGTTGTAAGTTTTTCCATTTGAGGCCTCCTTGTATGAGTTTTGGACATAGGTTAAAATGACCTGTAATTCACAAATGCCCAAAATACCCTTTGCTTGCCAAGGCCATAAGTTGAGTTCCACACATCATATGAGGGCATGATATACCATTCTAGAAAGCTAAGACAATGAGGAACAATTCTTATGTTGACCAAGAATTCATTTGAAATCTCCTTGAGGGGTAAAAATTGCTTGGAAGTCAAGTCACTTTCACAGACAAAATTTCAGATACCTCAGATGACCTGTAACTTGCAAGGACCATAACTTGAGTTCTATAAATCTCCTTGATGTCTTCCACCACTCAAATTAAAGGTCTTGAGATCCTCTACAAGTTTCATGTTGGCCAAGAAGCCATTTGAAGCTAGCATTTTGACTTATCTTGCTTGGAAATTTGACCTAAACTAGGGGATTTTACACAGAAACCCTAATTTAGAAACTCCTCTTCTCCTTGATTTCTCTTGAATTTTCCTTAGCATATCTCCATATCCTTCTTTATATGTTCAATGATGAACCCCACATCTCTCCACTAGACTTGAATGCCCCTTAAATCAGTCAATTGACCTTGGGTTGACCTAGGGTTGACCCAGATGAAACCCTAGTTGACTGCCTTCAGCTATGGCTCTTGTGCTCTCATCAATGACTTGTCTCCTTCTTTAAATGACTTTATAAGTCTCTCCTAATGTCTAGATACTCTCCATGCCTTCAACTCACAGCTCACAACCCTCTTGTTGACCCTCAGATGCCCTCAGCTAGGAGATGGACTCAAGACTTGATCTGCTGAACTCTTTGCTTTCAAATTCTTTCCTGATGACTTGAATGAGATTGAATTGGGATAATAACCTCTTGATAGGCTTCTAGAGATGAGAATAATGCTTGATCCCCCTGTTGAATGACTTGCTATGCTTATGCTATGCAGATGATTAGACTATGTACATGACTCTATATGCAAATGCTAATGACATTGAAACATAAACCAAGTGAATAAGGTTGGGCAAATTTTAGGGTGCAACACCCTGCACATCTCGATAGAGTGTAGGGGAACGATTATGTCTCATGTGTTGGTGGACACTGGGTCATCGCTCAATGTTCTCCCGAAGAAGGCATTGATGAAACTAGACACAAGAGGATTGATTTGCACACCTAGTGATCTGGTTGTGAAGGCGTTCGATGGAACCAAGTGTCATGTCTTTGGAGAGGTAACGTTGACAATCCAGGTCGGGCCGGAAACTTTCGACGCAGTCTTCTACATTATGGACATCATGCCATCCTACAGCTGTCTCTTAGGCCGACCATGGATCCATTCTGCTGGCGCCGTGACCTCCACGTTGCACCAGAAACTCAAGTATGCTTTCGGAGGCAGCATCGTAACTGTTTGTGGCGAGGAAGACATAGTGGTGAGCCATTTGTCGTCCTTCAAGTATGTTGAGATGGATGGAGAAATCCACGAAACCCTATGCCAGGCGTTCGAAGCTGTTAAAGTCAAGAACGTAGCTCCCGTAACGATTGAGAAACCAGAGATGACTCTCTCTTCCTTCAAGGAAGCCCGGGCCGTTGTTCAAGCCGGATCTACCCCAGGCTGGGGGCAGGTTCTAGAAATACCTAACAAGTAGGACAAGTTTGGGTTAGGATATTCTCCTACGGCTGAAGCCTCCTCTTCTCACAGTGTGTCGCGAGTTAAAGGGCCGATCCAGTTTACAAGCGGCGGGGTGATATTTGAAAGTGTCAACGCAGTGTCTGAAGACGGTGAAGACAGTGATTGTGACCTGGATTCCTGGATCCAGCCAAGCAAACCAGGCTAGAGCCTCACCAACTGGTCCATCAGGGATACCATCCAAGTGATAGGCAAAGAGTAATGATTTACTTTCTCCAATTATTTTACAACCCTATGTCCTACCTGAGGCATAGTCGTTTTATTATCAGGGCCTTGTTTGGTTATGTACACGCATTTTACCAATAAATCAAAAGGCGTTTTTCTTTGCATTCAAATGTTGTGATCTCTGTTATTCATGTTTTATATTTGTTTTGAAAAACAATAAGATGGCAATAGAGTTTGTGCTAACCTGCATATCCTTGTTTTAAGCTTAACCCTTGTTATTGCAGGATCCACATAGCAGATGACATCGACTCTAGACCTTCTACGACTCACTTCGACTTCGATTTCCCGATCTATCAAGCCGAAGAAGGGATTGATGAAGACGAAGACCTTTCCAAAGAGTTGGCCCGTTTGTTGAAACAAGAAGAGAAAGTTATTCTGCCTCACGAGGAAGAGATTGAGATTGTGAATTTGGGTTCTGAAGAACTGGTCAGGAACGTCAGGATAGGGGCTGCATTGCAGAGTGATGTCAAGCAGAGATTAGTCGAGATGCTTCGAGAGTATAGTGACGTCTTTGCTTGGTCATACGAAGATACGCCCGGACTTGACACTGATATCGTGGTCCATTACTTGCCGTTGCGAGAAGATTGTCCTCCCGTTAAGTAGAAGCTTAGGAGGACACGACTAGATATGGCCGTTAAGATCAAAGAAGAAGTGCAAAAGCAGCTTGATGCAGGCTTCTTAGCGGCCACTACTTACCCTCCGTGGGTCGCCAACATAGTGCCTGTACCGAAGAAGAACGGTAAGGTGCGAATGTGCGTCGATTATCGGGATTTGAATAGGGCGAGCCCTAAAGATGATTTCCCGCTCCCTCATATTGATGTGTTGGTCGACAATACAACTCAGTTCTCTGTAGTTTCGTTCATGGATGGCTTCTCCGGCTACAATCAGATCAAGATGGCGCCGGAGGACATGGAGAAAACTACATTTATTACTCCTTGGGGAACATTTTGCTACAAGATAATGCCTTTCGGTCTGAAGAACGCAGGGGCCACTTACCAACGAGCAATGGTTACTTTATTTCATGACATGATTCATCATGAGATTGAAGTCTATGTTGATGACATGATTGCGAAGTCCCAAACGGAGGAGGGACATCTAGTCAATTTGCTGAAGCTTTTTGAGAGGCTTAGGAAGTTCAGGTTGAGGTTGAATCCTAACAAGTGTACTTTCAGAGTACGGTCTGGAAAACTACTGGGGTTTATCGTGAGTGAAAAAGGCATTGAGGTTGATCCTGCAAAGATAAAAGCAATACAAGAAATGCCAACGCCAAAAACAGAAAAAGAAGTTTGTGGTTTCCTGGGCCAAATAAACTACATCGCAAGGTTTATCTCTCAGCTCACGGCCACGTGTGAACCATTGTTCAAATTGTTAAAGAAAAATCAGGCGATTATCTGGAACGAGGATTGCCAAAAGGCATTTGATAAGATAAAACAGTATCTACAGGAACCTTCGATCTTGATACCCCCAGTGGCTGGAAGACCCTTAATCATGTACTTGACAGTTCTTGAGAATAGTATGGGGTGTGTTCTCGGTCAGCACGACGAGACGGGCAGAAAGGAGCATGCCATTTACTACTTGAGTAAAAAGTTCACAGATTGTGAATCTCGTTACTCGATGCTGGAGAAGACGTGTTGTGCACTAGCATGGGCTGCCAAAAGTTTACGACAGTACATGCTCAATCACACGACCATGCTAATTTCGAAGATGGATCCGATCAAGTACGTCTTCGAGAAACAAGCGCTTTCGGGCAGGATTTCCAGATGGCAAATGGTGTTGACGGAATATGACATTCAGTACATTTCCCAGAAGGCCATCAAGGGAAGCGTATTGTCTGAGTATCTTGCCGAACAGCCGATCGAGGATTATCAGTGTAACACCCCCTTCTATACCCCAAATAAATGCATATAAAACAATTAAGCACATACAAGTTATCAGAGTAAAAAGGTTTTATAATAAGGTATAAAAGAAGAATGCCACAATTTCACCAATAAACCACTTTCACTATTTGCTCCATAAAATATGTAACATTTTCAATTTAAGCGGAAGATAAAATCATTTGATCGTTTTTCAAAATATTAATTCAAATGCACATAAGTCATCCAGATTAATACATCATATCAGTTAGATTACAAAACCACATCAGCTGATACATCGCAATGTATCACAAAAGAATGACTATACTAGTCTAACTACCCGGTGTTACATATCAGAGCAGCCGACACAAAAGAATGAAGACTAACTTCACAAAAGGACTCCAGCATCCTAATCTGCAATGCCTCATAGAGCATTTTAAAACAGCAGAAGGGTGAGAAATATAACCATAATAATCAAGGCATGAGATTATATATATATAGGTAATCCTACAACACATATTCACATTTCTCACCATACTTCATTCTCTTAGTCATATATATTTACCACACATATATAGACAAACCTGGATATTCACAAAGCATTTCCACATTATGCATACACTTACAATTTCCACAATCTCATCATTCACACATAAGCATCTCTTCATGCATATGTCATATATCAATGTGACTCAATAACTCAATGCAACTCATGCAATGCGGTACCGACTCTCGTTATCTTTTTTCGGTTTTTACATTAAACCGGGTCCACTCTTCTAGACCGATAACCCGTTATCTTTTTTCGGTTTTTACATTAAACCGGGTCCACTCTTCTAGACCGATAACCACAAAGGCCCGTCCTCTAAGCCTTCAAACCCACTCTTCTAGGTTTGGGACAAGCCACTAGTTTCCACGAAACTAACAGACATTGCCTCTTGACTACATGATGCATGTACAATCAACCACAACAAATGCACTTAAGACCGACATCTTAATCTCATGCATTTACATAATTCATCTCTTCAAGAATTACACAATGATTGCACATACAGCATATATCACAACAATCAAGGTATTCACATCACAATACCAATCATACAATTACAAGTGATGCACACATATTCACAATGTTCTCATGCATACTCGCCACATAATTGTATACACATCAAGCATTCACAAGTTCATTAAATAATACACACATAATCACCTATTATGTTCACATGTATTTATACTTGATGCAATTAACATTCAAATCACAATTCTAGGATTCACGCCCGTAGGCTACCCACAACACACCTCCCCACAATAGATCATATCTATATCATATCATAGAGGTATTGACCTCTGAGAGGCAACCAAACCATCTCCACATGAACAACACAGCAAAGGAAAAATGCTGTCACATTCGCCTCCATTCGCCTGGCGAACCCTCGCAGCGAACCTTCGCCTGGCCTTCGCCTGGCGAACTCTCTCAGCGAACACTCGCTAGGCTTCGCCTGGCGAGACTTCCCAGCGAGCCCAAGTCAGTAGCTACTGACTTCATTCGCCACCATTCGCCAGCACCTTCGCTGGGCGAACCTTCGCTATCCCACTTCGCCTGGCGAATCCACCAGCGAAGTCTACTGGGACTTAAATATAATTATTCGCCAACATTCGCTAGGCTTCGCCTGGCGAAGCTTCGCCTTCGCTCGCCTGGCGAGAGCCAGCGAACCTGCGCAGAACAGAACCCTATTCTGTTCCACCTCCACCATCCACCATCATCCAACTTCTCACACAACAAAATCAGTACAAACAGCATCAACACATGTTACCCAACTATTCTACAGCATTATTGCTCATTTTCAACCGATTAAATCCTCAATCTACCGATTTTCTAACATTTTGCCCTAAATGGAAAGTGATGGAAACTCTACCAAAACCCTAACCCAACATACATAACATCATACAATGATCAAATAGAAACATTTCTCACCCTTACCTCGATTAATCGGAGCTTTGATGTTGGTTCTTGATGATTTCCACTTTTCCTCTTCTTCTCTTCTCTTTCTCTCCTTTCTTCTTCTTTCCTCTTTCTTTCCAAATGTTTTCTATCTTTCTTTTCTTTTCTTTCTCTCTTATATAATTCCTTTATTTTCCTTCCTTCCAATTTCCTTCTCAATTCTCTATTAATCCCAATTAATAAAAATTAATTTCCAACATTAATAAAATCCCACTAAATCAATTAATTACTATAATTAATTATTTAATGAAATTTGGGCTGTTACAACCCTCCCCCACTTTAGGAATTTTCGTCCTCGAAAATGTTACCTGATTCAAACAGTTCTGGATAAGACTCTTTCATCCGACTCTCGAGCTCCCAAGTAACATTTCCACCAGTCGATCCTCCCCACGCGACCTTCACTAAAGCAATCTCTTTACCTCGAAGCTGCTTCAATTTCCGATCCTCTATCCGCATAGGTGATGTCTCAACAGTCAGGTTATCTCTCACCTGCACATCATCTACTTGGACTACATGAGACGGATCCGCAATGTATTTCCTCAACTGAGATACATGGAATACGTCATGAAGATTAGCAAGCGACGGTGGTAAAGCCACACGATAGGCCACTTCTCCTATCCTTTGCAAAATCTGATAAGGACCAATGAAACGTGGCGACAACTTGCGCGACTTCAGTGCCCTACCAACACCTGTCATCGGAGTGACTCGAAGAAACACATGATCTCCCTCTTGAAATTCAAGTGCCTTCCTCCTCTTGTCATAATAACTCTTCTGACGACTCTGAGTAATTCTCATCTTCTCTTGAATCATCTTGATCTTATCAGTAGTCTGTTGAACTAACTCGGGTCCAACAACAGAACTCTCTCCGGACTCGAACCAACACAATGGTGTCCTACACCTCCTACCATACAACGCCTCAAATGGTGCCATACCAATACTCGAATGGAAACTGTTGTTGTAGGTAAACTCAATCAAAGGCAAGTAGCTATCCCAAGCTCCTCCTTTTTCCAATACACAAGCTCTCAAAAGATCTTCAAGCGACTGAATCGTCCTCTCCGTCTGACCATCAGTCTGAGGATGATACGCTGAACTCAGACGCAACTTAGTACCCAAAGCACTTTGTAGGCTCTCCCAAAATCTCGAAGTAAACCGCGGATCTCTATCCGAAACAATACTTAACGGAATACCATGCAGACACACAATCCTCTCAATATACAACTTAGCCAACTTCTCCAAAGGGTAATCCATACGCATAGGAATAAAGTGAGCAGATTTAGTCAACCTGTCCACGATAACCCAAATAGCCTCAAAATTACTCGGCGTCCTCGGCAAGCCCGATACAAAATCCATGGAGATACTATCCCATTTCCACTCAGGAATAAACAACGGCTTCATCAAACCCGATGGCTTCTGATGCTCAACCTTTGACTTCTGGCAAGTCAAACAAGAATACACAAATTCCGCAATATCCTTCTTCATACTAGGCCACCAAAATACTTTCCTCAAATCCTGATACATCTTAGTAGCACCCGGATGAATACTCAATCCGCTACGATGTCCTTCCTCAAGGATACTCTTCTTAAGCTCAACCACATCTGGAACACAAACTCGATCCCGACATCTCATAATACCATTCTCATCAATCCGAAAATCACCACCTTGGCCTTGGTTGATTAAAGTCAACCGATCAACTAAGCTCAAATCTGATTTCTGTCCTTCTCGAATTTCATCCAAAATGCCACTTGTAAGCTTTAACATACCCAACTTAAATCCAAAAGAAGTTCTCTCACATACCAAACTCAAATCTCGAAATTGCTCAACCAATTCCAACTCTTTCACCATCAATGCTGACATATGCAATGATTTCCGACTCAATGCATCCGCTACTACATTCGCTTTACCCGGATGGTAATTCAAGCCAAAATCAAAATCCTTCAAAAGTTCAAGCCATCTTCTTTGTCTCGCATTCAATTCCTTTTGATCAAAAAGATACCTCAAACTCTTGTGGTCACTAAACACTTCAAACCTCGCACCAAACAAATAATGCCTCCAAAGTTTCAACACGAACACAACGGCGGCCAACTCTAAGTCATGCGTCGGATAATTCTTCTCATGCACTTTGAGTTGCCTCGAAGCATAAGCTACAACTTGGTTATTCTGCATCAACACACCTCCTAAACCCATCAAAGAAGCATCACAATACACAACGAATGGTTCTTCTGGATTTGGCAGAATCAAAACAGGAGCTGTCGTCAACCTTCGCTTAAGTTCTTGAAAACTCGCTTCACACTTGGCGTCCCAAACAAAGGCTTGACCTTTCCTAGTCAACTGCGTCAACGGCAACGATAACTTAGCAAATCCTTCAATAAACTTCCGATAATAACCGGCTAAACCAAGAAAACTTCTGATCTCAAAAACTGACTTCGGAGTCTCCCATTGCGACACCGCTTCAACCTTCGACGGATCAACCGCAACACCATTACTCGAGATCACATGACCAAGGAAACTAACTTCCTTCAACCAAAATTCACACTTAGAAAGCTTCGCGAACAACTGCTTCTCTTTCAGCACAGATAACACAATCCTCAGATGCTCGGCATGCTCTCCCTCGCTCTTCGAATAAACCAAGATGTCGTCGATAAACACCACCACAAACTTATCCAAATAAGGATGGAAAATCCTATTCATGTACTCCATAAATACACCCGGTGCATTAGTCACACCAAATGGCATCACGGAATACTCATAGTGTCCATACCTCGTTCGAAAGGCCGTCTTCTGAATATCCTCAGCTTTCACACGGATCTGATGATACCCAGATCTCAAATCAATTTTGCTGAACACGCTTGCACCAACCAACTGATCCATCAGATCATCAATCCTTGGAAGTGGATACTTATTCTTAATAGTCACCTTGTTCAACTGTCTGTAATCCACACAGAGCCTCATAGAACCCTCTTTCTTCTTAACCAACAAGACCGGTGCACCCCACGGTGACACGCTCGGACGAATAAACCTCTTTTCAAGCAAATCTTCAAGTTGACTCTTCAACTCTTTTAACTCTGAGGCCGACATACGATATGGAGCCATCGATATCGGACTAGTTCCAGGAATCAAATCTATCGAAAACTCCACTTCTCGCTCCGGCGGTAAATCCTTTATCTCTTCAGGGAATACTTCCGGAAAATCTCTAACAATGGGCAAACCATCAATTCCTTCACTCTCACTAGTCCTCAAAGTTGCCATAAGCATAAATACCTTAGCCCCATCTTGTACCGATTCCTTCACTTGTTTCCTCGTCATAAACAATTCCCTTTCAACTTCCGAATCGGGAAAAATAACCGTTTTGTCAAAACAGTTAATATACACACGATTGAATTTTAACCAATTCATTCCAAGAATGACATCCATTTGATCCAAATGAAGACACACTAAATCGATCCCAAAATCTCTACCGAAAATACTCAACGGGCAATTCAAGCAAACATACGGTGTAGTTACCGAACCCATAGCAGGAGTATCAATAACCATACCGCCACCAATCATAGACAACTCAAGATTCAACCTTCTAACACAATCCAAAGAAATAAAAGAATGCGTAGCTCCGGTATCAATTATAGCGATCAAAGGTATACCATTAATAAAACACGTACCTCGGATCAATCGATCGTCGCTAGCAGTCTCAGATCCAGAAAGAGCGAACACTTTCCCGCTCCCTTGATTCTTCTTCGGCTTATCACATTTCGTACTAATGTGTCCTTGCTCACCACAGTTATAGCAAGTAACACCCGCACCGCTTCTACACTCTAGAGCCTTGTGGCCTGGCTTGCCACACTTAAAACACTTCAGATCAACACTTTTGCACTCCGGAGCACGATGCCCCGCTTCACCACAATTGTAACACCTAACCAGGGTAGAAACTCCCCCACTTGGCCTCTTGCCGAAACCAACCCTTTGTTTCCCCTTATCAGCAGGAGTCACGTAAGGTTTTCCTCTGAATTGTCCCTTTCCTTTCTTGTCACTTAGACTCTTGTAGTGGCTGGACCTAGCCCTACTGTCTTCGTCATAGATTCTGCTCTTGTTAACCAACTCAGAAAACCGTCTGATTTCCTGATATCCAATAGCTTGTCTAATCTCGGGTCTCAAACCGTTTACAAACTTGAGGCACTTAGACCTCTCAGCATTACCAGTATTATAGTGAGGACAAAATTTGATCAACTCCTCAAATTTCGCCGCATACTCAGCAACCGTCGAATTACCTTGCTTCAACTCAAGAAATTCGATCTCTTTCTTCCCCCGCACATCCTCTGGAAAATACTTCTCCAGAAAGGTTTCTCTAAACAAATCCCACGTAATCACAATATCATCTTCCTCAAATCTTTGGCGAGTATTACCCCACCAATCTTCAGCTTCTTCTTCGAGCATATGAGTCCCAAACTGCACCTTCTGTGCATCCGAGCAATTCATAACTCGAAAAATCTTTTCCACAGCTTTCAACCAAATTTGTGCCTTGTCCGGTTCATGAGTTCCCTTGAAGACCGGAGGGTTATTCTTTTGGAATTTCCCCAAAGCACGGAATCCATCATCAGCATGATTCCTCTCATTCACATTGGCCGGAGGATTCTGCCCAATTGCCCCCGCCAATCTCGTCAATGCCTCCGCAATCGCTTCGTCGTTCCTTCCTGCAACCATCTTACTAATTCCAACCACAGAACCACGTAAGAACAACCAATATTGATAATGCAACACACGCATATCAATAACACACAGGAAGAAAACACTCTAACAACTTGGCCGGACGGACCGACCTGCTCTGATACCACTATTGTAACACCCCCTTCTATACCCCAAATAAATGCATATAAAACAATTAAGCACATACAAGTTATCAGAGTAAAAAGGTTTTATAATAAGGTATACAAGAAGAATGCCACAATTTCACCAATAAACCACTTTCACTATTTGCTCCATAAAATATGTAACATTTTCAATTTAAGCGGAAGATAAAATCATTTGATCGTTTTTCAAAATATTAATTCAAATGCACATAAGTCATCCAGATTAATACATCATATCAGTTAGATTACAAAACCACATCAGCTGATACATCGCAATGTATCACAAAAGAATGACTATACTAGTCTAACTACCCGGTGTTACATATCAGAGCAGCCGACACAAAAGAATGAAGACTAACTTCACAAAAGGACTCCAGTATCCTAATCTGCAATGCCTCATAGAGCATTTTAAAACAGCAGAAGGGTGAGAAATATAACCATAATAATCAAGGCATGAGATTATATATATATAGGTAATCCTACAACACATATTCACATTTCTCACCATACTTCATTCTCTTAGTCATATATATTTACCACACATATATAGACAAACCTGGATATTCACAAAGCATTTCCACATTATGCATACACTTACAATTTCCACAATCTCATCATTCACACATAAGCATCTCTTCATGCATATGTCATATATCAATGTGACTCAATAACTCAATGCAACTCATGCAATGCGGTACCGACTCTCGTTATCTTTTTTCGGTTTTTACATTAAACCGGGTCCACTCTTCTAGACCGATAACCCGTTATCTTTTTTCGGTTTTTACATTAAACCGGGTCCACTCTTCTAGACCGATAACCACAAAGGCCCGTCCTCTAAGCCTTCAAACCCACTCTTCTAGGTTTGGGACAAGCCACTAGTTTCCACGAAACTAACAGACATTGCCTCTTGACTACATGATGCATGTACAATCAACCACAACAAATGCACTTAAGACCGACATCTTAATCTCATGCATTTACATAATTCATCTCTTCAAGAATTACACAATGATTGCACATACAGCATATATCACAACAATCAAGGTATTCACATCACAATACCAATCATACAATTACAAGTGATGCACACATATTCACAATGTTCTCATGCATACTCGCCACATAATTGTATACACATCAAGCATTCACAAGTTCATTAAATAATACACACATAATCACCTATTATGTTCACATGTATTTATACTTGATGCAATTAACATTCAAATCACAATTCTAGGATTCACGCCCGTAGGCTACCCACAACACACCTCCCCACAATAGATCATATCTATATCATATCATAGAGGTATTGACCTCTGAGAGGCAACCAAACCATCTCCACATGAACAACACAGCAAAGGAAAAATGCTGTCACATTCGCCTCCATTCGCCTGGCGAACCCTCGCAGCGAACCTTCGCCTGGCCTTCGCCTGGCGAACTCTCTCAGCGAACACTCGCTAGGCTTCGCCTGGCGAGACTTCCCAGCGAGCCCAAGTCAGTAGCTACTGACTTCATTCGCCACCATTCGCCAGCACCTTCGCTGGGCGAACCTTCGCTATCCCACTTCGCCTGACGAATCCACCAGCGAAGTCTACTGGGACTTAAATATAATTATTCGCCAACATTCGCTAGGCTTCGCCTGGCGAAGCTTCGCCTTCGCTCGCCTGGCGAGAGCCAGCGAACCTGCGCAGAACAGAACCCTATTCTGTTCCACCTCCACCATCCACCATCATCCAACTTCTCACACAACAAAATCAGTACAAACAGCATCAACACATGCTACCCAACTATTCTACAGCATTATTGCTCATTTTCAACCGATTAAATCCTCAATCTACCGATTTTCTAACATTTTGCCCTAAATGGAAAGTGATGGAAACTCTACCAAAACCCTAACCCAACATACATAACATCATACAATGATCAAATAGAAACATTTCTCACCCTTACCTCGATTAATCGGAGCTTTGATGTTGGTTCTTGATGATTTCCACTTTTCCTCTTCTTCTCTTCTCTTTCTCTCCTTTCTTCTTCTTTCCTCTTTCTTTCCAAATGTTTTCTATCTTTCTTTTCTTTTCTTTCTCTCTTATATAATTCCTTTATTTTCCTTCCTTCCAATTTCCTTCTCAATTCTCTATTAATCCCAATTAATAAAAATTAATTTCCAACATTAATAAAATCCCACTAAATCAATTAATTACTATAATTAATTATTTAATGAAATTTGGGCTGTTACAATCAGCCGATGAAATTTGAATTCCCTGATGAGGATATTATGTTTCTCAAAGCAAAGGATTGCAATGAACCGTTGCCCGACGAGGGTCCAGATAGGAAATCCCAGTGGAAATTGATATGTGACGGGGCGGTTAACTCTTATGGAAGTGGCATCGGGGCGATCATCACGACTCCCAATGGATCCCACATCCCGTTTACGGTGAGACTGACGTTTCCGGTCACCAATAACGAGGCGGAATACGAAGCATGCATCATGGGTCTGGAAGAAGCAATTGATTTGAGAATCAAGAACCTAGATGTATATGGTGACTCGACACTTGTGATCAACCAGATTAAAGGGGAGTGGGAGACTCGCCAATCGAATTTGGTATCGTACATGAACTATGCCAGAAGGCTGCTTCTGTTCTTCGATCGAGTGGAACTCCATCATGTGCCCAGAGCTGAAAATCAGATGGTTGATGCCTTAGCCACGTTGGCTTCAATGTATAAAGTCAATTTTTGGAATGAAGCTCCAAGAATTGTCCTTTCTCGTCTTGATAGACCTGCATTCGTCTTTGCAATCGAGGAAGCCTCCGACGGCAAGCCATGGTTCCATGATATCCAGACCTTCCTTATGACTAAGGAGTATCCTGCGGGAGCGTCAACCCAGGATAAGAAGACTCTAAGGAGGCTGTCTGGAAATTTTTATCTCAATCCTGATGGAGTTTTGTATAAAAGAAACCACGATCTCGTGCTACTCAGATGTGTAGATGAGAAAGAGGCGAATATGCTCATGGAAGAAGTCCATGAAGGCACATTTGGTATGCACACCGGCGGGCATGCTATGACGAGAAAGATCCTGAGAGCAGGATACTACTGGCTGACGATGGAGTCGGATTGCTTTAAATTCGCGAAAAGATGTCATAAATGCCAGATTTATGCTGATAAGATTCATGTGCCGCCGTGCCCGTTAAATGTCATGTCCTCCCCATGGCCGTTCTCCATGTGGGGCATCGACATGATAGGCAAGATCGAGCCCACTGCATCTAACGGTCATCGCTTCATTCTAGTAGCTATCGACTATTTCACCAAGTGGGTGGAGGCAGCCTCGTATGCTAATGTGACCAAGCAGGTGGTGGCTAAATTCATAAAGAGGGACATCATCTGTCGTTACGAAATTCCCGAGCGGATCATTACTGATAATGGTTCGAATCTGAATAACAAGATGATGAAGGAGTTGTGCCAGAATTTCAAGATTGAACATCACAACTCATCTCCTTACCGGCCGAAGATGAATGGCGCCGTTGAAGCGGCCAATAAGAACATCAAGAAGATTGTACAGAAGATGGTTGTGACCTATAAAGACTGGCACGAGATGTTGCCATTTGCATTGCACGGTTATCGTACAACGGTACGTACATCAATCGGGGCAACTCCTTTCTCACTAGTGTACGGTATGAAAGTCGTCCTACCGTTAGAAGTTGAGATTCCTTCTTTACGAGTTTTAGTTGACGTGAAACTCGATGAGGCAGAATGGATTAAGAACCGACTAAACCAACTCAGCCTGATGGACGAGAAGAGATTAGCATCGATTGCATATGGTCTCCTGTACCAAAGCCGAATGAAGAAAGCTTATGATAAGGTGCGTCCTAGAAGCTTTCAGACGGGTGATCTCGTCCTGAAAAAGATTCTTCCTCCACACTCCGATCACCGGGGCAAGTGGACTCCTAATTACGAAGGTCCGTACATCGTCAGCAAGGTCTTCTCGGGAGGAGCCTTGTTGTTATCCACGATGGATGGTGAAGATTTTGCATCCCCGGTGAACGCGGACGCAGTTAAAAAATACTTTGCTTAAAAAATGACCCGCTGGAAAGAAAAAGAATATCCAGGCAAAAATGGGGCATCCCGGCGAACCATAAAAAAGGAAAAGGGTTCGGGCAAAAATTAGGGATATAAAAGAAAAGAATGTACACCCGCAAAGTCGAAAACCTGGAAGGGCGAATTTGGCAAAAAAGGGTATCCCGGTGAATCGAAAACCCGAAAGGGAGATTCAGGCAAAAGTTAGGGATTTGAAAAAGCAAATGACTGCATTCCGCGTGTGTACTTTCATTGTTTAGTGGTTTGGAAGACCCGAGGGCCGTTTATCTGAATCAATCTCTTCTGAAGCTGAAGCGTCGGAGAAGTATCGAAGTCGAATGGGTCATAGAAGGATCAACTCATGGTGTTTTTCTACGCCTCATTGCTGACATTTGTGTATATACTGATGTATATTTATGTTATTATATTTGCGCAGCTTCCTCATTCCAGGAGCTTGCGTCCGTTGTAAAACATTTTCACCCATTCAGGGGCTCGTATCAATAAAATGTATACTATTCAGCAATTCTGTTTGCTTGTTTAGCATTCATCTGTTTTGTTTGCGAAAAAGAACGTCGATGTTTTTGATAAAATGCGCATACATAAACTTACTGGCCTAGGCCACTGATTGTTGAAACAATAAATTACTTGAAGATTGTCACAAGATGATAACCTTGATAGGTCCCTTTGAGAAGGGTATCTTGTCTGTTTGTTTGTGTTGTTGCAGGTATAGCATACTCCAGGCAGCACGCCGTATGCTTCCCCAAGCAGAGAAGATTCTCTCCCCAATCAGATGTGCCCTGAAGGATCGTCGTCTCCCCAGCTGAGTCATATACTGAAGTGTGCAGCACTCGATAGTACAGACTAAAGTCTCCAGGAGAATTGAAATTCCCCACAGAGTTGTACTCTCCTCTAAGTAGGATGTTTCCTACTTCCCCAGCTGAGTTTGCAGATCTCCAAGAGAGCTGAGTCCTTGAAAGCCGTTCAGACCATGATTGGTTTTCCCCAGTAGAGTGTTGAATAGCTGATGCTGTATTTCCCCACCGGAGTCGTTATCTCCAGGAAGGTTTTGTTGCGAATGTCGTGCAGTTTATTTCTGCGATTGATATCGTTTCCTCAGCAGATTGTGGTTCGTATACCTAGTCGAGCAGGTTCAAGTTCTCGTAGAACTTTGTTCCCCTGCAGCAGTCGACTGAAGTTCGTTTCCCCAGGCGGAATCCAATTGAGATTTGTGTGACTGCTTCTCCTCGGCAGGAAGAGTCCTTCCTCCACCAAAGTGGTTCTTTCTCCTTGACAGGAGGATTCTCCCTTCATCATTTATTTTGCTGATGGGGTCACAGCGTTTTGCATGATTGCATAGCATCTACCCTAAACGCGTAGAATTTCCACCGTGTGGAGCATTGCGCCATTGTCAAACCATATGCATACGAAACATGAGCTAGGTCGTTACCGTTCTGGTTTTGCAGGTGTTCCTTCACAGAATGGTTCTCTCAAGATGATTCTTGAATTCCCCAGCGAAGTTGTTTGCTTAAGATGATTCTTAAAAATCCCCAGTGAAGTCGCCAGAGTTGGTTGCTCAAGTTGATGCTTAAAGTCCCCGACAGAGTGTTTGCTCAGGAGGATTCCTGAAATCTCCAGCAGAGTTATCGGTTCAGGATGATTCTTGAAGTCCCCGGTGGAGCTATTTGTCCAAGATGATTCTTGAAGTCCTCAGCAGAGTTGATTCATCCAGAATGATTTCTGAAGCCCCGAAGCAGAGTTACTTGATAGTTCTCCAGAATTCCCAGCGGAGATGTGTCATCCCCAGCAGGTTTGAGCAGAGAAGCTGAAGTTTCCCTTGAAAAATTGATGATTGAAGTCCGGCAGTAGTGCCGAATCTCCTGACTTACTGATGAAGTCCAACTGCGATGTCGAAGCAGTTCTCTTAGCTGATGCGGAGTGCCTGATGGCAAAAGATTGTATATCCTTATTTGGTTCATGATTGACCGAGAATTCTATTCCCGACTTACTGACGAAGTCCGGCTGATGCCCAAAAATTTTCGTGAATTCCCGATGGCATAATTAACTTGATCGTTAAGAAGTTCCTAATGACCTGATGAGTCCCGAGGAATTCTTCTGCTATGACGCAGAATGCCTGACGGCATGATCAACCATCCATTACCAGTTACCGTGTAACCGGTGACCCCTTGATGACTTGAAGACGAATATCTACAGCAAAATCAGATTATCATCTTGACGAAGATTTGAGATTAGACCCTTCACCGGTTACCGTGTGACCAACTCCCCAGCGGAGTTGCCGTGCAACTGTCATGCTTAGTTTTTGAAGATGTTCCTACCAATCAAAGCATCGTTTACCTGTGCGTGGTTGGCAAATCACCTGTTACCATGTAACCAGTGATCCCTCGATGATTTGAGGACGCAATGATATTAGATAAATCAGAGAATCATCCTGACGGAGATTCAGATCAGTATTTCTCCAGCTAGTTGTCGTGCAACTGCTATTTCAGTTTCCGAAGATTTGTCCCCCATCAGAGTACCGTGTACTTGTGCAGTTGGCAAATTTCCGGGTTTGTTGGTATTCAACCATCTTCTACCTTGATTGTCTGAGAGCCGTTCGCTTCTCACCCAGTCAGGTCCAAGCCGTTTGAATAGGGGAAGCTGTTGCACCCTAAAATTTGACCAACATCTCTTTACCTAGCTAATGTTTCATTTCATTCATATTAGCATTATCATTTGCATTGCATCGACATGTATGCAGGAGATCAAGAGGTATGATTACCAATCAAGGGCTACACAAGACTACATGGCTAGCTAAGAAGGTTATTCAAGTGTTCAAGGGTTGATATCCTTGTCAGAGAAGTTAAAAGATCCTCAGAGAGAGTGATTGAAGCCAAGTGTGTAGGTCTCCTAACTTGAGAGTTGTGGAAAGCCATCAGATGATTCTGAAGCCATGAAGATGGACTGGAGGTCTTGAGAGATCTCATTAGAAGTTTTGAAAATCACTTTGAGGCCTAGACAGGTCATTGTGCAAGATTAAGAAGACTCAGCCATGAGTGGTGCAATTAGGGTTTGACTGGGTCAACCCTAAGTCAACTGATGATTTGAACAAGGTTGAGACCTAATCCAAGAGCCATGTGATCATGGATTGATACATTGAGATGTTATAAGGATGATTCCAAGGTTAACTCATCATGATTGAAGGGTTTGAGAGGTTTCAAGCTAGGGTTTCTAAGGCTTGACAGTGTAAAATCCCCTAGTTTGACCCCTATATTCAAGGAAATTTAGTTCAAGATGTGTTTGTCATCTCATCTTACCCCCATGATGATTGTTGTATAGCATGATATTAGATTTAATTTGAGTACTATAAGTCCTTGATAGGATTTGTAGCACTCAAGTTATGGCTTTGACAAGTTACAAGTCATCTGAGGTATGTGAATTTGGAGCTTGAAAGTTACCCAACTTGCATGACAATTTTGCCCTAGAAGGATGATTCCTATGAACTTTTGGTCAACATGAATGTTGTTCCTTATTCTCTTAGCTTTCTAGAGAGTACTAGAAGTCCTTGATAGGATTTGTAGAACGCAAGTTATGGCTTTGACAAGTCAAGGGTATTTTGGACATTTGGTGATTATAGGTCATTTGTGATCATAGGCCATTTTCACCAACTTAGAGGTCTCAAATGAAATTTTGTTCAACTAGAAAGTTGCTCAAAATGGTGTTTTAACCTTGACTATGCATCAAGGAGGCATTGAAATGGCTCAAGGAGAGACTTGGTTCAAGAAATTTTGAAAAAAGAAAGAATTAAAAGGATTTAATGGCCAAATCATCACCATTCAATTCCTTAGCTCATGAGGAGTGAAAACCAAGTTTGCTGAGGCCCAAACAGAGGAGATATTCCATATGCCATGAGTGATATTTGGAGGAGAAATTGAAAATCCAAAATCTCATTTGGATGATTCTAGAAGTTTCTAGATAAGTCTAAACACTTCTATATAAGTCATTGAGTGAGTTCAGTGCTTTTTTTTGGAGGAAATTGAAGCTGGTTGCAGAAAGAGCCATTGAATTTTTGAAGGTTCAAGTGAGAATCGGGTTTTGAATTCAAGAGAGAATCAAGCCAAATCAAGGTGTGCAAAGGCTTTGGGAGTGAATTTGGAGTGTGTCTGCATCATCTTGGAAGCTGAAGTGATCAAAAACCATCTCTGTTACCTCTCTGAAACCAGGTTTTTACATTTCACTCTTATGCATGATTTAGGAGGAAATGCTTAGAAATTCATATGTGGTTAGGATCCTTGCAACTTGTTGTTGGATTTAGGATTAGAAATTGGGGAATTAGAGACAGAATAGGTGTGTGATCATTTTCTGTTGAGGTTGATATCTCAAGATTCTTGAAGGAATAATCACGATGGGATAGTGGAAATTGATCAGTGAAGAGTGAGGATTAAATTAAGACCTTTATTTTGAAGAATGGTGAAAATCAAGATTTGGATGGATTCTGAAAATGCTATCGGGTTTGAAAATGTAGAAGGAATTAGAAAATTCTGAGGCCAGATTCATGATCAGCGTGAGATTTTGAGTGGGATGAGGTATGGTTTTGTGATTTTGGATGACCTGTGGAGGTTGGCTCACCGGAGAAGACGCTGGCGCCACTGTTCAGGCCACCGTCTGTATTTTCCCCCCAAGCTGAGTTCAAATGGGGACGATGAACCTGAGCCTTTGGATGATGGTTTGACCTTCGACTCAGGCGAGCATTGGAGGGCCAGGATTGCTTCTCAAATCTGAAGAGAGATTTCCAAATGAAATGCACCGTTTCATTAATTGGCTGGTTTTGGGCTTAACACTCAGAGTGATATCCACACCCCCCTTTGGCCCAACTCTTTGAAATAAACTGTCTTGGATTGCTATTTACCACGCGCTTTTATTAATTTCTTTTGTTTTCTTTTATTTTTCATTATTTCATATGACTTAGAAATTAATTCATAAAAAATAGAAGATTAACTCAATTAATTCCAAACTTTTTTCCCCTGATTCATGATTGAATCTATAATTTTGTAGATTAAAAATATTAATAATTCATGCATTTCTGAGTTTATTTGCATTTTTTAATGTTAATTGATATTAAAATGGCCATGGTTAATACCTTGTTTTGTTGAATTTTGTTTGAGCACTTGGTGATTATTCTTTCCTTGATTTTTTGTGTGTAGCTAGCATAGATATGCATGTTCCCCTAGTAATTTTCTCACATTTTTGTGAAGAAGTTTAGGGCTAGTTTTAAGTTGAAACTTTAGGTGCTCTAGTTTTAGGGTTTATCCTTAGTACCTTGTGATCTAGGTTTTATTTCTAGGGCTTTGTGGATGATTCAACCCCTGGATTTTGTATGGTAGATTCATGATTGACTTAGGTTCCCATAGTTATTTTTGTAGAACTTTACAATTGGTTTTATTATTTTATTTAGGATTAACCTTAGTACTAGGTTTTAGGTGATCCTAATTTGCTGACTCAATTAGATTGATTTCTTTAGTTCCCTTAGATTGGGGTTTTGCCTCTCTTGCTCTTGGATGATGTTGAAGACAAGCTTGGGCCACCATGGAATGCTTGAAGAAGCTTGGATGTGAAGACTTCCCTCCTTGTGGTGTAGTGTTGATTAGGTGTTAAGATTAGGGTTTGCAGGCAGAGCTTCTAGATAGATTCTCTTCTTTCATAAACATGGAAGGAGTTGATCACTTCCGTTCTCCCCTATGATGTAAGGTCCCCTTGTGAAGGCCTCATCCCTCCCTTGGTAGGATGTGTGGCTCTTCACAAGTTGGCAGAACCTTTGAGGGTCCCTTTCTCTGATGATGGAGTGCTTAGTGGTGACCTTTGGTCTTCACTCTGTTGTCAATCATCCAAACCTTGCTCTTGTTAGATGAATCTTTCTCCCTTGCTAGAGGATGGAGCTCTTCACAAACTTCAAACCTTTTTGCCCAGTGGGCCCGTAATTCAAAGGAAAGCTTTTCTGAAGAAAAGAGTGTCGTTAACTCCCAGTTCTACCGCAAACGGTAACGCTTAAGTCTCCAAGGGTCGAGCTACGTACGCCAAACTGCTGGAATTGTTTGTTAACCCTACTCGAAAAAACAGATGAATTTGAACTCCCGCAATCCGTATTATCCCGAACTACGTAAGCTCTGATCTCTCATACCTGTTGAGAGTACGTAGGCACAATACTGACGTATTGGCGAGCCACCTTCCCCGTAACCCGTAATTAGCCAAACTACGTTGACTCTGATTTCTCATTCTCTGATGAGAATACGTAGGCATAAAGCGCGACGCTTTGCCGAGTCATTTTCTTTTCTTTTCAGACCAGCCTTGATAGGTAGATAGATAAAACCAACCCGTCAGACAAACACAACAAGCGTGGATCCCATCGAGTACGATGGACGTGAGGGGTGCTAATACCTTCCCCTTGCATAACCGACTCCCGAACCCAGACAATGGTTGCGATGACCTTGTCTTATACCTTTTCGTCAGGTTTTTCCGATCGTTTCCTTTCCCGTTCTGAGGGATAAATAACGAAAGGTGGTGAATCTTCTGTTTTGCCGGCACCTTATTTTTGCGGTAGCGACAGCCCAGTGTCCATCAAAGTGATGAATTGATACCACATACATGAGTCTATGTTGTTGCATTCCATATTATGTGACATTGCATAATGATTGAATAAATGTCTTGCGGATGATGTTATAAATTAATGGATGTTTTAGTGATGATTGTGATTTGATAGTATGATGATGTGATGAATGAATTAATGATGATATTCGTGATTAATATATCTTATCTTTATATGTTATATAATGACTTGTGATTACTCACCCTTCCTGTTTGAATGTTGCCTCCACATGGGTAACGTGTAGATGATCATGATTAGCTCTCTTGGTGCATGAAAATTAGCCTTGTAGTATGTTGATTATTTCCCTTGAGTCGGGACGTTTGAGTCGAACTTTTACGTTTTGATTTCTTGTCGACATCATGAAGCTATGAGTTTCTTGTTTTATTTTTAAGACGTCTTGAGTTATGAACTATGTTATATTTTGATTTTTTTTTCCACTGCGTAGTATTGATTGAATTTATGATGACAGAACTCGTGTTACGGAGCAGGATGTTATTATGAAGTTTTATGATGAAATATGGCACCCTTGTGGTGATGTACACTGGTATAATTGTTTATAATTACTTCATATATATATATATATATATATATATATATATATATATATATATATATATATATATATATATATATATATATATATATATATATATATATATATATATATATATATATATATATATATATATATATATATATATATATATATATATATATATATATATATATATATATATATATATATATATATATATATATATATATATATATATATATATATATATATAGAAGTGATCCAAACACTCAAACATCAACTGTAACACCAGAATCATCAAGTCACATACCATTTGCTTCACATACATCATAGGATGCAAATTGATTTGGCCAGGAAGTTCCAGAAGTTTTCAAACCAATTCAAGCATTATAACACACTCCTTAGAGGTCAAGGGAGCTGTTAGCATCAAGAAACTGCATCTGGAACACTCCTATCAAGGAATTTGATTTCCATTTTTGCAAGGTAAGTTGATCTAAACGGAACTCTATGATTCGTGCGTCATTCTTGATCATTTGAGTTACATACATGTTTGTCATGGTGTTGTAATTGTTTTCCCTCATTCAATTATTATGTATCATCAACACATGTGATTTCATATCAAAATGTTCAGTTATGGTTCATATGGTGGTCAGATTGATCCTGTTTGATACACTTAATATAAATGAAATTGTTTAATTTCATTTAATTCCTCACCAAATTTCCATCAAATTTCATTTTTACATCATGCCATTTGGTTGCGTATTGAGGGAATTCAGAATTTGAAATGATGAAGATGATGAGGAGCTCGTGGAGGAAAAAGACAATGGTGGAGGCGCCATTTTTCAAAATAAAAAGAAGTTTTAGAATATTATTATTTTGTTAAAATTAAAACAACGGATGTATCACCATCCATTGGTTAGAGCATGCGTTTTAGAGTTTGAGTGTGTGAGGTCTGGGGTTCGAATCCCCCTCTTGCCCCAGACCTTTTGATTTTATTTTTCAAATCATTTTCAAAAGGAAGTTTCATATATTATTTTCATCATCCATTCCTTATTAACCTATAACGCGTGGCTCAAATGGTTATCTTTTAAACCCATCACCCCAAGGGCGTAGGTTCAACACGCGTGGAGGCCATTCCTTCTTTTTTATCACTATTTTTCTCATTTTTCTTCACAACTTCATCAAATCATTTTACCAAGCAAAATTAATCTTTTTGAGCCAATTTTTTGCACACTTTATATTTATATTACATATTTTTAGAATCCATTTAAAAATCCCAAAAATAATATTTATTTTTGACATTTTTATTTGGTTTAAAACTAGTACTTTTTAAGTATTTTTTCATACCTTTTCAAGATTTCTTTTGATTTTTATCTTGACCTAACTGTACCTATGTGTCTTTATGGCTATGATACACTTTGTTTAAAGTCTTGTTGATATATATAACATATTATATTGACTTGTGTACCTTGTTTAAAGTATTATTTCTTTTGAAAAATACTTTGATTAAGTGTTTAATTAGTTAAAGTTTTAGGGTTTCTCTTGATTAAATCCTTTCAAAACCTCTTGACTAGGGCTTCGATTTGAGTTTGGATCCCCCAAAGCCCTTTATTCAACCAAGTTTGAATGTATTGTTCATATATTCATAAGCTCTCATTAGGTTTTTGTTTACCATTACTATATTCATTTGATCCTTGATTCATCTTGAACATATTGCATGCTTGAACTTCTTTGTGATTGCTTCAATTGATTAAACCTTTGCTTACATATTCAAGTATTTCCTTCATAAACTCTCACCATGATGAACATATCTACTTGTCTGATGCTCATTCACATGTTGATATACCATGCTTGATCATACTATGTTCATTTTATCCTTGATGACTACATTTGTTCAAAAGCTTAAATCAATTTTGTCTTGTTAAGTTTCTATTGACATTTATGTTTAAGACACTTGCATTCATATAACTATTGCATTTTAATGCTCAGACTTAGTTTAGACTTAGTTCAAACTTTAGGATCCTCTTCAAACTTCAACCGAGTGCAAACCCTAGGATCCCCTTTGAGGTTCTCAACATCAATCCAACCATAGCCCCTTGTGGCTTCAAACCTCAACTTCAAGTAAACCCCTATCCAACCTTTGGCTTCAAATTCAAACTTTTCCCCTCAGAGGTGAGACATGAATCATCTCTAATGAAGAGACGTCTCTTCTATTCCCCACAACACAATTCAAACATTTTTCAAACTCTTTTTCATTTAAGTGATGTAAGTGGAACACTTGTTGATTCAATATCCAAGATGAAGTCCTTATCTTATTATGGTACAAAAATACTTCTTACATTTAAGTAAGTGGCACACTTGTTGATTTTATATCTAAGTCAAAGTCCTTATCTTAATATGCAAAGATTCTTTTAAAGTAAGATGTGACATTACTCTGAATTTTCTACATCCAAGTTTAAAGCTTCTTCCTTTATTATCTTCTTTCTCAAAATGTTTATGGTGAATAGGTGAGATATCTCCATTAAGATGACAATTTATCTCTTCTCCCAAAATCAACAAACCCAATTCCATCCATTAGTAGATGGAACTACGAACGCTCTGATTTCTCAACTTTCTTTTGAGAATATGTAGGCATAAGATTGCAAAATTTTAGTGAGCACAATAATAAATAGAGCCCTTAGGTTCCTATACCTTTATCTTAAACCATTTAAACTTACACCACAAAAACAACAAAAATATCTCCTATCACTCACTCAAAATAGTCAATAAATCCCTAATACATAACATATGACTTTATCAACAATAAGCACAAATATACGCAAGAGGTTCCTATAGGATACTATAGATACTTACGGTGCTAATACCTTCCCTTAGTATAACCAATCCCGATTCTCAATCTCTTAGTGCATTGCATTGCATACACCCACATATTTATTTAGAGTTTTTCCCCTTCCCTCTCTTGGGATAAATTAAAAGTTCACATGTAGAAAAAAAGGGTGACCTCCTTCGAAAGAGGAAAAATCCCGCCGCTACACATAACAATGCACCAAAAGTAGAAAAAATATAGAAAAATATCCTCCATTAGTAATATGCTCAGGCTGCTCTTGAATCTCTCCCTAGAATATTTCCCGAATGTTTTTATGGAAATATCCTTCTTTATAAATAGTTTGATAAACACTGGTCATATTTTTTCCTTGAGCTCTTCTATCCATCATCCGCACTCATCACTGTCATGGTAAACACTAATTCGAAAAACACCTGCAACAAAAGTTCACATAAGTTAATAGTAGCCTCTAATAATTCTAGTGGATCCAATAACACTTTGCAAGTGTCTAAATGACCAACCTTCATCAACATGATACTTGTTTTTGTCATCACCGACATACACAAATGACAATCAATCTAGTCGTAATCAACTTTATAGAAGCGTACCACGTTTATCGGCAACTTAGTGTGTGATATTCAACCATAAATAATTAAAGCCACGCCTCCACAAGCTGCCGGGGAGCTTTACCTTAGCCTTTTTCTCTCCAACAGATGGTTTAGAATTTTGTTGAGATTTCTTCTTATGAGATTTCTTCAAGAATTTATTGGGAGATTTTTTCTTCTTCTCAGCTTCAAATTTTGCTTTAGCACACCTCTCCTCTTCTTCATGTACATTCAAAAGATGAATTACTTCAAGCAAAACAATGAGATCAAAACAGACATACACAACTATATAAAGAAACACTTAAACATAAAATTAACCAACTTGAACCAAATGAAGCAACCTCTTCATTTCTTTTTGTCTATAAATCGGAGCAACCTCTTCTTTAACCATACTATTTTAGTCGTCACAGCCACACTCGAGAGTTTGATCTCCGCTGCAACATTAGGTTATCTTTAGGTTCAGCTTTCTTTAGGGCTCATCTCATTATGCAAAAAAAAAAAACACCATCGTCGTTCATAATAGAACTTGAATTTCCAACTATTTCGCAACCATGAAAACTTGCAAAATCAAAACAATAAGGTAAAAGGTTAAGAAAATGTTAATCAAATAAGAGAATCAATGGTGAAAAATGCTTGAGATTGTAGATTTACAAAGGAAAAATGATTCTGAAGATTTTTTAAGGTTGAGAGAGAGAGAGAGAGAGAGAGAGAGAGAGAGAGAGAGAGAGAGAGAGAGAGAGAGAGAGAGAGAGAGAGAGAGAGAGAGAGAGAGAGAGAGAGAGAGAGAGAGAAATGAAAAAATTTGACAATCAATAGCAAGAGAAGAGAGAAAAAAAAAGAAGATGAAGGATTATGATGGTGTAAGAAGGAGAAGAGAGAAAGAGAGATATGGAGAAGAGAGAAAGAGGGGTGACAACTAACTTAAGATTCCAAATATCAAACTGGGTTTTCATCTTTTAAACTTAAACATATATTGAATAAGCCAAAAAAATCCAAGTCAGATATTAAAATTCATCAAAATTCAAGTCAGATATTAAAAATCCATCAACATTGTCACGTAGTCAAAGTTAACATTTTCCCCCAGAAAATTTAAAGGCAAGGACCCTTTTGAATAACATAAGTTTTTTAAAGGAATTATTATGTAACATTCTTTTAGTTATGGAATCAAAACAAATCAGTAAACTAAGTTAAGAGATCAAAAGATATATTAAGCTTAAATTTTAATGCAAAAATCAAGTTTAAACCCAAAAGCTACATATTTTAGGTTCAAGTAGAATCAATTATGGAGGCATAATCAATTCTACTTTAGAAGAATTAAACATCTCAAAATCATTCCAAAATTAATTTTGCACCTCTAAAATTTCTTTTGACACTTCCAAAATCTAAACTAACGCTCCATTTGTTAAAATTAGCTTATAGCTGATAGCTGGTAGCTGTTAGTTGTTATCTTATAGCTTATAGTTGATGACTGGTAACTGATAAGTTAATTTGAGTGTTTGGTAAATTAGCTGTTACACTAACTGATAATTATAAATGATCTAAAATGACATTTTTAATTAAGAAACTTGTGATTTTATTATATTATTATATTATATTATTAAATTAAATTTAATTCGATAAAAGTAAATGTATTAATAATAACATGCAAAACAATTTTAATATATATGAAAAATTGAAGATATCATCAAAATATATAAATTAGTATATAAATTTTACAAACTTTGCTATTTAGTATGAAATTGGTTTGTCAAGATCAATCAAACCACCAAGAACAAAGTGAAATTTGCCGACAATACGACTTTGGAGAACGAAGGAGTAGGTGATATTTTAATCATGAAGAGGGATGGTGGGTATTCCTTGATCAAAGATGTCTTGTATATTCCTGGGATTAAGTGTAACCTCTTGAGTATTGGCCAATTGCTTGAGAAAGATTACACTATCCGGTTGGAAAACAAGATTTTGCGCGTTTTTGACCGAAATGGAGTTTTGGTCCTTAAAGCACCAATGGCTGCCAATAGAACTTTCAAGATAGCTTTGAAAGTGATGGAGCATAGGTGTTTAGCTACAGCGGCAAGTCGTGAAGAGTGGTTGTGGCATTACCGTCTTGGGCACCTTAATTTTCGAGACCTTGACATGTTGCAAAAGCACGGTATGGTGACCGGGATGCCAAAGATTATGATTCCAGCTGAGTTGTGTGATGAATGTGTTCAAGGAAAGCAATACAAGGCTGCATTTAGCAAGGATACGGGTCATAGGACCAAGTGCCAACTTGAGGTGGTGTATTTGGATGTTTGCGAACCGATGCAAGTCAATTCGTATGGAGGAAATAGGTACTTTGTGACGTTCATTAATGATTTTATTAGAAAGTTATGGATTTAGCTCATCAAGAGAAAGGATGAGGTATTTGATGTATTCAAGCGTTTCAAATCCATGGCAGAGCGGCAATATGGTCACAAGTTGAAAATTCTCAAGACCGATGGTGGAGGTGAGTATACCTCAAATGAGTTTGGGAATTATTGTGATGATGTGGGTATAGTGCGTGAGATTGTGCCACCTTATACGCCTCAGCAAAATGGTATTACCAAGAGGAAAAACCGATCGATAATGAACATGGTCTGTTGTATGCTAGGAAGCAAGAACTTGCCGAAAGAATTGTGGGGTGAAGCCATTTCAACCGCCGCCTATTTGTTGAATAGGTGCCCTACAAAGAAGCTTGATAAGGTGACACCAGAAGAGGTATGGTATGGTCACAAACCAAGCTTAAGTCATTTGAGAGTTTTCGGTTCAATTTCATTTTGACACATTCCGGGTCAACTTCGAAGAAAGTTGGATGACAAGGGTGAGATGATGTTACTTGTTGGTTACCACCCTACCGGAGGCAACAAATTGTTTGATGTAAGTAGCAAGAAGATTGTGATAAGTCAACATGTCGTAATTGATGAGTTGAGGCTGTTTGATAGCAAGAAAAGTCATATTTCAGCAGCAGAAATCGGTTTCCCAGAAACAGGAAACCGGTTTCCCCCTGTTTCTGCTGAACCTGAAACTGGGATTTCGAAGAAGAAACCGGTTTCCCAGATAATGGAAACCGGTTTCCAGTTGAAAATGCAATTTTTCAGGAAACAGCAGAGGCTATGCAGCAGCCACCTTCAATTTCCGAAAATGCCGAAAACGCAGAAAACAGCAAGGGACCAACTAGGCAAAGGGGATTGCCTCAAAGGCTCCAAGATTATAAAGTGTTCCATGATAATGAGATCAATAAGGATGGCGATCTCATACACTTTGCACTTATGGCCGAATCCAAACCCTTGAGTACGGAGGAGGCACTAAGTGATCCAAAGTGGGTATGTGCTATGAAGGAAGAACTAGAATCGATTGAGAAGAACAATACTTGGGAGCTGGTCGACTTGCCAGAAAGGAAGAAGCCAATCGGTGTGAAATGGGTCTATAAGGTGAAAGCGACTCCTAAAGGTGAGATAGTCAAGCATAAGGCTCGACTTGTGGAAAAAGGATTTTTGCAACGTGAAGGCATAGACTATGAAGAAGTATTTGCACTGGTAGCTCGAATAGAGACCATTCAGATTGTTGTTGCTATTGTGAATAGTAAAAATTGGCCGCTTTATCAAATGAACGTGAAATCCGCCTTCTTGAATGGTCCTCTTGAAGAAGAAGTGTATGTGGGGCAGCCACCCGGTTTTGTTGTGAATAATCAAGAGGATATGGTCTACAAGTTGAGAAAAGCACTCTATGGTTTGAAACAAGCTCCAAGAGCTTGGAACAAACACATAGATGAGTTCTTACTACATGTTGGCTTCAAGAAGTGTGCATCCAAACATGGTGTCTATGTGAAGAGGGATGCAAGCAAAGATGCAATTATTCTTTGCCTATATATGGATGATTTGTTGATTACGGGCAGCAATGAAGCAAAGATCTCAAAGTTCAAAGGAGAGCTTATGGAAGAATTTGAGATGTGTGACCTTGGTGTGATGCAATACTTCCTTAGCATAGAGTTCCATAGATCAAAAGTGGGGATGCTTATGCATCAAAGGAAGTATGCACTTGAGATACTAAAAAGGTGTGAAATGGAGCATTGTAATGCAGCAATTACACCAATGGAAGCAAGGTTGCAGCTGTCCAAGAGTGAGGATGAACAAGATGTGGATCCAACTCAATATAGGAGGTTGATTGGATCACTAAGGTATTTGTGCAATACCCGGCCAGATTTGGCGTTTAGTGTCGGAATTGCAAGTAGGTTCATGGAGAGGCCTAAGGTATCACACTTGGCCGCAATCAAGAGGATCCTAAGATACATCAAAGGAACTCTTGGTTGTGGAATACTCTTTCCCGCAACGGATAATGGCGGTAAATGCGAATTACTTGGTTATACTGATTTTAGTTGGTGCGGAGATAATGATGATAGGAAGTCAACGGCCAACTATCTCTTTATGTTCGGTGGAGCACCAATCTCTTGGTGTTCTAAAAAGGAACCGGTGGTAGCACTCTCTTCTTGTGAGGCTGAGTATGTAGATGCGTCATTATGTGCGTGCCAAGCGGTGTGGCTTATGAACCTATTGAGAGAATTGGACATCAGCTTTGAAAGTGTTGTCACATTGATGGTTGATAACATTTCGGCCATCAATCTAGCCAAGAATCCCATTGCACATGGGAGAAGTAAACATATCGAAATGCGCTTTCACTACCTAAGGGATCTGGTGTGTGCTGGGAAATTGAGGTTAGCCTACTGCAGAAGTGAAGAACAAATTGCGGATTTGTTGACGAAAGCGGTTTCAAATGATGTGTTCAAGCGGCTATTGAGGAGTTTAAACATGAGAAATGTGGAGCATTTATCTTAAGGGTGTGTGTTGATGTTTAAGTAAGATAAATGCAAGGGAATAAAGCTCAGAAGCTGGTTTGAAGAAACAACTTAAATGGATAAACTGGTTGAAGGCTGCATCAGTTTTGACAGTTGTAACAGTTAGTTTGTTTGTTTTTGTTTGTTACATGTTTAGCACTATATAAGGGAATGTATTGTAGTGTGTAACAACCAATATACCATTGTGAATAAAGTTTCTCAATTCTCCTCAATTCTCTCTCTCTCTCTCTCTCTCTCTCTCTCAATTTCATCTTCATCTTCCCCATTTTCCCTTTCCACCATTTTTATCCACCCTCCATTGTTTTGTGTTCTAACATTTGGCATCAAGAGCCTTGGTTCTGATCCAATTATCCGCTGCAAACATGGCTACCATTTCCAACGATCGAATCCCTTCCAATATCCTAATTCTCGATTCGAAGAACTATGACAAGTGGGCAAAGCAAATGAAGGTATTGTTTGGATATCAAGATGTTCTTGATATCATCAACAATGGTGTTACACCACTTGGGGCAGAAGCTACTGCTACTCAACAATCTATAAATCAAAAAGAGAAGAAGAAAGATTACAAAGCACTCTTCTTGATTCATTCTTGTGTCGATGCCGACAACTTCGAAAAGGTGGGTGATTGTGAATCCGTGAAACAAGCATGGGAAGGAGTCGATATGCGACTATGTGACGCGCATAACGCGATTAGTGAACCAAATCAAGGCTTGTGGTGAATCCCTAGAGGAAAAGAATGTTGTGTCCAAGATCTTGCGTTCTTTAACGCTAAGATTCGACAACATCGTAGTGGCTCTAGAGGAATCAAATGATCTTTCAACATTGACCAATAATGAGCTTCAAAGTTCCCTTGATGCTCATGAGCAAAGAATGGATGAAAGAAGCAATGACAAGGCCAAGGCGGAAGTGGCTTTGCAAGCACGGTTCAATGACAAGAACAAGCGTCTAAAAGGGAAATGTAATCCGAGAGGGAAGCCTAACTTTGGTGGCAAGGATCCACAAAATTCAAGGGCTTCATCAAGTCAAAGATAAGAGGGAATCTCCAAGCAAGGTGGTGGTCATGGCAACTATAGAAAGAAGATTGACAAGAGTGGTGTGAAGTGCTATAATTGTCAAAAGCTTGGGCATTTTGCAAATGAATGTGTTGTAAAACCCAAGGAAAAGCATGGTGATGAGGAAAGGGTTGCAAGGCAAGATGCGGAGGAAGATGATACGCTTCTTGTGATGATCACGGAGGAGAATTATGGTGTCAAGGAAGGACTGGACAACAACTACAGTAGAGGAAAGTTGCTGGCCAGCAATGACACTTTAGTGCAAAAGTGTGTCGAAAAGTGTCCGGAACGAAGCGCAATGGTATCGGTTCGAGATGGAACCCAAGCAAGTGATGAGTGGTACTTGGATTCCGGTTGTTCAACACATATGACGGGTAGAAGAAATTGGTTTGTTAAGATCAATCAAGCCACCAAGAACAAAGTGAAATTTGTCGACAATACGACTTTGGAGGCCGAAGGAGTAGGTGATGTTTTGATCATGAAGAGGTATGGTGGGTATTCCTTGATCAAATATGTCTTGTATATTCCTGGGATTAAGTGTAACCTCTTGAGTATTGGCCAATTGCTTGAGAAAGATTACACTATCCGGTTGGAAAACAAGATTTTGCGCGTTTTTGACCGAAATGGAGTTTTGGTCCTTAAAGCACCAATGGCTGCCAATAGAACTTTCAAGATAGCTTTGAAAGTGATGGAGCATAGGTGTTTAGCTACAGCGGCAAGTCGTGAAGAGTGGTTGTGGCATTACCGTCTTGGGAACCTTAATTTTCGAGACCTTGACATGTTGCAAAAGCACGGTATAGTGACCGGGCTGCCAAAGATTATGATTCCAGCTGAGTTGTGTGATGAATGTGTTCAAGGAAAGCAACACAAGGCTGCATTTAGCAAGGATACGGGTCATAGGACCAAGTGCCACCTTGAGGTGGTGTATTCGGATGTTTGCGGACCGATGCAAGTCAATTCGTATGGAGGAAATAGGTACTTTGTGACGTTCATTAATGATTTTAGTAGAAAGTTATGGATTTATATCATCAAGAGAAAGGATGAGGTATTTGATATATTCAAGCGTTTTAAATCCATGGCAGAGCGGCAATGTGGTCACAAGTTGAAAATTCTCAAGACCGGTGGTGGAGGTGAGTATACCTCAAATGAGTTTGGGAATTATTGTGATGATGAGGGTATAGTGCGTGAGATTATGCCACCTTTTACGCCTCAGCAAAATGGTATTTCCAAGAGGAAAAACCGATCGATAATGAACATGGTCTGTTGTATGCTAGGAAGCAAGAACTTGCCGAAAGAATTGTGGGGTGAAGCCATTTCAATCGCTGCCTATTTGTTGAATAGGTGCCCTACAAAGAAGCTTGATAAGGTGACACCAGAAGAGGTATGGTATGGTCACAAACCAAGCTTAAGTCATTTGAGATTTTTCAGTTCAATTGCATTTTGACACATTCTGGGTCAACTTCGAAGAAAGTTGGATGACAAGGGTGAGATGATGTTACTTATTGGTTACCACCCTACCGGAGGCAACAAATTGTTTGATGTCAGTAGCAAGAAGATTGTGATAAGTCAACATGTCATAATTGATGAGTTGAGGCTGTTTGATAGCAAGAAAAGTCACATTTCAGCAGCAGAAATCGGTTTCCCAGAAACAGGAAACCGGTTTCCCCCTGTTTCTGCTGAACCTGAAACTGGGATTTCGAAGAAGAAACCGGTTTCCCAGATAATGGAAACCGGTTTCCACCTGAAAATGCAGTTTTTCAGGAAACAGCAGAGGCTATGCAGCAGCCACCTTCAATGTCCGAAAATGCCGAAAACGCAGAAAACAACAAGAGACCAACTAGGCAAAGGGGATTGCCTCAAAGGCTCCAAGATTATGAAGTGTTCCATGATAATGAGATCAATAAGGATGGCGATCTCATACACTTTGCACTTATGGCCGAATCCAAACCCTTGAGTACGGAGGAGGCACTAAGTGATCCAAAGTGGGTATGTGCTATGAAGGAAGAACTAGAATCGATTGAGAAGAACAATACTTGGGAGCTGGTCGACTTGCCGGAAAGGAAGAAGCCAATCGGTGTGAAATGGGTCTATAAGGTGAAAGCGACTCCTAAAGGTGAGATAGTCAAGCATAAGGCTCGACTTGTGGGAAAAGGATTTTTGCAACGTGAAGGCATAGACTATGAAGAAGTATTTGCACTGGTAGCTCGAATAGAGACCATTCAGATTGTTGTTGCTATTGTGAATAGTAAAAATTGGCCGCTTTATCAAATGAACGTGAAATCCGCCTTCTTGAATGGTCCTCTTGAAGAAGAAGTGTATGTGGGGCAGCCACCCGGTTTTGTTGTGAATAATCAAGAGGATAGGGTCTACAAGTTGAGAAAAGCACTCTATGGTTTGAAACAAGCTCCAAGAGCTTGGAACAAACACATAGATGAGTTCTTACTACATGTTGGCTTCAAGAAGTGTGCATCCAAACATGGTGTCTATGTGAAGAGGGATGCAAGCAAAGATGCAATTATTCTTTGCCTATATATGGATGATTTGTTGATTACGGGCAGCAATGAAGCAAAGATCTCAAAGTTCAAAGGAGAGCTTATGGAAGAATTTGAGATGTGTGACCTTGGTGTGATGCAATACTTCCTTAGCATAGAGTTCCATAGATCAAAAGTGGGGATGCTTATGCATCAAAGGAAGTATGCACTTGAGATACTAAAAAGGTGTGAAATGGAGCATTGTAATGCAGCAATTACACCAATGGAAGCAAGGTTGCAGCTGTCCAAGAGTGAGGATGAACAAGATGTGGATCCAACTCAATATAGGAGGTTGATTGGATCACTAAGGTATTTGTGCAATACCCGGCCAGATTTGGCGTTTAGTGTCGGAATTGCAAGTAGGTTCATGGAGAGGCCTAAGGTATCACACTTGGCCGCAATCAAGAGGATCCTAAGATACATCAAAGGAACTCTTGGTTGTGGAATACTCTTTCCCGCAACGGATAATGGCGGTAAATGTGAATTACTTGGTTATACTGATTTTAGTTGGTGCGGAGATAATGATGATAGGAAGTCAACGACCAACTATCTCTTTATGTTCGGTGGAGCACCAATCTCTTGGTGTTCTAAAAAGGAACCGGTGGTAGCACTCTCTTCTTGTGAGGCTGAGTATGTAGATGCGTCATTATGTGCGTGCCAAGCGGTGTGGCTTATGAACCTATTGAGAGAATTGGACATCAGCTTTGAAAGTGTTGTCACATTGATGGTTGATAACATTTCGGCCATCAATCTAGCCAAGAATCCCATTGCACATGGGAGAAGTAAACATATCGAAATGTGCTTTCACTACCTAAGGGATCTGGTGTGTGCTGGGCAATTGAGGTTAGCCTACTGCAGAAGTGAAGAACAAATTGCGGATTTGTTGACGAAAGCGGTTTCAAATGATGTGTTCAAGCGGCTATTGAGGAGTTTAAACATGAGAAATGTGGAGCATTTATCTTAAGGGGGTGTGTTGATGTTTAAGTAAGATAAATGCAAGAGAATAAATCTCAGAAGCTGGTTTGAAGAAACAACTTAAATGGATAAACTGGTTGAAGGCTGCATCAGTTTTGACAGTTGTAACAGTTAGTTTGTTTGTTTTTGTTTGTTACATGTTTAGCACTATATAAGGGAATGTATTGTAGTGTGTAACAACCAATATACCACTGTGAATAAAGTTTCTCAATTCTCCTCAATTCTCTCTCTCTCTCTCTCTCTCTCTCTCTCTCTCTCTCTCTCTCTCTCTCTCTCTCTCTCTCTCTCTCAATTTCATCTTCATCTTCCCCATTTTCCCTTTCCACCATTTTTATCCACCCTCCATTGTTTTGTGTTCTAACATTTGGCATCAAGAGCCTTGGTTCTGATCCAATTATCCGCTGCAAACATGGCTACCGTTTCCAACGATCGAATCCCTTCCAATATCCTAATTCTCGATTCGAAGAACTATGACAAGTGGGCAAAGCAAATGAAGGTATTGTTTGGATATCAAGATGTTCTTGATATCATCAACAATGGTGTTACACCACTTGGGGCAGAAGCTACTGCTACTCAACAATCTACAAATCAAAAAGAGAAGAAGAAAGATTACAAAGCACTCTTCTTGATTCATTCTTGTGTCGATGCCGACAACTTCGAAAAGGTGGGTGATTGTGAATCCGTGAAACAAGCATGGGAAGGAGTCGATATGCGACTATGTGACGCGCATAACGCGATTAGTGAACCAAATCAAGGCTTGTGGTGAATCCCTAGAGGAAAAGAATGTTGTGTCCAAGATCTTGCGTTCTTTAACGCTAAGATTCGACAACATCGTAGTGGCTCTAGAGGAATCAAATGATCTTTCAACATTGACCAATAATGAGCTTCAAAGTTCCCTTGATGCTCATGAGCAAAGAATGGATGAAAGAAACAATGACAAGGCCAAGGCGGAAGTGGCTTTGCAAGCACGGTTCAATGACAAGAACAAGCGTCTAAAAGGGAAATGGAATCCGAGAGGGAAGCCTAACTTTGGTGGCAAGGATCCACAAAATTCAAGGGCTTCATCAAGTCAAAGATAAGAGGGAATCTCCAAGCAAGGTGGTGGTCATGGCAACTATAGAAAGAAGATTGACAAGAGTGGTGTGAAGTGCTATAATTGTCAAAAGCTTGGGCATTTTGCAAATGAATGTGTTGTAAAACCCAAGGAAAAGCATGGTGATGAGGAAAGGGTTGCAAGGCAAGATGCAGAGGAAGATGATACGCTTCTTGTGATGATCACGGAGGAGAATTATGGTGTCAAGGAGGGACTGGACAACAACTACAGTAGAGGAAAGTTGCTGGCCAGCAATGACACTTTGGTGCAAAAGTGTGTCGAAAAGTGTCCGGAACGAAGCGCAATGGTATCGGTTCGAGATGGAACCCAAGCAAGTGATGAGTGGTACTTGGATTCCGGTTGTTCAACACATATGACGGGTAGAAGAAATTGGTTTGTTAAGATCAATCAAGCCACCAAGAACAAAGTGAAATTTGTCGACAATACGACTTTGGAGGCCGAAGGAGTAGGTGATGTTTTGATCATGAAGAGGGATGGTGGGTATTCCTTGATCAGATATGTCTTGTATATTCCTGGGATTAAGTGTAACCTCTTGAGTATTGGCCAATTGCTTGAGAAAGATTACACTATCCGGTTGGAAAACAAGATTTTGCGCGTTTTTGACCGAAATGGAGTTTTGGTCCTTAAAGCACCAATGGCTGCCAATAGAACTTTCAAGATAGCGTTGAAAGTGATGGAGCATAGGTGTTTAGCTACAGCGGCAAGTCGTGAAGAGTGGTTGTGGCATTACCGTCTTGGGCACCTTAATTTTCGAGACCTTGACATGTTGCAAAAGCACGGTATAGTGACTGGGCTGCCAAAGATTATGATTCCAGTTGAGTTATGTGATGAATGTGTTCAAGGAAAGCAACACAAGGCTGCATTTAGCAAGGATACGGGTCATAGGACCAAGTGCCACCTTGAGGTGGTGTATTCGGATGTTTGTGGACCGATGCAAGTCAATTCGTATGGAGGAAATAGGTACTTTGTGACGTTCATTAATGATTTTAGTAGAAAGTTATGGATTTATCTCATCAAGAGAAAGGATGAGGTATTTGATATATTCAAGCGTTTTAAATCCATGGCAGAGCGGCAATGTGGTCACAAGTTGAAAATTCTCAAGACCGATGGTGGAGGTGAGTATACCTCAAATGAGTTTGGGAATTATTGTGATGATGAGGGTATAGTGCGTGAGATTATGCCACCTTATACGCCTCAGCAAAATGGTATTTCCAAGAGGAAAAACCGATCGATAATGAACATGGTCTGTTGTATGCTAGGAAGCAAGAACTTGCCGAAAGAATTGTGGGGTGAAGCCATTTCAATCGCCGCCTATTTGTTGAATAGGTGCCCTACAAAGAAGCTTGATAAGGTGACACCAGAAGAGGTATGGTATGGTCACAAACCAAGCTTAAGTCATTTGAGAGTTTTCGGTTCAATTGCATTTTGACACATTCCTGGTCAACTTCGAAGAAAGTTGGATGACAAGGGTGAGATGATGTTACTTATTGGTTACCACCCTACCGGAGGCAACAAATTGTTTGATGTCAGTAGCAAGAAGATTGTGATAAGTCAACATGTCGTAATTGATGAGTTGAGGCTGTTTGATAGCAAGAAAAGTCACATTTCAGCAGCAGAAATCGGTTTCCCAGAAACAGGAAACCGGTTTCCCCCTGTTTCTGCTGAACCTGAAACTAGGATTTCGAAGAAGAAACCGGTTTCCCAGATAATGGAAACCGGTTTCCACCTGAAAATGCAGTTTTTCAGGAAACAGCAGAGGCTATGCAGCAGCCACCTTCAATGTCCAAAAATGCCGAAAACGCAGAAAACAGCAAGAGACCAACTAGGCAAAGGGGATTGCCTCAAAGGCTCCAAGATTATGAAGTGTTCCATGATAATGAGATCAATAAGGATGGCGATCTCATACACTTTGCACTTATGGCCGAATCCAAACCCTTGAGTACGGAGGAGGCACTAAGTGATCCAAAGTGGGTATGTGCTATGAAGGAAGAACTAGAATCGATTGAGAAGAACAATACTTGGGAGCTGGTCGACTTGCCGGAAAGGAAGAAGCCAATCGGTGTGAAATGGGTCTATAAGGTGAAAGCGACTCCTAAAGGTGAGATAGTCAAGCATAAGGCTCGACTTGTGGAAAAAGGATTTTTGCAACGTGAAGGCATAGACTATGAAGAAGTATTTGCACTGGTAGCTCGAATAGAGACCATTCAGATTGTTGTTGCTATTGTGAATAGTAAAAATTGGCCGCTTTATCAAATGAACGTGAAATCTGCCTTCTTGAATGGTCCTCTTGAAGAAGAAGTGTATGTGGGGCAGCCACCCGGTTTTGTTGTGAATAATCAAGAGGATAGGGTCTACAAGTTGAGAAAAGCACTCTATGGTTTGAAACAAGCTCCAAGAGCTTGGAACAAACACATAGATGAGTTCTTACTACATGTTGGCTTCAAGAAGTGTGCATCCAAACATGGTGTCTATGTGAAGAGGGATGCAAGCAAAGATGCAATTATTCTTTGCCTATATGTGGATGATTTGTTGATTACGGGCAGCAATGAAGCAAAGATCTCAAAGTTCAAAGGAGAGCTTATGGAAGAATTTGAGATGTGTGACCTTGGGGTGATGCAATACTTCCTTAGCATAGAGTTCCATAGATCAAAAGTGGGGCTGCTTATGCATCAAAGGAAGTATGCACTTGAGATACTAAAAAGGTGTGAAATGGAGCATTGTAATGCAACAATTACACCAATGGAAGCAAGGTTGCAGCTGTCCAAGAGTGAGGATGAACAAGATATGGATCCAACTCAATATAGGAGGTTGATTGGATCACTAAGGTATTTGTGCAATACCCGGCCAGATTTGACGTTTAGTGTCAGAATTGCAAGTAGGTTCGTGGAGAGGCCTAAGGTATCACACTTGGCCGCAATCAAGAGGATCCTAAGATACATCAAAGGAACTCTTGGTTGTGGAATACTCTTTCCCGCAACGGATAATGGCAGTAAATGCGAATTACTTGGTTATACCGATTCTAGTTGGTGCGGAGATAATGATGATAGGAAGTCAACGGCCAACTATCTCTTTATGTTCGTAGGAGCACCAATCTCTTGGAGTTCTAAAAAGGAACCGGTGGTAGCACTCTCTTCTTGCGAGGCTGAGTATGTAGATGCGTCATTGTGTGCGTGCCAAGCGGTGTGGCTTATGAAACTATTGAGAGAATTGGACATCAGCTTTGAAAGTGTTGTCACATTGATGGTTGATAACATTTTGGCCATCAATCTAGCCAAGAATCCCATTGCACATGGGAGAAGTAAACATATCGAAATGCGCTTTCACTACCTAAGGGATCTGGTGTGTGCTGGGCAATTGAGGTTAGCCTACTGCAGAAGTGAAGAACAAATTGCGGATTTGTTGACGAAAGCGGTTTCAAATGATGTGTTCAAGCGGCTATTGAGGAGTTTAAACATGAGAAATGTGGAGCATTTATCTTAAGGGGGTGTGTTGATGTTTAAGTAAGATAAATGCAAGGGAATAAAGCTCAGAAGCTGGTTTGAAGAAACAACTTCAATGGATAAACTGGTTGAAGGCTGCGTCAGTTTTAACAGTTGTAACAGTTAGTTTGTTTGTTTTTGTTTGTTACATGTTTAGCACTATATAAGGGAATGTATTGTAGTGTGTAACAACCAATATACCATTGTGAATAAAGTTTCTCAATTCTCCTCTCTCTCTCTCTCTCTCTTTCTTTCTCTCTCTCTCTCTCTCTCAATTTCATCTTCATCTTCCCCATTTTCCCTTTCCACCATTTTTATCCACCCTCTATTGTTTTGTGTTCTAACTGTTAAACTGGTATAATATTTTCATATATTTCAATCGTATATTTCAGATGGGAATTGGTTATATTTATATACACAGAAAACCCTATTTCTAATTATAACTAAATCAGAATAATTATAAACAAATCATAGAAATTAACAATTAATAACTATATTCCTATTATAGTCCCTACAATTTTGTTGACAGCTAACGCCAACACTCCCCCTCAAGTTGGTGCATAGATATCTCGAATGCCCAACTTGTCAAGTGCGTTGTAGAAGTCTCTACTACATACAACTTTTGTGAGTATATCTGCTAATTGATCTTCAAATTTAACAAACGGAAATTGAATTATCTTGGTCTCCAAATTTTGCTTAATAAAGTGTCGATCTACTTCCACGTGCTTCGTTCGATCATGTTGAACCAGATTATGAGCAATTTCAATTGCAGACTTATTGTCACAAAAAAGATTCATCGCACTATTCGGAGCAAAGCCAATTTCAATTACCAGTCTTCGAAGCCAGAGAAGCTCACAAAGACCTTTAGCCATCCCTCGAAACTCTGCTTCAGCACTTGATAATGCTACAACATTTTGTTTCTTACTTTTCCATGTAACCAAATTTCCTCCAACAAAGGTAAAATAGCTTGAGGTGGATTTTCTGTTGGTGATATCTCCAGCCCAGTAAGCGTCTATATAACCTTCAACTTGTACATGATTATTCTTTGTGAACATCAAGCCTTTTCTAGGCGAGGACTTCAAGTACCACATGATTCGAATTACCGCGTCCATGTGATCTTTACTCGGGTTGTGCATAAATTGGCTTACTACACTTACCGCATACGCTATATCAGGTCATGTATGAGATAAGTAAATAAGTTTTCCAACCAATCTCTGGTACCTTCCTTTGTTTGTTGGCACTTGGTCTGGATATTCTCCAAGTTGGTGGTTCTGGACAATTGGAGTATCTACAGGTTTACAATCTAGTAGCCCAACTTCTGATAAAAGATCTAAGATATATTTTCGTTGAGATAAAAAGATGCCTTTATTTGACCTAGTAACTTCAATACCTAGAAAATATTTGAGTCCACCTAGATTTTTCATCTTAAATTCGGTTGCCAAATGTTTTTGAAGTTTTGCTATTTCCTCAGAGTCATCTCCTGTAATTATCATGTCATCTACATACACAATCAAAGCTGTGACCTTACCTTGACGGTGTTTCAAAAACAACGTATGATCTGCGTTGCTTTGTTGGAAGCCATATTTTTTCATTTCCAAGTTCAATCTCCCAAACCACGCTCTAGGAGATTGCTTCAAGCCATACAAACTGCGTTGCAATTTGCACACCACTTTAGTCTCATAGTTTGTCATGTATCCCGGAGGGATATCCATATATATTTCTTCTTTCAAGTGCCCATCGAGAAAGGCGTTTTCACGTCTAACTGATGCAGTGGCCAATCAAGATTTACTGCAAGAGATAAAAGAACTCTGACAGTGCTCAACTTGGCAACAGGAGAAAAGGTTTCTTGATAGTCTACGCCATATGTTTGTGTAAAGCCTTTAGCTACTAGTCTTGCTTTGTACCTTTCAATTGACCCATCAGCTTTGTACTTGATAGAGAAAACCCACTTACACCCTACTGGTTTCTTTCCTTTTGGTAAAGGGACAAGGGTCCATGTCGCATTCTTGTTTAATGCCTCCATTTCTTCATTCATAGCTTGAACCCATCTAGTGTCTTCAATGGCCTCTTCAACGTTGCTAGGTACACTGTGTGAAGATAGTTCATTTGCAAATTTCTTAAGGGGTTCAGATAATTCCTTCATAGAGACATAATTAGCAATTGGATACCTCGATCGATGATGCTCTTCTTTAGGAGAGTAACGCTTTGGTGGTTTTCCCCGATTATGCCTGTGAGGTAATTCATAGCTAACAGAGATATCACTATTATTATTATTACCAAGGGATATAGGAGAGCTTACCTCAATGATATTCTCAGGAGATGGATCGTTGAGTACTGGAGAGGGGGGGAGATTCTGATACTTCAACTTTAGGACTCATATGGTCTGTTTGAGTTTGACACGAATCACCAGCCACTTCAGTTGATGGTATATCAATATCTTTGAACCAGTCAAATGTCGACCAATTCGACTCTTCTTCTGGTGTCTCCCCCTGAAGAGAAGAATTGGGTGCTGCCGAGGAGTAGAAATGGTCAAATTCCAAGAATGTAACATCCATAGTTACATAAATGCGTCGAGTAGTAGGGTCATAGCAGTGATACCCTTTCTGGTGTACACCATATCCCAAAAACAGGAAGCGAATGGCACACGGATCAAGCTTTGTACGCTGGTTTTTATGTAGGTGAACAAACACAACACACCCAAAGACACGAGGTGGCAGCATTTGTATTGTAGGCAGCGGTACAAATGTGGACAAGGTTTACAGCGGAGTTTTAAATTCAAGAACCTTAGATGGCATCCGATTGATGAGATATACTGCTGTAGTAACAACATCAGTCCAATGGTGGTGAGGCACATGTGCTCCATGTAAAAGAGCGCGAGCAGTTTCAAGGATATGGCGATTTTTCCGTTCTGCAATACCATTTTGTTATGGAGTTTGTGGACACGTGATTTCATGGATAAGTCCGCGTTTTTTTAAATACTCATGGAATTGGTGACTTACAAACTCCCCACCATTATCAGAGCGAAGGATCCTAATCTTCGATGAATATTGAGTCTGAATCATTTTATGAAATTGTTGAAATATGTGTACCACTTCATTTTTTTGTTTCAACAAATAAATCCAAATCATTCGAGTGCAATCATCAACAAATATAACAAACCACCGATAACCAGAGAGAGACGATTTTGGGGATGGACCCCATACATCAGAATGGATTAAAGCAAAAGGAACATTACTTTTATTCATACTTGATGGAAAAGTGACTCGATGACTCTTGGCTAAAATACAAGCTTCACATTTGAAGTTCAACAAAGATTTATCTGAAAATAAGTTTGGGAACACATGTTTCAAGTAGCCAAACGAAGGATGGCCTAATCGACGATGTCAAAGTAAGACTTACTCCATTTTGTTGTTTCTTGGATAATGCATGTGATGCGCTCGGCCTACACTAAAATCTTCCATATAGTAAAGTCCCCCTCTCTTAGTACCACGCCCAATGATCTCCTTCGTGAGAATATCCTGAAGAAAACAGAAAGATGGATAAATTAGAACAACACAGTTCAAGTCTTTTGTAACTTGACTCACAGAAAACAACTTATGAGATAGAGAGGGAACAAGTAGTGTATTTGAAATTGAAAGCAAAAGGGTTGGTGATAACATCACAGTTCCAGCCCCTGTTACCGTCGATAAATCACCATTTGCATTGGCAATACATGTTAAACTGGTATAATATTTTCATATATTTCAATCGTATATTTCAGATGGGAATTGGTTATATTTATATACACAAAAAACCCTATTTCTAATTATAACTAAATCAGAATAATTATAACCAAATCAGAGAAATTAACAATTAATAACTATCTTCCTATTATAGTCCCTACAATTTTGTTGACAGCTAACGCCAACACTCCCCCTCAAGTTGGTGCATAGATATCTCGAATGCCCAACTTGTCAAGTGCGTTGTAGAAGTCTCTACTACATACAACTTTTGTGAGTATATCTGCTAATTGATCTTCAAATTTAACAAACGGAAATTGAATTATCTTGGTCTCCAAATTTTGCTTAATAAAGTGTCGATCTACTTCCACGTGCTTCGTTCAATCATGTTGAACCAGATTATGAGCAATTTCAATTGCAGACTTATTGTCACAAAAAAGATTCATCGCACTATTCGGAGCAAAGCCAATTTCAATTACCAGTCTTCGAAGCCAGAGAAGCTCACAAAGACCTTTAGCCATCCCTCGAAACTCTGCTTCAGCACTTGATAATGCTACAACATTTTGTTTCTTACTTTTCCATGTAACCAAATTTCCTCCAACAAAGGTAAAATAGCTTAAGGTGGATTTTCTGTTGGTGATATCTCCAGCCCAGTCAGCGTCTATATAACCTTCAACTTGTACATGATTATTCTTTGTGAACATCAAGCCTTTTCTAGGCGAGGACTTCAAGTACCACATGATTCGAATTACCGCGTCCATGTGATCTTTACTCGGGTTGTGCATAAATTGGCTTACTGCACTTACCGCATACGCTATATCAGGTCGTGTATGAGATAAGTAAATAAGTTTTCCAACCAATCTCTGGTACCTTCCTTTGTTTGTTGGCACTTGGTCTGGATATTCTCCAAGTTGGTGGTTCTGGACAATTGGAGTATCTACAGGTTTACAATCTAGTAGCCCAACTTCTGATAAAAGATCTAAGATATATTTTCGTTGAGATAAAAAGATGCCTTTCTTTGACCTAGTAACTTCAATACCTAGAAAATATTTGAGTCCACCTAGATTTTTCATCTCAAATTCGGTTGCCAAATGTTTTTGAAGTTTTGCTATTTCCTCAGAGTCATCTCCTGTAATAATCATGTCATCTACATACACAATCAAAGCTGTGACCTTACCTTGACGGTGTTTCAAAAACAACGTATGATCTGCGTTGCTTTGTTGGAAGCCATATTTTTTCATTGCCAAGTTCAATCTCCCAAACCACGCTCTAGGAGATTGCTTCAAGCCATACAAACTGCGTTGCAATTTGCACACCACTTTAGTCTCATAGTTTGTCATGTATCCCGGAGGGATATCCATATATATTTCTTCTTTCAAGTGCCCATCGAGAAAGACGTTTTCACGTCTAATTGATGCAGTGGCCAATCAAGATTTACTGCAAGAGATAAAAGAACTCTGACAGTGCTCAACTTGGCAACAGGAGAAAAAGTTTCTTGATAGTCTACGCCATATGTTTGTGTAAAGCCTTTAGCTACTAGTCTTGCTTTGTACCTTTCAATTGACCCATCAGCTTTGTACTTGATAGAGAAAACCCACTTACACCCTACTGGTTTCTTTCCTTTTGGTAAAGGGACAAGGGTCCATGTCGCATTCTTGTTTAATGCCTCCATTTCTTCATTCATAGCTTGAGCCCATCTAGTGTCTTCAATGGCCTCTTCAACGTTGCTAGGTACACTGTGTGAAGATAGTTCATTTGCAAATTTCTTAAGGGGTTCAAATAATTCCTTCATAGAGACATAATTAGCAATTGGATACCTCGATCGATGATGCTCTTCTTTAGGAGAGTAACGCTTTGGTGGTTTTCCCCGATTATGCCTGTGAGGTAATTCATAGCTAACAGAGATATCACTATTATTATTATTACCAAGGGATATAGGAGAGCTTACCTCAATGATATTCTCAAGAGATGGATCGTTGAGTACTGGAGAGGGGGGGGATTCTGATACTTCAACTTCAGGACTCATATGGTCTGTTTGTGTTTGACACGAATCACCAGCCACTTCAGTTGATGGTATATCAATATCTTTGAACCAGTCAAATGTCGACCAATTCGACTCTTCTTCCGGTGTCTCCCCCTGAAGAGAAGAATTGGGTGCTGTCGAGGAGTAGAAATGGTCAAATTCCAAGAATGTAACATCCATAGTTACATAAATGCGTCGAGTAGTAGGGTCATAGCAGTGATACCCTTTCTGGTGTACACCATATCCCAAAAACAGGCAGCGAATGGCACACGGATCAAGCTTTGTACGCTGGTTTTTATGTAGGTGAACAAACACAACACACCCAAAGACACGAGGTGGCAGCATTTGTATTGTAGGCAGCGGTACAAATGTGGACAAGGTCTGCAGCGGAGTTTTAAATTCAAGAACCTTCGATGGCATCCGATTGATGAGATATACTGCTGTAGTAACAGCATCAGTCCAATGGTGGTGAGGCACATGTGCTCCATGTAAAAGAGCGCGAGCAGTTTCAAGGATATGGCAATTTTTCCGTTCTGCAATACCATTTTGTTATGGAGTTTGTGGACACGTTTTTTTTGAATACTCATGGAATTGGTGATTTACAAACTCCCCACCATTATCAGAGCGAAGGATCCTAATCTTCGTTGAATATTGAGTCTGAATCATTTTATGAAATTGTTGAAATATGTGTACCACTTCATTTTTTTGTTTCAACAAATAAATCCAAATCATTCGAGTGCAATCATCAACAAATATAACAAACCACCGATAACCAGAGAGAGACGATTTTGGGGATGGACCCCATACATCAGAATGGATTAAAGCAAAAGGATCATTACTTTTATTCATACTTGATGGAAAAGTGACTCGATGACTCTTGGCTAAAATACAAGCTTCACATTTGAAGTTCAACAAAGATTTATCTGAAAATAAGTTTGGGAACACATGTTTCAAGTAGCCAAACGAAGGATGGCCTAATCAACGATGCCAAAGTAAGACTTGCTCCATTTTGTTGTTTCTTGGATAATGCATGTGATGCGCTCGGCCTACACTAAAATCTTCCATATAGTAAAGTCCCCCTCTCTTAGTACCACGCCCAATGATCTCCTTCGTGAGAATATCCTGAAGAAAACAGAAAGATGGATAAATTAGAACAACACAGTTCAAGTCTTTTGTAACTTGACTCACAGACAACAACTTATGAGATAGAGAGGGAACAAGTAGTGTATTTGAAATTGAAAGCAAAAGGGTTGGTGATAACATCACAGTTCCAGCCCCAGTTACCGTCGATAAATCACCATTTGCGTTGGCAATACATGTTAAACTGGTATAATATTTTCATATATTTCAATCGTATATTTCAGATGGGAATTGGTTATATTTATATACACAAAAAACCCTATTTTTAATTATAACTAAATCAGAATAATTATAACCAAATCAGAGAAATTAACAATTAATAACTATATTTCTATTATAGTCCCTACAATTTTGTTGACAGCTAACGCCAACACTAACAAGGGTGATGATTTGTTTGTTTAGCAGAAAGACTGTTGGCGAGTTCTTAGTCAGCGGTTTAAAGAGGAGAATTTTGTCGAAAAAGTGAGGCTGCGTAGCATGAAGCATGAACAAGATTTGGAAAGCTAAACTCAAAGTGCAGGCGTTAGTTGAAAGCTTTTACACAACCGGATCTCAACCAAGTTTCAGCTGGCCAAGCGCAACATTATTGAAGCGCACAATCTAGTATGTCCTCTTTGTCTCACTGAGGAAGAAGATGATACTCATCCTTTTCTAAATTGTATGGTCAGTACAATGGTTTGGAAGAAGGTTTTTGCTTGGATTGATATTGAATACAGTACTCGCACTTTCCATCCCTGCTCATCTGCTTCAGTTTTGCTCCTTGACCAAGAGAAGGTTTGCAGAAAATACACACTCCTTCTTTTAGTCCACAGTGTTGTTCGGTGTTGTGGGTAAGCAGAAACCACATTTAATTCAATGGTGACATTTTATTCAAGGGCTTTATGGATCACCTTTGCGAGGATGTTTTGTCTGCAAGTCTATTTCTTAATGTCTGTGTTTCTGTTTTGCCTTACTAATACTATTTGTATAAGTTTTAACTTGCTTCTCTTTGTACTTTGGGTTGAGTACTCATTTTGCTTATAAAAATACTCATTTGCCTATTTTTAAAATATTGCCACAACAACCAAACCAATAAAAATAAAAAGAAATTTCCTATCAACTCATAACAGAGCGAATGTATCTTTTTGATGAAAAGTGTTTCTTCCAAACTATCTGCGCAACTTGTGCAGATAACGAGGTTCCACAAATAAAGCATCACATTGAAGATTCAAACACCATATGAAACATTACCCACACACAAAAGAAAACAGAAAATAGTATGATACTATTATTTATTTAATGAGTAATGAAAACAAAAGGTGAATAGGTTGCAACGGTCTTAATTATTAAATGGCTGCATTTACTTAGAGTTCAGGTATTCTCCACCAATGGTTTTTGGTGCTTAACTTTTAATCCCTTTTCCATGTTTAAGTCCACAATCAACGGTAACCTTTTATCACGTTTACACCATATACCAACAACACTTTTTTCCCTCGCTTTCAGCCTCATTTTTCCTTCCTTACCCAAAGTAGCTCAAATGATTTAAAATAAATAAATGAATAAATTCTTGCAATACCACATAGCAGAACATAAACAAAAACATCATTAAAAAACAGTACTATCCTCATTACATAATCTGGTCAGAAAACGAGGGAAGCCTCCGAAAAAAGTTCACCGAAATAGACGGCATGTCGTCACGAAACCTCGGATGCCTCATATAATAAAACCCAGCCAAAAGCACAAACCCTTTAAACGGCACAGCATAAAACACCAACGACATAACCAAACACATCACCGCAAATATCCCAGTAGCCCGTGGGTCCCTCCAACTAAACAAAGCCTCCAATCTCTCACCTTGTGCCGCCACGTCACCAATCAAACACTGCGCCCTCCCAGCAAGAGCACGCACCCGATCGTACCTGATCCTAATCATCTCCACAGACCTCATTGTTGGAAACCCATCAAATTCCTCGTCCAGTTCATCAAGACTCACCATGTCCACGTAAGACATCCTCGGATCCATGTTTTGTGGGACCCGCGGTCTGTTTCTAAACCTCAGTATCAAAATCAAGAAAGCGTACATGAACACCGTTGGAAGAATTAAGTAAGGACAAAACACAATCGCTATGAGAAGCGCGTGAACTAAAACCGTTGTGGGTGGGTGAACCCACGTGCGGATTCCATCTAACCAACGAAACACCGTCGTCGCACGTGACAAACAACCGATTAATCTGAACCAGTTCGCTTTACTTCTCCTCATGCTCCACACGTGAGTGTCGGAATCAAGCATGAACTGAACTACTTCATGACCCAGAGCCGGTTCAGACCGGGCTAAACGAGCCGTAACTATCTTCATAGCGGTTTGTCTTAAAACATCTTGTTGGGCTGGGCCGAATGGACGAACGTAATGCATTCTTGGTAGAATTGGGCTTGTGTAAGCCTGCATTAAACTCAGCCATGAAGAACATGAAAATCTAACCGCAATTTCAATCTCACCCATCCTTCTCGCGCCACCTGGCAATAAAACAATCAACGAATAAGAATTAACGTAGACACGGTTAGTGTCGAGTGTAGACAACCGCACACGAATTTTCCCCATTCTAACGTCTCTGTGTGTCTTAGAAACATCTTTCTCGAATCTTCCATTATCGAAGACACCAATTGTAAGAACCGTGCAAGGATCGTAAACATCCCATGTGTATTGTTCATTCCATCTCGGGTTAAACCGGTCTACAATGGTTCTGGTTCGAACCCATTTCGGTCCGTATTTAGCTACCACGTAAGCATCGGTTGTGCCACGTGTACCGTCTTTGGTTTTCACAGGAAGAAGATTCGTTGCTCCACGAATTCCAACTTCAAGTAAACCAATTGGTGATTTTGTTAATTGTTTTGCAGAAGCACGAACATCACTGGTTACGTGAGCTGCTTCGTCTATCACATGATAGCCACCTTCTAAACAAATACGAATATGAATTCTACCGGTGTAAGAATTGTTTTCGTCTGAACCACAAAGATTGAACCATCTTGACTTTACATCCGTTCGATCGTCTATTCTCCGTTCGATGGATGACACGTGGATCTTTGTTTTGCCTACTGATTTTGAATTTGCCACGTCTTCTAGTGTGATGACTAGAAACGGCTCGAATGGCTCGGAAGCCACAAAAACTAGATCTTCATTCCACGTTGGATTAGCCGAGCTGAGAAAAGTAGTTCTCCCAGTTTTAAAAACCTGCGCGCCGAGCTGAGCCTTTACGTAAAGCTCTGGCTGCCTAACCTTAGCTTCGGAACCCGAACCTAGCTGTAAATCCTGGGTTTGGATAACCGTTAGTCTCAGATACCAAAGCTTTGGAGAAAGATAAACTTTCGCTCGCGTCTCCGGTATCAACCCGCCGGAATCTGACTGCCATGACTCCTGAAAAGCTTCATCAGCTTGAGTTCCAATCCATACAGTGATCATGACGTCATTTCCCGGCGAAGCTTCTGATTCCAGAGTGTACCATTGCGGTGCTAGAGGACTATCGGGTGGAACTCTCTTCGGTACCTCTTGTAGATCAAACGACACCGTTCCGAGAGAACTCTCCGTTTTCTGATCGTTTTCCATGTTCTCTGACCAAACGGAAACCTCCAACGACGTTGAGTTCAGTCCCTCTTTATCGAAAGCGAAAACCTGATCCCAATCTTTTCCTTCATTCTCGCTCTTCGTTCTCACACTGTGAGATCCAATCACAAGCTTTGAGAAAAGTGTTAAAGCTTTTTCATCAGGCTTCGTTGATCGCTTTGCCTTCACAACACGAACATAGAGAAACGCCATTCGATCCACAAGATCATAAGCGCTTCTGCTTCGATCGTTGCTCAGAGATCGAAGCTCATGATCTCTCACAATCAATTCAGCACGTTTTTGTGTAATTTCAAACTGTTTCTCCTTGATTTTCACCTTCTCCGTCTCAGCAATCGGTGGATTAACTACCTCTGCCGCAGGCGGAACTGCCGGTGCCGGAGTTTCTTCTTTTGGCTTTTGATTTTCTGTAGTTACAACCGGATTTGGAGCTTCTTCTTTCTTCTCATCACCGGCTGCTTCTGTTACCGTTTCCGGTGGCTTCTCCTCTGCTTTCTCTTTCTCTTCTTTCTTCTCATCACCGGCTGTTTCTGTTACCTTTTCCTGTGGCTTCTCCTCTGCTTTCTCTTCCTTCTTCTCATCACCGGCTGTTTCAGTAACCGGTAAAATCTCATCAACGTAACAAACCTTAAGTCCAAGTTCACCTTTAATCTGAGAGAAAACGCTCCTTTTCTCTAACGGATAATAAACAATCACTTCCTCACCTAACTTCACAAACGTGCTTCCAGATATTTTAACTTTCCCTAAAAAAGTACTTCTCTTCCCCGTTGTTTTCTTATCGTTATACAGATTCACCTCCAACGTCTCAGAAACCATTGATTCTTTATCAAGAATCAAAAACTCAAGTTTCTCATCCCATTGAGGATTCAGATCTCTAGATTTCGTTTTCGTTCTTTTCCTCTGTCCATCAAAATCAACAATTGCGTAAGCGCTAGCCGTTCCTTGACCGTCTTTCGGCATCAAGTTTTTCGCGTTAATCACTTCTACTATTAGTTTTCTTACAGTAGTTTCCGCCATTGATGAATGAGACTTGAAAGCTTTTTTTGGTGTGAAAGAAAGAAGATGTAGTAACGGTTTTTGAGTTAGAAATGAATGAGTTTGTTTATGTTCAGTTAGAAGTGAAAGAATGAATGTTATGAGAGAGGGAAAGGGTAAAAGAGGTTTTTATAACGGGAAAATGAAATGAAGGAGCGTGGACACGTAGGATGAGATTGACACGTGGCGAGATCTTGGAGTGTGAGATATTGGAACGTGAAGTAACTGAGAGTGTGAGTCAGCGTGCCCGGTGCTGCTGATTTTGATTGTGCTATTAAACTGAAAAAATTGGATTCTCTGTTGGTGTCTGGATTTATTATTTTGTACGGTTAAGATTAGGATTAAAATAAGATGTTAATTAAAGTAATGGTTAAGATTAATTATTGGGTTTAAGTATATGATCTAGATACAAGATTAAGATTAAGATTAATTATTGGGTTTAAGTATATGTTCTAGATACAAGATTAGAAGTTTGTTTAATTATTCTTTACGCATGATAAAAGCGTTGAGGTGAAAACGCATAATGCATTTGGTGGAAAGAAACTTTTTATTACAGAAGACAATTTACAACTCATTTTTGTTCTTTTGCTTTTCCTTTTCTATATTTTGAAAAATAATTTAGAGTATTTTTATTTTGGTTAAATTTTTTAATATGTATTTTTAATTAAATGAAAAATAATATATGTTAGTCATATAAAAAATAAATATTATTATAGTTTTCTATATTTCATTTTACTTTTTAATTTTTTTTTACTACTCATCTGTCCTTTAATAAATATTTTATTTTATTTTTAAAAATTTACAATTTTATCAACATAGTTGTTCATTCACAATAATTTAAAATCTCTTGTAGATTACTAATATGATTTATTTATTTTTTATGGCATTATTAAGGTTGTAGGGTAAAAAATATATAGTCAAAATTAACAAAATAATATAAATGATACATATTTGAATTGGACTAATAAATTAAGTTGAATTGAGAGGAATGATTCTGATGGTTGTGTAAGTTGAAAAATGCTAGAATGGAATCATTGAGTAAATATTTGTAAACATTATGATGTTTAAGTCTCTAAATAAAGATGGAATGGAAAGTATAAAATTTAGAGGCAGAGCCAATAACCAACTTGATTTGAGGTGATTCGAAATATGTCTATAGTCCTATATAAATTGTATTTTGAAATTGTTTTTACATGTACCGAAACAAAAGTGAAAATTAATCTTTTAATCACCATATTCATGGATCTGCATCAATGTTAATTCAAATCAATCTTTGTCCCACACTAAAAAAAACATGTAAGCTTAAAAGATAAAAAATTTGTGATAAAGGTGGCACGTCACAAATATGTAAGAGTATAATATTCTAAACACAAAGAGATTATACATGAATGTTTCTTATAAAAAACGCTGGATCTGAGCATATTGAAGTAAATGCTAGACCGTCAGATTATAGAACGAGTTAAATCTTGACATCTGTCAATGTGAATGGTTTCGATGAACACTGAGAAATGAAAAGCTCTAGAAAGAACCATAACAGGGTTCATATAAAAGGGATGACAAATGGAAACATAAGGTACACACTCTTAAAAACCTAAAACATTCCACCTATTGGCTTAATCAACTATTGGCTTGAGCTTGGAGTGTTTTGTAGGTATAACCCTTTCTTTTCTGACTTCTCACTAAATTCAGAATGAACCAGCTGGAATGAAAGCTTCCGAGCATAGTCATTTTATCAAGTTTCCAACTCGTTATTGGGATATTTTGGTATAGAGAAATCAACAATGTCATATGTGAGAATCTCTATATACAAAATTCTCTCTTCATTTGAAATAAGATGACATTTTTGGCAATATGAGCAATCCTACCGAACAAAGAACGACATTCCCTGAGAACTCCCTCGTTCGTTGGACATTCGACCGACATGAATATATGTATGATGAACACTAAGGAATGAAAAACTCTAGAAAAACTCTAACAAAGTTCATATAAAAGGGATGACATATGACAAAACAAAGTACACACTCTTAAAAACCTAAATCACTCCACCTATTGTTTTAATCAACTACTGACTTTAGTGTTAAAGTATTTTGAAGGTACCATTCCTGTTTTCTAACTTTTCACCAAATTCAAAATGAACCAGCTGGAATGAAAGCTCCCAAGGGTAATCACCTTATTAAGTTTCCAATCCACTGTTGGAATATTTTGCTAAAAATAAATAAGTGATACCGTATGTGAGAATCACTATATACAACATTCTCTTTTCATTTGAAATAAGGTAACTTTTTTTTTTACAATATGAGCAATCCTGCTAGACAAAGAACACCATTCTCCGAAAACTCCTTTATTCATTGGACATTAGATCGACAGGATTTTGTGTCTGTCGTATAAGAAAACATCGCATTGTCTTTCTTCAACATAAAGGATATATCAGCCGATCACCAACGCAAGTGACAGTTTTCCATGCCACATTATATACTTTGAAAATTGTTCACAATTAAATCTTAATTAAATAGTATTTCTTTACATATTTATTACGATTAAACTGTAATTAAATAAAATCTTGATTCAATTTAAAACCCTACATTATATATATATATATATATATATATATATATATATATATATATATATATATATATATATATATATATATATATATATATATATATATATATATATATATATATATATATATATAAAACTAAAAGAAACTTAAATTGTTATATCAAAACTAGCATATAGTCTAATTTGACACGGTTAATCAATAGCTAAAATAAATATTACAATTAAACCATAACATAATAGATTTTTTTTTCTATTTAAGTAGTTAACCTAGACAAAGTGTCAAAACGTAAAATGGCCACGATACCATTTTAAGTTCAAAAATTAAATTGGATTTTTCTTTCCCACTATTTACTCTTTTTTATTCCATAGAAATATGAATTTATAATGAGTGCCATGTGTTCATGTGTTAGTTTGACTCATGCATGACTCATCACATATCAAACTCAAGATATTGTCTTCTGACTTCAGCTAATTAACTAAAATAATGCAGACATAGATTCTCATGAAATTCAGTTCTTACAGTTTTATTAATTTTATTAACTCATTGTCCTATTTATATAATCCAACTTTTTGTTTTTCTTTAATCTGCATGTATCAAAACCCCACTTGCATTTACAATATGAATCTGCAAATATGAACGTTGCTTTGTTTCTATGTCAATTCATGATTGTTTCTCGATCAGATAATAAATATAGAAAATTTCTATATACTAACATTAAAGAATTTCTGAACACTTCAATGTGTTATGTTGGCAACAACCGCTATGTGTACGGTACTGACAAGATGCATGCTACTTGTATTAAATACCAAACTTTAAAAGTATTTTGGTAACCAAATTTAAATGGAGTTGCAGGGTTGAATCGGTTGATGTTCATGCTTTTCAAGTTTTTGTTTGTTTGATAATTTCATGCTTTTCAAGTTGAGTTTAGTTTGATGAGTAGGTGATCATTAAAAAGGGGTGGAAAGGTATGATGCTTAGTAGGTTTTTTTATTATAAAAAGTTTTGCTATTTTCACCCATAAAAAATATATAATTATCATTGAAAAAATTAATGATTTTATTAAATTATTATGATTGAAAAAATAAATTTAAAAAGTGAAAGAAGATATAATAATAAATATTTAAAAGTATAATTAAAAAAATAACATTAATAATTTATTAGTATAATTGAAATAAAGACCGATAAGAAAATTATCAAAATGATAAATTAGATAGTTCCACCTAAACAACTTAGCACCATCGAAAAGAAAGACCTTCTCAAAAGTAATTCATCCTTCCAAAAGTTTTAAATTAAGAATGGATATATGCACTCTTGACCAAGAACACTTTCGCAAGTAGATATACAAATCATAACAAGCATAACGAATGATAAACACAAATATTAAAACTACAACAAAAGGTTGGGGTATAATCCACAGGTAAACAGGAAAGATAAAGATCTTGAAGAATAATCAAATCTTGTTAAGAAAATTTAAAATAGTGACAGATATTATAGAAAGATTTACTTTTGGTGTTTAATAGAGATCGAAATTGAGACAGATTATCACATATTGAGACCAATTTTTAAATTTGAATCCCAGAGACAAAATATGTTCTAGACTGGACCTGTGGCTGACACAGCGTCGAGCACAACCCAACCCACTCTTACGTCGAAGACGATCCAGAATGTTGGCCCAACCCGTTAGAGCCAGTGGGGCGTTCCCCACGTACCCCTCATCCGAGTACATGTCACCAACTGAATCCACGCCCTCGCAGAAACGTTTGGCTCTTCGTAACGGGAAAGTTCATCCACTATCCGGGGAGTGTGGAACGGTTGACCCAAGACGATGAGCACGAGCTGCTCATCTTTACTTTCACGTGGAAGTCCTGGAAGTCATCCGTTGTGGGTCTGAACACTCAGCTCACAACGAAGACCATTGGCTAAGCGTTGGGAGCTCACTATAAAAACCCTCCTCTGCAGAAGGGTCATGTATTCTATTATTTAACTCTTTCTTACTTACCTCTTCACCCAAACTGACTTAAGCATCGAAGTGCGTGTAAGCACACCCCTCCCCCCCCCCCCCCCCCGTCTGTCGATCGTTCAAGACCGCGGACGTGTTGCTGGTCACTCACATCTTCTAATCAGCTATTCGGATCAGTGGTGCCTTTTGTGAGAAATTTGTTTCCCTATATTTTCTTTCCCTGAAACCAAAAGACCAAAACGAAAAAACCTCAGAAACCAATCATGATCGGTCAACATGAAGACAACAACAGCGGTCACGAAACTGTCCTCTCTCCCGTCCATAACGCTGACAACGACAATGGGATGCCATTTTTAGAGGAAAGCACTCCACCGAGGAGAGACGGGTGCACCGTCTCCCCCTCCCTCGATGATGCGGCCGACAACGGCGTTCAATACGTCGAAACTCGCAAAGCTCAGAAAGCTCCAGAGCCGACGCCGGAGAAATTTCAACCGATTCCGATACCACCTAACGCCGACCCAACCATGGCGGCCCTATTCGCAGCGCTGAACCAAACCAACGCGTTGATCTACCAACAGAATGAGAGGATCAGAGCATTGGAAAAGGGCCGACATTCACACTCTCCCCCGCAGAGACACCGACAGTATGAGTCCCGAAGCCGGTCACCATGACAACTAGGTCATGGCCTACAGTTAGAGAGACCATAGCTCCTGAAGCACAATTGTACTCCTCCGCGTGAGGATCGACGCTCCCTGGGTACCAAGAAAAGAAAATACACTGAACGACCAGATAACCGTCGTTCGTCCCCACACAAATCAAAGGGCTCGCCGTCATGCCGTGATGACAACCCTCGACGAGTGAAGTACGACTATTCTCCACCGTACTCACCAGTTTGCAATTGTAAGTGCTCTTGATTGGCTGCATTTTATGGCAAACATTAGAGTTTGCATGTATGTCAAACTGAATGTTAAGACATACAAAATGATGTGCATGCAGCGTAAATTAACTATAAGTTAAGCTAAATGTCATATAGAATGTCATGACACTGACCGTATGACATCCAGCGAGTAGGTTAGTTTTTCTGGTATCTAGAAATCAGGAAACAAATCAGGAGCTCAAGCTGAAAGACAGGAGACATTTGAGAAGCCCTAAAACGAAACAAATGCTCCTGAATTAAATGGAAAGCATGCAGATGATTGAAGAGTAGGATTTGTTATGATTAAACCTAAATGTGTGCACCAAGGCCCAAAGGACTGACTGCTGCTATAAATATTAGAAGGAGAAATCCTAGAAGAGCAGCTATTGACAGAAGATTAGAGAGTGCAAATTAAGAGTCCTTATGAGTGAAGAAGGTTGTTCTTCACGTGAGTATTGTGAGTGAAGAAAGTGTGTTCTTCACGTGTGAATTGAGTCTTAGGAATACTTGTTTACCAAGCAACTGTCTGTTGCATTGGTTAGGTAGATTCTAAGTTGTGTCTCACTCGAAGCTTTTAAGCAAGAATGTATGTGTTCCTTGTTCAAAGCTTTGAAGCAAGATCAAGGTGTGTATGAAGTGTTTCTTCATATTTATTCTGTAACTGTAATTGGATATCACTGTGGTGCGATTAAGGGGGAGTGAGTGGGAATACTCAGATCTAGAGTGTCTCTAGGTTAAAGTGTCATTGGGTAGGTTTTAAGTGAGGAGTGAAAACTGAGTTGTTTGACTCTGAATTAATTCTACTGATAGTGAATTTCCTCCCTGCCTTGGTAGCCCCTAGATGTAGGTGTTGTTGACACTGAACTGGGTGAGCAATTGTTGTGTTATTTACTGCTTTTACTTACAGTTTAATTAGTTAGTTCAGTAGTCAATGTCATAGTGGATGTTATAACTTTGATAATAACATCCATCGTGTGCTTGCCAGAATTTCAATTGGCATCAGAGCAGGCACCCTGCCTGTTTATTCTGGGTGAGATCTAGGGAAATAAATTTTGGTACTATGGATAAAGATATTGGATTCACTAATAGACCTCTAATTCTGGATGGTTCTAATTATGATTATTGGAAGCCTATGATGATTGCATTCCTGAAATCCTTAGACAGCAAGGCTTGGAGAGCTGCAAACTCTGGCTAGGAATATCTTGTCAAGACTGACAAGGATGGTGTATCTGTGTTAATTCCTGAAGAGGAATGGAACAAAGAGCAAGAGTCCTTAGCTCTTGGTAACTCTAAAGCATTGAATGCACTCTTCAATGGTATAGACAAAAACACAGACTGGTATACCACTGTGAACTAGCAAAGGATGTTTGGGACACTCTCAAAACTACTCGAGGGAACCTCCAAGGTCAAAATGTCAAGACTTCAAATGCTGACCACCAAATTTGAAGGTCTGAGAATGAAGGAAGATGAGACCATCCATGAGTTTTACATGAATGTTCTTGAACTTGCAAATACCTCAGGAGCCTTGGGAGAAAAGATGGCTGAAGAGAAGCTTATAAGGAAGATTCTCATGTCCTTACCTAAAAGGGTTCTTGAACTAGACCCTGACATGGCCTGTCACCAGCTGACAATTAACCCCGTCGCTAGGGCTATAGTACAACATAGGCATAGTCAGTCTCCTGAAAAAACGGAGGCTGCTGAAAAAGTTGTAAAAGACCTCTTAAAGGAAAATTTTATTTCGGAAGCCCAATACACAACCTAGCTTTCAAACGTTGTACTCGTTAAAAAGTCTAATGAAAAATGGAGAATATGTGTTTATTACACTGATCTTAATAGGGCTTTCCCTAAAGATGCTTACTCGTTACCTAACATAGATAAACTGGTTGACAACTCTGCAAGTTTCAAATTATTGTTGTTTATGGACACGTATTCAGGGTACAACCAAAACCCCATGGAAAATGGGGACAAAAAATACACGGCCTTCCGCGGATGATGAACAACGTAATTCCTTTCGCCCTGAAGAAAGTCGGTGCTACCTACCAGCGGATGATGAACAACGTAATTCCTTTCTCCCTGAAGAAAGTCGGTGCTACCTACCAGTGGATGATGAACAAAGTCTTCCGAAGTGAGATTGGGGACATACTCGAAGTCTACATGGACGACATGATCGTGAAATCCCAAGAGGAATCCAACCACATGCTCCACCTGAAAAGAGTCTTCAACCAGGAAAGGAAATGCAAGATGAGATTCAATCAATTGAAATGCACCTTCGACGATCGAGCAGGTAAGTTCCCCGAATTCTATCTAACCAACTGAGGAATCAAAGAAAACCCTAAAAAATGCAAAGCTTTCTCCGAGTTCCCAATGCCAATCTCAAAGAAATCAATTCAATCCCTAAACGGGATGCTCACCTCGTTATCCCGCTTCATAGTCAAATTTGCCCAACACACACTTCCCTTTTTCAAATTTCTGCGCAAGGTGTAACGCCCCGATTCTGAATTTCCTTTATTTTGAGTCCTTTCTGATTTAATTGATTGAATTATTATTTTAAATGTGGAATTGTGTGTTAATATGTTATTTGTGCATATTGTGCTATTTTTGCCTACTTTGAGAGTTTCGGGTAAAAATAGACCGGAAGGTATTTTGGGCATTAGTAATTATGTTAAGTGGATATTTTATGAGAATTGATTAATTAGTGTGTGGAAAGAATTTGAGAGGAAAGAAAAGAGAATATGAGTATATGAGAGAAAAAGAGAAAATTGGTAAGAGGGAGAGAAAAACAAAGGAAAGAAAGGAAGAGAAGAGAAAGAGGAGAGAAAGAAGAGGAAAAACCTAGAACTTCAAGAAATCATTACCAAAGCTTTCGATTGATCGGGTAAGGGTGTGAAACTTTATTATTCTATCAATGTGTATATTCATGTATGATTTTGTTGGATTGTTTTGGATCGTTGGTAGTTTTTCTACACTTTCCATTTTAGGTTGGATTTGGTTTAATCAATAGAAATCGTTGTCTAACGGCTAGAATCGTGATTAGATGACGTAGATTAGTCGATATATGTTAGATTAAGGCTGTTGGATATGAGTTGGAGTTCATCGGGTGATTTTATCGGTGGTTTTGGATTCTGAACAGCGGGGAGAAGTGGAAATCGCAGACGCTCGCTAGCAGTTCGCTAGGCGAGCAAGTCGCGAATGGTCGCTGGTAGTTCGCTAGGCGAGTGCGCAGCGAACGGTCCCAGACTTGGGACAGAATGGTTTTAATGTCCCTCTCTGGCAGCGAAGGGAGTAGCGAGGAGCTCGCTGGAGGTTCGCTGTGGCGAACGGTGTAGCGAACAAGGTCTGTAGCCTCTGTGCTGGCTCGCTAGCAGTTTGCTAGGCGAGGAGGTAGCGAACGCTCGCTAGCAGCTCGCTAGGCGAGCGTGTAGCGAACATAGCAGGATGGATTTCCCTGTTGCTGGGTGCTGTCGTGGCTTGGGGTTTCGGTTGCGATCGACCCTTCTTTGATTTAGTAGTTTATATGCTGGGTTGTGTTGTGCTGTAGGTAGCCGTATGGCGTGAATCCTAGATTATGAATTGTGGCCGCTTGGGCAATTATGTGCATTGTTTAGCCTGATTAAAAAATCTATGATGTTTGTATGAATGTGTAGAATGCATGAGTATGTTTGTAAACATGTGTGCATTTCAAGAGTGTCATGAGTCATGTTGCATGTGAAGCATCATGGTATGCATTCTTGTGTCGATTGATTCCTCAGTGAATCTGCAGAACCTCGTGTGCCCTTGTGGGGTGTGAGCGATGGTTAATTATTGATTCCTCGGTGAATCTGCAGAACCTCGTGTGCCCTTGTGGGGTGTGAGCGATGGTTAATTATTGATCCCTCGGTGGATTTGCAGAACCTCGTATATTACGATGGTTATTTTGATTCCGCGTAGAATCTGCAGAACCTCGTGTGCCCATGTGGGGTGTGAGCAATGGTTATTTGGTTCTTCAATTGAACCTGCTGAAATGAGTCGGTACCGCATTTGCATCTGCATAGAGTCGTGTGTCGGTCTTTATGAGTTGCATGTTGACATCCTGCATGGTGTATGGTGAATGAACATAATTGTAAATGTTTATATGAATTGTTGATGATTGGCATGATTGGTATGCTTGAAGATACATGTATGTGTGAATATATGAATATGTATGTTTTGTGTGTTCATGAACCGATATAAACATTGTTGACGCATATTGTATATGCATGACGTTCTATTTGTAAATAGATAATGTGAATACATTGCGATGTACGGTATGACGAGGTGAGTTGCGGTGAGAATGCGAAAGACGTATATTGGGTATTATGTATATATATATATATATATATATATATATATATATATATATATATATATATATATATATGTTTTTATGCATTGTTATTATGATATCGTTTCTCACCCTTCTATTGTTTCTTTTAATGCTCTATGAGGCATTGCAGACTAGATTGCTGGAGGTATTTTGTGAAGCGTGGCTTCTTCCCTTTTTGGTCGGTCGGCTCTGATATGTAGCACCGGGTAGATAGGATTTATTTTGATTCTTTTGTGAAACATCTGAGTATGTATTTGTTGTTGATATGTTTTGTAAAACATGATGAATGATAACTGTATATGTGATACATGTTTGGTGAATTATGAAATATTTGGATATTTCCGCCTTTGTTCTAAATATTTCTTGTGGGTGTTATCCCGTTGTTGCATATCTGTTGAGCAGGTGCTGTATGTGTTGGAATTTTTATGATAATGTGATATTTCCCTTTTATGACATGTTGCAAATGTACTCTGATGAAATTTTAAATTTATGCCTAAATGATTAATTGTATTATTTGGGGGCATAGAAAGGGGGTGTTACATTAAGTGGTATCAGAGCCCAGTGTTGAGTCAGTTGTATCTGTCTCGCTGTTTTGTTGGTTGAACGGTTGTTTGACCCTGTTGTTATTTTTGGGAATAATCAGAATATGGCTGGTCGTAATGACAACGCGATGGCTGCGGAATTGGAAGCTATGGCTCGAGTGGTGCATGGTGCGCCGAATGTGAATGCTAACGATGAGTTTAGAAAGAATCAACCGCCGGTGTTCAAAGGAAGGTTTGATCCGGACGGTGCTCAGATTTGGCTGAAAGAGGTCAAAAGGATCTTCAGAGTTATGAATTACGCTGAGAGGAACAAGGTGAGACTTGGGTCTCACATGCTGAGAGAAGAAGCAAATGACTGGTGGGTCGGCATAAGACAAATTCTTGGGGTTGATGATGAGGAAATAACTTGGGATTTGTTCCGCACTGAATTTTTGAGGAAGTATTATCTGGAGAGTGTGAAGGGAAAGAAGGAGATGGAGTTTCTAGAATTGAAACAAGGGAACATGTCCGTGGTCGACTACACGACTAAGTTTACGGAGTTGGTGAAATTCCATCCTCACTATGATGCGGTGGCGGCGGAATTTTCCAAGTGTATTAAGTACGAGAATGGCTTGCGCCCGGAGATCAAGCAAGCTGTGGGATATCAGAGGATTCGAAGATTTTCGGACTTAACCGAATGCTGTAGAATTTTCGAAGAGGATAGTAGGGCTCGTTCTACTCACTATAAGAGTTTGAATGAGAGGCGAGGGAAGCAACCAATAAGGAGTGGGCCTTATGTGACGCCTGCTGATAAAGGGAAGCATAGGGAACACTTTGTCAAGAAATCCGGAGGAGGGAGTTCTGGTCCCGTTAAGTGCTATAGGTGCGGCGAAGAGGGGCACAAATCTTTTGAGTGTAAGAAGGCTGGGGAAAAGTGTGCTAACTGTGGTGGTCTCGGTCATGCTACAACTGAATGTAGAAGGAATGTGATTAAGTGTTTTAACTGTGGGGAGGTTGGTCATATTAGTACGAAGTGTACTAAGGCAAAGCAAGCTCCGTCAAGCGGGAAGGTATTTGCATTAGCGGGTGCAGACACTACTAATGCGGATCGGTTGATTAAAGGTACATGCTTTATTAATAATATGCCCTTAGTTGCTATTATCGATACCGGAGCGACTCATTCGTTTATTTCTTTCGAGTGCGCTAAGCGTTTGGATTTGTGTTTTTCTTCTTGTGGTGGTGATATGGTTATTGAGACGCCCGCTTCGGGGTTGGTAACTACGTCTTCGGTATGTTTGAGTTGTCCCTTAACCATGTATGATAAGGACTTTATTATGGACTTGGTGTGTTTGCCATTAGAAGGATTAGATGTGATTTTGGGTATGAATTGGTTGCAGTATAATAGAGTTCATATTGATTGTTATCACAAGTTGGTGAGGTTTCCATCTTTGGGAGAGGAGGAGGAAGAGAGTTTTCTATCCACTAAAGAGTTGAAGAAACTTTTGGCGGATGAAGCTCAAGTGTTCTGTTTGTTTGCGTCGCTGCCGGTAGAGAATAAGGTTGAATTGGATTTGGTTCCAGTGGTATGTGACTTTCCAGAAGTATTTCCGGAGGACATTACGGATGTACCGCCAGAAAGGGAAGTTGAGTTTTCGATTGATCTAGTTCCCGATACTAGACCGATTTCGATGGCACCGTATCGTATGTCGGCATCGGAGTTGGTAGAGTTGAAGAGATAATTGAATAATTTATTGGAAAAGAGATTTGTTAGGCCGAGTGTTTCTCCTTGGGGTGCACCGGTATTGTTGGTAAAGAAGAAAGATGGGAGCATGCGGTTGTGTATTGATTATCGGCAGTTGAACAAGGTGACTATCAAGAATAAGTATCCGCTTCCTAGAATTGATGATTTGATGGACCAATTGGTTGGTGCCCGTGTTTTTAGTAAGATTGATTTGAGGTCAGGTTATCACCAGATTCGTGTTAAAGGAGAAGATATTCAAAAGACGGCTTTTAGGACACGGTATGGTCATTATGAATTTTCTGTGATGCCATTCGGAGTTTCCAATGCGCCGGGTGTGTTTATGGAATATATGAATCGTATCTTTCATGAGCAGTTGGATCGTTTCGTAGTTGTGTTTATTGATGACGTTTTGATTTACTCTAAGTCCCAAGAAGAGCATGAAGAGCATTTGCGGGTTGTGTTGCAAGTATTGAAGGAGAAGCAATTGTATGCTAAGTTATCCAAGTGCGAGTTTTGGTTATCGGAAGTGAATTTTCTTAGGCATGTTATTTTTGGTAAAGGTATTTGTGTTGATCCGTCCAAGATTGATGCGGTGATGCAATGGGAGGCTCCTAAGTCGGTTACGGAGATCCGAAGCTTTTTGGGCTTGGCCGGTTATTATCGGAGGTTTATTGAGGGATTTTCGAAGTTGACACTTCCGTTGACTCAGTTGACTTGTAAGGGAAAGACTTTTGTTTGGGACATTAATTGTGAGAAGAGTTTTGTTGAACTTAAGAGACGGTTGACAACGGCGCCGGTTCTGATTTTGCCAAATCCGGCGGAAGCGTTTGTGGTTTATTGTGATGCTTCTTTGTCCGGTTTGGGTGGTGTTTTGATGCAAGACGGTAAAGTTGTGGCTTATGCTTCAAGGCAATTGAGAGTGCATGAGAAGAATTATCCCACGCACGATTTGGAATTGGCGGTCGTGGTCTTTGTTTTGAAAATTTGGAGACATTATCTCTATGGTGCGAGATTTGAAGTTTTTAGCGACCACAAGAGTTTGAAGTATTTATTTGAGCAAAAGGAATTGAATATGAGGCAAAGGAGATGGTTAGAGTTTTTGAAGGATTATGATTTTGGTTTGAATTACCATCCGGGTAAAGCAAATGTTGTAGTCGATGCTTTGAGCCGGAAGTTAGTGCATATGTCTACATTGATGGTAAGAGAATGGGAACTTTTGGAGAGTTTTAGAGATTTGAGTTTGGTTTGTGAAATGACGCCAAGAAGTGTGAAACTTGGTATGTTGTATGTTACGAATGATTTTCTAGCTACCGTTCGTGAAAAGCAAAAGTTGGATTTGAAATTTGTGGATTTGATGATGAATGAGAGTGAGGACTTTAAGGTTGATAATTTTGGAGTTTTGAAATTCCGTGGTCGTATTTGTATTCCCGACGATGTGGATTTGAGAAAGACGATATTGGAGGAAGGACACCGGAGTAAATTGAGTATTCACCCGGGTGCGAATAAGATGTATCAAGATTTGAAGAAAATCTTTTGGTGGTCCGGATTGAAGAGGGATGTAGCTCGGTTTGTGTATTCGTGTTTGACCTGCCAGAAGTCTAAAGTGGAACATCAGAAGCCTAGTGGTTTGATGCAACCGTTGGATATTCCGGAATGGAAATGGGATAGTATATCAATGGATTTTGTTACGGGTTTACCAAATACGCAAAGAGGTCACAATGCTATTTGGGTGATTGTTGATAGGCTTACTAAATCTGCTCACTTTATTCCGATTGATATTAGTTATCCTTTGGAAAAGTTGGCCGAGATTTATGTTCGGGTGATTGTGAGGTTGCATGGAGTTCCCAAGAGTATCGTGTCGGATAGAGATCCTAGATTTACTTCGAGATTTTGGGAAGGTTTGCAAAAGGCTTTAGGTTCTAAGTTGAGATTGAGTTCGGTGTATCATCCGCAGACGGATGGCCAAACTGAGAGGACGATTCAATCGTTAGAGGACTTGTTGCGTGCTTGTGTGCTCGAGCAAGGTGGTGTTTGGGATAGCTTTTTGGCATTGATTGAATTCACTTACAACAACAGTTTTCATGCAAGTATTGGTATGGCACCATTTGAAGCTTTGTATGGTCGGAGATGTCGAACACCTTTGTGTTGGCATGAAACCGGAGAGAGATCGGTAGTTGGACCGGAAATGGTACAACAAACGACGGAGAAAGTGAAGTTGATTCGGGAGAAGATGAAAGCTTCCCAGAATAGGCAAAAGAGTTATCATGACAAGAGAAGGAAGGATCTTGAATTTCAAGAAGGTGACCATGTGTTTTTGAGAGTTACACCGGTTACGGGTGTGGGTCGTGCTTTGAAGTCGAAGAAGTTGACTTCTCATTTTATTGGTCCGTATCAAATTATTGCACGAGTTGGTGCAGTGGCTTATCGTGTGGCGTTGCCTCCGAGTCTTTCGAATTTGCATGATGTGTTCCATGTTTTGCAACTTCGAAAGTATGTTCCGGATCCGTCACATGTGATTCCTATGGATGAGGTGGAGGTAAGAGATAATCTTACGGTTGAGGTTTTACCGGTTATGATTTTGGACCGCGAAGTTAAGAACCTAAGAGGCAAGGATATTTCGCTTGTAAAAGTAGCATGGGGAGGTGCTGCGGAAGGCAATATGACTTGGGAATTGGAGAGTAAGATGCGTGAGTCGCATCCTGAGTTGTTCGAATCAGGTAATATTTTCGAGGACGAAAAATTCCTAAGTGGGGGAGAGTTGTAACGCCCCGATTCTGAATTTCCTTTATTTTGAGTCCTTTCTGATTTAATTGATTGAATTATTATTTTAAATGTGGAATTGTGTGTTAATATGTTATTTGTGCATATTGTGCTATTTTTGCCTACTTTGAGAGTTTCGGGTAAAAATAGACCGGAAGGTATTTTGGGCATTAGTAATTATGTTAAGTGGATATTTTATGAGAATTGATTAATTAGTGTGTGGAAAGAATTTGAGAGGAAAGAAAAGAGAATATGAGTATATGAGAGAAAAAGAGAAAATTGGTAAGAGGGAGAGAAAAACAAAGGAAAGAAAGGAAGAGAAGAGAAAGAGGAGAGAAAGAAGAGGAAAAACCTAGGACTTCAAGAAATCATTACCAAAGCTTTCGATTGATCGGGTAAGGGTGTGAAACTTTATTATTCTATCAATGTGTATATTCATGTATGATTTTGTTGGATTGTTTTGGATCGTTGGTAGTTTTTCTACACTTTCCATTTTAGGTTGGATTTGGTTTAATCGATAGAAATCGTTGTCTAACGGCTAGAATCGTGATTAGATAACGTAGATTAGTCGATATATGTTAGACTAAGGCTGTTGGATATGAGTTGGAGTTCATCGGGTGATTTTATCGGTGGTTTTGGATTCTGAACAGCGGGGAGAAGTGGAAATCGCAGACGCTCGCTAGCAGTTCGCTAGGCGAGCAAGTCGCGAATGGTCGCTAGTAGTTCGCTAGGCGAGTGCGCAACGAACGGTCCCAGACTTGGGACAGAATGGTTTTAATGTCCCTCGCTGGCAGCGAAGGGAGTAGCGAGGAGCTCGCTGGAGGTTTGTTGTGGCGAACGGTGTAGCGAACGAGGTCTGTAGCCTCTGTGCTGGCTCGCTAGCAGTTCGCTAGGCGAGGAGGTAGCGAACGCTCGCTAGCAGCTCGCTAGGCGAGCGTGTAGCGAACGTAGCAGGATGGATTTCCCTGTTTCTGGGTGCTGTCGTGGCTTGGGGTTTCGGTTGCGATCGACCCTTCTTTGATTTAGTAGTTTATATGCTGGGTTGTGTTGTATTGTGGGTAGCCGTATGGCGTGAATCCTAGATTATGAATTGTGGCTGCTTGGGCAATTATGTGCATTGTTTAGCCTGATTAAAAATCTATGATGTTTGTATGAATGTGTAGAATGCATGAGTATGTTTGTAAACATGTGTGCATTTCAAGAGTGTCATGAGTCATGTTGCATGTGAAGCATCATGGTATGCATTCTTGTGTCGATTGATTCCTCGGTGAATCTGCAGAACCTCGTGTGCCCTTGTGGGGTGTGAGCGATGGTTAATTATTGATTCCTCGGTGAATCTGCAGAACCTCGTGTGCCCTTGTGGGGTGTGAGCGATGGTTAATTATTGATCCCTCGGTGGATTTGCAGAACCTCGTATATTACGATGGTTATTTTGATTCCGCGTAGAATCTGCAGAACCTCGTGTGCCCATGTGGGGTGTGAGCGATGGTTATTTGGTTCTTCAATTGAACCTGCTGAAATGAGTCGGTACCGCATTTGCATCTGCATAGAGTCGTGTGTCGGTCTCTATGAGTTGCATGTTGACATCCTGCATGGTGTATGGTGAATGAACATAATTGTAAATGTTTATATGAATTGTTGATGATTGGCATGATTGGTATGCTTGAAGACACATGTATGTGTGAATATATGAATATGTATGTTTTGTGTGTTCATGAACCGATATAAACATTGTTGACGCATATTGTATATGCATGACGTTCTATTTGTAAATAGATAATGTGAATACATTGCGATGTACGGTATGACGAGGTGAGTTGCGGTGAGAATGCGAAAGACGTATATTGGGTATTATGTATATATATATATATATATATATATATGTTTCTATGCATTGTTATTATGATATCGTTTCTCACCCTTTTGTTGTTTCTTTTAATGCTCTATGAGGCATTGCAGACTAGATTGCTGGAGGTATTTTGTGAAGCGTGGCTTCTTCCCTTTTTGGTCGGTCGGCTCTGATATGTAGCACCGGGTAGATAGGATTTATTTTGATTCTTTTGTGAAACATCTGAGTATGTATCTGCTGTTGATATGTTTTGTAAAACATGATGAATGATAACTGTATATGCGATACATGTTTGGTGAATTATGAAATATTTGGATATTTCCGCCTTTGTTCTAAATATTTCTTGTGGGTGTTATCCCGTTGTTGCATATCTGTTGAGCAGGTGCTGTATGTGTTGGAATTTTTATGATAATGTGATATTTCCCTTTTATGCCATGTTGCAAATGTACTCTGATGAAATTTTAAATTTATGCCTAAATGATTAATTGTATTATTTGGGGGCATAGAAAGGGAGTGTTACACAAGGAAGGAACATTCGAATGGACCGAGGAGTACGAACAAGCCCTCCTCCACCCCAAATAAGCTCTCTCACAACCACCGGTCCTCTCGCGACCAGACAATGGGGTGACTCTCTACCTCTACCCCATTGTCACAGCTGAGGTTGTAAGCACGACTCTTATTCGTGAGACCCCTGAGGGCCATAAATCTATATATTTCACTAGCAAGGCTCTACAAGAACCAGAAGTTAGATACCAGTAGATCGAAAAGGTAGCACTAGCTGTCATCAATGCTGCGAAGATATTGAGACACTACTTCCTAGCCCACACGACAGTGGTGCGAATTAACCAGCCCGTAAAGCAGTTGCTCGGTTGTCTCAACATGGTCGGCTAAATGCACAAATGGTCACTGGAGCTCTCCGAACTTGACATCCGGTATGAGAGTAGAAAGTCCCTTAAAGCCCAAGTATTAGCCGACTTCATGGCAGAAATGGCCACGCCATCCTCCTTGACAAGTGAAACCCACAAGTGGACCATCTTCGCGAGCGGAGCATCCAGCTTGACAGGAAGTGGAGTAGACAACATTCTTGAAAATAAGGAGGGAATCCAAATCAAAGTCTCCCTTGCCTTATCCTTCCCAAACTTGAACAACCAGGCAGAGTATGAAGCCTTCCTCGCAGGGTTACGCTTGGCCGAAGACTTGGGAGCCAAGGCGGTAAAAATATTCATCGATTCCCAACTCGTAGCCTCTCAAGTGCAGGGAGAGTATCAGGCTAAAAATGACAATCTTTTTGAGTAATTAAATCTTATTTGGGAGAGAATCACAAAATTCGATTTCGCGGAAGTAAAACATGTCCCTCGCGAGCACAACACACGAGTTGACATCCTGTCAAAACTCGCAAGCACGAAGAAGAAAGGCAGAAACAAGTTCGTCATCCAAGAGATACTCTCTCGCCCGAGCATCGAGAAACCCTATGCAACCCTCGACGTAAACGCCATCGGCAACAGCGACTACTGGATGACCCACGGTATATAACTACCCCTCTATGGGAGAACTACCACCCAACCAAAAAGAGGCTAACATGATCAGGCGTAGAGCTTGCTCTTACGTCTTGATCGATGACAAGTTGTACCGACAGGGATTCTCCATCCCTCTCCTTAAGTGTGTCAAGGAATCCAAGGTCGCATGTATCCTACATGAAATACATAAAGGAATCAACACCCAACACCTCGTAGGAAAGTCCCTCGTCCGAAAGGCTTTACGAGCAAGATACTACTGGACCACCATGCAGTAAGACACAAAGAAACATGTAAAAAATGCCATAAATACCAACGCCACGAGGACATGCACTTGGCACCACCCAATGAGCTTAAAACTCTTTCGTCCTTGTGGCCCTTCGCTCGGTGGGGGATGGACATCCTCGGACTGTTTACCATGGGGTCAAACTAGAAAAAATACTTGATAGTCGGTGTTGACTATTTCATGAAGTGGATAGAGGCAGAGGCCCTCACCAAAATCATGACATGCAATATACTCTGCTTTTATAAGAGCAAAATACTTGCCCGATTCGACATAACACAAGAACTCGTCACTGATAACGGGACAAAGTTCACTGACAAGAATTTTCAGGACTTCATCGCCAAGTTGGGCACTAAACAACACTTCACATCGGTTGAGCACCCGCAGAAAAATAGGCAGGTCGAGGCCGTGAACAAGGTGATCCTACAGGGCCTAAAATGAAGACTTGGTGAAGCCAAAAAGAAGAGGGTAGAAGATCTGCAAAGAGTACTCTAGGCTTATAGAACGACACCACACTCGACCACGGGAGAAACTCCATTTCGACTAACTTACAAGACAAAAGGAGTGATCCCAGTGGACATCAGAGAACCTTCTAGGAGAACTAAATTTCCCCTCAACGAGGAGATGAATGACGAGGCACTAAGGGAGGAGTTTGAATTGGTCGAAGAGACTCGGTTGGGGGCAGCCCTTCATGAAGCCTCGTTAAAGCAAAAGATGACTTTGTGACATGATGCCAAAGTCATAAAACGAGAATTTGAAATCGGCAACCTAGTCCTGCGAAGAAGTCACAAAGACTCTCACGAGGGAAAACTCGCCGCGAACTAGGAAGGCCTCTACCGTGTCTGAGAAAAAATGGATAATGGGACCTACTACCTCGTAAAGTTATGTGGGGAAGAACTTGCTTAACCATGGAATGCCGAAAAACTGAAATAATACTACAGTTAGGCCTAACAATCAACATGCTCCAGTCGACGATGATGGGGTACGTCCCGACCACGGAGGCGTGCTCGGGTACAAGCACAACATCCCAAACTAACAAAAAGGCAGGTTTCCACACTTTGACGAGCAGGTCCTTGGCCCAACGGGGAAAACTCAATCGAGCTCTGCCGTCGTTGCACCAACAAGGAAGAACACCCAGCTCGTGATGGGAAGTTCACGACGTGGTTTCAGGATCTTGGTTGAGATCTTTCCGCCGCCGTCAGTATAGAATCCAACTCCGCCAACTCGACGAGTTCCCTTCACTATCAAGGAATAAAGCTATCGAGCAAAACCCCGAACACTTTGTGAAACTAGTTCAACAATGAACATCTTGTTACAAGCAATTAAAATATACACGGGCGTATGAAAAAGTAAATACGATTAAAAAGCATACGAGTAAAGGTGTATACAAGCATGCCATGAAAGTGAAATATGATTAAATTAAAACGATAACAAAGGTTGATGTTGTCATAATATTACAAAGAAGGGTGACGCTCAAAGGTTACAAACCACGACACGCAGGCCAAAATAAATACAACAAAGTATACAAATCAAACATCATGCTCCCCCTCATTGGTGACCTCCTCCTCCTCCTCGTCGGCACTGGGAAGGGAGATTATCTAACCATTGACCACCCTATGCAAAAACTTGGTCCCCTCATAGAAACCTCGACCCCGAGGTTAGCAATTCGAAGTTGATCCACGACATTCTCGAAGCACATCTCGACGGCATCTACATAGTCCTGCTCGAGGCTTCTGACCCGGGAAACCAGCTTAGCACGGGTCCCTAGGGCCTTCAGTTTCTCGTCCTCGTCCGCAGCGATGGTCGTGGCATCTTCAAGAGCAGTGATCTTGTCCTCAAGGATATTTTTCTATGCGGCATGCTCGAGCCCCAAGGTAGCCAATGTCGCATTTAACTTAGAATTCTTGGGGAAAATCCCAGTCTGGATCTTATATTTCACTTTGTAGTCCTCGAAGGTAGTCTCCACCTTGATCGCCTCTGCTTCAAGCTTCCTATACACTGCCCGTTACTTCTCCATCTCGGCGACGGGATAGGTCTTCTCATCATTGAGAACAAGGGAAACCTTCAAGACCCTCATCAAAGCAGTCACATCCTGAGCCAGTACTTTCCTTCTGGCCACCGAATTGAGGCCCAGGATAGCCAAAGAGTCTGCCTGAGGCACGACCAGAGAAGGGCCCTCTTTGAAGAACCCCCTTGTAGGAAAAGCAAGGAGGCAGCACAAACGTGTCATCGGCGCTCTCTTCCCCCATCAGATATACCGCCTCGAAATCCTCCAGTCGCTGCCTCTTCTTGGTCGGGGTGTCCCTGTCCTGTTAAGGAGAAGACTGGTTGCCACTCAAGGAAGAAGTAGAGTCGAGGCCAGAGTCAACCCTCGATTGGTTCTGGAGGTTGATGAGTCTGTTCTTAGAACCCCTCTTTCTGCCTTTCACAACATTCCGCTTGGCCATCACCATTTTGAGCATGTGTTCCTAGAGGTTTGACGTGTTGCCTGCAACAAAAGACAAACACAGGTCAGTACACAAAGAAACAATAAACACACAAGTTAAAAGGAAAACAACTACCTAAAAGCAGTCTAGCTTCCTCAGTGGTACTACACTCGAGGAGCTACTTAGTATTAATAAACCGGAGCTCTAATATGGCTTCGCCTCACTCGTCGAGGACAACCTCACCATCCTTGGTCTGCCACTGAGCGGGAGTAAACCTGTCAAAAAACTTCACTAATTTTTCAAAGCCATGCTGGTTCTCGGGGTCCATCTTGTTGGGCTTCGTAATGTAACAATATGTGATCGCATCAAAGTGGATGTTAATCCATTGGAGAGAGAACTTCGATAATTTCTTCATTAGAACCTTCTCGTCCTCGTCAGAATGGGCACTTACGTCTACCTCGTATACGAGCACGCGCTCGAACATGGAGTCGATGACTGCTTAGGACGCAGGCTTGACCATATAGTACCTGCCCTTAAAGGTACAAACAAAGTCCGAGAACACCTTGAACAGTTTCTTTGGCTGCTTTAGGGACACCCAGTTGTTTTTCCCATGGAAGGTTTGTTGTTAGATGTGAAAGCAACAGAAGAACAAAGGGGTGGTAGCGCCAATCTCGAGATACTCACACACGATCTTGAAGGCCCGAATAAATTCGATCGAATTTGGGTGTAGTTGTGAGGGGCTAGCTCCAGCCGGTTGAAAATCCCTATTTGAAGGTCGTTGAATGGCAACCAGAGCCCCAACTCCTTAAAGACAAACTCATATATGGCAAAGCGATTCCCCGCGAATCGCGAGCAGATATGCTCATCCCGACTAGGTTGATAGACCTCCCAATTCTATGAAGCTCCCTCAACACCCCCACCTTCCTTGATAATGGTGAACGCACTCTCTAGAAAATATGCAAAGTGCAAGGCTATCCATTAAGGCTTTAACCTGACCCAATCCAGTTTAGGATCGATGATGGTGTCGACAAGTTCATGACCTTCTGCATTGTGAGCCATAGAAACCTAAAATGTAGAGGACAATGGTGAATTTAACGGTCAAATCAAAATCACCATTCCACTATAAATCAAGTGAAAGGGATAGGAAAGGCACGAGGACACTGCCCTCGACCAAGGCCCTTACTCAACAGCGAGCGAGGAAATCGCGAGGATCCTCTCCCCGTCGGAGGTCTCGATTGACCCATCAAAAATCACGAGGAAATCCTCCTTGACACAAGGATTCATCAAAAAACTACATTCGTCATAAAATTCATGAGTGTCAGAGGAACATCCTCCTCGGTGTGAGGATTCATTAAAACATAAACAAACATTCATCCTGAAGTCCACGAGCGTCACAAGGAAAATCCTCCTCGGCGTAAGGATTCATTTGAAATACACAGGTACTCATCGTAAAATTCATAAACGTTGCAAGGAAGAGCCTCCTCGATGCGAAGCTTCGTTAGAGACTCATGATCTTCGCGAGGAAGACCCTCATCGGCACAAGAACTTCATTGGAAAACTCAAGCTCCACCAACGCAAGTCATGTTCACCACTGTAACGGTGGCGCTGGGGTGATTTCTACCCAAAACCTAAGCTTTCTAGCATAATACTGTCCTACCTCTGGTGTTTGGAAATGGATAAACCACCACCAAACACCAACACTGTCGAGACCCAACGTAATGAAAAACATGCATCCTAAAATAATCTACATTCTGAAGCAATCTATGTTCTAAAAACTAGCATACAAACTAAGGATTAGAGGAAAATGCTTACTTTATTTGAAGAGTATTGAAGTTAACTTGAAGAAAGCTTGTGGCGGTGGTGACGACGACGACGGATGGCAGAGAGAACCTGAAGCTATATGTGAAGTTGAGAGAAGAACAAAAGTGAAACGAGTAAATAACTCTGCTCCTGCCTATTTATAAATCATCTTCGTGGCATGGGTAAGTGTGTTGTCGCCTAGGCTCTTGAGTACCCCTACTCATTGGCCATCATAGGCATTTAATGATTCTAAAACATGGCGTGAGAAGGCGAAACGACTCACCATCTCGTGTCCCATCACATGGCTCGAGGAACCAACGCGTTTGTCACTTCTAGTCCCATCAGCCTTTCGAGCACCCCTTATCGGGCACATGAAGCGTTCCTTCGCATTCATTCGTGAGGATAGCCTCAACAAAAATTTGAAGCAAGCTTACGAGTAGCTTGACAACCTGCGAGTAGAGAAAACACTTTCCGCGAGCGTGAGTAAAGCTCTTGGTCACAGTCCCTGTGCGACACATTTTTGTCGACCACAGCCCCTACGCGATGCACCTTCTGCAAAAATGAAATTCAATGAGTTACGAGAAATACAAAATCCGCGATAGCACGAACTCACGAGCTCACAATCGCAAGCACAATTAAAGGCTCTTCTCGCACGGAGTTCCTTTCCACTCCTCGACACACGAACTGACACTAAGTCATTGATCCCATGCCTGAGGGCAATGACTTAGGGGGGGCTCCTGTTCTGGACTGGGCTTGTGGCTGACCCAATGTCGAGCACAACTCAATCTAGTCCTATGTCAAGGACGAACCGGAATGTTGGTCCAACCCCTTTGGGTCCAGTAGAAGACATTTTCCCACGTGCTCCTCACCCGAGGACACGTCATCAACTTGGTCCGCACTCCTCGTGGAACCATTCTGCTCTTCGTAACGGGCAAGTTCACCCACTATCCCACCATCCGGGGAATGCAAAGCAGTTGACTCAGGATAATAAGCATGAGCTGCCCTTCCCTACCTCCACATAGGAATCCTGGCAGTCATCTGTTATGGGCCTGAACGCTCAGCCCATAATAGAGACCATTGTCCTAGTGCTGAGGGCTCTCTATAAAAACCCTCCTTTGCAGGAGGGTTAGGTATTCTATTCTCTACTCCTTCTTGCTACCTCTTCATCCGACTAACTTAAGCATAAGAGTGTCTGCAGGTACACCCCCTCCTCTCTTGTTGACTGTTTCTGCGGCAGACGTGTTACTGGCCATATTCTGATCGACAGGTGAGATTAGTTGTCTTTTAGATTTTCCTCGGAATCAATCTTACACAATTGCAAACAAAAGGCCAACAATAATTAATACAACAAAATCAAAATAAATCTAAGAAATAAACAATGATCCAAATAAGTTTTTAAAAACCTAAATAAGTAATAATTGACTAATCAAATGTGATAACCATTGAATTCTACAAAGGAACAATCAATAACACTTACACCATATGCTAATGACTTCCTGAGCATAAGTTACAAGACAGTCATGATGTTCATTGGCTCACCTGGAATTCCAGTTGCAGTGATAGCAATAGGCTCAGCTCTGGTCCGCTGCATCTATTTGAGACACTACATGGTGTATGAGTATGGAAAGCAGAGGCTTCACTCCACATTACTGCTTCAGTCTAATATTGACAATAAATAAATGTCTCCAATTGAACCAGCTTCCCTTGCATCCATTAATTCCTCCTGGCTAGCTACCTCAATAACCCTATCTTAAATATTCAAAACTTAGACAATAACACTATAAATTGAAACAACACCACTAGAATGAATAATAACACAAATATTCAATAAACAAAATCATTCACATCCAAATACTCATGACAATCTTCCTCAGTAATGTTCATTAAAGCTCTGACACTTATCAAATCACATTTTTAGATACAAAAGTATAAAATAAACATTATTTCTTGTTGATAACTCTTAAACCCTAAATCACTTTTTTCAAACAAATTAAACCTTATTATTGTTCTATGTTGCTACAATTGATTGATAGATAAAGAGAAAGAAATATGGGTCAGTGAGTTTTAGGGTTTTGCAAGAAAGAGTTGGAACATTGAGCGAAACTATAAATTTCTATTAGAGAAGAGATTAGGAGCAAGAAGCTAACCTTAGTCATCATAAAGAAGATGGTGGCAAACAGTGCATGGAGAAGCACTACAAGAAAAACGATGGATTGCGAAGGTTAATTTAGTAGGTTACGACAGTTAAAACCACCATCAATTACATTCTACGACGGTCGTAGTACTGTCGCAAAACGTGTGTCCCCAGGCTATTTAGCGACGGTTGCCAAAACCGCCACACCAACCGTCGTTATATTTCACGACGGGCTGGAACTGACCTAAACTAGAGATGGCGACAGTTAAAGACCGTCGTTACTAGCCTTTTGATTTTTGTCTTCATTGTTGATTGTGACGGTTTAAAACTGTCGTGAATTCGATTTCACGACTGGTTGGAACTGACATAAACACTACAAGAAAACTGTCGTGGAATTTCATTTTTATTTTTGTTTTCATTATTGATTGTGACGGTAAATTGTGGCAGTTTGAACTGTGTGAATATTTATGATAAAAAAATTTACCCTCAATTTTTTAGCATTATTATAAAAATATTATAAAAAACAAAAAAAATAAATTATGTAATCTTGTGCGTATTTGTATTCTGTCTCTATTTGAGATATTTTCTCTAGAGAATGTTTAATAAATCTCTTTTCTTATTCAGTAAATATATTCTTGGTACAAGTTTCTATCAGTGTCATCAAACATTACACATGAAATCAGATAGGATGTTTTCACATATACAATCAGTGACAGTGATTACTAGTTCACATATATATTTGTTGAAGGAAAAGCTGCAGACAGTTGCTAGAAAAAAAATATTTCAGGTGTAATATGGTTTCTATAAACTTCAAAATCATACAAATCTAAGTTGCAATATTTGTCCTATAATCTAAGGTATACTCAAACATATGTAGTTATCATGATAACCAATCTGATGTATGCCACTTTCATGATCAAAATCATTAGCTCCTGCAAGAGCCTTGTGTGGTTGTAACTGCAAACCAGAGTACTCTTCAACCTATAGGAAACGATAAATACAAAACAAACAATCAACAAGTGTCTTTAAATGGGGGAAAAGAAACAACAAAATGTTAACTGTAGATACAAAACCATTTTGCTTGTCATATAAATGTGCCTTGTATTGACTCCAGTGTGGAGATTGTTGAAGATATGTCCTTCGCATTTCAGGGCCATCACAACCTTGAAAGAAAGCAAAATAAAAATGAGTTTCCACATACAAACAAACAATAATCTTACTACATTAACAAAATAAACAGAAGATTAACTCTCACCTCTTCCAAGGAGGCATTTACAGCCCTTTCACCAATCCCATTAATGGTGACTTCCAGCTGCCTAACATTAGCTCGAGCACCCTGAAAGCAGCCACAATCAAAGAGCATACAAATTCAGAATCCAGCTACAAATGCAAAGTATAGATGAAGACAAAAAAAGACAGGAACACCGACCTCAATGATGTTAGCAGTAGAAAGTCCAAGATCATAACATTCTCAACTCCAGGTGTACTAGCTTTAATATCAGCAGTCAATTTCCCATATTCACTTGGCATGTGGTTATTCCAACAGTGTCAGGTATGTTGGATGTAGTATCCCCTGCCTTAACAACTTCTCCAAGAATTTGATACAGAAACTCTCTATGCAATCTAGAATCATACAAAACAGAACAACAGATATAATAAGGAATGATTGATAATGTTAAAACTTGAAGATATCCGTGAATGAATGTCTATTAATTTTGCCTTTGGGTATCTATCTATGATGCATGAATTGACAAGGAAATTCTGCAAAATCTAATTTTCCAATGGACCCAATCTATTCTACAATGCATGAATTAACAAGGAAATTGAACGAGAAAGTCATTGAATGAACAACATAGTTAAATCCCCAAAGCTAACAATTTTAAGATTATACCTCAAGTTGGCTGAGCATGTCAACAGCAGCATCCAGGTCCCCCACCGTTTATTTTGTAGATGTCTACAAGCGACTCATCAGATATCCTATGATAAGTCATCCTAATATATTCCAAATCTATATCAAATTCTTCATCCATAAAATGATTATTAGCCAGTGGTGCCACACTCTGTGGTGATGAAAAGTAAGAAATAGAATCAGGATAGCTTTTCCCCGGAGAGAGCCTTTGAGGGGTTTTCTTGAAAAGTTTGACATTATTTGCGGTATACCGAGGAGCCTAAAACCACACAGTCCCATCATAGTCTTGAGAACTATTATTCTCCTCTTCCGTTGCATAAAATCTAGAAGTAGCATTCCTTTTAGAGACAAGAACGTACTGCAAATGGATTTAAAGACGACTTCCGCAGCTTCATGGTGTTACGGTTAAAATCAGATCAGATAAATAAACAATTCTTCATGTTCTTCCTTTTCCTTTTATGAAGAAACCAAAACATACAAGAGTAAGAATTAGATGACAAAAACCATAAGTTGTTGTACATTTGCAGCAAACACAATGCAACTTTTTTCTCACAAGGAGCCTGCAGCTACTAGATAACTAGATGACAAAAAGGTAGTTTGGATAAACATTTTCCAATCATGTCAGCCTATTCAATAATAATGGATAAATTTCCTAACAACAACTTCTGTACATCAGGTGCTAAGCACTCAGCGAATTCTCGACCACCAATATTTCCAACCTACAAATTACCACCAGTATTAAGTGAAATATGATGAAAAAACATTGCAGCAGATTTTGTTTACCTTATATGTCACAACCCATTTACCATAGCGCAAGGGTTTGTGATAATAATTTATATTACCAATATAAGATCATTGTTGTTGCATTGCATATTCTACTTGTTATGCATATATTACCTATAAAGTTTACATTATTAAAATCAAAGTAGTTCATCTAGTAATGATCTGCTATCTAAATTATCAACCTTTGGTTTGATACTTAACATGTTCTTCTCCAAATCAGATGACTTCACCTCGAGCTCGCCGAGTCGTTCTCTGATTCCGTCGATCTTCGTTTTAATATTCGTCGCCTCTTGTTCTTTCTAAACAAGAATTTCGGTTTTTGATTCAAGCTCTTTCTTTAATGATTTCATTTCTTTATCAGACTTGGCCTTCTCCGTTTCCACGGTCTGGTGCTTGTTGATGAGCTCGATGTTTTCAGCAATATCGTTGACAATCGTACGCAACCACTCTATGTGAAGTTGGGCAGACTCTACGTCTTTAAGAACGGCCAACAGTTCCTTGACTTTGGACGATGTTAAGTGCATTATTGAGGATGATTACAGCTCTTGGACCACAAAGCACACGCACTCGATGTAATAGGACCACATCACGACGGATTCCAAATGGCAACTTTCGCCGATATCATCGTACTTTTTAATGATGGATAGGAGGATAGAAGCAAAGCTTTCCTTTACATGGTGTTTTCCAACTAGAACTCGTCGCTCGGAAACCACATAATCGCTCTCCTCTTCTTCATTGTCCTCGTTATCGCAGACAATGTCAGAATAACTGAACTGCTTAGATATGATAAGCTTGGAGCAGGTCAGAATGCCAGTGTAGCTGTAATGAAGTACAATGGTTATGATATTAAGGATGCAATTGTCATTCACAAGTTATCTCTTGACCGAGGCTTTGGTCGTTGTATAGTTATGAAAAGGTATGTTGCCGTTAGATAAAAGTATCAGAATGGCACACAAGATCGTATATTGAGGCCCAATAGAGCTGCAGACTCGGGGGAAAATATGCAGATACTTGATGATGATGGGATTGCTGCTCCTAGAGAAATTATTAGGCCAAATGACATTTGGTAAACAAGCAATCACCAATTGATACGCAAACTCAAGGATCTATAGTTAACTTGCCCGATAGTGCATATCGGTCCAGTCATTCAACTTTCAATAAATGTCATGGAGGTGAAGTAGTTGATAGAGTAGTTCTTTGCAATGATAAGGATAGTAATGAAGGTGAGAAAATACTTAGAAGGGGGGTTGAATAAGTATGAAGATAAAAACTTAGAAATAAAAACTCAAGTATTTTTATCCTGGTTCGTTGAACTCAACTACTCCAGTCCACCCTTCCTAGAGTGATTTGCCTTTCTCAATCAAGGACTTAATCCACTATTTAATCAACTGATTACAATAGTAAGCACTAAGAACAACTGTTCAAAGTCTTCTCAAGAACTACTGATCCTAACTGGATCTTCTTAAGGTTTTCTTACAATCAAATGTAATAACAAATACAAGTGTTTAAATTGCTTCTAATCAAGCTTTATCACAACTGTGATTTTTCACTTAAAGTTAAGAACAAATAAATTAATTCTAGAGAGAATGTGAATAGTATAAGAGCTTTGAATATTGATTTCTTTTTGGATAAAACGTCAAATGAAGAAGATGGATGAAGACTTGCTTTTATAGGCAGCTGATCCAAGGAGAGCTTCACGTTGAGAAGAGTGTCCAAAAGGTCTGAGCCTTTTTGTCTTCACATCAAGTGACCTTTCCTAGAAGAAGAAAGCACAGAGAAATCCTTTTTGTCTGTGTTCTTGTGTCTAGCATAAATAAGGAAAGAGTCGTTTGAATTATTCCAACGGACATAATCTTTGAATTCTTCTTCTTTAAATTTCAGCAAGATTCATCAGAATCTACTTTGATCAGAGCCTTCTGATGTTGATCAGAGTTTTGCTGAATCAGAGTATTCTACAGCAGGTGTGCTTTTAGCGTGTGTAAGTTCAGAGCATGTTTGAGTTAGATCCTCAGTACTGGCAGCTTTAGTATTTTCATAATCTTCTGTAGTAACTATGCTTTGAAAACTCTTCATACAGAATTCTTATTTGGTTCAGATGCTTTTGACTTGCTTTAGATTCTTCTGGAGCTTCTGCTTCAGATCCTTCTGGAGACAGCGCTCAGGATCTTCTGTTGGCAGCATTCAAAATCTTCTAATAAATGCATCTGGCGCTTCAGAGTCTAGCATATTTCTTATGTTCAGTTCTGATTTGCTTCTAGAGTAATAATTATTTTGATATCTGCAGCAAACACTCTCAAGCAAATTTTAGAGTATATAATTCTTAAAATTTCATAATAGTTATCATCAAAACATAGAGATATTATTAAGAACCAATCTGTGTTCTAACAATCTCCCCCTTTTTGATGATGACAAAAACATCAGAAATTTTGTTTAATTGAAAATATAATAATTATAACTCCCCCTGAGATGATGAATCTCCCCCTGAATTAAATACAAGTAAGGAATAGAAACTTCCCTTTTTTTTGAGTATTTTTCAAAGTTAGATCTTGATTGTTCTTTTAACATTTGAGAGTCAGAGTGTCTTGCAAATTTCAGAGTCAGAGTTTGATAATTGTCAAATGATCTGAGAGTCTCAGAGTTTCTTTTATAGAGTGTACTTTCTTTTACAGAGTGTACTTATCAAATGTTCTGAAATACTCAGATTTAATGGTAGATTTATATGTCTGAAGTTTCATTCTGATGAAGTTTAATTAAACAGTTCAGATCTATATTTTCTCCCCCTTTTTTGTCATAAGCAAAAAGTAAAAACTTTGAAAAGACAAATAAAAGGAAACAGTAAAAGAGATAGATCAAGTGGAGAAATCTTTGAAACATTTATTCATTCAATTTAGAGCAAGAGTACACACATCAGAAGATATTCAAAAAATACATATGCAAACATCAGATGCAAACATCAGAATAAAAAAAAATAAACTAAGAGTGTTTTGACAAAAGCATCTTCAACAGATTCGTGATCTCAGAGGAGGACTGTTCTTGCTTTGACATCCACTTAGCCATTGTTTCATTCTTCTGATCCTGTTGGGACATCCACTGAGTCATGTCTTCAGACTTCTTATCCTGTTTAGCCATCCATGACTTGATCTCTGATTGACCAGCTTCTAGAACTGCAATCTTATCTTCAAGATCTGGATGTTCTTTCTTAATCTCAGATGAAGAAGGTGGAACAGTTTCTGAAGCTTGAACAGAGTCAATTTCCATAGGGGCTTCAGAGCTTGGAGCAGTAGAGCCAGAAGGATGTTCTATCAGAGTCATGGCCAGAGGGTTGTCTTTAGATGCAGATTCAGTATTCTCTTTTGATGATGGTGGAGCATCTGTAAGAAGCAGTGGTCCAGATCTCTTGACAGTCCAGAACAGACTTCTTGCAGCTTCAGCAAATCTGAGCTTCGCATCATCAGAACATATGTTTTTCAGATTTGATGCTACAGTGTTGAATCTGTTTATGAAGCCATTCCAAATGACATCAGATTCCTTTGCATCCATTGTTGCTGAACACTTCTTCTATACAGTACCTAAACACATCTGTATTTCTTGCAAAAAACATGTAAATAAATTATCAACATTTAGTCTAGGTCTGGGGTGTAACAGAGTCTCCAAGGTAATTGGCTTTGGTTGGGGAGTAGGTGGAAATATGGATTTATGGATGGAAATCAGAGGAGGAGGGTAGTAGGGTATGAATGGAATTTCAAAGGATTTGTCTGGTTTTGATCTTTTCAGAGCATTTATCAAACATGGTTTGGCAGTTGAGGTATTAGAAACAACATCAAATGGTTTATCTGAGTAAGGTTTGAAGGCTGATTTACTAGGTTTATCAGATTTAGCAGATAAATCAGGTGCAGCATTTTTAGCAGAAGTAACAGCTTTTGCAGATTTTGCAGAGTATGATATTGTATCTAATGAACCTACTGTTGACATTGATTTAATATAGGTTAGAAGCACAGATGGTAGAATGATTGTAAGTTTGGGTTTGAAAGGAGTGATAGGGTCAGATGGTTCAACTCTGTCATAGAAATCTTTGAGTTTGAAACCATAGGAAAGGTTGTGAAGATAAGATGAGAATGGATTGCATGAGGTAGAATTTACAGATGTTCTTGGTGTAGGTGTTGGGATAGGATTTGGAATGATGATTTCAGAAGATGGGTTAGGTGTTGTGGTAGGATTGGGAATAAGGGTTCCAGAAGAAACAACTGGTTCTGGTTGATTTGCTTCAGAGTCTCTGTGAGATAGAGATACCAGAAAATCTGGGTGAATATCAGATTCTGAGGAATTGGATGATGTGGTTGGTGTGCAGGAGGTAGAAGACACTTGAAAGACAGTTTTCAGAGGTGTAACATTAAGAACCTCTGTCTCAGGGATGTTGGTTCCAGATGGGTTGGTTGATTCTGAAGGATTTTCAGAGGGTTTTGATGGGGGTTCAGATGTGGGTGGATCAGATGAAATTTTGATTGGTTCAGAGGTAACTGGAACAGATGCAATGGGTTCAGATAAGATTGGTGATAGTTTTTCTGGTTGTTTTTCTAGTTGTTGTGTTTGTGGTTGATCAGATTGTTTTTCAGGTTGTTGAGTTTTTTGTGGTACAAATTTTTTTTCTTGTCGTTGTTGATGTTCAAATGGTTTTTCTTTCTGTTGTTTAGATGGTTTTTCTTTTGGTTGTTGTTGTGGTGCAGATTGTTTTGTTGGGATTTCTGGTTGTGGAGTCTGAATTTGTGGTTTTGTTGTTGTTGGTTTTGGTATAGATGATTGTTTTACAGGTGAGATTGAAATAGATTAGATGATTTTTGAGGAGATGGAGCAGAAACATGAGGTGGAACAGTAACAGATTGATTTTGTGTAGAAGGTGGTTTTGGAATAGACTTAACAGTTGAATCATTTATAACAATAGTATTTGCAGAAGATACAGAAGATTTGGTACCTTTAATCTTGATGCGTTTAGCAGGAACAGAAGGAGTGTCTCCAGATTCTTTCCTCTTTAGCATCTTCTAAGGCTTCTCAGCAACCTTGAGCTTCTTCTGAATAGGTGCAGCTTCTACTTCTGATTGACTTCTCTTTCTTGGTGTTTCTTCTACTACAACAGGCAATGGTTCTCTTGCTCTCTTTATAATATCTGCAGGAATAAGCTTTCCTTCTGCCTTGCAATCATCAATATATCTAACTACAATTTCCCTTGGTTCTTCAGCATAGAACAGAGGGTAGTCATCTACTGGGATTCTCTTCTGACTAAGTTCAGTAATGTTCAGCTTTTTGGGTGTTGTTGTGAGTTCTTCTACTATTTTTAGTCTCTGAAGACTTTTGGCATTCAGAGGCTTTCCAAGAATGAATTCCAGTTCTTCTGTGACTCCAGCAGCATATAGAGTAGTCACCAGTCCATTTTCTGTTAGAAGATCTGAAATTAACCTTCCAAAAGGAATCCAAGTTCTAATCTTCTGACCTTTTTCCTTCACATATTCCCTAAAGGCATTTATATGATTCCATAAGTGCATAAACAGAATATATGGAAGATCTACCTTGGTGCTCTGACTTAAGCAATACATAAAGTAGAGTTGTTCATTGTTGACATAGTCTGGAGAGTTTGTAGACTTTTTGTGATGAATGTATCCCATGAAAATCTTAGCCCAAATCTTGTAGTCAGGCTTCAGATCTTTGAACTTATTAGAAGCTTGTCCAGCAGTCATCACTTCCTCATATACTTCATCCATATCTACATGCCCAGCTGGCAAGTGAGATACTCCATCTGTTTCCTCATATCCAATGAGTTTCCTGATCAGATCTTCTGTGATGATTATCTCTTTACCCAGAACAGAAGATAAAATGAACTTAGGGTATACAAAAGCATGTATCCAGAATTCTTTTACCAGAAGGGGGTAGGCTGGTCCAAAAAGTCTGTCAAAATAATTCACCCATCCTTGAGCATCTATTATGGAGCGAAACTCAAACCCATTCTCAGCCAGTGAATCAAATTCCACCATTGATTCACAGAGAACCTCCAGTTTTTCAACAGGTGTTAGCAATGTTCTCTTTGGTGGCGTATAAGGAGTCACACCCATATTTGCAGAAGTAACTGCAGCCATGGTTGATTGAAATTGTGCAGCAGTTGATGATGAAGTTGCCATTGAAGATGAGTTTGTCAAACGCTTAGGGTTTTTGTGAAGAGAGAAGAGAAGACAGAAATGCATAAAAGGTTTGAGATGTGAAAAGTGTGAAAGTGGTGAGAAATGATGTATTTATACTAAACACTTAGGCATACAAACAGTCAAAAGAAAGCACGTTCACACAAAGCATTTAATGAAAAAGAATAAAATCATTTCAAGCATTTATTGATTCTGACAATTTGGGGGGAAAATCAAGATTTTCACTATTCAAACTTCACCTCAAACGTCTCTTCAGTAGTGTACACGCCACCTTTGTAGATTTGGAGTGACACGTGTTTGCTTGCATGTGCTTCTGAATTCTCTTTGAGAAATGAAACGTTAACCAACGTTTAGATCCTCTGAGGATTGTTAGTTCAGAGTTTCACAAGAAAATAATTAAAGAAAATGAATAAGTAATCAGAAGAAATACTTCAGAGCATTAGGCATTTTTGCATCTGTAAAATTTGCTTCTGACAAATATTATTCTGGACACAAATCCATACCAATATTTTTCAGAATAAATTTGAATCTATCTTCAACAAGGGGTTTTGTGAAAATGTCTGCCCACTGATGATCTGTATCAACAAAGGCTAAATTTATGATTCCCTTCTGAACATAGTCTCTGATGAAATGATGCTTAATTTCTATATGTTTTGCCTTAGAATGTAAAATGGGATTTTTAGACAAACATATAGCAGAAGTATTATCACAGAAAATGGAAATGTTACTTTCAAATATCTGATAATCTTCTAGCTGACTTTTCATCCAGAGCATCTGCGTGTTACATCCAGCAGCAGCAATATATTCTGCCTCTGTGGTTGATAATGCAATTGTGGGTTGCTTCTTGTTGTACCAAGAGATTATATTTCTTCCTAGAAATTGACAACTTCCAGAAGTACTTTTTTTTCCACTCTGTCTCCAGCGTAGTCAGCATCACAGAATTCAACTAATTTGAAATCATCAGATTTTCTGTAACACAAACCCACATTAGAAGTACCTTTCAGATACCTTAGAATCCTCTTGACAGCTGTCAAGTGTGATTCTCTAGGATCTGATTGGAATCTAGCACACAGGCATACATTGAACAATATGTCAGGTCTAGAAGCAGTTAAGTAAAGAAGAGATCCTATCATACCTCTGTAGAGTTTCTGATCTACTTTCTTACTTACCTCTTCCTTGCCTAGTGAGCTAGTTGGATGCATGGGAGTCTTTGCCAGCTTACTATCAGTCATGTTAAATTTCTTCATAAGTTCTTTAACATATTTGGTCTGATGTATGTAAGTGCACTCTGGAGTTTGATTGACTTGAATTCCCAGAAAGAATCTCAGTTCTCCCATCATGCTCATTTCAAATTCTGCCTGCATACATTTAGCAAACTCCTTTCCCAGCATAGTATTGGTATATCCAAATATTATATCATCCACATAAATTTGACAAATTAGAAGATCTTTCTTAAATGATTTACAAAAGAGTGTTGTGTCCACTTTGCCTCTGATGAAATTTTTCTCCAGAAGAAAATTGCTCAATCTCTCATACCAAGCTCTGGGAGCTTGTTTTAAACCATACAGAGATTTCTTTAGTTTGAAAACATGATCTGGAAAATTTTCACTCTCAAAACCAGGAGGCTGGTGAACATAAACTTCTTCTTCTATAATACCATTTAGAAAGGCACTTTTAACATCCATTTGATACAGAGTGATGTTATTTTGTGCAGCAAATGAAATAAGAAGGCGTATAAATTCTAACCTTGCCACTGGAGCATAAGTTTCAGTATAATCAATACCTTCTTGTTGACTGTGCCCTTGAGCAACAAGCCTTGCCTTATTTCTTTCAACTTCTCCTTTCTCATTAAGCTTATTTCTGAAGACCCATTTAGTTCCAATTACATTGAATCCTTTTGGTCTTTGAACTAAATCCCACACATCATTTTTGGTGAATTGATTTAACTCTTCTTGCATGGCAATAATCCAATCATTGTCTTGCAGAGCTTCATCTACAGAAGTTTGTTCAATTTCTGACACCAGTCCAAATAATGATGCTTCAGATGATCTTAGAAAGGATCTTGTTCTGATGGGATCATACTTCTTTCCAATTATAACATTCTCTGGATGAGAAGTTTTGATTCTGGAAGATGATCTTCTAACAGTTGATTCTTTAGAAATGTTTAAATTGTTCATCTGAGAAGTTAAAGGAATTGCCTCTGGCGTTGCTTCTGGTTCCTTCACTTGAGCTTTGTCTGCCTCTGAGCCTTCAGAGTCTATGAAGACTACTTCTCTATCTGCAGAGTTTTCAGACTGCTCTGGCTTTTTACTGCCAAGCTTATCATCAAATCTAACATGAATAGATTCTTCCACAATCTGTGTCTCAGTGTTGTATACTCTGTAGCCTTTAGAGCGTTCAGAATATCCAAGCATGAAACACTTCTGTGCTTTGGAATCAAACTTGTTCAGATTTTCTTTAGTATTTAACATATAACAAATACATCCAAAAGGATGAAAATATGAAATGTTAGGCTTTCTGTTCTTCCACAGTTCATATGGAGTCTTCTCCAGAAGAGGTCTTACAGACACTCTGTTCTGAATGTAACAGGCTGTGTTGATTGCTTCTGCCCAAAAGTGTTTTTCCAGATTGGTCTCATTGATCATGGTTCTGGCCATTTCTTGTAGAGTTCTGTTTTTCATCTCTACAACTCCATTTTGTTGTGGAGTTCTAGGACAGGAAAAATCATGAGCAATGCCATTTTCATTAAAATATTTTTCAAAATATTTATTTTCAAATTCACTACCATGATCACTTCTGACTTTTATAATTTTGAAATCTTTTTCATTCTGGACTTGTTTATAGAAGTCAAAGAACACAGAATGTGACTCATCTTTGTGTTTTAAGAACTTTACCCATGTCCATCTACTATAGTCATCAACAATGACTAATCCATACTTCTTGCCTCTGATGGATGCAGTTTTCACTGGTCCAAACAGATCAATATGAAATAATTCTAGTGGTCTAGAAGTAGAAACAACATTTTTTGATTTAAAAGATGATTTTGAAAACTTCCCTTTTTGGCATGCTTCACAAAGAGCATCTGAGGTGAACTTCAGATTAGGAAGTCCTCTGACAAGATTAAGTTTATTAATCTGAGATATACGTCTCATATTAATATATCCCAATCTTCTGTGCCAGACCCATTGCTCCTCATTAACAGACAAGAGGCATTTAACATTTTGAACTTTAAGTTCTGAAAGATTTATTTTATAAATGTTGTTTTTCCTCTTACCACTAAATAGGATAGAGTCATCCTTTTGACTGATAGCTTTACAACATTTTTGATTAAAGGTAATATCATAACCATTGTCACTTAATTGACTTATGGACAATAAGTTATGCTTTAACCCTTCAACAAGTAAAACATTAGTAATAGAGGGAAGTTTACCATTTCCAATGGTGCCAGATCCAATGATCTTACCCTTCTGATTCCTCCAAATTTTACATCACCTCCAGATCTAAGCTCCAGACTTTGGAACATAGACCTTTCTCCTGTCATGTGTCACGAGCATCCAGAGTCCAGGTACCATGATTGGTGTCCTGACCTTGCTGCTAAGAACATCTGCAACATGAATTATTTTACTTTTAGGTACCCAGATCTTCTTGGGTCCTTTAGGGTTAGTTGTTCTGAAGGTTTGTCTAAACTTCTGTTTTTCAACATGAGGCTTATTCTGACTAGCCTTAGATTTAAACACATGAATATTCTTTTCAGAACGTGTTTGTTCAATATCATTTAAGTGACCAAATTTAAAGTGGGAGTATAAAGGAGTCTTTTTGATGATAATTTTATCAGCAGGTTTTGGATTTAAATCCTTTCCAGAGGAAGATTCATATCCAATTCCTTTTCTGTTATTTCTGCTAACTCCATAGATCATAGAAGCCATTTTGCTTTTGTCTATGCTTTTAGCAAGAAACTTCTGAAAGCTATAATCATATTTTTTCAAAATATTTTTGCATTCAGATTCAGTTTCAGAATCAGAGTTTTGTTGAGCTAATTCAGAATCATTTTTCAATTTTAAGTTCTTTTCATTTAGCTCAGCTACTTCTGATTTGAGAATATTATTCTCAGATACAAGATTGCTTTGACGCTTCTTGTATTTGAGCTTAATATTGTTATAACTCTTCAGAACTTCTGATAACACTTTGATAAGTTCTTCTTTAGTGAGTTTAGCCATTACCTCTTCAGCGTCAGAATCAGATTCAGAGTCAGCTTCAGAACCTGAAGTTCCTTCCTCCTGATCTTCTATGTCTGCCATCAAAGCTACATTGGCACATTCTTCTTCTGACTCAGATTCAGATTCAGATGTATCTGAATCATCCCAGGTGGCCATTAGAACCTTTTTCTTCTTATCAGATTTTCTTTTAGGCTTGTCTTTCAGGACCTTTGGACATTCATTTTTGTAATGTCCAGGTTCTTTACATTCATAACAGACAACCTCTTTTTTGCCAGATCTTTTGTGTACAGAAGATTCTTTTCTTTGGTCAGGCTTCTTGAAGTTTCTGAACTTCTTTCCTTTATGCTTCCAAAGTTTGTTTATTCTTCTAGATAGCATGGATAGTTCATCTTCATCTTCAGATGAGGATTCTTCAGAGTTTTCCTCTATTACCTGCAATGCTTTAGCAGATTTATTATATTTTAAAGCAACAGATTTACCTTTCTTTTGAGGTTTATCTTCCTCAAGTTCAATTTCATGACTTCTTAGTGAACTGATTAGTTCCTCCAAGGAGATCTTGTTCAGATCTTTAGCCATTTTCAGCGCAGTCACCATAGGTCTCCATCTGGTAGGTAAGCTTCTGATGATCTTTTTCATATGATCAGCAGTAGAGTATCCTTTATCCAGAACCTTTAGTCGAGCTGTAAGTATTTGAAATCTAGAGAACATAGCTTCAACAGATTCAGAGTCTTCCATCTTGAAGGCTTCATACTTCTGGATCAGAGCCAGAGCCTTTGTTTCCTTGACTTGAGAGTTTCCCTCATGAGTCATTTTTAAGGATTCAAACATGTCAAATGCAGTTTCCCTATTTGTAATTTTTTCATACTCAGTGTGAGATAATGCATTTAACAATATTGTTCTGGCCTTGTGGTGATTTCTAAATTCCTTCTTCTGAGCATCTGTCATAGATTTTCTGTCTACTTTCTTGCCATTCCCATCAGTGGGATGAGCATATCCATCTATGACCAGATCTCATAAATCAGCATCATATCCAAGGAAAAAACTTTCAATCCTGTCTTTTCAATAATCAAATTTCTCCCCATCAAACACAGGGGGTTTGGTGCTGATTCTGTCCCTTTCTTCATATTTGTTGTTAATGTTAGACATTGTATTATCATCCATAGTAACAACCAAATATATATCAAAGTATTTCTCACTGGATCTTTACTGTCATTGTGAAATGGTAGTACACACAGAACCGGAGCTCTGATGCCAACTGAAGGTGAGAAAATACTTAGAAGGGGGTTGAATAAGTATGAAGATAAAAACTTAGAAATAAAAACTCAAGTATTTTTATCCTGGTTCGTTGAACTCAACTACTCCAGTCCACCCTTCCTAGAGTGATTTGCCTTTCTCAATCAAGGACTTAATCCACTATTTAATCAACTGATTACAATAGTAAGCACTAAGAACAACTGTTCAAAGTCTTCTCAAGAACTATTGATCCTAACTGGATCTTCTTAAGGTTTTCTTACAATCAAATGTAATAACAAATACAAGTGTTTAAATTGCTTCTAATCAAGCTTTATCACAACTGTGATTTTTCACTTAAAGTTAAGAATAAAGAAATTAATTCTAGAGAGAATGTGAATAGTATAAGAGCTTTGAATATTGATTTCTTTTTGGATAAAACGTCAAATGAAGAAGATGGATGAAGACTTGCTTTTATAGGCAGCTGATCCAAGGAGAGCTTCACGTTGAGAAGAGTGTCCAAAAGGTCTGAGCCTTTTTGTCTTCACATCAAGTGACCTTTCCTAGAAGAAGAAAGCACAGAGAAATCCTTTTTGTCTGTGTTCTTGTGTCTAGCATAAATAAGGAAAGAGTCGTTTGAATTATTCCAACGGACATAATCTTTGAATTCTTCTTCTTTAAATTTCAGCAAGATTCATCAGAATCTACTTTGATCAGAGCCTTCTGATGTTAATCAGAGTTTTGCTGAATCAGAGTCTTCTACAGCAGGTGTGCTTTTAGCGTGTGTAAGTTCAGAGCATGTTTGAGTTAGATCCTCAGTACTCGCAGCTTTAGTACTTTCAGAATCTTCTGTAGTAACTATGCTTTGAAAACTCTTCATACAGAATTCTTCTTTGGTTCAGATGCTTCTGACTTGCTTCAGATTCTTCTGGAGCTTCTGCTTCAGATCCTTCTGGAGCTTCTGCTTCAGATCCTTCTGGAGACAGCACTCAGGATCTTCTGTTGGCAGCATTCAGAATCTTCTAATGAATGCATCTGGCGCTTCAGAGTCTAGCATATTTCTTATGTTCAGTTCTGATTTGCTTTTGGAGTGATAATTATTTTGATATCTGCAGCAAACACTCTCAAGCAAATTTTAGAGTATATAATTCTTAATTACAAAATTTCATAATAGTTATCATCAAAACATAGAGATATTATTAAGAACCAATCTGTGTTCTAACAAGTAACATGTGTATCAAACTTCTAGTCTATCATACATGGAGTCCTAAGCTTGGTGATAAATTTAGTAGCAGACATGGGCAAAAAGGTGTTTGTGGAACAATTGTCCAGCAGGAAGACTTCACGTTTTTTGAGAAAGGCATTTGTCCAGAATTGATTATGAATCCTCATGGGTTTCCAAGTCGAATGACAGTTGGAAATATTATAGAGCTTCTTGGAGGGAATGGTATTTCTTTAGTCATGACATACTCATCATTGCTATAATCAATATGAGGAGGAATTATAATTCCTGCGGCATCCATTGTTGAGGCTCTCACCAACAGAAAGTACACAGTGGTCTTATGGATAACTTACATACAATTTCTAAACAGCTAATTGGAACTCTTTAGTTGACACTACCAGTTAAATATTATGCAGTAACTTCCTTATAGGCAAAAAAACAAGGATCACATAAGTAATAACATTCATTCATCAATTGAGACTTTTCAATTAGTAAATGGCCAGAACAACAACTATACTTTGTGGTCTATGCCTAGAATAATCGACACACAAAAGGAACTCATCTTATACATCATCAATGACAAAGTTGCCCCATCAATCATACTCACTTTTGACGAAATGCTCAAGATAGTGAACTAAATTCTAATAATGTGGTTTGCGCTGTGATCTTCATGTTCCATGAGTTCTTATGAGGTCTTTTGCAGCTGCAAAGTCTATTCAAGATTCCATAATTGACAAAGTACTTTTCAGATGTCTCCTCAAACTTCTTAAGGGAATTAGAGTGAACTCCACCAGATGTTAGATACATGATTTGATAATGCATCCATTTCTTTGTTGTTGTCATGAAATTTACCTGAGCAGTATCTTATGCTCATTTAAGTCAGAAATCTTTCAAAACAATTCTATTTATCCAGCTGGAGATTTTTTTTGTCTTGTGAGTAGGCTGCGAGTACAACAATGACACTCTATTACCCATCCTCATCAACCTTGCTCTTTAACTGCAATCTAGACATGTTTTGAAAGAGATACAGAGCTAGACATGTTTTCCATCTTTTCAAATTTTAACTTCGTTTTAACCTCTCTCTTTCAGCTTTTGTCGTCTTTCAAATTTCAATAAACTGTTTCAACTTTCATATGCTTCCATAGCTGTCCCAATGTTGACTGAATAGCTTCCAGATGCGAATGCAAATGCAAGTAATAATCTGCCACAAACTCTCTAAATCTACCATCAACCTCAATAACACTCCAAGCAACCTCTTTATTTGATCCTTTTTTCTTCATCATTTGTTTAACATCCTCCACATCTGCCCATCTTCGTTCTGTAGCATACAGATTTCTCAACATCACATAGTCTACAGCACCTTCCTTCTCCAATTTCACCACCTCTTTAAGCACTCTTTCAGCCCTCGAAACATCTTTGAAGTAACAACAAGCAAACAGAAATGAAGTCAATATTATCTCGTTAGCATTGTAAGGCATGGCCTGAATCAATCTTTCAGCCTCATCCAAACATCCGACCCTTCCTAGAAGATCAACCATACAACCATAAAGCTCAATCTGAGGCCCAAATCCAATTCTCTCCATTGCCTTGAAGCATCTTCTTCCTTCCTCTACCAAACCACAATGGTTGCAAGCAGATAACACAGTAGTCATAGTTATCTCATTTGGTTCAAATCCTTCCCGTAACATGACATCAAACACCTCAAATGCTTCCTTTGCACATCCATTAACTCCATAATCGTTTATCAAAGCATTCAAAGAACCTGTATCTTTTTCCGCCATCTCCTCAAAAACTAATTTCTCTTTTCCAATCTCCCCACATTTTGCATACATATCAACCAACGCATTACACATGAATAGATCCATCAAGCTGCTTCCTTTTTACAAACCCATAAACCCAATCACCCAAATCCAAAGCACTCAAATAAACAACAACAGGAAGAACACTCACAACAGTCACTTCATTCATTTCCATATCCACATTCCTGCTCATTTCACAAAACAACTTCAATGCATCATACGGTCGTCTATTCCGACAATACCCCTTAATCATCACATTCCAACTCATCACATTCTTCTCCGACATACAATCAAACAAAAACCTAGCAGAATCAACATGTCCTAGTGATGATGTGTTCTACAATGCTTCCACCATATAGGGAGTTGTAGGGCCAAAGAGAATGTTTACGAAAGACGGCATTTATCCTGGGATGAATTGGTTTTTCCTTATTGGTCTACTTGCACCTGTTCCAGTGTGGCTTCTATCAATCAAATTTCCTAACCAAAAGTGGATTCAACTCATAGACCAAAATGAACCCAAGACATACATTTAATTTTAAACAGGATATCAATGTAAATATTGAAGGATAAAATACATAAACTAATGCTAATTAATTTCATTTATTGATTGTTGTACTAGTCTATGAGAATGAATCACACACTGAGCTCCATCAATGACACACACCATGTGACTTAAATTCAAATTAATTCAATCATCTAAATCTCCTTGAAAGAAAATGAATTCTTAAATCACTAGGCACACAACAAAACCAAAGTTGCATGGACTTAGAGAAATCCCTAACAACATGTAGATTTGTCTCTATGATATCTCCACAATAGTTACACGTATCATGACCCAAACCCATTCTATATTTAATATGGTTTGTAAGCAGTCTATTGTGGGTCTATACCAGAATTTGCAACCGCAACCCTTCAGCATTAAGAAACTCGACATAACACGTCCACACAGATAAATAATTCATTTTCTTACTCAGATTTAACTCTCAAATAGAGAAATCAAACACATAATGCTTAAAATCCAAACCAATTGAATACAAAATGAAAAGTAAAATCTAAACATGGATCTGATTCAAGGTTTGAAAAGTAATTTAGAACTTGAGAAGACAAACCTGTTAAGATTCAAATTGATGGTGGTTGCTTTGATGGTGATTCGCAATGACGACGAGAGTGGATGAAAACACATAATTGTTTCCCTCTTTCTCCAAGGGTGTGAGCGGAGGTTTCTGAAAAAGAAGAAAAAAAAGGCACATAAAAGGGGAATGAGTTCTGCGTTGAAAGTTGTAAAAATTTTGAACACACAACGACAGATTCACAATCGACATATACAATTTTATTTTAATTAATTTTTTTTATTTTACTATGTTATTGAATTGTTTTTTTATTTGTTATTTTATAATATTAAGAGTATATATAGTTTAATTTTATGCTTAATTTTTACTATAAAAATTATTTCTAAAATTTTGAGTTTATAAAATTTTGATATATAGTAAACTTTTGGTATTTTGAATTTAATTTTTATTAAATATTTTTTTTTAAATTAATGTTTTATTTTGAGAATATATAATATTTTAATTTTTATGTATTTTAATTTTTTAGTCATTTATTTATTCAAAATCCATAGATTAATTTTTAGTCCCCACAAACAAATAATTTTGGATCCGCCATTAGTTATAGTTTGTGTTACTAGGTTTAGGGGGCGACGGTTGTTCTACCATCGTGACAAAATTTAGGGCGGTTCTTGAGACAGTCGTAAACTTATTTGTAGGATGGTTTAATGATAACAGTCGTAATATTTAATAATCTTTTAAAAATATAAGGGCGGTAGGTGTATATGTCATGAAACACATCTTTATATTAGAGTTACGATGATTATCAAGTAACTGTCGCAATTTTTGTGTCGTAAAACCCTAATTTTCTTGTAGTGAAGTAAGGACAGTGAACGAAAAATGAAGGACGGTGGTGGACCAGTGCGAGAGGAAAAATTGAGTTTCCTGAGCGTGAAACATAATGAGTTTGAAAGCTTTCTCATTTTTAAAAAAATATATTTGTATGCTAGTATAGTTCTATTTTTTATTGAATTAGTATTGATATTGCTACTATTATATTATAAATACTACTAATATTAATATAATTAATAATAATTATGTGATATTGTAATTACTATTACTATTATTATTATTATTATTATTATTATTATTATTATTATTATTATTATTATTATAGTAATTAGTGAATAAAAGTGAAAAGGTGGAAAAATAAAACAGTTAACGAGAAAAATAGGAAAATAAAGTAACAATTATGATTGGTCAAAGTAGTCGCGACAGTTAGTTTTAACAGTCGCGAGTCTCAAAAGAGGGTGGTTCTTTGATAATCGTCGCAATTATATTACTCGACATGTTTAGAAAATATGTGAGTGTTGGCTCTAACTGTCGCAGTCCAGGAATAAGGACAGTTTTGTAGGAACTATCGCAACTCATATGTCGTAAATCTTCTTTTTTCTTGTAGTGAAATCAGCTAATATCTACACACTTCTAGAATATGATTATAATTGTTCCCTAAAAATAACCAACACACACTTATTTTCTACCGTGAACTACAAAGCTCTAATTTTCTTATTGGACTTTGAGGATATGTAGGCACGAGGGTGTAAATCCTTGGTGAGCACACTAATTTAAAAACTTATTTTCCCCCTTTCGCAAGTAACCTTTAGATAGTAGAATTCATCTATGCAAAGAACAATAAAAATGGTTCTCATTGAGTACAACTAATGTGAAGGATGCTAATATCTTCGTCAAAGAGCTCCCTGCATCTCTAATGACCAAGATATCTATATCAAATTTTTCCCAAGCGGCCTTAGCCAGGGCTTGAGCTTGACACTTTTTGGAAGGCCTTGAGTTTATCATTAAGTTCTATGTTATCTATAAGAAGAAAGCAAAGAGAAAATATTAGTAATTCAATAAGAAAGGTTAAGTAGGGAGGGAAAAAGAGGAAAGTTCATCATACACACGCAAGAAACTCTTGCATCATCCCAATCAACATCTAAAACCAATGACCGCATATCAACATATCAATTCCCCCACCTATGAGATTTAGATTTACCGTCATAAGAAGAAATTTGATCAAAGTCATCAACAAAATGATGAATGGAAGTATGGGTGGCGAAACGGGCCCGACCCGTCAGGCATGCCCGTTTTGCCTACACTTTTTTGAGGGGCGAAATAAGGTTTTAGGCCTTCACCCTCTAATATGCCCTTTCCACGTGCATTACCATTAAAATTTGCAATTTTTTAGCTTAAAATTTGCAATGCCGGCATGTCCACCCGCCTCACACTAATTTATTTGCGGAGCAGGGCAAAGGTTTAGGCCCTAACCCTCAATAAAGCCCATGCCGCTCACCCTATTTTTTTAGGGCTTTTACGGGCGAGCCTAAATGGGATGGGCATACCCGTTTCTCACCCTTAAATTAAGGTTATACCAGTCTTGTCTACTTGAGAAAGATTTGATAAGTTGAAGGAAATGTTTGCCTTGCACGACCAAAAATATCACGACTCCAAATTTTGGGAAATTTAGGTTCACACACTACATCAAGGGTCTCCTCTACAACTACATATATTCGAGTGAGACTCAACCACGACATAGTGAAACTTAAAGTTTTTTAAAGACTCGGTGAAAACCTCAAACATTTTAGGGGGTTTTCAAAATGGATTAAGCCATAGGGATAACCATAACCTTCCCAAATAATTTAAAAATATGGAAGAAAGTCCTCAAAGAAGCTTCCCGGTCTAGATACCAGTACACAAATTAGATATCTCATATAAAGGCCTAACATTTAGGGTGAAACTACGAAGAATCTAGGATAAATTAAAGAAGAATTTCTTGCTCGAAGGTAGTAAATAGAAGAAATAATCCTGAAAGAATCCATTAACTATGTAATGTCCAAAAACTAGAGGGGTGTGTGCGTGTGTGTGTGTGTTCCCCTGCAAGAACAAGGAGACTCAAAGGCTCTAGTAGGTATATTACACATTTGAGGGTGAGGGCTAACTCACGACGGTGAGTAACACTGTATAGTGGTTTTTGAGACTGTTTAAAGGACCAACTCGCGTAAGGTGAGAGGCCTTGTTGGCTGCTGATAGTGCTAGGTTACAAGCGGGAGGATAAATTGATGGTCTTAAGATCACTAAGAGTGAAGTGCTCTCTGAGTAGTGGATAGTAGTAAATGTGTATTACTTGAGATTCTATCCCTTATCCCCTTAAGGGATCATGTATTTATATGGATTCCTAGGGTTTTACCCCCCTTGACGCGCTCTTAACCATTCCCCACTTACTAGAGAGGGTTGTTGACCACCTATTTTCTCGGAGTCAATGAGGACTTTCTATTGTGTGACTCCTACATCCGCAGGCCCTCCCAAGTGAATCCCTCATATATACCCGCCCGATTTAAGCTCATTTGACCCTTTTAAGGTGGTTTTGGATGGGGAGCTGATGAATGAAGAATGATTTATTTTCTTTTTGGGTTGTAATCTTGTTTATCCCTTTAGGTTTTTTGTAACCATTTTTTTATAGCGGCAGCCCCCTTCGGGCGTCTTTATATTAATTATTTTAAGTGTTAAATGCTCTATTATTTTGCCTTAACCTTAAGGCTTCTTCTTGCTATGGTTGTCTCTGAGGGGCGACAATGATCCTTCCTTAGGGGATCCAGCAAGTATAATTACCTATATGAGCGGCAAGGATCATCCCTTGGGAGATCCATCAAATATAATTGCCTCTATGAGCGGAAAAAGGGATCTAGTAAATATAATTTCCTGTATGGGCGGAAATGATCCTCCCTTGGGGGATCCAACAAATATAATTTCCTCTCTAGGTGGCAAGAATTCTACCTTGGGAGATCCAACAAATATAATTATCTCTATGGGACAAGGATCCTCCCTTGGAGGATCCAACAAATATAATTGCCTCTCTGAGCGACAAGGATCCTCTCTTGGGGGATCTAGCAAATACAATTGTTTGTCCCTCATGGAACTAGACTTCCTGCATATATATGGCGTGATAAAAAAAACATAGATAACTAAAGATGAAATGCCTCGTTAAAAACCTTCGCTCCCCGAGAGGTGCAGAAGGAAAAGAGTACATCACAATCAATAACTTGTCCTTACAACTGATAACACGAAATCGTATATATATAATGACGTACATCTTAACTAATTTATGACTGGTTTCACTCCGATTTCGGGTTTTTCCATGTTATTTGTCTAGTATTTTACAGGTATTCAAAGTTCATGTTCAAATGGAGCAAGATGAAGAAAACAAGTAATTAAAGATGAAAACCAGATGAAAAACAGACCAAAAACAGCAAATACGAATTTTACTGATATGACGGTCGTCACATGCCCATTACGACCGTCATACGTGTTACGACCGTCACAACCCATGACGACCGTCATGCAGACAAAAAGTGCAGAAATGTGCACGTGCTGTAAATGACATCAAGGACCAAAAAGAGTGGACCATTAACTCCTACTTTCTTTGACATCAATCCCACTTCCTGAAGCAACTAACCGTTGGAAATTTCATCTATAAAAGGAGGAAGATGAGACCACAAAAGAGGAGCTGCATTCAAGACACGAAGTGCTGCCAATTTATTTTCAGAGCAAATTTGAGTTTCAGAATTTCTTATTGTTTCCTTTTTTTCTTTCCTTTCCTTGCAATTATGTTTTACTTTTCAATTCTATTCTGTACGAGTAATTGGTACCAAGACTAAATCCTGCCGACATTTTGGAGGATTTCCCAAAGGCCAATTGAATTATTTACAGGTTCTTATTATAATCGTTAATTGAATTTTATTTTCCATTATGATGCATGTTTATATATTCTACCATTGTTTACGTGTTCTTAGTTTATATTCCATGTCTGGCTGAGTTAAAGTAATCGGTATGTAATAGGTAGTCATATGGGATTCAATAATAACCGGTGTATACTTTCCTTTTCAAACTTATTTCTGGCTTTAGTTTTTTAAATCGATTTTTCTAAATAAATGTTCGTCGCGACAGCGAGAACTTATTTAAAGCAGTTTTGCCACGATAGTGGGAAATTCATAAAGGTATGAACCAACAAGCGACAACTGAGGTTAGGACCAGATAGTAAAAGCTAAGCATTTGTTTTAAAAACAGCGACAACACTTTAAAAAGGATTAGAGCTTAATGGTTTTCAAAAAGTAATTTTAACAGCGAACGGAATAGCGACAACATACGTTTCGCCTTAGAGTTGCGACTAGCGTCAACAACCATCGTGAGGCAAAGGTTTTTAAATCGTCATTTTCTTCTTAAACTATTTTTGAAAACACCCAAAACACCGGTGACTTGTCGAATCCTTGAAAAACCAACATATTACATACCGATTCACGCCTTTATACCTTAAGTAACGTTTTTAGTTTCCCTTTAGTTTACACACTTATTTTGCTTTTATTTCCCTAAAACCATACCAACCTAGCTAAACACAGTAACACCCGAAAATACTAGCTTGATTACGAGTCCTTGTGGGATCGATATCTTATATTACTACGCGATAGACTGTGCACTTGCAGTTAGTTCAGTTAGACATAGAAAGTCGCGATCAACAATCAGTAGAGTTTTAAATACTCGCCTATGGAAAAATGTGAAACTAAGTAAAACAAAGAATAAAACGACTACATGAATAAATAAAAGGAACGAAATTACTGCATAAACAATTCTAGAGGAGAAGGGATTCCCCTTTTCTTTCAGGCTTCATCAGGACGAGAGGTTGGATGGAAGCTTCCTTGCTTTCACCAGCTTCTTTGGGCAACGCTATCCCATGGTTGGCCTTTTTCGTCCTAATGCTGGAAAACATGTCCTCTTCAACTTAAGGCTTTCTGTGTAACACTTCCTGGCGATTTCCTAATCTCCCCGAACCACTCCTACTCGCCCATTTAAGAGGGCGTACTTCATGCATAAATATAAGGTAGTTAAAACGACTCTCAGTCGGTTAAAAGATGGTCGCCTAATAATCATATTATACAAGGAAATAACTTCAATGACTAAATACTTAACTTTTATTTCCTTGACATGGTTTTGCTTTCCGAATGTGATTCTCAGGGTGAGGTAGCCTTTTTTCGCAATTGCGAAAAACACCTAGCGGAAAACAGAAGAGTCGCCACCTTTCGTTATTTATCCCAAAGAGAGGGAAAGGAAACGATCGGAAAAACCTAACAAAAAAGGGAAAAGACGAGGTCATCGCAACCAAGTTCTGGATTCGGGAGTCGGTTACGCAAGGGGAAGGTATTAACACCCCTCACGTCAGTCGTACTCGATGGGATCCACGCTTGTTGTCTATCTAAGAGTGTGTTTAACTATCTACGCTACAGGCTCACAGGACAAAAAGAAAATAAAAGAGACTCGGCAGAGCTTCGCCACTCTGTGCCTACTTATTGTCTCGTGCAATGGAAAAGTCAGAGTCAACGTAGTTAGACTAACTACGGGGAAAGGGGGAAAGGTTGCTCGCTGAGACATCGTCGTCTCGTGCCTACGTATTCTCATCTGGTATGAGAAATCAGAGTAAACGTAGTTCAGGCTGACACGAAACCACAGATTGATTAAGTGTTTTAACCGAGTAGGGTTAAACCTCCATTCCAGCAGTTAGGGACGATGCCTGTTTACGGTAGAACCGAAGCTTAACAACACTCTTTTTACGAAAAAAGGCTTCCAAATTAATCCCGAAGGAAAAAAGGTTTGAAGTTTTGTTTGTGTTTTTTAGTGAAGTGAATTAATTGGGCTTGTGATTCACGTTGCACTAAAGACTATGACATAGGAGCGAATGTGTCGCGTATCGCCCCTAAACGGGACGTACACTAAACACTCTAGACAAGCGAGAGAAGACCCATCACTCATCATTCCCCATGTAGCTTAAGGCTCGTAGCGCACAATGTTTATCGCATTTATTAGATGAGTTGGAATTGTTTTAAGATGAGAAAGAGAGAAACACACAGAAGGTCTAAGGGAAACTCGGCCCTAACATTGTCATGCAAAGTGGTCCTAAGGTTAGGATTGAAAGGGAGAACATCTACCCTAATGTTAGCATGCATGGTTTGAGTCCTAATGTCTATCATAACCGACCTTAAACAAGGAAGATTATATCCTAGGGGGAGCATGGCAAAGGAAGACAAAGGAAGAAGAAAGATCAAACACAAATGAAAGTGAAAATAGGGATGCAAACATGGAATGCAACACACAAGCAAAGGGAGGAACAAAGTGTGGGGTAAACACCACCACAAGCACAACTCAACCTTTATTAATACAAGAAATAAAGATGCAAAACACAAGAGGAAATGCAAATGCAAGGAGGCAAGCAAACATGAATATGCAAGCACAAAAGATGAATATCACTTTGAACGACAAACTACGAAAGTAGGCATCCAAGTGAAAAACAAACCCAAGTCGACGAAATTTCGATTAAACAACCAAAACAACGACATATATCCCAAAGCATTTCACTTCTAATGCATCATATTGAACTACGATGATTCGATGCGAAACGGTACTCAAACAAGCAAGAAAATCAGCAAAACAGACCCACTAGCACAATGTTAATCGGTTAACGCCAGAGGTTAACCGATTAACCACTTAAAAATGGCTGAAAATATGGAAATTTATACATGTTAATCGATTAACACCAGACGTTAACCGATTAACACTTTGAAAACTTTGAAAAATTTGAATATTTGAAATGGTTAATCGGTTAACCATATGTGTTAACCGATTAACACTGTGCCAACAGCAGAAAAACAGTAACAGAACAACATTTTCAGCAAATAAGCACTTATTCGATCAACCGGATGATCGCATAATCACTTAATCACGAAATTAAACCAGCAAATCATGATTCAAACAACATGTAAACAGATTAACATAACCAAATCATGAATCAAACGGATCAAATTAACCAAAAGTCAATCAAAGATGAAAATCCACATGATTAAGGCAAATAAGCTAAAAACAGATTCGGATCAAGAATTTCCAACCTTCGAAGCGGAGAATTGATTCGGTTAATGTTGATTCAACTGTAATTGAACAGGTCCAATGCTAGAAGTCTGGAATACTTCAAGATCCACACCAATTCTTGTAGTAGCAATGAAGATCCCTCAAGATCAATCCAAAATAAGCCAAATAATCATTTCCAAAATCACTTCCAGATTCAGATCCAATTTTGCACAAAAATTGAATGAAGAAATCAATTCAATCAAGATGATGGATGGAGGTTTGAGCTCAAGAATTCATTGATTCCAAGGAAGAATCAAAGAATTCAATGGAAAAGAGCTTTGGCGAAGGTTTTGGAAGATGAACAAGTTGAGAGAGAATTAAGAGAGAATGAGATTAATTCTAAAATGAAAATGAAAAATTAGTGATTAGATGTGTGTGGTTTGGAGTGGATCACTTAAATATCACTTAGGTTTGGATCCAAATGAAAGGTTTGGAATAGTGGTTTGGGAAATTTGGAATGGAGTGAGGAATGGACATTAGGAGGGAAAATGAAATTAATCAAATTCTGAAATGATTCTAGATCCTTCCCAAGTGCAAATTTGAAATTCAAGTGATCAAAATTGGACTCCAAAACAGCTTGCATTGAAACTCCACGTGCATAGGCATCGCAACTGCGAAAAACACCCAGCGGAAAACAAAAGATTCACCACCTTTCGTTATTTATCCCAAAGAGAGGGAAAGGAAACAATCGGAAAAACCTAACGAAAAAGGGAAAAGACGAGGTCATCGCAACCAAGTCCTGGATTCGGGAGTCGGTTACGCAAGGGGAAGGTATTAACACCCCTCACGTCCGTCGTACTCGACGGGATCCATGCTTGTTGTATATCTAAGGGTGCGTTTAACTATCTACGCTACAGGCTCATAGGACAAAAAGAAAAGAAAAGAGACTCGGCAGAGCTTCGCCGCTCTGTGCCTACGTATTCCCTCGTGCAATGGGAAATTCAGAGTCAACGTAGTTCGGCTAACTACGGGGAAAGGGGGGAAAGGTTGCTCGCCGAGACATCGTCGTCTCGTGCCTACGTATTCTCATCTGGTATGAGAAATCAGAGCAAACATAGTTCAGACTGACATGAAATCCACAAGTTGATTAAGTGTTTTAACCGAGTAGGTTAAACCTCCGTTCCAGCAGTTAGGGACGATGCCTGTTTGCGGTAGAACCGAAGCTTAATAACACTCTTTTTACGAAAAAAGGCTTCCAAATTAATCCCGAAGGAAAAAAGGTTTGAAGTTTTATTTGTGTTTTTTAGTGAAGTGAATTAATTCGGTTTGTGATTCACGTTACACTAAAGAATATGACATAGGAGCGAATGCGTAGCGTATCTCCCCCAAACGGGACGCACACTAAACATTCTAGACAAGCGAGAGGAGACCCGTCACTCATCATTCCCCATGTAGCTTAAGGCTCATAGCGCACAATGTTTATCACATTTATTAGATGAGTTGGAATTATTTTGAGATGAGAAAGAGAGAAACGCACTGAAGGTCTAAGGGAAACTCGACCCTAATGTTGTCATGAAAAGTGATCCTAATGTTAGGATTGAAAGGGGGAACATTTGACCTAATGTTAGCATGCATGGTTTGAGTGTTAATGTCTATCATAACCGACCTTAAACAAGGAAGATTAGATCCTAGGGGGAGCATGGCAAAGGAAGACAAAGGAAGAAGAAAGATCAAACACAAATGAAAGTGAAAATAGGGATGCAAACATGGAATGCAACACACAAGCAAAGGGAGGAACAAAGTGTGGGGTAAACACCACCACAAGCACATCTCGACCTTTATTAATGCAAGAAATAAAGATGCAAAACACAATAGGAAATGCAAATGCAAGGAGGCAAGCAAACATGAATATGCGAGCACAAAAGATGAATATCACTTTGAACGACAAACTACGAAAGTAGGCATCCAAGTGAAAAACAAATACAAGTTGACGAAATATCGATTAAACAACCAAAACAACGACATATATTCCAAAGAATTTCACTTCTAATGCATCATATTGAACTACGATGATTCGATGCGAAACGGTACTCAAACAAGCAAGAAAATCAGCAAAACAGACCCACTGGTACAGTGTTAATCGGTTAACGCTAGAGGTTAACCGATTAACCACTTAAAAATGGCTGAAAATCTGGAAATTTGTACATGTTAATCGATTAACACCAGACGTTAACCGATTAACACTTTGAAAACTTTGAAAAATTTGAATATTTGAAATGGTTAATCACGAAATGGTTGAATATTTGAAATGGTTGAATATCATGAAATGGTTAATCACGAAATGGTTGAATATTTGAAAAATTTTGAAAATTTGAATATTTGAAATGGTTGAATATCACGAAATTAAACCAGCAAATCATGGTTCAAACAACATGTAAACAGATTAACACAACCAAATCATGGATCAAACAGATCAAATTAACCAAAAGTCAATCAAAGATGAAAATCCACATGATTAAGGCAAATAAGCTAAAAACAGATTCGGATCAAGAATTTCCAACCTTCGAAGCGGAGAATTGCTTCGGTTAATGTTGATTCAACTGTAATTGAAAAAATCTAATGCTAAAAGTCCGGAATACTTTAAGATCCACACCAGTTCTTGTAGTAGCAATGAAGATCCCTCAAGATCAATCCAAAATAAGCCAAATAATCATTTCCAAAATCACTTCCAGATTCAGATCCAAATTTGCACGAAAATTGAATGAAGAAATCAATTCAATCAAGATGATGGATGGAGGTTTGAGCTCAAGAATTTATTGATTCCAAGGAAGAATCAAAGAATTCAACGAAAAAGAGCTTTGGTGAAGGTTTTGGAAGATGAACAAGTTGAGAGAGAATTGAGAGAGAATGAGATCAATTCTGAAATTGAAATGAAAAATGAGTGATTAGATGTGTGTGGTTTGGAGTGGATCACTTAAATATCACTTAGGTTTGGATCCAAATGAAAGGTTTGGAAGATGGTTTGAGAAATTTGGAATGGAGTGAGGAATGGGCATTTGGAGGGAAAATGAAATTAATCAAATTCTGAAATGATTCTAGATCCTTCCCAAGTGCAAAATTGAAATTCAAGTGATTAAAATTGGATCCCAAAATAGCTTGCATTGAAAATCCACGTGCAGAGGCAAAATCTGCACTGGTTAATCGATTAACCATATAGGTTAATCGGTTAACACCTTCAAAACTTTAGATTTGACCTGATTTTGACTTGGTTAATCGATTAACCATATGTGTTAACCGATTAACACCTTCAAAATTTTGAATTTGGCGCCTTTTGGAGGGAAATCTGCCAATTTGCCCTGTTTCAACTCTTTGGAGCTCTGTTAAGCTTCTGAATCTCGTTCTTGAATGTTGCAACTGTAAGAATGCTTGATATGAGCCTGAGTGCTGCTTCCTGAAGTTATCCTGCAAAATAAAATAAAATCGGCCGCTGGGCAAAATAAATGCCAAAGCCTCTAATGCTCGCTGTTCAGTCTTTTAGTCCTTTGCGCCAAAATGAACCTGAGTCACAAGAATGCCTTGATCCCATGCCTCGAGAATGAATGCTATGATATGAAAAAATTCAAAATGAAAAGAAACAAAAGCCAGTTAAGGTTAAAACGGCAGGGCAAAATTTAGGGTGCTACACCTTTCACTCGAACATGTTCTCCTGAGAATTCAACCAACAATCCCTTGAAGGGCTTTAGGTCTTTAGGGTCGAGATGAAATATCTCGAAGGCTTCCCAATATAATATATCCCGCAAGCTTCCCTAGTTGACTATGACTCTTTTGATCTTCCATCCTTCGCACTAGACGGCGATGACCATAAGACCGTTGTTGTAAGGATGAACACCGAATGCATCTTCTTTCGAGAAGACGAATTCCGCTTATGCTGCATTTGTACTTGTAATCTCAGAGAGGCCGTCTATACTCAGGACTCGATGTGAGTATCTTTTGTGTTGAGGGGGGGGGGGAACTGGTCTCCCTGTCCCCAGCGAATCCTCCATCTATGGTGTAAGGGTATGACGCATTGTTTTCTCTCCTTCGCCTTGTGGTGCTTCTTTGGCCTTGCCTGACCCAAGCCCCCTGACATCTTTTCGCTCATGCGGGTTACATCATTTTGCTGGATTGGAAGAGCTACCATTCAAATACTTTTTGAGGTGACCCTCATGTATTAGCCTTTCTATTTCTTTCTTTAACTGGTAGCAATCATCGATATGATGTTCTTTAACCCTGTGGAACCTGCACCACCTTTCAGGCTCGAATCCCATTTTCTCAGAGGCAGTGTCCCGATGTTATGTAAATGAAGCATCTCGCAGATATGCTCTCGGCGAGTATTCAAAGGTGTGAAACTCTCCACTGTTTTCCCCACCCATTTTAATGAGGATTTGTCCTTCAGGGCGAGGTGCTGATGCTTTTTCTTGAGGGATGAGAGCTCACGGTGAAGGGGACGCGCTCCTTGGCGTCGCGAGTCTTATTTTCAGCATTGTTTTCCTCGCCTTTAATGTAGCACTCCACCCTTCCAACTACTTCGGCGAGCGTAAGTGTCGACTTTTGAGCGATCAATTCATTGAAGTGCCATGCCTTAAGTCCGTTTTGGAACACTCCCACCCCACGAGGCGTGCTCCACACCTATGAAAACTAAAAATTGTCCTTATTAGTTTATGGAGATGCATCTCCGGATGCACCTAAAATCACACTAGCCATCATAAATCAAATATACACCCCAATTTTGCCAAAATATCGTCCTGAGATGCATCTCAAAAAATTATTTGGAGTGTCTTCGAAAATGCATCTCCATAACCCCCCTAAATTCATTTTAAGGTATTGGGTACGTGTTTATTGCACATAATAGGGGATATTTCAAAGATGAATATCTGGAAATCCCCTGAATGCTTTTTAGGCAGCAACATTGTCCTAACTTTAACAATTTTTTGCCCAACTTATATTTTAAGTCATTTTATGCCATAAATTAGAAAACACATACATTAATTGATTCAAACATATTGCACATACATTAAAAAAGTCATACATAACATTTTTTCAAAAATGTAAAAAAAAAAAAACCAAACATAAACTATGTATGCCTAATCCCCCGACTTCTCCGCCTATATTGCAAGGCATTATGGACCTCGACAAAAATGCCTTCTACAAGGACCAACTAGGAATTGCCTTCCTAAAAAAGTTCAATCTCTATGCCTAATTTCGACATATCCACAATACACCGAGAGATGTTGTGTACGTCTTAGATGTGGTAATCCCTAGCTGTTGCACCCCAAAATTTGACCAACATTTATTTGTTCATTGAATGTTTGAAAGTTGATACCTTCATCAGAAAGTTCAAGAGATCCCCAGAGAAGTGGGTTGAAACCAGGGTTGTGTGCTTCACAGTTTGAAAGTTGTGGGTGCTCCTCAGATGATTCTGAGACTTGGAGAATGAACTTGATGTTTTGAGAAAGCCTATGAGATGTCTTGATAGCCATCATGAAGCCCAGAGAGGTCATTATGCAAGAGTTCAGAGGATTCAACCATGAATGGTAGAATTAGGGTTTTGACTGGGTCAACCCTAGGATAACTGAAGATTTGGAGAGGGTTGAGACCTAATCCAAGGGCCATGAGATCATGGAATGATGCATAGAGCTTATATAAAGATGATTCCTAGACCAACTCATCATGATTGAGGAGTTTTGAGAAGTTTCAAGTTAGGGTTTCTGAGGATTGTCAGTGGAAAAACCCTAATTTGATCCCTATCTTCCAGGCGGTTTTAGCACTAGATGTGTTTGATATCTCATTTTCCCCCACAACATGAATGTTGTAGAGCTTGTTCTAAGCTTTAATTTGAGTGGTGGAAGTCCTTGATAGGAGTTACAGAGCTCAAGTTATGGTTTTGACAAATTACAGGTCAGCAGAGGTATGTGAATCTGGGTCCTTGAAGGTCACCCAACTTGCAGACAACTTTTGCCCTAGTAGGATGATTCCTATGACTTCTTGGTCAACATGAATGTTGAAGAGGATCTTCTTAGCTTTAATTTGAGTGGTAGAAGTCCTTGATTGGATTTGTGGAACTCAAGTTATGGTTTGAACAAGGCAGGGGTATTTTGGTCATTTGTCAGTTATAGGTCATTTTAGCCAATGCCTAAAACTCCTATTTCCAAGCCTCAAATGGAAAAACTCAAAACATGAAAGTTGCTCAAAATGTGATTTTAAGTCTAGAAAGAAGGTCACAAATTGTTGAAAAGGCTCATAGCACAAGATTCCATGATTGGTCAAAAATGAACTAAAAATGACTTATAACTTTGAAAAGTTGAAATTGAAAAGTGTTTTGGAAGATCTACAAATCCAAAATAGGTCATCCAATATATCATTTTGATTGGAAAAACCATTTTGAGAAGATTGGTTTAAGTAGAATTTTCATTTGAGGCTTAAAAAATGTGGTTCCTTTGGAAATTAGTTACTTGAAAAAGGAGGCAATGTTAAAAAACCCTACATAAGCAACAAATGCACTTGTTTTCACTTATCCTCATTCAATAACTCATGTAAGGAGAATTTGAGACCAAAATAACAAGGCATGGCATATGAGATGAGATAACCACTTTGGAATATCATGGAACTTTCAAGAAACTTCCACACCATTCTAGATGATTCTAGAAGCATCCAATGATTAATATTTAAAGAATGCATCAAGGAGTGTTAGAGGTTGGTGAAAGTTGGAATCAAGTCAGAGGAGAGAGAAGGAGAGATAGCCATTGAAGCCATTCCTTCAACTTGAAGCAACTCAAGAATTCTTCCATTACAAGTCTTCTCCTTCAAGAATTGTGCAAACAGAAGGTTAACCATCATCAAAGGATCATCCTGAAGGATTTGCAAGCTTGGAATCGTGCTCAAGCATCATACACCATAGTTCCTTGACAGGTTCTTTCTCCTCTCTTTTTCACCATAATTATGCATAGATGGTTTAGATTCTAGGTGTATAATTGATGTATTAGGGTAGAGGATTAATTCTAGAAAGCTAGGGCACGATCCATGATGGTTTGTAACAGGTGCATGATTCTTTAAGTTTCAAGAACTATCTGTTTAAAGAGTTTTAGGCAGTATGAATTGGTTTAGAATCATCAGGATAACATCAAGAACATCCGTGGATCATTATGCTGAAGTTTAATCTAGGTTGATATCAGTTGAAATTCATAACCGTGTTTGTACCATGATCTTCAAGGCTTCTGTTTGGATTATCCACGAGGAGTTAAGAGAAAGTGAACGTAGGGTTGTGTAGGGCTTGAGACGTAGATGATTTTCCATGTTGGAGTCGTGTGGAGCCGTGGCCTGTAGAGGGAGCTAGAGGAGCTCGAGTTTGTGCGCATGGCGTGAGGGTTCTGCAAAACCCTAGTTTAATGAAGACGATGAGGGAGCGCCGTTGGATTAAGTCCAATGTTTGACATTTTATCCCAATCTAATGGCTGAGATCGCGTCTGAAGACTGGAGGGAAGATTTGAATTTTAATCCAAACGCTGCGTTTCATTTAGAGGGCGCTGGGCCCAGTCTTCTATTCCCACCCCCCTTTATTTCTGGCCCACTATTTTTTTAACTGGCGCGTTTACTTGTTGCACCCCCACCCCTTTAATTCAATTAAATTGTTTTATTTTTCTTCTTTTATTTTTCTGATTTGTAAAATTCATTAAAAATAGTTAAAAAATGATTTTTAATTTCTTCTTTTTTCTATGAGTAGATTAAAGTGTGTAGAAAATTATAAAAATAAAATTGAGATTTTATTTTTAGGTTTAATATTTTTAGTAGATTTTCCAATTAAATAGCTTTTTAATTGTTTCATTTTGATATTTGATTTTGTAGGAATTATTTTAGGACATTCCCTTAGGGTTTTTTTACCCATTCTTTTTTATGCAATTAGATGATTAGTCATACTTCCCCATAGGATTTTTTCTAGATTTTTTAGAATTGATCTTGATTAGTTTGATTAGGGTAGACTTAGGATAGTCTAATTAGGGTTTAGAATGGTGCATAGGTGATGATTCCTTTCTTTGATTGAGTTTTATCTTGATTTTTAGGTAGAAACCTTTGTAGATGTTATGAGTAGGTGTTGAGGACCCTTATGAATATTTGTTGAATTTTTCCCCATTAGTTTAATATTTTTAGGTATTATCTGAAGATTGCCTGATGATGTGATTTGTTCAGTGGGTTATCTGTTCATCTGTGGGGTTCATTCTGAGGAATTTGATGAAGGGCTTGTGTTGCCTTGAGGATATTGATGGAGAGCATCATGAGGAGAAGCTTGTAGATCAAGATGCAGAGACCCAGAGCTTGGCTGATGCCCTGTTGGTGAGGTTTGAGAGCCTGAAGTTTGAAGGAAGTTCATGGTACTTTCCTGAGGAAGGCACTATGAATGACTTTCATTCTTCCTTCTCACCTCTTTCTTAAGTATCCAATGATGTTGGAGCCAACTTGTGAGTTTAATTTCTCCTGAGGAGGAATGTAAACTGATCACATGTTGTTGAGCCACATGGGATACAACTCCTAAGTGGAAGCCTCCTAGTACTTTCCTGAGGAAGGTCCTATGGGTCTATTCACTTAGTTCCACTAGTTGATCTAGGATTTCTTAAGTATCCAATGATGTTGGAGCCAACTTGTGAGTTTAATTTCTCCTGAGGAGGAATGTAAACTGATCACATGTTGTTGAGCCACATGGGATACAACTCCTAAGTGGAAGCCTCCTAGTACTTTCCTGAGGAAGGTCCTATGGGTCTATTCACTTAGCTCCACTAGTTCAGATAGGATTTCCTAAATATCCAGTGATGTTGGAGCCTGCTTGTGAGTTTAATCACTCCTGAGGAGGGATGTAAACTGATCACAGTGGTTGAGCCACATAGGGTATGATTCCTGAGTATACACCTCTTAGTGTTCTCCTGAGGAAGACACTATGAGCTTGCTTGCTTAGCTCCCTTTCTTTGGTAAGCTTATTCTGAAGCTTGAAGACTGGGAATGATTTCTCCTGCCTAGGGTTCTGCTTGAGAGTTTTGCTTAGGTTTGTTTAGATCCTGTGATTAGGGTTAGGGTTAGAGAATAGATGATTCTTTCTCATGTGAGTTTTGTTTGCCTGATGGTACTTCATTTCCTTTATCTGTATGATTGCAGTTTACTGTTTTGCTTGATAGCATGTTGTTGATTTTCAGTATGATTACTGTTATTTCATGACTGGCTTGAGGTCGAGACGAGCTTGTGGAGGCTGAAACCCCACACATATTTCCTCCCTCACTTGCATTGCATGCATTTTACTGTTAAAGCTGATGCTTTTGTCTGTTTCTGTGTATCATTGACATGATCCCTTAGGACTCTCATTTCTTCTGATGAAGATTTGATGATAGACTTTTAGGTTGAAACCTACGCATGACAACATCTGGGAGTTCCCTGTTCAAACCTCAACCATAGGATGAATCCATGGCATGATAACAGTAGGACTTGATAGTCTCCCTCCTAGTTGAGCCATTTTAATCCGTAGTTTCCCGAACTACGTTTGCTCTGATCTTTCATACCAGATGAAAGTACGTAGGCATAGGATGCGATATCCTAGCGAGCAACCTTCCCCCCATAACCCGTAGTTAGCCGAACTACGTTGACTCTGATTTCTCATTCTCTGATGAGAATACGTAGGCATAAAGTGCGATGCTTTACCGAGTCTTTTTCTTTTCTTTTTCAGCCAGCCTTGATAGGTAGATAGATTATAACCAACCCGTCCAAGTAAACAAGCAAGCGAGGATCCCGTCGAGTACGACGGACGTGAGGGGTGCTAATACCTTCCCCTCGCGTAACCGACTCCCGAACCCAGACAATGGTTGCGACGACCTTGTCTTACCCTTATTCGTCAGGTTTTGTCCGATCGTTTCCTTTCCCGCTCTGAGGGATAAATAACGAAAGGTGGCGACTCTTCTGTTATGCCGGCACCTTATTTTCGCGCAAGCGACAGCTGGCGACTCTGCTGGGGACGGAACCCAGAATCTGGTTCTCCGGTTCCCTATGAGAGTCAATCCTATCGTTTGTGTGTTTGCTTGTTGGGTTGCGTTTATTTATCGCATTTTTACTTCCCGCACTTTACTTCCCGCATTTTATTTCCCGCATTTTATTTCCAGTTTGATATGATTATCTGTGCTGCTGTGGGAGAGGGATGTTACTGTGAGTGAAAAGCCGGACCTGGGCTTTGAGTACACACCTAGATATAGTTGTGGAGAAGTAGTAGACGAACCTGTCTGTTGAACAGGCACAGTTCCCTACGAAAATCTGCGCTCAGACGAGATTCTTGCAGAGGTGCTCCTTTCCGGTCCTGAGGATCTGAGGGGAGTCCAGACGTGAGGATTGTCGACTCTGGGGACCGATCATTTGGAAGTCAGCTAAGAGAGGCCTCTTCATGACTTGACGATGCCACTCCTTCTGGGAATCGTATTGTCACTCATGAATGTCTGTGACGCTGACGACCGCATAGGATGCCGTACCTTTGTCCGTGGATTAGGTCCATCATACCTGTGAGTGGGGTTGGGATATTGCAGGAAACTTTGACCTCCAGACCACCTGGTTTTCTTGACAGCGAATCAGTTATGTTGGGTTCTCAGTTGCAGATATGTTCTTGATAGAGCAAGGGTTTGATCAGAGGATCTTATCATCAGGTGTTTGTTTGTTCTTGATAGAGCAGGTTCCGATCAGAGTATCGTTATCAGAGGTTTGTTCTGGATGGAGCAGATTTTTTAATGAGGTCTGAAGATCTCATCAGCGGTTGTTATTTGTTCTGGATGAAGCAGATTTTTGAGTGAGGTCTGAGGATCTCGTCAGCAGTTGTTATTTTGTTCTTGAGAGGGCAAGTTTTGAGTGAGGTTTGAAGATCTCATCAGCAGCTGTGTATTTGTTCTTGAGAGGGCAGATTCGTGATTTGGGGTCTGAAGACTTCTCCAACAGATATTCCTTGATCTTGCATCCAGGGTTTTCATTATCAGGCCTTCGTTCTTGTCAGAGCAGAATCTTGATCTCGATCCTACCAGATGGTTATTCACAACAGATCAGATCAGTGGGCTTACACCGGGGTTTCCTTCCCAGCAGTGACTGTTGACATCGAATCTCCACAGCAGCCTTGGATATATTGATGCATGCCTGCATTTTGCATTAGCTTGCATAATCATTCCATTAGCGTGTGTCTGTGAGGTTACTGTCTCCATGATTGGGCCTAGATTCTTCCCCTTATTATTATCAGCAGATGCCAGGACCGGGGAAATCTCTCAAGCACACGGACACACGCATGCATTTGCATGAAGCATTCTTGCATGACATACATTCTGTTGCTTTTCCTAACCTTTAATCTTGACAGGTTTTTCAGGTACTCAGGTTCCGAGCTGCTTTCAGGATTGATCAAAGATTCATCCACCGTTACTCGACTCGCGCCAATCAAACGAGAATCATGGACCAAGTACAATCAGATGTTCAGGAGCTTCGTGAAAGGATGGATCGTTTTATGGAGTTGATGCAAGTAGTTGCGAACGGGCAAGAGCAACTTCGTACTTTAGTTCAACCTCTCATCTCCAGGGTTGACAGCAATGGAATTCTTCACGGCGGGGCCGTACCCACTCCTCCTCCTCAAGTGGATACTCCTCAGAACGTTGTTCCTGCTGCCGGGGGCAACGGTAGTGCTAACGGCAATCTTATGAATAATCTCGGACTTAACGCGGCGGGCGCCGTCAATGGTGGTTTGGGAGCCAATGTTAATGTTGGTGCAGGAAATATGGTGGTGCCTCAACCGTGGCTGGAGGACCATCAGGACGACATTTTCTCTCAGAGAGGTGTAGAGGCTGAGTTAACTGCTGAAGCTAGACTCAGGTTCAAGGCACTGGAAGATAAAATGAGAGATATAGAAAATCAGAATACATTGGGCGTTGACATGTCCAAACTTGGGCTGATTGCTGACTTTAAAGTACCTCACAAGTTTAAGGTGCCTATCTTTGAGAAGTATAGAGGCACTACTTGTCCCCGTGTTCATCTCCGATCGTATTACAGAAAGATGTCCGCTTACTCTGATGATGAGAAGTTGCTGATGCACTTCTTTCAGGATAGTCTTTCTGGCCCATCGCTTGAATGGTATATGGGTTTGGAACCCGCTGCTGTGCGAACGTGGAAAGATCTCGCTGAAGCATTTGTTCTCCACTATCAGTATAATAGCGACTTGGCTCCCAACCGAGTTCAGCTTCAGAATCTCTCGCAGCGGAGCAATGAAAGCTTCAAGGAGTACGCCCAGCGGTGGCGTGAATTGGCTGCTCGGGTTCAACCGCCGATGGTTGAGCGTGAGTTGGTACAGATGTTCGTGGCTACTCTTCCCGGAGTCTATTATGAGAAGTTGGTTAGTGGCATGTCCGGGACATTCTCGGCCCTCATCACTTTGGGCGAGCATGTTGAAAATGGTATAAAGATCGGCAAGATTCAAGGCGAATCATCCTCATCCGGAGGAGCCAGCAAGAAACCTTATACTGGCAAGCGTCGGGAGGGCGATGCCAGTGCTGTCTCTAATGCTAGGAGAAAGGGCAAGGGCCCTCAGTCTCAGATCGCTAGCATAAACATCCCAGTTGCTCCCCCGCAGCCGCAGCAGCAGCCTCAGCAACAGAACAATCCGGGATATAAGAAATATCAGCATCGCGGTCCCCTGGCAAACCGTCATTTGGAAACTCCTCCTATGTCGTATGCCCAGCTTCTGCAGACGTTGCTTCAGCTCCAACTGGTTCAGAAAAGGACGCTAGCTCCCTTGACAGGGGCACCACCACCCGGGTACGATGCTAATGCTACTTGTGAATTTCATTCTGGGGCACCTGGCCATACAGTTGAGAATTGCAAAGCTTTTAAGCATAAGGTCCAGGACATGATTGACGCCAAGATAATAAATTTTTCTGACAACGTGCCCAACGTCACCAAGAATCCGATGCCTCATCACAGGGGGGGCGGAGTAAATGCTGTTATCACTGAAGAGAATTCAGACCTGCTGACTGATGTCGGGGATTTGAAGACGCCATTGAGCTTTGTTAAGGCTAAGCTGCTGAAGAAAGGTTTCTTTCCCGGATGTGGGGAATTTTGTATGGCATGTGCTACACTTCCTGACGGGTGTGAGCAGTTGAGTGAAGGTATCCAGAGTCTGATGACCGAGGGTATTTTACAGTTTAGTCGAAGCATTGAGAATGCGTCAGGGGAAGTCGTGCTGAAGCAGGCGGACGAAGTTGCTACTATCACCATTCCTCGCCACCCTATCACCATTTCTGCACCTCGTCCTCCTACTATCACCATCACCAGGGCTGGACCAATCCCGTTCGAGAGTACCAATGCCGTGCCATGGCATTACGGCGCTGAAGTGTATTGTAATGGCCAGAAGGTAGAGATTGAGCCGCCCAGATCGACTGCGCAGAATCTTGCTGAGGCCAGTGGTATCACCAGAAGTGGCAGAGTGTTCGCGCCGGCAGAGGGTGCGGCAGAGAAGGTAGTCAGGGCTGATGCTGCTGATAAGGGCAAAGGTAAAGCTGTTGAGGAGGTTCCTGCAGGGGCAGAAAAAGACTTGTTGGTTAAAGACGCAGAAGAGTTCATGCGACTGATCAGGAAAAGTGACTACAAGATTGTAGATCATCTTCACCAGACTCCGTCAAAGATCTCGATTCTCAACCTGTTGCTGTGTTCTGAAGCACACCGCAACGCATTGCTGAAAGTATTGAATGCTGCATACGTGCCGCAGGAGATATCGGTTAATCAACTTGAGGAAGTAGTAGCTCATGTCAACGCTGGTAATGGGCTGGGTTTTACAGATTTGGAGCTGACGCCCAAGGGAAGAGACCACAACCATGCCTTGCACGTCTCGATAGAGTGCAGAGGCACGATTATGTCACATGTCCTAGTAGATACGGGCTCCTCGCTGAACGTGCTTCCGAAGAAAGCACTAATGAAGTTGGATACCCGGGGACTGCTATGCACGCCCAGTGATCTGGTCGTAAAGGCTTTTGACGGAACCAAACGCCACGTCTTTGGAGAATTGACCCTGCCAATTCAGGTTGGACCAGAGACGTTTAATGCAGTGTTCTATATTATGGATATCATGCCCGCCTATAGTTGCCTCTTAGGTCGGCCGTGGATTCATTCTGCTGGTGCCGTGACGTCCACGTTGCATCAGAAGCTTAAATATGCTGTTGGGGGCAGCATAGTGACAGTTTGCGGAGAGGAGGACATCATGGTAAGCCACCTGTCGTCCTTCAAGTATGTCGAAATGGATGGCGAGATCCATGAGACTCTTTGCCAGGCGTTTGAGACCGTCAAGGTGAAGGAAGTAGCTCCCATTGTTGCGGAGAAGCAAGAGGTGAACCTCTCTTCGTTTAAGGAAGCTAGAGCCGTTGTCGAAGCTGGTTCTACCCCAGGCTGGGGGCACGTTTTGGATATACCATTCAAACAGGATAAGTTTGGATTGGGATATTCTCCTGAAGCTGAAGCTTCAACTTCTTCTGGTAGCTCATCTCGTGGAAAGGGGCCGATCCTATTCACCAAAGGAGGAGTAATATTCGAAAGTGTCAACGCAGCGTCAGAGGACAGCGGGGACAGTGACTGTGATCTTGATGCCTGGATTCAACCGAGCAAGCCAGGCGAGCGCCTTCACAACTGGACCATCAAGGAGATTATCGAGCTGACAAGTGAAGAGTAATGATTTGCTTTTTACAATCTTTTGTACAACCCTATGTCCTGCCCGGGGCATAGTGGTTTTACTGTCAGGGCCTTGTTGGATTATGTGTATACATTTTATCAATAAATAAAAAGGCGTTTTCTTCGTAATCAAATATTGTGTTCTCTGTTATTCATATTTTATGTTTGTTTTGAAAAACAGCAAAATGGCAACGAGGTTCGTGCTAACCTGCATATTCCTGCTTTAAACTTAACCCTTGTTATTGCAGGATCCACGTAACAGACGACATCAACTCTGGACCCTCTACGGCTCACTACGACTTTGATTGCCCGATCTATCAAGCCGAGGATGAGATTGATGAAGACGAAGACCTTCCGGAGGAATTGGCCCGCTTGTTGAAACAAGAGGAGAAGGTTATTCTGCCTCATGAAGAGGAGATTGAGATCATAAATCTGGGTTCTGAGGAGCTTATCAGGAATGTCAGAGTAGGGGCTGCGCTGCAGAGCGATGTCAAGCATAGACTGGTCGAGATGCTTCGAGAGTATAGTGACGTCTTTGCTTGGTCATATGAGGATATGCCTGGACTTGACACCGATATCGTGGTTCATCGCTTGCCGTTGCGAGAAGATTGCCCTCCAGTCAAGCAGAAGCTCAGGAGGACGAGACCAGACATGGCTGTGAAAATCAAAGAAGAGGTCCAGAAGCAGTTGGACGCAGGATTTCTAGCCGTTACCACTTACCCTCCGTGGGTCGCCAACATAGTGCCTGTACCGAAGAAGGACGGTAAGGTACGCATGTGCGTCGATTATCGGGATTTGAATAGGGCGAGCCCTAAGGATGATTTCCCGTTGCCTCATATCGATGTGTTGGTCGACAATACAGCCCAGTTTTCCGTGTTTTCGTTCATGGATGGCTTCTCCGGTTACAATCAGATTAAGATGGCGCCGGAGGACATGGAGAAAACAACGTTTATTACCCCCTGGGGCACGTTTTGCTACAAGGTAATGCCCTTCGGTCTGAAGAACGCAGGGGCCACTTACCAGCGAGCAATGGTAACTTTGTTTCATGATATGATTCATCATGAGATCGAGGTCTATGTTGATGACATGATTGCAAAGTCCCAAACGGAGGATGAGCATCTGGTCAATTTGCTGAAGCTGTTTGAAAGGCTTAGGAAGTTCAGGCTGAGGCTGAATCCTAACAAGTGCACTTTCGGAGTGCGATCCGGAAAGTTATTGGGGTTTATCGTTAGTGAACGAGGTATTGAAGTTGATCCTGCAAAAATAAAAGCTATCCAAGAAATGCCAGCGCCGAGAACAGAAAAAGAAGTTCGTGGTTTCTTGGGCCGAATAAACTACATTGCGAGGTTTATCTCCCAGCTCACGGCCACTTGTGAACCGATGTTCAAGTTGTTAAAGAAAAATCAGGCGATTACTTGGAATGAAGACTGCCAGAAGGCATTCGATAAGATAAAGCAGTATCTTCAAGAACCTCCGATCTTGATACCCCCAGTGGCTGGACGGCCATTAATCATGTACTTGACAGTTCTTGAGAATAGTATGGGGTGTGTTCTCGGTCAGCACGACGAGACGGGCAGAAAAGAGCATGCCATTTATTATTTGAGTAAAAAGTTCACTGAGTGTGAATCTCGATACTCGATGCTGGAGAAGACGTGTTGTGCATTAGCTTGGGCTGCCAAACGTCTACGACAGTATATGCTCAACCACACCACTATGCTAATTTCGAAGATGGATCCGATCAAGTACGTCTTCGAGAAGCAGGCTCTTTCGGGCAGGATTGCCAGATGGCAAATGGTGTTAACAGAATATGATATTCAGTACGTCTCTCAGAAAGCCATCAAAGGGAGCGTATTGTCTGATTACCTTGCCGAACAGCCAATCGAAGACTATCAGCCGATGAAGTTCGAGTTCCCTGATGAGGACATTATGTTTCTCAAAGCAAAGGATTGCGAAGAGCCATTGCCCGACGAGGGGCCGGATAGGAAGTCTCAGTGGAAGTTGATATTCGACGGAGCAGTCAATTCCTATGGAAGTGGTATCGGGGCTATCATCACGACTCCTCACGGATCCCACATCCCGTTTACTGCGAGACTGACGTTTCCAGTTACCAACAACGAAGCCGAGTATGAAGCGTGTATTATGGGTCTAGAAGAGGCAATTGATTTGAGAATCAAGAATCTAGACATATATGGTGACTCAGCGCTTGTAATCAATCAGATCAAAGGGGAGTGGGAAACTCGTCAACCGAATCTAGTGCCGTACATGAATTACGCCAGAAGGCTGCTTCCGTTCTTCGATCGAGTAGAACTTCATCATGTACCACGGGCTGAAAATCAAATGGCTGATGCTTTAGCCACGTTGGCTTCTATGTATAAGGTCAATCTTTGGAATGAGGCTCCAAGCATTGTCCTTTCGCGTCTTGACAGACCAGCATATGTGTTCGCAATCGAGGATGCCACTGACGGCAAGCCATGGTTCCACGACATCCAGACCTTCCTTATGACTAAGGAGTATCCTGCGGGTGCGTCTACCCAGGATAAGAAGACTCTGAGGAGGCTATCTGGAAACTTTTACCTCAATCCTGATGGAGTGCTGTATAAGAGAAACCACGATCTCGTGCTACTCAGATGTGTAGATGAGAAAGAGGCCAGTATGCTCATGGAGGAAGTCCATGAGGGCACATTTGGTACGCACGCCGGCGGGCATGCCATGACGAGAAAGATCCTGAGAGCAGGATATTACTGGTTGACTATGGAGTCGGATTGCTTCAGATTCGCGAGGAAATGTCATAAATGCCAGATTTATGCTGATAGAGTTCATGTGCCGCCGTGCCCATTGAATGTCATGTCCTCCCCTTGGCCGTTCTCCATGTGGGGCATCGACATGATAGGCAAGATCGAGCCCACCGCATCTAATGGTCATCGTTTCATTCTGGTAGCTATCGACTACTTCACCAAGTGGGTGGAGGCAGCCTCGTACGCTAATGTGACCAAGCAGGTGGTAGCTAAGTTCATAAAGAGGGACATCATCTGTCGCTATGGAATTCCCGAGCGAATCATTACTGACAATGGTTCGAATTTGAATAATAAGATGATGAAGGAGCTGTGCCAGAGCTTCAAGATTGAACACCACAACTCATCTCCTTATCGGCCGAAGATGAATGGCGCCGTTGAAGCGGCCAATAAGAACATCAAGAAGATTGTTCAGAAGATGGTTGTGACGTATAAAGATTGGCACGAGATGCTGCCGTTTGCCTTGCATGGTTACCGTACGACGGTGCGTACGTCGACCAGGGCAACTCCTTTCTCCTTGGTGTACGGTATGGAAGCTGTCCTACCGCTAGAAGTGGAGATTCCCTCTTTGCGAGTTTTGGTTGATGTGAAACTGGATGAGGCAGAATGGGTGACGAATCGCCTGAACCAGCTCAGCCTGATGGACGAGAAGAGGTTAGCATCGATTGCATTTGGTCGCCTGTACCAAAGCCGAATGAAGAAAGCTTATGATAAGAAGGTGCGTCCTCGAAGCTTTCAGACGGGTGATCTCGTCCTGAAGAAGATTCTTCCACCACACTCCGATCACCGGGGCAAGTGGACTCCGAATTACGAAGGGCCGTATGTCGTCAGCAAGGTCTTCTCGGGAGGAGCTTTGCTGTTATCCACGATGGATGGTGAAGATTTTGCATCCCCGGTGAACGCGGACGCAGTTAAAAAATACTTTGCTTGAAAGCGACCCGCTGGACAAAAAAAGAGAGTCCAGGCAAAAAAGGGGCATCCCGGCGAACCAAAAACAGAATAAAAGGTTCGGGCAAAAATTAGGGATATATTAAAAAAATGTACACCCGCGAAGTCGAAAACCTACACTGGGCGGCTTCGGCAAAAAAGGGTATCCCGGTGAACTGAAAACCCGAAAGGGCGGTTCACGCAAAAGTTAGGGATTTAAATAAGCAAATGACTGCGTTCCGCGTATGGACTTTCATTGTTTAGTGGTTCGGAAGACCTGAGGGCCGTTTATCTGAATCAATCTCTTCCAAAGCTGAAGCGTCGGAGAAGTATCGAAGTCGAGTGGGTCTTAGAGGGATCAACTCATGGTGTTCGTCTACGCCTCGATTGCCGACATTTGTATATACTGATGTATATTTATGTTTTCTTTTTTTTGCGCGGCTTCCTCATTTCAGGAGCTTGCCTCTGTTGTAAAACATTTTTGCCCATTCAGGGGTTCACCATCAATAAAATGCACATTATTCAGCAATTCCACTTGTCTGTTTTGCATTTATCTGTTTTGTTTGCGAATGATAACGCCAATGTGTTTTTTGATAAAATGCGCATACATAAACCTGCGGGCCTAAGCCTATTGATTGTCGAAACAATTAATTAATTGAACGTTGTCGCGAGATAATAACCCTGATAGGCCCCTTTGAGGAGGGTATCTTGTCTGTTTGTTTGTGTCGTTGCAGGCATAGCACCCGTCAGAAGATGTGTCGTGCGTATCCCCGAAGCAGGATGAGTCCTCCTTCTTCAGCAGAGTTCAGTGATCTCTCCTCCGCGGAATCAGAATCAGATAGTGAGCATTGATATGTCTTCCCCAGGTAGAGGTGATTCTCTTCCCCCAAGCAGACGCATCCTGAAGGAACGTCACCTCATCAGCTGAGTTAAGCGCCGAAGAATGATTGAGTACCGTAGCTCGTCTTTCCCCAGCACCGGGTCACAAGTGCAGAGTTCATAGAAGTGTTCGGGAGCTGAAGCTCGTGTTTCCCCAGTAAAGTCGCTGAAGCAGGATTTTCCCCCGCACCGGGTCACAAGTGCAGGTTTCGCAGGAAGCTAGTCGTATACCGAAGTATGCAGTAACTGATAGTGCCAGACTGAAGTCTCCAGTGGAATTGAGATTCCGCACCAGAGCCGTATTCTCTCCTGAAGTTCGATGATTCCTTCTTCCCCAGTAGAGTGTTGGAACAGCTAATGTTGTATTCCCTTGCAGAGTTGTACTCTCCCCCGAAGTCAAATGATTCTTTCTTCCCCAGCAGAATTGAAATTCCCCATCAGAGTCGTACTCTTCAGTGAAGTAGAATGATTTCTCTCCCCGGCTGAGTCCGCAGAAAAGCAGAATCCTTGGAAGTTGATCAGATCATGATCAATTCTCCCCAGCAGAGCATGGAGCAGCCAATGCTGTATTTCCCCCAGAGTCGTACTCTATCCAGCGAAGCAGAACGATTTCTCCTTCCTCAGCCGAGTTTGCAGATGCCCAAGAGAGCCGAGTCCTTGGAAGTTGATCGGATCATGATTGGTTTCTCCCCGGTGGGGTGTTGAGCAGCTGAAGTTGGCTCCCCACAGAGCGGTCATCCCCAGAAGAGTAGCCGAGACGGCCGCACAGTTCATTCTCGCGATTGATATCAGCAGATCCAAGTGCTCGTAGAGCTTCGTTCCCCTGCAGCAGTCAGCTGAAGTTGTTCCCCTGCAGCAGTTCGCGGAAGATTGATTCCCCAGACAGAGCCTAATTGATATTGGCGTGTTCACATTCTCCTCAGCAGGATGATTCCTCTACCTGAGTGGTTCTCTCTCCTTGACAGGAGGATTCCCCCCTCGGCATTTATTTTGCTGACGGGATCGTATCATTGTGCATGACTGCATAGCATTCAACACTGCATGGCATTATGCATGATTGCATAGCACTGAGCATGATTGCATGGCATTTAGCATAAATACATATCATTCCCACCGTGTGGGGCATAGCGCAGAAGCATATGCATCATAAGCATGACCTAGGTCATCATCATCCTTGTTGAACAGGTGTAATACCAAAAGACCAGTTACTCGGGACGATTCCTGATGTTCTCCCCAGCAAGGTCGCTCTCTTAAGATGATTCTAAAAGACCCCGGTGGGATCCCCGCAGTCGCTCACTCAAGATGATTTTTGAGACCCCCAGCGGAGCCTTCAGTTCGAGATGATTCTCAAATCCCTCAGCAGAGCCGTTTGCTTAAGATGACTCTTAAGACCTCAGTACAGTTTCCCGAGCTGTTTGCTTAAGATGATTCTTGAGCTCCCCAGTAGCGTCCGCAGCAAGAGTTGCCCAGGAAGATTTCTGGAACCCCCAACGGAGTGGAGGGCTTTTCCCCAGCAGGTGGTTGGCACTTCCCCAGCAGCAAGCAGGTAGATTGATATCCCCAGCCGAGCACAGTCATGATTGGCAGATGGAATGTTTCCCCAGGCGGATCCCGAAGGATGGTCCAGCAAGCTGAAGTTTGTTTATCCCCGTGAGTTTGAGGATTGAATGACATGAGTGTCTTGTAGCCCGAAGGCTATGTTCCCTAGAAGGGTCGTTCCCCCAGAAAGCCGTTCAGAGCATCTGTCGCTTTCCCCGTGCAGAAGTACTAGCTCTCCCTCAGTAAAGTTGGTAGGAATCGTCTGAGTGTGCTCTTTCGTTTTTCTCCAGCAGTTGTTGAAGTCGTTTGGGTGAACTCTCTCGTCTTTCTGCAGCAGAGTCTACAAGGTTGTTCGGGTGAACCCTTCTTCCTTTTCCCCAGTGAGTCGTCAGGATTATTTGGGTGAACCCTCATTCCTCTCTCCTCAACAGAGTTGTTAACGTGATGATTATGTCCGGTGACCCGACATGTTTGCTTTTAATTAGCAATGATTTGACAGGATGTCAAGTGAGTAGCAGCATGATATGTCTGCTCCAATAACGATGTCTAATCTGAGGATGGATTTCGTAAGCGCCCGAAGGCGATATCGGAAGGATCCGGTGAGTCCAGATTTCCGTGTTGAAGAATCAACAGGTAGCTGAAGACAAGGTTCCAGGGTTGTAGATACAACAGAGTGATCCGTGTGAGTCTGAAGACCAGGTCAGTTATCCTGAGGTGATGATTGATCGCGATCAAGTGAATGATACGTCTTCTGATTGAAGTCGAAGATGTTTCTCCAGCTGAAGCGGAGTTTTGCCTGTAGGCAAAGTGTTTGAATCCCCGTGGAGTCATGAATGGCTCAGGATACCATTTCTCTGACTAAAGTCACAGATTTCTTATGCTGAAGCAAAGGTGCCTGAAGGCAAGGTTATCCCCCAAGGTCGTGAAGGACCTAGGATTCATTATTCGGGCTGAAGGCCGAAGTATATCCCTGACTGAAGTCTCGGATGCTCTATAGCAGAGGTGGAGTTGCCTGAAGGCAGATTCATGTATCCTTGAAGGGCAAGGATCACTTTCTTCAGACTGAAGTCGAAGATACCTCCTGCAGAGTTGCCATCCTTGGAGGCCAAGGATGCTTATCTTCAGAAGTACTTGAAGATCTTTGCTAGCTGAAGCTGGAAGCGGCCAGGGGCCAGGGTTTCATCTATCTTCATAAGTGCTTGAAGATCTTTTCTAGCTGAAGTTGGAAGTGGCCAGGGGCCAGGGTTTCATATGTCTTTAATGTTGAAGTTCTACGGCAGGCAGTGTGCAGCAGTATTCCGATGTTCGTTATGGTTCTGAGGGTGAACCCCAGATCAAAGTGTGATCGGTTAAGTCTCTCATTCCCAGCGGAGTAGCTTCAAATACGCAAGTATACCTTTTGTTCCAGGGGTGAACCCCAGGTCAGAGTTGTTCAGTGTTGTATTTTCTCCAGCGGCAACGCGGGGTATTTTGTTTAGATCCGACGGCGAGGTCAGATTATGTTTGTTTCCGGCAGCAAGGTTGGATGTTTGTTTGACGGCAATATCAGACTCCTTTAAATCCCCAACAGAGATGATGTTTGAACGACGGCAATGTCGAGTGTCTCTCAGATTATGTTTGTTTCCGGCGGCGATGTCAGATCAGTATTTCTCCAGCTAGTTGTTGAGCGGCTAGTGTTGCAGTATTCAAAGGTTTGTTCCCCGCAGAGTACCGTGTGCTTGTGCAGTTGGCAAATTTTCGGGTTTACCGGTATTCAACCGTCTCGCACCTTGATTGGTTGAGAGCCGTTCGCTTCTCACCCAGTCAGGTTCAAGCCGTTTGAATAGGGGCAGCTGTTGCACCCCAAAATTTGACCAACATTTATTTGTTCATTGAATGTTTGAAAGTTGATACCTTCATCAGAAAGTTCAAGAGATCCCCAGAGAAGTGGGTTGAAACCAGGGTTGTGTGCTTCACAGTTTGAAAGTTGTGGGTGCTCCTCAGATGATTCTGAGACTTGGAGAATGAACTTGATGTTTTGAGAAAGCCTATGAGATGTCTTGATAGCCATCATGAAGCCCAGAGAGGTCATTATGCAAGAGTTCAGAGGATTCAACCATGAATGGTAGAATTAGGGTTTTGACTGGGTCAACCCTAGGATAACTGAAGATTTGGAGAGGGTTGAGACCTAATCCAAGGGCCATGAGATCATGGAATGATGCATAGAGCTTATATAAAGATGATTCCTAGACCAACTCATCATGATTGAGGAGTTTTGAGAAGTTTCAAGTTAGGGTTTCTGAGGATTGTCAGTGGAAAAACCCTAATTTGATCCCTATCTTCCAGGCGGTTTTAGCACTAGATGTGTTTGATATCTCATTTTCCCCCACAACATGAATGTTGTAGAGCTTGTTCTAAGCTTTAATTTGAGTGGTGGAAGTCCTTGATAGGAGTTACAGAGCTCAAGTTATGGTTTTGACAAATTACAGGTCAGCAGAGGTATGTGAATCTGGGTCCTTGAAGGTCACCCAACTTGCAGACAACTTTTGCCCTAGTAGGATGATTCCTATGACTTCTTGGTCAACATGAATGTTGAAGAGGATCTTCTTAGCTTTAATTTGAGTGGTAGAAGTCCTTGATTGGATTTGTGGAACTCAAGTTATGGTTTGAACAAGGCAGGGGTATTTTGGTCATTTGTCAGTTATAGGTCATTTTAGCCAATGCCTAAAACTCCTATTTCCAAGCCTCAAATGGAAAAACTCAAAACATGAAAGTTGCTCAAAATGTGATTTTAAGTCTAGAAAGAAGGTCACAAATTGTTGAAAAGGCTCATAGCACAAGATTCCATGATTGGTCAAAAATGAACTAAAAATGACTTATAACTTTGAAAAGTTGAAATTGAAAAGTGTTTTGGAAGATCTACAAATCCAAAATAGGTCATCCAATATATCATTTTGATTGGAAAAACCATTTTGAGAAGATTGGTTTAAGTAGAATTTTCATTTGAGGCTTAAAAAATGTGGTTCCTTTGGAAATTAGTTACTTGAAAAAGGAGGCAATGTTAAAAAACCCTACATAAGCAACAAATGCACTTGTTTTCACTTATCCTCATTCAATAACTCATGTAAGGAGAATTTGAGACCAAAATAACAAGGCATGGCATATGAGATGAGATAACCACTTTGGAATATCATGGAACTTTCAAGAAACTTCCACACCATTCTAGATGATTCTAGAAGCATCCAATGATTAATATTTAAAGAATGCATCAAGGAGTGTTAGAGGTTGGTGAAAGTTGGAATCAAGTCAGAGGAGAGAGAAGGAGAGATAGCCATTGAAGCCATTCCTTCAACTTGAAGCAACTCAAGAATTCTTCCATTACAAGTCTTCTCCTTCAAGAATTGTGCAAACAGAAGGTTAACCATCATCAAAGGATCATCCTGAAGGATTTGCAAGCTTGGAATCGTGCTCAAGCATCATACACCATAGTTCCTTGACAGGTTCTTTCTCCTCTCTTTTTCACCATAATTATGCATAGATGGTTTAGATTCTAGGTGTATAATTGATGTATTAGGGTAGAGGATTAATTCTAGAAAGCTAGGGCACGATCCATGATGGTTTGTAACAGGTGCATGATTCTTTAAGTTTCAAGAACTATCTGTTTAAAGAGTTTTAGGCAGTATGAATTGGTTTAGAATCATCAGGATAACATCAAGAACATCCGTGGATCATTATGCTGAAGTTTAATCTAGGTTGATATCAGTTGAAATTCATAACCGTGTTTGTACCATGATCTTCAAGGCTTCTGTTTGGATTATCCACGAGGAGTTAAGAGAAAGTGAACGTAGGGTTGTGTAGGGCTTGAGACGTAGATGATTTTCCATGTTGGAGTCGTGTGGAGCCGTGGCCTGTAGAGGGAGCTAGAGGAGCTCGAGTTTGTGCGCATGGCGTGAGGGTTCTGCAAAACCCTAGTTTAATGAAGACGATGAGGGAGCGCCGTTGGATTAAGTCCAATGTTTGACATTTTATCCCAATCTAATGGCTGAGATCGCGTCTGAAGACTGGAGGGAAGATTTGAATTTTAATCCAAACGCTGCGTTTCATTTAGAGGGCGCTGGGCCCAGTCTTCTATTCCCACCCCCCTTTATTTCTGGCCCACTATTTTTTTAACTGGCGCGTTTACTTGTTGCACCCCCACCCCTTTAATTCAATTAAATTGTTTTATTTTTCTTCTTTTATTTTTCTGATTTGTAAAATTCATTAAAAATAGTTAAAAAATGATTTTTAATTTCTTCTTTTTTCTATGAGTAGATTAAAGTGTGTAGAAAATTATAAAAATAAAATTGAGATTTTATTTTTAGGTTTAATATTTTTAGTAGATTTTCCAATTAAATAGCTTTTTAATTGTTTCATTTTGATATTTGATTTTGTAGGAATTATTTTAGGACATTCCCTTAGGGTTTTTTTACCCATTCTTTTTTATGCAATTAGATGATTAGTCATACTTCCCCATAGGATTTTTTCTAGATTTTTTAGAATTGATCTTGATTAGTTTGATTAGGGTAGACTTAGGATAGTCTAATTAGGGTTTAGAATGGTGCATAGGTGATGATTCCTTTCTTTGATTGAGTTTTATCTTGATTTTTAGGTAGAAACCTTTGTAGATGTTATGAGTAGGTGTTGAGGACCCTTATGAATATTTGTTGAATTTTTCCCCATTAGTTTAATATTTTTAGGTATTATCTGAAGATTGCCTGATGATGTGATTTGTTCAGTGGGTTATCTGTTCATCTGTGGGGTTCATTCTGAGGAATTTGATGAAGGGCTTGTGTTGCCTTGAGGATATTGATGGAGAGCATCATGAGGAGAAGCTTGTAGATCAAGATGCAGAGACCCAGAGCTTGGCTGATGCCCTGTTGGTGAGGTTTGAGAGCCTGAAGTTTGAAGGAAGTTCATGGTACTTTCCTGAGGAAGGCACTATGAATGACTTTCATTCTTCCTTCTCACCTCTTTCTTAAGTATCCAATGATGTTGGAGCCAACTTGTGAGTTTAATTTCTCCTGAGGAGGAATGTAAACTGATCACATGTTGTTGAGCCACATGGGATACAACTCCTAAGTGGAAGCCTCCTAGTACTTTCCTGAGGAAGGTCCTATGGGTCTATTCACTTAGTTCCACTAGTTGATCTAGGATTTCTTAAGTATCCAATGATGTTGGAGCCAACTTGTGAGTTTAATTTCTCCTGAGGAGGAATGTAAACTGATCACATGTTGTTGAGCCACATGGGATACAACTCCTAAGTGGAAGCCTCCTAGTACTTTCCTGAGGAAGGTCCTATGGGTCTATTCACTTAGCTCCACTAGTTCAGATAGGATTTCCTAAATATCCAGTGATGTTGGAGCCTGCTTGTGAGTTTAATCACTCCTGAGGAGGGATGTAAACTGATCACAGTGGTTGAGCCACATAGGGTATGATTCCTGAGTATACACCTCTTAGTGTTCTCCTGAGGAAGACACTATGAGCTTGCTTGCTTAGCTCCCTTTCTTTGGTAAGCTTATTCTGAAGCTTGAAGACTGGGAATGATTTCTCCTGCCTAGGGTTCTGCTTGAGAGTTTTGCTTAGGTTTGTTTAGATCCTGTGATTAGGGTTAGGGTTAGAGAATAGATGATTCTTTCTCATGTGAGTTTTGTTTGCCTGATGGTACTTCATTTCCTTTATCTGTATGATTGCAGTTTACTGTTTTGCTTGATAGCATGTTGTTGATTTTCAGTATGATTACTGTTATTTCATGACTGGCTTGAGGTCGAGACGAGCTTGTGGAGGCTGAAACCCCACACATATTTCCTCCCTCACTTGCATTGCATGCATTTTACTGTTAAAGCTGATGCTTTTGTCTGTTTCTGTGTATCATTGACATGATCCCTTAGGACTCTCATTTCTTCTGATGAAGATTTGATGATAGACTTTTAGGTTGAAACCTACGCATGACAACATCTGGGAGTTCCCTGTTCAAACCTCAACCATAGGATGAATCCATGGCATGATAACAGTAGGACTTGATAGTCTCCCTCCTAGTTGAGCCATTTTAATCCGTAGTTTCCCGAACTACGTTTGCTCTGATCTTTCATACCAGATGAAAGTACGTAGGCATAGGATGCGATATCCTAGCGAGCAACCTTCCCCCCATAACCCGTAGTTAGCCGAACTACGTTGACTCTGATTTCTCATTCTCTGATGAGAATACGTAGGCATAAAGTGCGATGCTTTACCGAGTCTTTTTCTTTTCTTTTTCAGCCAGCCTTGATAGGTAGATAGATTATAACCAACCCGTCCAAGTAAACAAGCAAGCGAGGATCCCGTCGAGTACGACGGACGTGAGGGGTGCTAATACCTTCCCCTCGCGTAACCGACTCCCGAACCCAGACAATGGTTGCGACGACCTTGTCTTACCCTTATTCGTCAGGTTTTGTCCGATCGTTTCCTTTCCCGCTCTGAGGGATAAATAACGAAAGGTGGCGACTCTTCTGTTATGCCGGCACCTTATTTTCGCGCAAGCGACACTAGCCTCAGGTACCTCCTGATTATAAATGTTAGATAGTCTTCTAGGAGCGTCTGAGGTCATGATAGGATGTGACACCCTATATAACCATGTCACTTATTCGTCTGCATAAGTCCAATGTACAGGAGCTGACACCTTGCGATAGTCTTCTGGTACCAAATGATGCTTGGAATCTTCAAGTATGACATTAAGATCTCTATGCTGGACACTGGGAGGAGCAAACTCTGAGGGGTGTCTCAAAATAACCTGTAAATACCCAAACTAGTGTATCACTCGCTCAGGCATATGCAAATACATCATACGTGACCCACAAACCAATCATCCGGAGTATAACAAAATGATGTCTAATTGACGTGTTTGGCGGTGACTGCTGTATAGGTAGAAGGCAATGTCGTTTCTACATGACAATCAATATACAACTAGAAGACTCGATCACTTGATTTCCTCTAAGCGGGCAAAGACGCAATCACATGACCATTCCTCAGTGTAGTCAGACATAGGTTCCCACCAAGAGATGCGAGTAAAGTGGGAGATAATCCATCCCTAAAAATGGTTGTAACAAAAGAGTTATGAAATTATTAGTAATAGTAAATTACTATAAGCGGCGTACAACTTCCAGTCATCTGCTTTGTCTTTCAAAGACAACCCTCGCACAACTTCGAATACAAGTATACCAAACAGGCGGCCTATAGTTGTACTCGTGAATCATTGTCAAGTTGATGGAATATTTAAGGTGGACCACATCGACATAGGTTGCACTTTTATCCACAAACATGGACGTGCCAACCAGGAACAAGAGGTAACACCTCAGTGCACATTGTCGATGGTACTCAACCTGCATATCATCACTATCGACATCCGCAACCATTTGCAGGCGGTCTGTATAAAGTTCTTCCAAAACTTTAATTCTAGCATGATCACCTATGGTGTCAGCTACATCAGTTGTAGAAATTTGATCAAATGGAGTTTGTAAATGACTTTGCACCAAAAGAGCTCAAATGAGATTTTTTTTAGTGTTTGCAGAAAATGAAGGAGAAAAAATGAAGAGTCTGACGCGAGTATATGAAACAAACGCGTCTGAAGATGCATCTCTGAAAAAATCACTAAATTTTAAATTAAGAGTATTTACATATATGCATCTTGAGATCTATCCTAATATTAATATACAGATATATTTTCTAATCCACCCTAATTTGCTACACAGATGTATTTTAGACTAAATTTTAATAAAATAAGAGTTTTCAGCAAATCGGATTGACGAGTGGATAAAAAAATAGTTCCGAAAACCCAAAGACAACTTTGACCTTTCACATTGGTGGAGTAGCACCCCATGGATCTACATAGCAAATATTGTTGAATAACCCATTGCTGCCTAAGGTCAAAATTCGAAATTTTGATAATCTATTAGTGCCACTTTTTTACCGCCTCAAACAAACCCTAATTTCATTCCTCATTCTTTTAATTCCGATATTCAATTTCAATCGGGAATAGAGTGAAGCAAAGAGTGTTAAACAAAAAATTGATTAAAAAAATGGTGTTTTGTGATTACTGTTTGACAGACATTGCTGGGGAGATAATCGACGATGGTTACTTGTGAGTAACTTTTGATGCTTTCATAATCATCCTTTTTTTTTTCTTTTATGCAAAGTTTTTGTAATTGGTTTTTCTTTTTTGTATGATTATTGTATTGGATTATGAATAAGCTAGTTGTTATTTGAATTTTGACAGATGTTGTGGAGATTGTGGGAAAGTGTTGGAAGATCACCATTTTTCTCAGAAAACAGGGTTAACAGTGTTTTGTGATCACTGTTGTAAAAACGTTTCTTGTATTCAACTCGATGATGATCCCTTGTGAGTAACTTTTATGCTTTCATAATGATCTTTTTCACTTTTATGTTAACTTGAAGAGTTGTTTTTTTTTTAGTATGATTACTGGATTATTGATAAGCTAATGGTTTGTTGCCAGATTCTGTGGAGATTGTGGGATGTTGTTGGAAGATAGCTTTTTAGTTGTGGAGTCACGCCGTGTGAGAACTGTTGCTAAGAAGGTAAGAACTAGGGTTTGGATAGTGAAAGAGTTTGGAAGTAGTTAATTTGTGATAGCAAAGAGTTTTGTTTAAAGCCGTGTTTGGATTTATGGTACATTTGCTTGGAAGATCATAATTGAGATTGAATTGAATGAAGTTGGATGGGTTTCAATTCACCATTTACTCTAATTTTATAATATATTACATTTTAGGGGTTTGATTGGAATGATTGAGAGCAATGTAGTCAAGCACGAGGTCTAGTAGGATCAGTCGGCTTGTAAAAGATCGTAAAACTCGGATCGTTAGCACTATACTTAAGATCCTACAGAAGGAAAAAATGGTAGTTTCATATATACACTCACATACACAAAAACATGAAAATTACAATACTGGACCAACATGTTTTTCATACGATCTTGATTCAAAAAGCTTGATTTTGACCATACCGGCGGCGGAATCGATCTTTCTCTAATCGTAGCACTCTCAAACACCCTTAGCACATAAGATCTTACGATCCAGCACTCAATCTTGACTACAATGATAGAGGGCATGCTTATTTAGAAGATCACAATTTTAGGAAAATGCTGCATAGATAGGTAATAATATGAGGGTTTAGGGTAGGAATGAGTTTAGTTTAGGGCTTTGTTAAGATTCATGATAAGCAATGGAATGATGGAGGGTACTATTATTTATTTTGCATATTACAAATGAGATAGAATGGAGCATATAATTGGACAGTTTTATTTTTATGATATAGAGGAAGACTTAGAAAAACTATAAGAGAAGTTATTAAAAAAGATCTAGAGATTAACGATTTGGATAGAAACATTGTCCTAGATAGAACATTATGGAGGAAGTTGATCCATGTAGCCGACTCCACTTAATATGATAAGGCTTGGTGGTGGTGGTGGTTGTTGTTGTTATTAATATACATCCTATAATTTGATGACCGAACAGGACATAAAGTCATAGCTTAGGGATCAAATTGAAGGTTTATTCTAGTTTTAATCTTTATCTCTAATTTCAGTGGAAAGACTCAATTTGGTCTCTAAATGTACTTGGTGTTCTCTCTATCATTCTTATACTTAATAAAAGAAATGCAAAACCATCTCTCAGTATGTCTTCTGATATTAATTTCTTCAAGTAAAGTGACGGACAAAAGGCACATATGAAGCCCAAACTAACAAACAAACAATACATTCAATAATATTTTTTGTAGTTTTGATAACTTTAGGGACTACAGCGACAAAACCTTATATATTAAAGAATAAAAATTGACTATTTACTCTTAGTTTTGATAAATTATTGTGACATATGCAGGAAGGTGTTGGAAGTTAACCTCTTTATTGATGGAAACCTCTTGTTTAGAGGTAATAGAATGGGGGTCTAGATAGTGAAAATTTTAGTTTACAACAACTAGCGAAAAGACTAGCAGTAATGTGCCAGTTGCTCCTCGTTTTCTAGAGCGCTTAATTGAGGGCCTTGTTTGGATTTATTGTAAGCGTTGGAGTAAGAGAGAGTACCGCTATTTTGGAGATTAAAAATGTGATGGAAATTTTGTGTTTTGTCAATTATTTTAATCCTGTCATGTTAGATTGTCTGCCATGCTGACTATCCCCACCTAAAATGCCATATGCTGCTTAGGTTGATGACTACATTCCCAGCGAGGGCAGATTCTTTCGCCGGAACATTGAACGTTGGGAATATGAAAATCGAGAGTATCTTGAGGTACTAAAAGTTCAACTTTTTTCTCCTGTTTATTTTAACTCTGAAGTTGTGTATGATTGTATTGTGTTTTCCACTGGTTTGTTATTTCACGGTTTGGTTTATGTGGAAATTTGATGTGTATTTCATCTAACTCAACGTTTATTTTTTTTAAAGGAACTAGCTGCCAAGGAAACAATTGCCAAGAAAGCTTTTGAGTTGTTTTTCCGAAACTGTTCTAATGATTCACTTGCAGCAAGAGACAAACTTGCTCAATCTGCCGTAGAATCTCTGGCAAAATCCAGAAAGGTAACTTTGGAATCAATTTTCTTTTGAGGTTCATTGTGTGTGTATATGGAACTATTAGAGTATTCTGACTCATTTGTTTCAAACAATTTCTTCTATGTATGGAACTAGTAGATACAAACTCCATTAGTATATAACAAGTTGTTGGGAATTTTACAAAATTAAAATTTAAATAAATTTTACCATCCCTAAATCACTCCAATTTCGCTCACAACCGGATGAATTGCATGTCAAACTTAACACATAGATTGCAAAGTGTGAAGTTTTGGATGCTCATCCCCATATGATTCCAACCACGTTTTTGAGGGCGTGCAAGGCGGACTACCGCACAGGGCCCAAAATTTGTCAGAGTTAAACCCTATCTAAATAGGGCCTCATAAATCTCTGTCACTGATAAAACGTGGTGAAATAGGCCTCTATATGTTTTGTCACATTTGAATTGTGGCTAACCTATACAGGGCCTCCAAAAACTTAAGACGACTTTACCAACAAGTGTGACAAAGTTTAGTTTTAAGTGCAGCTATAATTATTTCACTACCAAAAAACTTTGCTCGTGTCTTGAGATCTATAAGTTGAGGTACACATTTTATTAATTTATTCAATATCTCCCATGATATGTTCAAGCAATCATATAACCCATGTTTGACTTCATAGGCATCTTTAAATTCAGGGTTGTATTCTAATTGAGGATTGAGATAGTAGTAGAGTCTACAACATGCAAAGGTCTATGGAGTTGTTTAACCCATCTCTCATCAATGATATTTCATAGAGGTTAGAAACAAAATAATGCAGAAAAAAATTGAATTAGTTTTGAATATACTTTGGATTATTGACAGAATGCAGAATGCACTAGGCAAAGTTTGCAACCCTAAATGCAAAAACAGAATGTAGGAGCACTTGCAATATGCAAAGCCTGTGGTCTCTACCTTATCTAGACACCATTGGATGCACTTTAGATTCTCTCTTTAGCTTGATCCATTGTCTCATAAATAAATCATATATATGACTTATCGTATAAATCTACTAAAGGAAGTAGTTTGAGTAGTGGATAAACACCTTTCAAGCAAATCACCTTTATCTATAATCTATAATCACTTCTTCAATTAGCTTCCCTTTTTCTATTATGGTAAACATGCCTGATGTCTATTCATTAGATGTGAGCATTCCTATCAATTCGCGCTTTTATTGTCCATGTGACACCCTAAAGTTAGATAAGATGTTGAAAAGAGAGTCTTGGCTGGTCTAACAAAATTCTTTTCTTTAGTGAAATGTTTTAATAAAAAAAAAATTAAGGAAGCGTATGAATAAATATAAATATATTGTGTAATGTTCTTAGCATTTGAAATTGTTTCATGTTGAACTGTTGTCTTTTTCTCAAAACCCTTTAACATAAGATCAATACAGTGTGCACTGCACATTGTGTTTGATAAAGCTTCTTCCTTTTCTCCTTTGAAATTGCACCAACAACTTTGTAATTTGATTTGTCAGTCATAATCTGCACGTTTTTTTCACCAGCTTATACAATTTGATTTACAGTGTCAAATATTTATCAACAATTTTTAATATGTGAGAAGCATCGATGGATTTTTAAAAGCAACACCTTTATGGTTGTTTACTAAGAAGTTTAAAATTGTTCTTGAACCGGTATCCTTAGTCTAATCACATCGCTCTTCCTGGCCTCGTGCTTGAGGGACTGAAATGAATTGGAATAATTTCGGATAGGCCTCAAAGAGGCCGACCCACCAATCATCTAGCCTGGGAATGACATGGAAAGAGTTTGGGCACGAAAAGACGTGATCAAGAGGTGCCGCTAGCAACAGTAGTGGCAATCAAGAAACCATAGTAGAAATGCAGACCGCTATGGAAGAATTATGCTGCGCTGATTGATCCCGCCCTTTCGCGTCCAAGCTCTTTTCACGTCATTCCTGTACTAGATGATTGGTGGGCCGGCCTCATTCGAAGTTATTCCAGTTCACAACATTTGACCAAAGGGAAGGATTTGGTGTGACCACCCACAACTTGGTTTGCAACATTTTATCTAACTTTGGGGTTCTTATGAGAAATAAAGGGGAATTATAAGAAAGCTCACATCTAATTAACGAATGAACATCAAACAAGTTTTCAAGAACAGAGGAGGAAAAGTATATTGAAGATGTGATTATGGATATAGAAGTTTTGAAAAAATATTGTGATTTGCTTGAAAGGTGCATATCCATTAATCAAAGTACTTTGTTTTATGGATTAAATGGTAAGTCAGCAAAGGGGTTCATTTATGAGACAACTGACCTTGCTAAAGAGAGGCTCCATAGTGCCATCAACGGCGTCCCGATAAGGTAAACTATAAACTCTGCATATTGCATTGAGCATTGGGCTGCAAGTAATTCAGTTTTGTTTTTGCATTATTTAGTTTCAATCTTCCATGAGTAATCATTGATGAGAGGTGAGATAAACAACTCCACAAGCCTTTGCATGCTCCAGACTATTATCTCGAATGAGGGCTATGTAGTTGCTGACAAAGGATGGTGGGAGATGTTGAAGAAATTAATAAAGATTAAAGCTCAACTTGAAGATTTCAAAACACAAGTTAAGTTTTTCAGTTGTGCGATAACTATGATTGCACTTAAAACAATAACTCCATCACAATTGTGTTAGCTACTAGGTTGTCAATTGCCGCTGTGCGGAGACCAGCCGCAGTGGCAAGGTCGCGGGCGGGGCAGAAACAGATTGCGGCCGCTATAAGGAAGATAAACGGTCGCGGTTGTGGAGCAGATTCTTTTCCTGATCGGATTTTGGCCCACTATCTTTTTCCCCTTAAAAACCGATATTTCAAATTTTGCCTTATGTATCTGTTTTTTTTAAATATCTCAATCGTAACTTTACTTGATTGTTTGTCATTCTGTTGCATAACTGTTGGATGTATTGTGTAACAACCTGGTCCTTGTGTTTAAAGGACCATTTACATGACCCAAATGGAAAATACTAACTTTAATCTTTGTGGTTCAAATGCTTGTTATATAAACAGGCGCAAATTCAAGAGAATCTCAAGAAAGTAGCCTCTGAAAATGATAATATTTCGGAATCGAAGTCGAAGGAAATGGGATCATTTGACGAATTTAAACATACTTCGTATCAAGAAAATGGAGGAAGGAAAAAACGACAACGACGCTTTGCACCCAGAATATGCAAATGAAACATAACTACGAAGGTGATGATTATGGCTATGATGGTTATTAATATAAGGTTACTTACTATAAGCTCTTCTTACTTAAGTTATCTGTAATATTTTCGAACATAATCAACATAATTGGCAGAAGCGGAGGTAGCAAAGATTGTCGAAAATCTTGTATGTTGAGATTCATGATCATCCAACAGGCTAGAATCAATTATCAGTATTAGTTCCTTCCAAAATTTTGTTGATTCATTATTGTCCATTTATTCTTTTTGGTTCTCCCTTTACTTGTAAAGCACGCAAGAACATAGGTGTTACGATTGCTTTCTTAATGCATTATCATTTAAACCAAAATACTCTAATTCACTTTCAGTTTATGATTGTTCTAGAGCCACGTTATTCAAGCTGATGCAGAGTGGAAGTCATTATGCCTTAATGGATTATTTTTTCAGTGGCTTATAGGAAGGAATTCAGAGATTAGAGGGCAATAGACCCTCCTAATATATAGGAAAAGCATTGGCTGTAGAAGGACTGTTACAGCAGCTACTGGTAAACAGAGTTTCTATGATGATAAAAATTTATTTTGAATAAAGAAATTGTGTAAAATTAATTTTAGTTAATAATAAGTTAAATGAAAAGTGATTTATATTTGAGAACATTTATAAGTTAGTTAAACAATAAATTTGAGTATAAAGTTCCCGTTTGAATCACAAACTACTAATTATAGTTTTAAATTAGAATAATTTCAAAGATAAAATGAATTGCAATCCATACTAATAACAACTAAGCTTTATTCTATTAAATAAGATCGATTACATGGAACAACTTAAGATCATAATAACTTCTGTTATTTTCTCCGTCTGATTTATTTTCTTTATCACAAAATCTATAAGACTTTTCACTAGCTAAAATCATCTAAATGTATTTTCCAACATCTTTCGAATATCCATAATTAATTTTGTATGTGTAGAATTAATTTTGATATGATTGATATAATTGATTATATTTTTTGAAATTGTTTCTATTTGAAATTAAAATTTGTATCTTTTGACGAAATGTGGTTTTTACATTCAAATTTAGTGTTCAATTTATTTTACATAAAAATTTATCAAATATAAATAACTTTATCTCAACTTTTTTTTTAAAATCAATTTTATGGAATACATTTTTTCAAAATCAATTTATTAACAAATCATATAATAGTTTATGCTTTGAATTGACATCAATCACAATCACTTTAAACTCTTCGTTACAACTTCGAATTGCTTTTCTAAATAATTTATCATTAAAGCTTATGGTTATCCAAAAGTTGCTACCATAACATTACCACTAATTTCTAATTATTGTGGGATTCAATTCCTTCACGACATGCATTGTTGGGTGGGCAAAAGGTGACACTGATTTTTGAAGCATGTTGACCCAATCTCACATTTGGGAGGGCATGCTTCCACTACTATAATGTCGACACCTCATAAAATCCACCTAGAGCTAGATGAGTTCAATTTTGAAACACTTTTAAAGATATATCATTATTTATTTTAAAATTTTAATTTCTTTTTAAAAGATTATAGGGGAAAAATTTAAATACACTAGAATTCTGTTTGACAATTGGTTTGTAATTTATAAACATAGCTTTAAAAATATATTTTTGATAACATCATTTTCTCAAGAACTTGTACCTTATTTTTACTGATTTATAATTTTTTATATTACAAATTAAAGTAGCTTATACCTTTTTATTTTTTTGTCAATTATAATTTTGTTATCTTAATTAAAAAATTAAATATTAAATTAACATAATTATTTTAATGATCATTTTATATGTAAGTTAGTCTATTATTAATTTTATTAAATACTATAAATTTAATTATTTAGTTTATTCGATATCAACTGTTAACTAATTTAAAATTATAAACTATAAGTTCTACTACTAAAATTAGCTTAACATTCATCCATTATTTATTACTGATCAAAAACTATAACTAGAGTTTAAGCATATCAAATATTTATAGAATCTTTTATCATGTATATTATTATTATTATTATTATTATTATTGTTATTATTATTAATATTATTAATATTATTAATAATATTAATATTAATATTAATATTAATATTATTATTATTATTATTAATATTATTAATATTAATATTATTATTAATAATAATAATAATAATAATAATAATATTATTATTATTATTATTATTATTATTATTATTATTATTATTATTATTATTATTATTATTATTATTATTATTATTATTATTATTAGAGTCTTACTAACAAATGTTATTAGAAACAAATTAAAAAATTAAAAATAAAATTTTATCTTTGAAATTGTGTTGAACATGAGAAATTTTAAAATTTTAAAAAAACTTAATTTTAAAAATCAATTTTCTATCTTTAATTATTAGATTAGTTCATAACCTTATAACTTCTATCAATATAGAAATCAAGAATATGACTCTAAATAAATTCTTTAAACCCATACTCAAATACAATTATGAGAATGAAAGCGGAAGCGTACCTGAATTTTTCATTGAAAATCACCGAAAGTTTGCGGGTATTTGATCTTCCAATTTGTAGAGTTTCTTATGACTTCTTGATTCTCCTCTGAGGGGGATGAAGAGATATTTTTCTTATAAGCCGTTTTCACGTTGTCTACAAATGGGGACCATAACCCCTATAAATAACCTTGGGTTATTTCTTTGTTTTCAATATTATAATTTTGCCCCTCATCAAATTAGATATTGAATTATGGTATTTGCACAATAACCTGACCTTTCATGACATTTATGCTTTTAACCACAAACTTAATATTATATTAGTTAGACCCTTTTAAGTCTTGAGTAATTAAAATAATGACACTAACACCTTAAATGTTACATTTGTGACCAAAATTCTAACAATCTTCCACTGGTCACATATGTAACTTTACACATGTGTTAGACTTTATGAGCTCAAAATTTGCCATTATATTCTTTAAGCATATCCAAAGTATCTCGTCCATTAGTCATGCCAATATACAGAATCAAAGTGATTTTCGTTATATCGATCATAACTAAACCCATCAATGATCACCGATAGTGACACAATTAAATGACATAGATCCATCATGAAATGTGTAGCATGAAAATCACATGAAGTTGGCCTGTATATGTCAATTTTCAACTGGTTCTACTTTACTTTAGTGAGATCATTCAATAACTTTATTGTACAAAATGTGAACTATTGAATATCAAACTTAATTAATTGAAAAATATCTAAAATCATAGTATGCATACATAATACCAAACACAGAACATAAAATTCATAATCGACTTACTCCCATTAAACCAAAGGACTCCTCCAACGACAAAACACTTATGTGAGCAGTGTGCTCATGAAAGACCTTGGGTGGAAGACCTTTTGTAAGAGGATCTGCAATCATAGAGTTTGTCCCCAAGTGTTCTATGGAAATCTGTCCACTTTGTACTCTTTTCTTAACAACTAGGAACTTGGTGTCAATATGTTTTGACTTCGTCAAGCTCCTATTATTGTTGAAATACAAGATGGCTGATTTGTTGTCACATTATAACTTAAGTGGTCTCCCAATTCCTTCCATAATTCGCAATCCAATGACAAGATTCCTCATCCAAATCCTATGGTTGGATGCCTCATAACATACTATAAACTCTACTGCCATCGTGGATGAAGCTATAAGAGTTTGCTTAGCACTGCTCCAAGAAACTGCTCCACCAGCCAACATGTAGATATAGCCTGAAGTGGATCTTTAATGTCTTGGCATCCAACAAAATCTGAGTCAGAGTATCCAGTGATCTCTAACTGGCCTAACCTTTTATATGTGAGCATATAGTCTTTTGTTCTCTTTAAATACCTTAAACCTTTTTAGATGCTTTTCAATGACCCATTCCTGAATTGCTCAAATATCTACTTAACATCCCAACTATGAACGCAATATCTGGACGAGTCCACACTTGGGTATACATCAGACTCCCTACTGCTGACGCATAAGGAATATTTTGCATTTTTTTTGAATTTCTAGGTTTCCTGTATGCCAAATATTTTAAGTACCTTTTCGATATATCTCCTTTGTGACAATCCTAGAATACCACGAGATCAGTATATGAATTCCTAATACAAAGGAGGCATCACCAAGATATTTCATTTCAAAATTTCTTGATAGAAATTTCTTAGTTTCGTGCATCATTCATATATCATTTGTGGCAAGCAGTATATCATTTATATACAAGACCAAGAAAATGTACTTGCTCCACTGAATTTGTGATACACACAATCTTCAACAACATTCACCTTAAAACCAAATGAGAGAGTTACTTCAGTGGTACCACTGACGAGAGGCCTGCTTTAGTCCATAAATGGATTTTGTCAATTTGTAAACCATATTCTTTGAGTCTCCTGACACAAAGTTTTTTGGTTGCATCATATAGATTGCTTCATCAACGTTGCTATTGAGGAAAGTTATCTTGACATCTATTTGATGGAGTTCCAAATCATAATGTGCAACAAGAGCCATAATTGTCCTAAAAGAGTTTTTCGATGAAATCGGAGAGAAAGTCTCTTTAAAGTAAACCCTTCCTTTTAAGTATAACCCTTAGCCACAAGATGAGCCTTATACCTCTCCACATTACCGTTAGAATCCGGTTTGGTTTTAAAAATCCATTTGGAACCAATGGGTTTCATACCTTCTGGTAATGGGACAAGTTCCCAAACTTTATTGTCTTGCATGGACTTATACTCTTCCTTCATTGCTTCAATCCACTTTTCCGAGTTGAAATCCTGCATGGCTTGACAGAAGTTGATTGGATCATCTTCCATCATACCATTATTTTCCTCATGCTCTTGAAGAAAGACTATGTAATTATCCGAAATAGCATTTTTCCTTTCTCTAATGGATCTCTACAAAGGTATTGGTTCTTGTAACACTTTTTCTTGAGGATTTTGAGTCTGTTCTTCATGAATTACCAAATCATCTTGAGTTGGATGAATTGGAACAATGTCTTGTGCATATTCCGTACTTGCTTGACCAAAAGCAACTATATGAATTAGTTCTAGAATTGTTATCGATTCTTCCTCTAATACAAAGTCTCTAACCTTATTATTCCCCCTAAACTCAATATCCTTAAAGAATGTGGTAGTTACCTTTTCAAAAATTGAATGTAATTTGGGATCGTAAAATTTGTAGCCCCTAGATCTTTCATAATAACCAATAAAATAGATGCTCACTGTTTAGAGTCCAATTTCTTTTCATTTGGCCTATAAGGCCTTGCCTCAGCTGAACATTCCCACACATAAAAATGTTTGAGACTAGGCTTTCGCCCAGTCCAAAGCTCATAAGGTGTTTTGGCAGCTGCTTTTGTTGGTACTCTATTTAGAATATAAGTTGTAGTCTTTAGTGTCTCTCCTCAGAGTGACTCTGGCAAGGTAGAATGAGAAATCATACTCTTTATCATATCTTTAAGAGTCTGATTTCGTCTTTCAGTAACACTTTTCATGCTAGGAGATTCTGGCATGGTGTAATGTGGAACGATTCCACATTCCTCCAGGTACTTGGCAAAAGGCCTTTGACATTGTTCACCTGAACCGTCATATCTACCATAATATTCACCGCCACGATCGAATTTGACTTTCTTAATTCTTTTGTCAAGTTGATTCTCAACTTCAGTCTTAAACGATTTGAACATATCCAATGACTGAGACTTTTCATGTATAAGAAATATGTATACATATCTAGAATAATCGTCTATGAATGATATAAAATATTGTTGACCATTCCAAGAAGGTGCCGAAAATGGTCCACAAATGTCTGTATGTATCAATTCTAAGACATCAGTAGCTCTATATGCACCAAATTTCTTTGTTTTGGTATGTTTTCCTTTAACGCATTTAACACAAACATCAAAATTTGTGAAGTCAATGGAATCCAAAATTCCATCTGACACTAGTCGCTCAACTCTATTTTTAGAGATGTGACCTAGGCATTTGTGTCACAATGCTCTTGAATAGTTATCCTTAATTTTACGCTAAGTACCACATGATTCCACATTCAAGGATTCACCATAGTAGCTATTGTGTCAAGCAAATATAGATTATCATGATCCATAAGTGAATCAGTCCCAACAATATCTGAATTGAAAGACAACTTAAACATATTATTTTCAAATGAACAACAATAACCTGATTTGTCCAAATAAGAAACTGAAATCAAGTTCTCTAAATGACGGAACCACAAAAGTGTCTTTCAAATCCAAATAAAATTTGGTACATATTAATAATCTAAAATGCCCTATAACTTCCATCTCCACCGACTTTCCATCTCTAACATAGATGTATCTTTCAACACCATTTGACTTCTGGTAGTTCAGGAAACCCCTCATTGGAACACTGATGTTAGTAGTTGCACCAGAGCCTAACCACCAAGTGTTTCTAGGTATTGAAGCTGAATTGACCTCAAAACAAACCAAACCATGACTCATGCAATTAGAGCGATCCCATTTCTCATAATCTTTACTCTATTCAGAGGTACCAAATTCCATAGGAGAAGGAAGTTGCTTCATCTTTAATGCAAGGTCAAGATCCATGGAGCCACACATTATTCATATTAGCAGATATTGAAGCAATTATAGCTGAAAAATAACAAAAATTAAACATTTTAAATATACTCACATAAATGAAAACTGAATATCAATGTTGTGTTAGAACACAGATTGGTGTTTCTTATATCTCTATGTTTTGATGATAACTCTTATGGAATTTTGTATTAAGAAAATATATACTCTAAATTTGTTCAAGTATTATTGTTTCAAGTATTAAATTGAATACTCTTAAAGAAGCAAAATACATAAGTACAAGCAACTACGCAAGGCTCTGAAGCATCAAATGCAAGACAATCTGAAGACTCTGAAGCGCTGCCAGAAGAATCTGAAGCAGAAGCTGCAGAATGATCTGAAGCGTTTCTGAAAGAATTGTATAAAGAGTTGAAAGCTTTGATCAAATCAGACTCTGAAGTTCATTTCACTGCAAGAACAGAGGCTCTGATAATCAAACTCTAATCAAATAATATTCACGCTCAAGCACATATTGCTGCATACTCTGATGAATACTCTGATCAAGATTGAGACTCTGATATATCAAGTTCTGATCATCTATCAACGCTCTGATAATCTCAAACATTTAGCTCTGATTATCTCAAGTATTTCATTCCTTTTAAGCTTGTTACAAGTTCTGAAGTGCAGATTATGAAGACTTCATCATGAAGAAAGCTTGTTGAAGAAGCTGTAAACTTGATTGGACATGATGCTACTTCCAAAGTAACCAACGACTATTTTGTCCAAAGAAGAGACGTGGTGCTAATCCCAATGCTTCTACAACCATACTTTTCCTGCAAAAAGCATGTCTCTGCCCATACCTTTTGGTGATGAAAAGTCTTATATTCCAATATAATACTCAGCTGCACATTATTCAAAGCACTTGGAAAAAGCTATAAAAGGAGAACTTCTACAACATTTAGAAGTTGCTCAATCAGAAAGAAATATTTGATACACACGCTTGAAGCATCAAAGTGAAAATCTCTCAAAGCTCTTATACATTTGTTCTTTCATAAAACTGTATAGTTTTATTTGTACTTAATCTTAAGTGTAAATATCACAGTTGTGATACAGCTTATTAGAAGCATTTAAACACTTGTTTAGTTTACATTTATTTGTAAGAAGTTCCTTGAGAAGACCAAGGTGTGGTCAGTAGTTCTTGAGAAGACTAAGACAGTTGTTCTTAGTGCTTGCTATTGTAATCAGTTCATTAATAGTGGATTAAGTCCTTGTGGAGAAAGGCAAATCATCTTTGATAAGGTGGACTGGAGTAGTTGAGTTTAACGAACCAGGATAAAAATCTTGAGTTGTTTTTATTTCCATATTATTTAAAACTCTTATTCAACCCCCCCTTCTAAGTGTTTTTCTCACCTTCAGTTGGCATCAGAGCTTCGGTTCTGTTTGTGCTATCACTTAACCGTGACCAGAAAAGATCCAGTGGGAAAAACTCTTGATATTCTTGGTTGATATTCATTATGGCTGCTGAAGCTTCAACATCCAGCAATAACAAATATGAAGAAAGAGTCAGCACAAAACCTCCCATGTTTGATGGAGAGAAATTTGACTATTAGAAAGATAGACTAGAAAGTTTCTTCTTAGGATTTGATGTTGATCTTTGGAACTTAGTTATTGATGGATATGTTCATCCCACTGATGGGAATGGCAAGAAAATTGACAGAAAATCAATGACTGAGGTGCAAAAGAAGGAATTCAGAAATCACCACAAGGCTAGAACTATCTTGCTAAATGCTATATCTCATACTGAGTATGAGAAAATAAGCAACAGAGAAACTGCCTTTGATATATTTGAATCCCTGAAGATGACTCATGAAGGGAAATCTCAAGTTAAAGAAACCAAGGCTCTGGCGCTGATCCAGAAGTATGAAGCTTTCAAAATGGAAGAATCTGAATCTATTGAAGCCATGTTTTCCAGATTCCAGATTCTCACTGCTAGCTTAAAGGTTCTGGACAAGGGTTACTCTACAGCAGATCATGTCAAGAAAATAATCAGAAGCTTGCCAATCAGATGGAGACCCATGGTCACTGCTCTGAAGCTGGCAAAGGATCTGAACAAGATTACGCTGGAGGAACTAATCAGTTCTCTGAGGAGTAATGAGATTGAATTAGAGGAAGATAAGCCTCTAAAGAAAGGTAAGTCAATTGCTTTAAAATCTAATAAATCTGTTAAAGTATTGCAGGTAATAGAAGAAAGATCTGAAGAATCTTCTTCTGAAGATGAAGAAGAACTATCATTGCTGTCCAGAAGAATCAACAAACTTTGGAAGAATAAGCAAAGGAAGTTCAAGAACTTCAAGAAACCAGATCAACACAAAGAATCTTCTGGATACAGAAGATCTGGAGAACCCTCTGGATACAGAAGATCTGGAGAACCCTCTGGATACAGAAGATCTGGAGAATCCTCTGGACACAGACGATCTGGAAAAAGAGAGGTTGTTTGCTATGAATGCAAAGAACATGGGCACTACAAGAGTGAATTCCCAAAGCTTCAGAAGGAGAAGCCAAAGAGAAAGTCAGATCATAAAAAGAAAGTTCTGATGGCTACCTGGGATGACTCAGATGCATCTGATTTGTCATCAGAGTCAAAAGAAGAATGTGCTAATGTAGCATTCATGGCTGACATAGAAGACAATGCTGAACCATCTGGATCAGAATCAGAATCTGATTCTGAGGAGGTATTTGCTGAACTTTCTAGACAAGAACTTGTTGAAAGTCTATCTGATATTCTTGAAAACTATAGCAAAGTTAAACTCAAATACAAAAAGCTTCTAAAGCATGTTGAATTTGAGAGTAACAAGTTTGAATCAGAAATAGCTGAGCTAAAAGCTGAAAATCTTCAATTGAAAAATAATTTAGAATCTGCTCAACTAAACTCTGATCCAAAGTCTGAACCATGCTCTAAAAATATTTTACAAGAGTATGACTACAACTTCAGGAAGTTTCTAACTAAAAGCCTAGATAAAAGCAAGACGGCTTCAATGATCTATGGTATTAGCAGAAACTATAGAAAAGGTGTTGGATATAAATCTTTTTCTTATGAGGATTCAAATCCAAAACCTGTAGATAAACTGGATATCAAGTATCCTCCTTTATATTCTCAGTTTACATTTGGTCATTTAAATGATATTAAACACACAAGTTCTAATCAATGTTTAATAAATCTAAAGCTAATCAGAACAAGTCTTATATTGAAAGACAGAAGTTCAGAAAAAGCTTTAAGGCAACTAACCAAAAAGGACCCAAGAAAATTTGGGTACCTAAGGATAAGATAATCTATGTTGCAGACATCCTTAGCAGCAAAGTCAAGACTCCAGTCATGGTACCTGGACTCTGGATGCTCACGACATATGACGGGAAAAAGGTCTATGTTCCAAAGTCTAGAGCTTAGATCTTGAGGAGACGCCAAGTTTGGAGGGAATCAGAAGGGCAAGATAATTGGCTCTGGAACCATTGGCAATGGTAAACTTCCTTCCATAACTAATGTCTTGCTTGTTGAAGGATTAGCTCATAATCTATTGTCCATAAGTCAATTAAGTGACAATGGTTATGACATAATCTTTAATCAAAAGTGTTGCAAAGCTGTTAGTCAAAAGGATGGCTCAATCCTCTTTAATGGTAAAAGGAAAAACAACATTTATAAAATTAGTCTTTCAGAACTTAAGGTTCAGAATGTTAAATGCCTTATGTCTGTTAATGATGAGTAACGGGTCTGACACAGAAGATTGGGTCATATTAATATGAGACGTATATCTCAGATTAATAAACTTAATCTGGTCAGATGACTTCCTAATTTGAAGTTCAACTCAGATGCTCTTTGTGAAGCATGTCAGAAAGGAAAATTTTCAAAATCATCTTTCAAATCCAAAAATGTTGTTTCAACTTCAAAACCATTAGAGTTACTTCATATTGATCTATTTGGACCAATGAAAACTGCATCCATCAGAGGAAAAAAGTATGGATTAATCATTATTGATGACTACAGCAGATGGACATGGGTAAAATTCCTAAAGCACAAGGATGAGTCACATTCTGTGTTCTTTGACTTCTGCAAACAAGTCCAAACTGAAAAAGATTTCAAAATTGTTAAAGTCAGAAGTGATCATGGTGGTGAATTTGAAAACAAACATTTTGAAAAATATTTTAATGAAAATGTCATTGCTCATGATTTCTCCTGTCCTAGAACTCCACAATAGAATGGAGTTGTAGAGAGGAAAAATAGAACATTGCAAGAGATGGCCAGAACCATGATCAATGAGACTAACATGGCAAAACATTTTTGGGCAGAAGCAATTAACACAACATGTTACATTCAGAACAGAGTGTCTGTTAGACCTCTTCTGGAAAAGACTCCTTATGAATTGTGGAGGAATAGAAAGCCAAACATTTCTTATTTCCATCCTTTTGGATGTATATGTTTTATGCTGAACACTAAAGAGAATCTTAACAAGTTTGATTCTAAAGCACAAAAGTGTTTCATGCTTGGATATTCTGAACGCTCTAGAGGCTATAGATTATACAATATTGAGACACAGATTGTGGAGGAATCTATACATGTTAGATTTGATGATAAGCTTGGCAATCAAAAGCCAAAGCAGATTGAAAACTCTGCAGATGGAGAAGTTATTCTCACAGAATATGAGAAACCAGAGGTAGAGAAAGCTCAAGAAGAAGCTACACTAGATGCAACTCCATTGGCTGCTCAGATGAATAACATGAATATTTCTGAAGAACCAACAGTTAAAGGATCATCCAGAATCAAAGCTTCTCACCCAGAAGAAATGATTATTGGAAAGAAAGATGACCCTATAAGAACAAGGTCGTTTATCAGATCATATGGAACATCACTTTTAGGATTGGTGTCTATTTTTGAACCAACATCTGTGGATGAGGCTCTCAGTGATAATGATTGGATACTTGCAATGCAAGATGAGCTGAACCAATTTACAAGAAATGATGTTTGGGATCTGGTTCCAAGACCAAAAGGTTTCAATATTATTGGAACAAAGTCGGTATTCAGAAATAAACTAAATGAGCAAGGAGAAGTTGTTAGGAACAAAGCAAGGCTAGTAGCTCAAGGATACAGTCAACAAGAAGGAATTGACTACACTGAGATTTATGCTCCAGTGGCAAGGTTAGAATCTATACGCCTTCTTATTTCATTTGCTGCACAACATAACATCACTCTATATCAGATGGATGTTAAGAGTGCCTTCTTAAATGGTATTATAGAAGAAGAAGTTTATGTTCATCAACCTCCTGGTTTTGAAAGTGATTAATTTCCAGATCATGTTTTCAAACTCAAAAATCTCTTTATGGTTTGAAACAAGCTCCCAGAGCTTGGTAGGAAAGATTAAGTAATTTTCTTCTGGAAAAGAACTTTATCAGAGGCAAAGTGGACACAACTCTTTTTTGTAAAACATTTAAGAAATATTTACTAATTTGTCAAATTTATATGGATGATATTATTTTTGGATCTACCAATATTATGTTGGGAAAGAAGTTTGCTTTGTCTATGAAGGCTGAATTTGAAATGAGCATGATGGGAGAACTTAAATTCTTTCTGGGAATCCAAGTAAATCAGACTCCAGAATGCACATATATTCACCAGACTAAATATGTCAAAGAGCTTCTGAAGAAGTTCAATCTGAATGAAAGCAAATTGGAAAAGACTCCAATGCATCCTACAAGCACACTTGGTAAGGAAGAGGTAATTAAGAAAGTTGATCAAAAACTTTACAGAGGTATGATTGGATCTCTCTTATATTTGACTGCTTCAAGACCTAATATTTTATTCAGTGTTTGTCTATGTGCTAGATTCCAATAAGATCCTAGAGAATCTCACTTAACAGCTGTTAAGAGGATTCTAAGGTATCTGAAAGGTACTACTAACGTGGGTCTGTGTTACAGAAGATATGATGATTATAAATTAGTTGGATTCTGTGATGCTGACTATGCTGGAGACAAAATAGAACGTAAAAGTACTTTTGGAAGCTGTCAGTTTCTTGGAAGTCATCTGATCTCATGGTTCAGCAAGAAGCAACCCACAATTGCACTTTCAACAACAGAGGCAGAATATATTGCTGCTGCTAGTTGTAGCACCCAGATGCTCTGGATGAAAAGTCAGCTGGAAGATTATCAGACTTTTGAGAGTAACATTTCTATCTTCTGTGGTAATACTTCTGCTATATGCTTATCTAAAAACCCTATTTTACACTCTAAATCTAAGCATATAGAGATTAAACATCATTTCATCAGAGACTGTGTTCAGAAGGGAATTATTAATTTAAACTTTATGGATACAGATCATCAGTGGGCTGATGATATCTTTACAAAACCCCTTGCTGAAGATAGATTTAAATTTATTCTGAAAAATATAAGTATGGACTTCTGTCCAGAATAAAATATTCATCAGATGAAATTTTTACTCAAATGATAAATGTCTAAACTCTGAAGTATTTCTTCATTTCAATTCTGTGTTTATTTATTTGTGTGTAAATCTGAACTAACAAGGCTCAGAGGATCTGAACGTTGCCTAACGTTTCATTTCTCAAGAAGTTTCAGAGGCACATGCAAGCAAACACGTGTATCTCAGAATCTGGAAAGATAGAGTGCACCATACTGAATTGACGTTTGAGGTATTGCTTTGAAAATCTAAAATCTCTTGATTTTCCCCCCTTATGTTAGAGTCATAAATGCTTGAAATGATTTTATTCTTTGCATTAATTTCTTGATATGATTATTTTCACTTCATTAATTGCTTTGTGTACGCGTGAGATTCTGTGTGTCCCTTGCTTGCACAAAATTGTTCTATATATATTCTCACAACACTTCACATTTCACACTTTACACCATCTATCACATTTTCTCATATGCATTTCTGTCTTCTTCATTGCTTCCATCTCTTTTTAAAACCCAAATCCTCATGTAAACCTAAAAGTATCTCAAGAACATCAATGGCATCATCATCTTCAACATCTGCTCAGATGCAATCCTCTACTGCTGCCGTGTCATCTCCAAATGCTGCTGTATACAAGGAATCAGTGAGAAATCTTCTCACTCCAACAAAGGATCTTGAGGTTCTGTATGAAAACTTTGTGGATTTTGCTTCCATTGAAGAAAATGGTTTTGATCTCAAACCAACCATTAAAACTCAAAACTGGGCAAAGTACTTTGACAGGTTGATGGGTCCTGTTTATCCAACATTGGTGAAAGAGTTCTGGATACACGCTCAAGTTTGCCCTAAGTTCATTCACTCTTCTGTTCTAGGAAAGGAGATTGTTATCACTGAGAAGTTAATCAGACAACTGCTTGAGTCCAAGGAAACTGATGGAATCACAAGTATGGCAACTGCTCGTGTGGACTTGGCTGATGTTTTTCAAGAGGTCTGTGTTTCTGGGGAACCATCCAACAAAGTCAGAGATCTGAAGCCTGTGTACAGAATCTGGGCTAAGATTTTCATGAGCTCTATTTTTCATAGAAAATCTTCAAACTCTCCAGATTATGTCAACATAGAACAACTGTACTTCATGTTCTGTATGAGTCAAGGCAAGAAGGTGGATCTGCCTTATCTTCTATTCAGTCATCTTCTGAATTACATAAAGGAAACAAGAGAAGAAGTAAGAGCTAAGGTTGGAAAAATTAAAAATTGGATCCCTATGGGAAGGCTGATATCAGACATTCTGACAGAGAATCGTCTTGTAAAGCATATGACGGATGCTGGGTTGACAGATGATCTGTCTTACATTATAGGATCTGTCATTAATGGGAATACTCTGAAAAGGATGAAGGTCATCTCAAAGCTTGCTGGCAAACCTAAGAAGATTGACTCTGAAGAAGTCAGCAGAAGGAGGATTCCTATAGCAGATTTTCCTATGTTCAGTGCAGATGAACCTAGAGAAATCATTTTGTCATTCATTGCTGAATGTTTGAGAGATGGTATTCCTCTGCCTGCCAACATAGTACAGAAGGAAGGAGAAGTGTTGCCAAATCTTCTGAGAGAAAGGCGCAAGAAGAGGAAAGCTGAGGAAGGATCTGTTGCACAACCTAAGAGGAAAGCCTCTGATGCTGCTGTCAAGCCTCAGGAGGACAAGAAGCTGAAGACGAATCCTCCAGAAGCTAGCTTGGAGTAAATAAGAGAAACAATTAAATAGGTATTAACATCTGACCCACAACCATCTGTCCATTCACCCTCACCTTCACCTCCATCATCTCCTCCTCAACCATCTGGACCTCATACATCTGGATATCATACATTTGAACCCATTTCATCTCCTCATACACATTCTCAACCATCTTCTGTTCAACAACCATCTGAACCCCCTCAACAAAAACCATCTGAACCCCCTCAACAAAAATCATCTGAACAACAACCCCCTCAATAAACATCATATGAACCACAACAACAAATACAATCTGAACCACCCTCTTCTACTCAACCACCAGAAGAACCAACCATCCCAGATCCTGAACCCTCTATCCCACAACCATTTGAAGACATTCTGGATGTGCAACCCATTGCAACCATGTTTGTCTTATCTTCCACTTCATGTCATTCAACTGAATCATCTGATTCTGATGAATCTGAAGTTCCCTCACCACCTTGTTTACAAATTCCTGACCCTTATAAACCACTACCATCTGACCTACCTGCTTCTGAACAACACCTTCATCACCTTGCTCTTTGCTCCAAATTTAACTTCACAAACTTTCTACCATCTTCATCTGATGTTGTTACATCAACACCATCTGATGTTGGTACCTCAAAACCCACTACTCCTCATCTCACCATACCACAACCATCTGAACAACAACCATCTGAAAAACAACCATCTGAACAACCACCATCTGATCATACACCTCCTGAACAAACTCAAAAAAGCCCTGAACCTTCACAAAAAGTCACCATAGAAGACTATCTGTCCCCCAAACCCAAATCAAATGTTTATACTTTGTTTAAGAATTTCAAGAAGGAAATGCGTATGGGGATTGCTTCTGTAGAAAAAGAGTGTCTGTCTAGTATGGATCCTGCTGAATCTGAAGCTTCTTGGAACAGATTCATCTCAAGGTTCAACACAGCTGCCTCTAATCTCAGAGCAGTTTACGCTGATGATACAAAGGCAAAGTTTGTTGAAATGGTCAGACAGACTCTGCTGAGCATTCTCACAACACCAGTACTACTTCTGGAAGATGCTCCTGCTGAAGACTCTTCATCTGGAGATACTGCTCCAATGATAGAAGATACTCCTGATCCTCATAATGCATCTACCATGGAGATTGATCATCCTAAGGCGACTGCATCTGCTTCTGCACCCTCTGCATCTGAGATGAAGACTGAGACTCCAGATGTTGTCCAAGAAGTTAAGGAAATCAGATCATGGATGGTAAAACAAGAGCAGACTACTGAGGAGATCAAAACTTGGATGGCTAGGCAAGAAGAGTCTACTGCAAAGATTACTGATCTTCTGACCCTGATTGTATCTCGCCAGCCCTAGTTTTCTTTTCCATGTTTTTGCATATTTGTTTGCACTTGTTTTCTGCTGTTTGTTTTCAATCATCTGTTTTCTGAACATGTTTTGTTGAATGAATCTAGCTGTTTTGTTTTTCATTTATGTGTTTTATCTTCTTTTCTTCTGTTATCTTTTCTGTCTTTTAAACTCTTTTTGACTATGACAAAAAGGGGGAGAAAAAGAATCTGATTGTTCAATCCATAAGCAATACTAAAATGAAACTCAGACATATTATTAACTAACATTGAATTTTAAGTCTTTCAGAATTTATTGTTTCATCTGACAAAATTCTTTGAAGTTACCCTGAGAATTACCTAACCAGGCTCTGATCCTTGAAACAAATTTGACTCTGATTCTGGAAGATAAACCAAACTCTTTATTTGAAAGAATTCATCAAGCTCTGATTCTGGAAAGCATCCAAGCTCTAATTCTTTATTTTAACAAGGATTCCTACCAGGTTCTGAAATATACTCAAGCAAAAAGGGAAGTGTTCTCTTCTATTAGAATATTCATTTCAGGGGGAGATTCTTAATCTCAGGGGGAGTTATATATTTTATTCTCTTTATTGAACAAAATTTCCTATGTTTTGTCATCACCAAAAGGGGGAGATCGTTAGAACATAGATTGGTGTTTCTTATATCTCTATGTTTTGATGATAACTCTTATGGAATTTTGTATTAAGAAAATATATACTCTAAATTTGTTCAAGTATTATTGTTTCAGGTATTAAATTGAATACTCTTAAAGAAGCAAAATACATAAGTACAAGCAACTACGCAAGGCTCTGAAGCATCAGATGCAAGACAATCTGAAGACTCTGAAGCGCTGTCAGAAGAATCTGAAGCAGAAGCTGCAGAATGATCTGAAGCGTTTCTGAAAGAATTGTATAAAGAGTTGAAAGCTTTGATCAAATCAGACTCTGAAGTTCATTTCACTACAAGAACAGAGGCTCTGATAATCAGACTCTAATCAAATAATATTCACGCTCAAGCACATACTGCTGCATACTCTGATGAATACTCTGATCAAGATTGAGACTCTGATATATCAAGTTCTGATCATCTATCAACGCTCTGATAATCTCAAACATTTAGCTCTGATCATCTCAAGTATTTCATTCCTTTTAAGCTTGTTACAAGTTCTGAAGTGCAGATTATGAAGACTTCATCATGAAGAAAGCTTGTTGAAGAAGCTGTAAACTTGATTGGACATGATGCTACTTCCAAAGTAACCAACGACTATTTTGTCCAAAGAAGAGACGTGGTGCTAATCCCAATGCTTCTACAACCATACTTTTCCTGCAAAAAGCATGTCTCTGCCCATACCTTTTGGTGATGAAAAGTCTTATATTCCAATATAATACTCAGCTGCACATTATTCAAAGCACTTGGAAAAAGCTATAAAAGGAGAACTTCTACAACATTTAGAAGTTGCTCAATCAGAAAGAAATATTTGATACACACGCTTGAAGCATCAAAGTGAAAATCTCTCAAAGCTCTTATACATTTGTTCTTTCATAAAACTGTATAGTTTTATTTGTACTTAATCTTAAGTGTAAATATCACAGTTGTGATACAGCTTATTAGAAGCATTTAAACACTTGTTTAGTTTACATTTATTTGTAAGAAGTTCCTTGAGAAGACCAAGGTGTGGTCAGTAGTTCTTGAGAAGACTAAGACAATTATTCTTAGTGCTTGCTATTGTAATCAGTTGATTAATAGTGGATTAAGTCCTTGTGGAGAAAGGCAAATCATCTTTGATAAGGTGGACTGGAGTAGTTGAGTTCAACGAACCAGGATAAAAATCTTGAGTTGTTTTTATTGCCATATTATTTAAAACTCTTATTCAACCCCCCCCCTCTTCTAAGTGTTTTTATCACCTTCATGTTGTTCAAATAAAGGCATAACCCATCTCAAGATACCCAGTGCACCACCAATATCATGCGTTTGGACAGTAATATCGATTGCTAGTGATACTCTTGTCGTAACGATCAAACATTGATAATAAAAACATGTCGAACAATAAACCCCTCTTTGAATTGATTTATTATTCACATGTAGGGCCTCATAATTATCACATGTTTACCATCACATGCGCGTATGAAAACCGACCAACCACCAATTGTCCTTTGGATCAATTGATACTCGCACAGACAAACATACACACAAACCATAAAAATATTTTACATTTTTCATAAGAAATTGTTATAAAAGAGATCACTTTGGCGAATTTTTCATTTTAATTACTCACTAAAAAGTCAAATTACTGTATAAATTATTAAATCGTAGTCAAAATTTATTGTACCGAAATTAATTTAATTTGTCATGTGAAACACAACAAAAGTAATAAAAGAAAACAAATTTATCAAAGTTATTTATTTATTTATTGAAATTAATTGCTTTAATAAATAAATAAATAATATTAAGCACTTAAGTAAAATATAAAAATTTGTTCATAACAGAGATGACAAAAAAAATTATACACTGAAAAATAAGCTTGTCGGCACTAGCGATGACGTTACTAAACGAAAGGTTTTCCTATAATTTGAATACCCATATTACAACTAACTAAAGATATTATAATACCCGTATCATTGTCGTACGGTTCACATAATGATTGTGCTAAACTCAATCTTTCACGGAACCAAGAATAAAATGGATAAAGAGATTGATTCACTTAAAGAATAAGGGCATACAGACATAAAGAATAGTAAACAAAATTGGAATTATAAAAAAAGATTAATTCACTATTAGAATTATAAACAAAATTATAATTGAATCGAACTCAATTATAATATTAAAAAATTTAATCAAAGAAATTTGAATATAATGATCAAATCAAAGCCAAATGCTCTACCTTACACAAATTGGAAGATTAAAAAAAAATCAATTTTAGAACCCTAATATCAAAAAATTCTCAAAAACATAACATGTATTGATTTATATAGTTGGAAGATCAAAAGATTTTAAATAACCCAAAAACAATTTGAATTAGATATAAATGACTCTGATACCATTTGTTAGATTTGTTCATAACTGTTGCACCCTAAATTTTGACCCCTTAGATCCTCATCATCATTTTAGGGTCATATTCGTTTGATTATCTGACCATAACCTATTTCAAGTTGTCTTTGTCAAGATACATGCGAATTAGGGTTCCGCACCGTCAAAAATCGAGACTTCGACAGTATGATCAATCAATGTTTTGGATTGATTCTCCATAAAACAAAGTCAAAGATATCACATTGGGTCATGTTTTAATCTAATCGGAGGTTGTCACCCCCAGATCAAGCACAATGCAGTTCAGGGTACCCGATTAGGGTTTTCGAGTAGGAAAAGTCAACCGTAGTTTGACTTTGGATTTAAAGGAAGGTTTAATGATGCAACTTTGGTACAACAAGTTTATAAGGCTTAATGAAGTCCCCTCAAAGAGTTTCAAGGTCTTGGAAGTCCCGAAACAAGAACAGACGGTCTGATAGTCATCGATCGATCGTACGGTTGACCGAAAAGTCAACTCTTCAATCTTAAGGAATTGGACTTCATAATGTGAATAAAAAATGTTCCTTATGTCATATTACACCTCCCCATAAAATTTCATGGCCATCGGATCAAGGATTGAGGAGTAATCAAAAAGTTGGGAAATCAAGGTTTTGAAAAGGGCAAAGTCATAACTCCTTAACCACACAAGGGTTTTTGACCTAGTTTCAAGAGGAATGAGTTCCTAAAACAAGCATCAATATTGTAGTACCTAATTGGGGCTTTTTAAAAAGTACAAGTGGGTTCCATAACTCTTCCTAGTTAGAGAGAACCGAGGTCCACAAGTTGGCAAAAACTCACATTGGCAAAACCAGGTCAACATGAGTTTTTTTTATTCCAAAACCACTCCAAATTAATGCTAATCAAAGACTAAGCCTCATTTATGATGTTTACATTGTTAATAAACATGTTTAACTTCAATTCTCACGAAAGTGGACCAAAGATCAAAAGAAATCATTATTTAATGTAAGTTGTAAAAGTGAATAGTGAAGAAAGAGAAAAAAGGTGGTTACCATTGTCAAATCATCAACTTTAATTCAACAAGTCACCTCCTATCCTATGAAGCATGATGAAAAAATCTATAGGGCATGGGGAATATCTTAATAGAGTGGCTTAAAGATAAAGGTGAAGATTTCATTGGAAAACTCAAAGATTTTCATGATGGAAGGTTAAAATTGACAATTTGCTTCACTTTTGCCCATACCTTGATCCAAGGCCTTTGGCTATAAATAGAACTCACTTCCTACATCACAAAGACACAAGTTCCATGCTAGAAACCAGCTAGAACTCTCTCCCTTACACAATCACCAAATTCTTGCAAAATCTCACTAAGTCTCCAAAATCCCTCAAAATCTATTTTTGCAAAACACCTTCCAAAACTATTTCCAAACTTTTTCCAACTCAAGAAACACTTCAAACACATCAAATATGATGTATTGAAGCTATCCAAATCACTTCCACACTTATGTAACAAGGTTTAAGTGAGTTGGTCTTTGAAATCCTTGGATTTTAGAGTTTTTCCTTCATTTACAAGGCATTTCGTCCACTAGCTTGCTTGGAGGTTGTTTGGAGCATTTATTCATCAACCTAAGAATATTTGAAAACCTTGTAAGAGCTCTCAATATCTCTGGTTTTCTTATTGCTTAAGCTTGCTTCAAGAGGTAAACCTAAAACTCATAAATGTGAACTTTCCACTTGCATTCCACATGTTACCATGACTGTTTTTTTTACCATGATGATCTTGAAAATTTTCAACTTGTAACTTGATTTTTCTTGTGAGATTGATCTTGTATTATTCTTAAAATTTTGTTAACGTGTTTAAATAATCAAATTTGTTTGATTCATTGTCTTACCATGTGCATTTTATTCCTTTTACCATTTAGATTTTCATGTTTTGTTCATCCAAACTTCAAAAAATCATAACTCATCCATTTTTCATCATTTTGAACCCATTCTTTTTGCATTGTGTTGATCTTGATGCCTACTTTCATGTGATATTTTTTAATTCCATGTTTGTTCATATTTTCATGCCTTTTGGTTGCTTGTAAGTTGCCTTTATATTGAGATCGTTATCTCGCGTATGCAGATGAATTTCTTTTTCACCGTGATCATTTGTGTTATGATATTCACTCATTCTCATTTATACTATGTTAGTTAACATGTTAGGGTACTCTCCCTTGGTTGTTACCATGATTTCATATTGCTTTCCTCCTAAATTATGAGGTTAAACTAATTTGCTTGTATTTGATTGTCATCGATACATGTGGTTGTTACCTTCAATCTTTGTTAAGATATACCTTTAATCTTTGTTAATATATGCTTTCATCTTTGTTAAGATACATGATCTTTGGTTGTAACCATGCCCCTTTTGTTTAAAGTATTGATTACTTTGTTAATTATTTCTTCCCCAAGTGATGGAACTTTTTTAGTTCTCATCCAAGTTGCCTCATCTCCTCCCTTCCAAAGGAAAGTCTCTCTATTGACCCTTGGGTCATAGATAGCTCAATACCCTCATTGGCCTCGAAAGAGCCTTAACCCCCTTTTTGGTCTGGATAGAACCAATAGGATATAAACTCATAGGTCTGGATAGAACCTTCCCCTCTTTTGGTCTGGAAAGAACCAATTGATTCCTTAGTTCGAGCCCGAACTACGACCGCTCTGATTTCTCATTGGACAATGAGAATACGTAGGCACAAGATGCGATATCTTGACGAGCAACCTTCCCCCTTACTAGGAGTGTCCCTCAACTAGAACCCTAGGATAGAGTTGTTAACTCTATGTAAGAATCATGGATATGATCACTTACTTTCCCCTTTGAGTGTTACAACATAGACATAGAGAGTTTTGTGAAACTCTACACAAACATTATTATGTTTGTTCCCCTTTGAACCTTGATCGCAATCAAGCGTTCTTCAACCCTAGTGAGGTGAACTACGATTGCTCTGATTCTATCCTAGTTAGGATACGTAGGTAGAGGACGCGACGTCTTTGCGAGCAAACTTAGAAACAATCTTAGGTCTTCATCTATCATAACCTTCACCTTTTTACCCAATACCCAAACCTTAGCAAATATTTAACAAACTTAGCATACAAACAAACAAAAGGTTCCTGTAGAGTACTACAGATGTTTAGGATGTGAAATACCTACCCTATGCATAACCAACCCCCGATCCCCGAATCTCTTAGCGTTGTTGTAACATCGCGCAAAAGGTTCTTTCTTTCTTTAGACCTTTCCTTTGGATAAATTAAAGTCCGGTTGTAAAAGAATTAAGGTTCAAGTTAATTCAATAGCTTGATATCCGATTTTCACCGCAACAGAAATGGCGACTTCACTGGGGAGACTTAAACTTGAGGGTTTAGCCTATTTTGTTTGTTTATATGCTATATTTGTAAATATTTGTTTAACATGTATATTTGTTAATATATATGCTTGTGTGTTGGGAACTTTGAGTGGTGAGACAGTACTATACCCGTACTTGAGTGCACTTATGATAGGATGGTGGTATATTCAAGAAGGCTTATAGAGAGTTGATTCCCGACCAAGCTAACTTGAGAAACCACCGCTCAGTGTAGGCCCTTTTTGAGAGTTAGTGATGTTGAATGAGTATTCATGAAAACATTACTACCCTCAACAAAGGAGCCGTTGACACTGTGGACCTTTAGATTACCTCTTTACCCCACTTTGGCCTTATTAGGATGTAGTGCGATGACTATGAGGGAGTAGTCCCGAAGTAGTTGATACGCGATACTACACTTGGACGAGACTCTCTTAAGAATATTATCGATTACCGAGTAATTTGGGAAATTGGTAATATCCGAAAGATGGGTTGTTGACTCTGGGAACTCTGTTAGAACCCGTTCGGCAGGTACAAATTAACCCATAATACACACCTCTTGGGGATGGTTAGACCTTTGACTCCAAGCTTTTACTTCAAGCCTAGGAGGTCTTTGTGTGTGTATATGCATTGTATTTGTGAATACTTGCCTTTGTATGGTGTGTGCATCATCTCATCATATCATCATAAGCATATCGTGTCGCAACTGGTTTTGTAAAACTCAGTCAATCTCTGGTATTTTTTTTTAAAGTTGTAACTTTTTCCAACGATTGATGAAATGAGGGTTTTGACCCAATCAATCTTCTGAGTTTTGTAAAACCAGTTTTCTCTTTGCATTGCATTTTGCATTATGCATTTTCTTTTCTCAGCCTTGCGTCTTTGTCAACCTCTTGTTCATAGAGAGAGAGGGATACCTAGCAAGCATTCGGGACCAATGGAAACAATGAACGAGCTTTTGAAAGGACAAGAAGCCTTGAAGGAGGAAATCATAATCCTCAAAGGTCAAATGAATTGGGTTTTGGAGACTTTGCAAAATTTGATGAAGAATGAAGGGGATTCTCCCTCTATGGCGCCTAGAGAGGTTGTCAGTCTGTCGCTTCCGGTGACTCTTTCAGCTCGAGGACCTCCTCAGTTTCAACGGTCAGACCGTCGTCAACCAGCATTTGGGCCTGCGTCAAAACGTCATCCTTGTCAGGTGGTTACCAAAACAATATCTCAACATTCATTGGCTGCTTCCCCTCAAGGTTCTCGAAGCAAGAACATGAATAAGAAGAATCCTGTCAAAAGGAACAAGGCATGCTATAAGTCAGTTCATGTGCCACTAAGTAAGCTTTATCCATTACTGATTCAAAATTTGTTGGTAACTCCACGAGCTCTTAACCTTGTGTCAGGACCATGGCATAATGCAAACTTGACTTGTGAGTTTCACAAAGGGGGTGAAGGACATGAACTAGACACTTGTTTGGCGTTATGGCATATTGTTCAAGAGCTAGTCTATGACAAAGATCTGATCTTTGAAGAAGATCACCCAGAAGTTGAATGCAAGTACCATACTGGGACAATGGGGCATCTAGTGGAAGAGTGCAATGAGTTTGGGGGTTGAAGGTGCAAAGCTTGTTGGAGCTGTTAAAACCTCAAAACGGTAAACCAAGTACCAGTGTCTCAGATCTTGAAGCAAGAGGCAAAGGACCTACGAGACCCCTCATAATTCTATATCACAAGGAGCAAGTGGTGGTTGGAGGTGTTTCCCCGCATGGGCCTGAAATTTGAAATCTGTTTTGTTAAACAATTTTAATTCCCTAAGACTGGCAGCTGTAGACTGTTTCAGCATTTCATTGTGTTTTCTTTGCATTTGTGTTGCTTGTAAACTGTTGTTTATTTGAATTTGGCAATATTTAATGAAATGTTTGTGAATCTTTTGATTAAGTCCATTCGTTTCACTCTTTCTTTTTCATTGTTATGAAATACCAAAAATGCAAGAAAATTTCTTTTGTTTACTAAACTGTTGTTTAAAACAAAGATTGGGGAGGATGATGAAAACTATATCCATAATTGTTGTCGATATGCTTTCAATTTAACTTTGCCGATGATGTAAGGCATTGTTTAAATCCCTAAACACTGGAGAAATAAGGAAGATAACCCCTCGTTAACCCCTTCGAGCCTAGAAGTAGGAGTTTTATTTCTTTACAAATAAAAACCTTAAATCTCAAACCTAGGGCGGGTAGTTCTCAGTTAACTTGGGGATATGTAAGGCACTTTTCATATAAAAGTGGTGCATTCAGGTTTTTCCTTCGTACACAACAAGCAAGTGTCGAAGATGCTTTTCAGCTTAAAAGACGATGATGGTTCACCGTAGTCATTAAACTAGGTAGTCACCTCCTTTCTCAAAAAAAAAAAGAAGAAGAAAAAAAATGAAAAAAGAAAAAGCCCGCTAAGTCAAAACCTATAAAGGAGACTTAGGCAAAAAAAATGGGGCATCTCGTTGACTGTATGTTCAAAAGAAACAAAAGTCAGGGATAACAAAAAAGAGGAATTCTGTAAGGGTCTTCACTCTTAAAAATCCTCAAATAGCAAAAGCTATCAAACATAGTAAGGGAGTTGTGACTACCTTATGTTTGTAAACCATCAACAACTATCATCAGTTCAATTCTTAAACCTGTAAGAACTTGAATGTATAGTTTGAGTTAACTGAGCGTAGGATTGGAGTTCATCATGGAGAGTGGGTGGGACCAAATAACTTTGAGCCTTTATCCTTTGTTTCATGAACCGTGAACCAAACCACGTTACAACCCTTAAAAGACCTAATTGAGGTAAGGTTGTTTTGAAGGCATATTACAGCAAGGTTGGATAACCTGACTCCTAAATGATCTTTGTTAATTGTGTGCGTTCACCACTTTATCCATCATTCGAAAATGATTGGATCACCTTCACTTTGATCACTTGATCACTCCGCCGTGTGTGTTTCATAAAAAAAAAATGTTTTCAAAAGATTGCATGAATTTTACATTGAAAATTGCCAATTTTTAATGAACAACATTGCGTGCAAAACGACTCAATGTCAAAGAAATCCCAACAAACGCTGTCAGCTAGGGAATTTAACTTGATAAAGGAAGATTAGCATGGGGCAACCAATTTGAAGGATTTGTTAATCATTTGTCATAACATTCAGCTAATCAGAGCCGACCAGGTCAAGATCAGTTGAATCTCTCAATGAACAGTTTAGTCTGGGGCAAATCTTTTGCAGTTACCAGCAAGCAGGGGCAAGTCGTTACTTCCACCGTCCGAGACTTTGTTGTGCAAGCACCGTTAAACTGGGGAAATCACGTCGAGATTTGAAAATATCTCTAAGTGTTTGAAGACATTGAAGCATCTTTATGCCGTTTCTTTTGTAAAAGCATCCTTATGACTTCTTCTCACAGACCATGTAATCTGGGGTAGAAAAGGTTAAAGACTGTTCGTCGCAAGAGCCGTTGCTCAGTGAAAGAAGAATGTTATACTATCAATGGGACATAAAGATTTTGGTCTCATGGTACCTTTCTCCAAGCTTTCCAGTTAAGTTGTTACTTTGGTTGATCTGGGAATCTCTCGATATGGTTTTCATCCAACAAAGAATTCAAACTCATGATGGCAATCCAAGTGAAGTCCTGAGGTTTTGGTCTAAGAAGATTACTCTCTCCCAAAGAAGGTGGTAACCTTGAAAGTGGAATTGTTGTTCTTCAGGATCATCCCCGTTGGATGTCCAATCTTGGTGAAGTTTGGTTGGGTCTCCGTGTCGAGATGTTTATTTCATCTCCTGTTTTGTTTTGTCTGTTTCGTCAGCATAAACATAAGCATGGCATAAAGCATATGCATAACATCTGTGCATTTTTGATATCTCTGGTTGTTACTTGTTCCTGTTTCACTTTGGTTCCCTCCTCAGTGATTGAGTGTGTTGTCTCTCTCCCATAGAGTTGTCAGCCCTTAAGCATAAAATGTCCATCCTTTCTCAAATTACCCACAGAGTTTAATCCTCGTGGATGATGGTTGCTTCAGTTATCTTTTTCCATGATTGGATAAGGTGAGTCACCATTTGAGTTTATTTCTCAATGGTTGAAGTCTTGTTTGACAGTTTCTTTCTAGCTATATTCTAGATTGAACTTTGGTCCCTGTCGGTCGCCGAACCTACCTGGATGTGCATTTATGTTGCACTATCTATCAAGAAGAACATCTTATTCATCAACGATAAATGGCAGTCTCTTCGGAGAAGTTTAATCGTCTTCAACGATAAATGGAAGTCTCTTCGGAGAAGTTTAATCGTCATCAGTGATAAATGGCAGTCTCTTCGGAGAAGTTTAATCGTCATCAACGATAAATGGCAGTCTCTTCGGAGAAGTTTAATCGTCTTCAGCGATAAATGGCAGTCTCTTCGGAGAAGTTTAATCGTCTTCAACGGTGAGTGGCAGTCTCTTGGGAGAAGCTTAACCTTCATCAAAGATAAATGGCAGTCTCTTTGGAGAAGTTTAATCGTCTTCAGCGGTGAGTGGCAATCTCTTGGGAGAAGCTTAACCATCATCAACAATAAATGGCAGTCTCTTCAGAGAAGTTTAGTCGTCTTCAGCGATAAATGGCAGTCTCTTGGGAGAAGCTTAACCTGCACCAGTGATAAATGGCAGTCACATTTGAGAAGTTTATCTTAAGGATGTTGATGCACGGTTGTGACCAGCATTGTTTGAAAATCCAGTGGATACTGATATAAGTAATTTGGTGGTGACCAATCATATTTCAAGTAAGGCCTGTTGGTAATCGGCATTATGAAAATCAACGGACAACAAATACTGACAATTTGGTTGTGTATCAGTCCAAACTAAGTCACGATTGTTTCTATCCCAAGCTCAGGTTTCGTAGCTTTGGACATGTATTATTTGATTCCAAGCACAGGTTTCGTACCTTTGGAAGAAGTTTGTTTCTATCCCGAGCACAGGTTGTGTACCTTTGGAGATAGATGTTTGTTTTCATCCCAAGCTCAGGTTTCGTACCTTTGGAGATGTATTGTTTGATTCCAAGCACAGGTTTTGTACCTTTGGAAGAAGTTTGTTTCTATCCCGAGCACAGGTTGTTTACCTTTGGAGACAGGTGATTGTTGCTATCCAAGCACAGGTCGTATACCTTTGGAGATGTATCGTTTGATTCCAAGCACAGGTTTCGTACCTTTGGAGATGTATCTATCCAAGCACAGGTTGTTTACCTTTGGAGATAGATGTTTGTTGCCATCCCGAGCACAGGTTGTTGTTGCACCCCAAAATTTGACCAACCGGGTCTCGCATTTGGCTCGATGTTTCGACGCACAACCGCATTCGCATCTGCATATTGCATACATTGCATTTTTCATTTGTAGTGATTTTATCAGGGATCACAGCTCCCGTCTCGTGTTTCAGGTGTTTTTGATCAGTAGAATTAATTTTTGGGTTATTTCGGTGCCCGTTTATTTTTACCGATTATTTTTGTGTCGTTCGGTGCTCATTTTGTCCCTCTGGGAATTATTGTGATTTTTCTGGATTTTTATAGGATTTTTTAGGGTTTAAATAGCTTTTAAATCATTTTCTAGGATTTAATAGAATTTTTGATTTTTTTAATTCTTTTTAAATCAAATTTTTAGCATTTTATAGAATATAATAGATTTTAAATTCATTTTAGGATTTAATAGGTTTTAATAGATTTTTTCATATTTTTAAATAATATAGGGTAATATAGTTTTTAGATTTTAATAGAATTTAAATAGCATTTTCCATTTGTGGAATATTAATAGCTTTTATCATTTTTAGAATATTAGTATAAAATTTAATAGATTAAATAGTTTTAATATGTTTTAATTCCTTTTTAGATATAGAGATTAATAGTCTTTTTTTTTCTTTTATAGAGTTTAATAAATAATAGTTTTTTTAGATCTAATATAGTTTTTAGAGTATTATTAGATTAATAGTTAATTGAGTTTTAGGAGTTAATTAGTTTAATAGAGTTTTTAGATTTAATTCAGAATTAGTAATTGATTAATTGGGCTAGTGTAGTTTTTAAAGTTTTTCGTTTGGGCCAGTAGTGGAGGCCCAGTTTGGTTTTTGTTGTTTTTTGATTCAGCAAGTGGGTTTTTTCGTCCAGGAATGGGTCCAAGTCAGTCCAAAAAATATGCAGAATCATCCACAAACGTCCAGCATATTCCAGCACCATCAAGAAGCTTCTAGAGCACGCCAGCGCATTCTCAGCATTAAATAAGAGCAGCACACGTGTTGCAAATAGAGAGGCCCCACATTGCAGCGTTTCACACACGCCACGTATCACCACCCTCTCTCTCCCTCAGCCACGCGTGGGACGCGTGTCCCACATGCACACACTCCCTCCACTTTCTCCACCACACGTGGCGTCACCAGAAACTTCGCCGGAAATCGCCACCGGCCGGCCTGCATGGCCGGCGGCAACCGTCCCTCGCCCCGAATCCGGCCACATCCACATTCATCTTCATCATCTTCTTCCCAACATCACCACCACCTTCATCCTTGATCTGCATCGTCCTCAACCTCTAAACGCCCTAACCTTCATCATCCTCCGCCCAGAAAACTCATCAGAATCTCCAGAAATCCAGATCACCAGAACTCCATCAGAACGATGAACTTCATCCTCATCTCCACGCATCAAGAACTCCAGAATTCCATCAGAGCGATGAACATCATCATCATCTGCATCCAAACGCTGTTTCCAGAAAATCCTCAACAAGAACATACAACGCCAGATTCGTCATCACCTGTCAAGATCTTGTTCTGGATCTTCAAGCAACATCACAAGAACTTCAAGAAAGTGAGCTTCAAACATTGTCCTTCCAGTTCCATCACCAGATCTTCGTCAGAGACGCAAGCACATCAACGATCTCTAATCGTCATCCATGAATGCGCGTCCTGGTTTTGTTGGGGATTTGAGCGTTCGTAGCGTCATGAGTGTTCTCTGGAGATTGTCAGAACTTGAATGATGAATCGCGAGAAAGAGAAAGGAAGATCAAGAGAATTTGAGGGAGGTTAAGAGAGTTGGTAGAGATTGAATGAAACAGAGAAAGTCAGAGAGATTGAGAGAGAACGAGAATTGGAAGGGAAATGTTGAACGAGCAAGGAGGGAGAGGGTTGGTGAACAGTGGACGGTGGCGGCGGCGCTGAAGATGTAAGCTAGGGTTTTGCAGAAATGGAGAAGGGAGAAGAGGAAGGAGAAAGGGGAATGGGCCTCAGGGCCCAATTACAATTTTTTTGTGGCACACACGCCCCTCCGTTTTGGACAAGTTCTGGGCCTTGGGCCCAACGAATCTACCAGCAACATCCCAAGTCCTACACAACACCCCCCTGCGTTTTTGCTGAAGAAGATTGGGCTGGGCCCAATCAGTGTAGTTTTTTTATGTTCTTGTTTACTTTCCCCTGTAATCCAGTTACACCCCCCTCCCCTTTTCTTGTTTTTTTTATTTTTTTTTATTCTTTTAAAGAAAAGAAAAGAAATAGAAAAGAAAATACATGAGGAAAAAATATATATCAAAAGAGATATAGAAAAAGAGAAAAAAAGAGAAATGAAAAAGAAATAAAGAGAAAAATAGAAAAAAATAGAAAAAAATATATTTGAAAAAGAAATATGGAAAGAATATATTGAAAAATATGGAAAAAAAAGGATATTGAAAATAAGAGAAATATTGTGAGAAAAATAGGAGAAACATTGTGAAAAAAATAGAGAAAAAATATTTTGAGGAAAAGAGAAAAATATGTTGAAAAGAGAAGAAGAAAAAAAAGAAAAAAATATTAAAGTGCCGATTTAATATTTTTAGAGTTCATTTTCTTTTAGGGGTATTTTCATAGACTTTATTGTTTCGACTTTTAGGATAGTTTAGAAGCCCATTTGTTAGGGGGCTATTTTCATTCGATCTTTTCAGGATAGAATAGGATAGCGTTTCCTAGGAGATTTATTTCAGTATGCAACCATTGTAATCATTCTTTCAGAGATTAATAAAACGAGATTTGAGCTGTGGTCCGATAGTAGCCGAACTACAGCTGCTCTGATTCTTCGTACCAGACGAAGATATGTAGGCATAGGATGCGATATCCTAGCGAGCACACTAACGCCTAACCTGTTGTTCTCTCGCGGCTGTGCGATCGAGACTTTCCCGCTGACGATTAATCGAGTACCCCTTTTTCTCTCTTGCCCGAGTGCATTTGAGACTCAGCCATAGTTTTGACCATAGGTTCCCGACCCTGTAAAACCAGTTGTTTTTCTCACTGCTATGTGAGAATGTTTGTTTAGCCGTAGTTAGTCTGAACTACGTAAAGCTCTGATCTTCCATCCAGTGGAAGTACGTAGGCACAAGACGCGATGTCTTGGCGAGCCAATTTTCCCCGTAGTCCCGAACTACGTTGACTCTGACTTTCTCTCTCGAGAATACGTAGGCATAGAGTGCGACACTCTATCGAGTCAATTCCCTTCCCTTTAGATTTAGCAGCCGTAGATAGATTGTTTTGCATCCAGTAGACAGCCCAAGCAAGCGTGGATCCCGTCGAGTACGACGGACGTGAGGGGTGCTAATACCTTCCCCTTGCGTAACCGACTCCCGAACCCAGGCTATGGTTGCGATGACCATACCTTTTCCCCGTTTTTGCGAGGTTTACTTCGAGCGTTTCCTTTCCCGCTCTGAGGGATAAATAACGCACGGTGGCGACTCTTCTGTCAGCCGGCGCCGATTTTCGCAGTAGCGACAGCTGGCGACTCTGCTGGGGACTGCGATAGTTTCCTAGGGATCCAATGTCCCGAGAGCGAGTCAATTGTGGGATCCAACGTCCCCTAAAGAGAGAGTCAATCCTAGCGCTTGTTTGCTTGTCTATTTGGGGCTTATTTATCGATATTATTTGTTGCTGTTGGGCTGTTACGGGTATTCTATGATTGAGATAAGCCGGACCTGGGCTCGAGTATGAGTATACACCTAGATATAGTTGCGGAGAAGTAGTAGACGAACCTGTCTGCTGAGCAGGCGCAGTTCCCTACGAAAATTCGCACTCGGACGAGGTTCTCGCAGAGGTGCTCCTTTCCGGTCCTGAGGATCTGAGGGGAGTCCAGACGTGAGGATTGTCGACTCTGGGAACCGATCAATTGGAAGCCAGCTAAGTGAGGCCTCTTCATGAGATGATGATGCCACTCCTTCTGGGAATCGTATCATTCCTCATGAAAGTCTGTGACGCTGACGACCGCATAGGATGCCGTACCTTGTCAGATGTAGGTCCATACCTGTGAGTGGGGGGGTTTTTTGTGCAGGAAACTTGACTTTCAACCTACCCGTTATTCTGGTCCTCTTTTCAGAGAGCGTCTCCGTCAGCAGCGCAGCAGTATTTAGATTTTGTGTGGGGGGCTGTGGTCCCATTGTTTGCTGCATTTTGCATATCATATGCATACCAGTGTTGCATTGCATATCATCCTCCAGCTAGCCAGAGTTCTGATCCAGCCTTTGTTTCCTGAAGGTGATTACCCGGAGTTTGGATTGAGCAGCTGTTGATTGTCAGAAGACCTGCCTAGGGGTTGAGTATATTTGAGCAGAATCAAGTGTCGAAGTCAGCTGAAGATTATTGGTAGCCATGTCTGAAGGCAATTTCCAGTCTCCTAACACCTTGACAGGGTTCACTATGGCGTCCAACCCTCTGTATGATTCCATGGAAGACTTCCCGCAAGTGAACAACGTTGCTGCAGACCAAGTTGTACAGCCTTCTGTTGAGAACCGAGGTCGGCATGAGCAGTTTGTTGCCCAGAATGAGCGTCCTCCTCCTGTCAGCAATCAAGGTGTTGCTTTCCCTGTGATGAATTACCGAAGAGATATTCCAGCAGCTGGGATGGTAGATCCGAGAGCCCTTGACGATGGTAGAAGAGTCCGAGTGTTGGAAGAGCAAATGAGAGCTTTGAAAGCCAAAGATGCTGTTAACCTAGATGCTGTAGGCATGTGTTTGGTTCCTGACCTGGTGTTGCCTTACAAGTTCAAAGTGCCGAAATTTGAGAAGTACACGGGAGATAGCTGTCCAAAGCTGCATTTGATGATGTTCTGTCGAAGAATGACTGCGTTTGCGCGAAATGACAAGTTGATGATCCATTGCTTTCAAGATAGTCTGACTGGGGCATCTTTGAGGTGGTATATGCAGTTAGAGAGGAATCAGATTCAATCATGGATGGATTTAGCCAGAGCTTTTCTGAAGCAGTACGATTACAATCTAGACATTGCTCCTTATCGCATGCATTTGCAAGAGTTGTCTCAAGAGATCAATGAACCGATCAGGAGGTATGCTCAGAGATGGAGAGAATTTGCTGCTAAAGTGCGTCCCCCGCTGTTAGACCAAGAGCTGGCAGGCATGTTTGTGGATTCCCTACAGTATCCGTACTTCAAAAGATTGCTCGGAGTTCCAGCAAGTTTCTCTGACGTGGTAGCATTAGGAGAACGCCTTGAGTATTCTATAAGAATGGGGAAAATTCAGATTACTTCATATGATCAAGCTGGTGAAACTGAATACCCTTGTGACTATCAGAGTGAAGAAGAAGTGGTGATCAACTCAGTCATGCCAAAGATTGAATATCCTCGAAGCGAATCAGTGAATTTTGTTGGTGCATCATCTTATCAGAGATCAGTACCTCCCGTGGCTTGTTATACTGAACAGACAGCCGTGCCTGGGGCACTCTATCAGGAATCTTATGTCGCTTCCATTGCAAATCAGCGAACTCGTGGCCGAGGTTATCAGAATCAGCGTCAGAATCAGAGCAGACCTCGCAACAACTTGGAACGAAGGAAAGCTCCTTTTCATCCAGTGCCGATGCCGTATAGCCAGTTGCTACCATCTTTGATCCAGAAGTCTTTGGTGGAGCCGAAAGCTCTTAAGCCAGTTCCAGAACCTTACCCTCCTGGGTACAATCCCCACGTGCAGTGTGGTTATCATGGTGGCTCTCCGGGGCATTCAACGGAAGATTGTAAAGCATTTCAGGCGAAGGTACAGCAGTTGATTGATCAGGATCGCATTTCCTTTCGAGAAGGGTTTCTGTTTGTTCATCCCTAACCGCTCAGTTGTCTAAGCTCGTAAACTCAGAGGGTATTCCCCAGCATAAGCCAGTGGTTCAGACAGGCAGGCGCCTCAGCATTGGCAGTTCTCAAGCTTTTACATCATTTGCATTTGTAGTTTCTTTTTCTGTTAGTTACTACCTGCTTTTAAGCATTGTATGTTTCGAATGGTGATAATAATAAAGTGACTATGCATTTTTCTGAATTAATCATGTCGCTGTCGCTCATTTATTGCATTGCACTGACACTTGCATTTTATTCACTCCATTTTTTCGCTGTGACTAGCAAAGTTAGGAGGGAGGATGACGAAACTGAAACTCATAACCAATGATTGTATGCTTTCAGATAAGACCGTACCGATGACGTACAAGGCATTGTTTCAAATTCCCCAAACACTGGAGATATAAGGAGTTAGTCCCTTGTTAACCACTTCGAGCCAGGAAGTAGAAGTTTTTTCGGACGTTTTAACCCTCACATCTTAACCCGGGGCAGGGTAGTTGTCAGTTAGCTTGACCGAGCATTCAAGTCTTGCAGAGGAGTGTTGTCTTTCAAGGACCAACCAGTTTATACCCTTCAAGAGGTCAAACCTCACCAATCAGGAGTGAGACAGTTACAATCCTTTCGGAGCAATCAAGACAACCAGTGTCACACGACTTTGTTCCAAAAGAAAGAAAATGAGAAAGCCCGCTAAGTAAAAAGAAAGAAAAGCTGGAAAGCTAAATACTTAGGCAAAAAAATCAGGGCATCCCGCTGGACTTCAAAAGAAAACTAAAAATCGAGAAGAACTCAAAATGAGTCAGTCCAGGCAAAAATTAGGGAATCAAAAGAATGGAAAAGAGGGATCAAAAAGAAAATTTTCCCCAGCAAATCACAAAGTCGTGTACACAGACACCGAAAGCGAAGAAGGAGTAACTATCATTCTAGAAGAAAAGCTTGTGAATTCCTTAACTGTAGGTTCTTACCATTCAACATATTTCTCGAAGAGGCGAGTGCTTGTGCCAGGTTAACTGAACCTTAGGATCGGAGATCATCACGTAGAAGGGGTGGGTACAAATCAAAATTTGAGCCGAATATCCTTTGTTTTACGAACCGTGAACCCGACCACGATACAACCCTCAAAAGACCTAATTGAGGTAGGGTTATTCTGAAGCGCATTACGATAAGGTCGAGTAACCTGACTCCTTCTTGACTTGCTAGTCATATCTTGTTGTATTTTCACTGACCACGTAAGCACTGCGTTTGAACTTTGGTTCATTCGTCACTTTCCATCATATGCATATAAATGAGTGACAGCTCAAATTTTTTCAGAATCTGCATGAGCATTGCATTAAGATTACCATTCGTAGACAGACGATTCTAATTGCAGGTTAGTAGTTGGCATGAAAGAAATTCCGGCAGAAAATAATCAAATAGGACTGAGTAATCCAGCAGTCTGAACCAGAATGGTGTATGTTGTGAAGCCCAATGAATCAGGGGCATTATCTTCCAGTAAGTTCAGTATCAGTCAGTCTGAGGACCAGTCCCGAAGCTTCAGTTGAGCAGGGGCAGTGTGTTTGAGAAGCAGTTAATCAAGAGGTGAGTCTTCTCAAGACCTAATCAGGGGCAACTATGCAGAGCGCTGAGATTTGAAAGCAGATGCTTCCAATGGATAATCAGATCGGGTTAAGTCGCTAGAACGCTCATTCAGGGGCAAGACATCGCAGAGAATGTTGAAATCAACTGGTTGTTAGGTGTTTAATTGGAGATTGAATTCTGTTGTTGTACAGATGCCGAGGCAAGTATTCTCGAAGTATTCTCGTAGCAAGTTGTTCAGATCAAGTATTCCCAAGAGTTAGATTGGGGCAAGGTGAATTGTACTGGGGCAAGTTGTGCAAGCTAGTCTTCTATCCCCCAGCTGAGTATACCAGGGGCAAGTCATTCAAACAAGTTTGTTTATTCCCAGCCAGAGTTGAGTATCGGGGAATCATGTCAATACCCTTACCAAAAACCTGAACCTTTCAAATAAGAAGATCTTGTTGTCGTTGGACCATTATCCTGCAGTTCAAACCTGTTGCGTGTCAGTAACCAGTCGTTTCCAAAGTCCAGTTCTCGCCTGGCAAACCGGTAACCAGTTCTCGTCTGGCCCACCATCCGTAAGCATCAGTTCCCGTCCTGGTGCAGTTTATTGTAAGCAGCAGTTCCCGTCCTGGTGCAGTTTATTGGTAACCAATTCTCGTTTGGTCACCGTTTCTTCAAGTGTGGTATCAGTTCTCGCCTGGTACATGTCATCGCATAATCAGTTCTCGTGTGTTTTACCCTATGTGTTACACCAGTTCTCGCCTGGTGTACGTTAGCGTTCAGCCAGTTCTCGCCTGGTTGTCTTTTTCTCAGTCTGTTATCCAGTCAGCTCGTCTGATGTTCAAAAACACAAAAAATCAATTTTCCTAACCTATTTTCCTATCAGTCCTCGCCTGGTAGTCTACCTTTGAATGCTAGTTCTCGTCTAGTATTTCCATTTCCCTGTGTGCATAGTCCATGTTTATTCTAAACCGAAAACGAAAACAAAAAAACCTAAAGGTATCTGACACAGTATTTCCCAATGACCCGCATGTTGTCATGTTCCCCGATACGAAGCTCGACGAATATCAGTGCTCCGAGCAATGTTTAAATTCCTTGTGGATGTTGTCAAATCAGAATTGCCACTCTTCAGCAGATGAAAGTTGCTTATTATCCCCGGAAGAGTCGAGATTGTCTTTTACCCCGCATCAGGATCAGGAGCATCTTCAGCAGATTAAGAGTGATATCCTTGATAGTAGGAGCATTTCCAGCAGTGTGCTGCGCGTAATCAATCTCAGTTTGGGTCAATCCCCGCAGAGCGCAATCAGTTGCCAATGGTTTGAAGAAAGCATCCCCGAGCAGAGTTGTCTTTCTTTCCCCAGTGAAGTCGTCAAGCAGGGTTGCCTTTTCATCTCTCCAGCAGGGCAGTTATCCTCAGCGGAGTTGATTTCTCGTTGCCAGCATTTATTTTGCTGAGATGGTTCTGTGACTTCAGGTCATCCCCAGTAGAGTTGACGTTCTCTTTGGCATTTATTTTGCCAAGTGGTTTTCAGACCTGGTGTTCTCTGGCAGCTAGAGCTTGCATTAGCATTTGTATATATAGTCATTGCATTTAACAAGCATATAGCATATCCATGCCGTCTAAGCCTCGCATTTTCAAATAAAACGCATAGCATATTCATGTCATATAGGGCATGGCATCATATCAAGCATACGCATGTCGAAACATAGACCAAGATGGTTACCTATTGGATTTCGAATTTGTTCACCTGCAGAGTTGTGTGGTTCAGCTTCTTGTCTTCCCCAGCGGAGTGATTCTTCATATTTGGGTGTTACGTCAGCATCGGAAAAAAAAAAACAACAACAACAACAACAACAACAAGGAGATTGACATATACCAGACTTCTGAAGCTGCCCCCTTTGTCAAAACAGGTGCAAGGCAGTTCCATTCAGAATTCCCCAGGAGAATTGTCCTCAAGTTCGCAATGAACTGTGAGTCGACCAGATTTGATCCCATGAGAGAGATGGGAATCAAAGTGTTTGCTTTATGAAGCATTATTTCAATACTTGTGGCGTCACACAGGTTTTGGAGAAGAAATTTATCAGAAAATTGACCAGATGTTGCCGTGATAACCAAACTTCAGTTTATTGGAAGCTTTTCCTCAAGCAGCTTTGCAGTATATTCTTGCGGTTGGCAAATTTCAGGGTTCCATTTTGTATTCAACCGTCATCTACCTTGAATGTCTGAAGGCTGAGCGCTCTTCACCCATTCAGGTCGAAGTCGCTTGAATAGGGGCAGCTGTTGCACCCCAAAATTTGACCAACCGGGTCTCGCATTTGGCTCGATGTTTCGACGCACAACCGCATTCGCATCTGCATATTGCATACATTGCATTTTTCATTTGTAGTGATTTTATCAGGGATCACAGCTCCCGTCTCGTGTTTCAGGTGTTTTTGATCAGTAGAATTAATTTTTGGGTTATTTCGGTGCCCGTTTATTTTTACCGATTATTTTTGTGTCGTTCGGTGCTCATTTTGTCCCTCTGGGAATTATTGTGATTTTTCTGGATTTTTATAGGATTTTTTAGGGTTTAAATAGCTTTTAAATCATTTTCTAGGATTTAATAGAATTTTTGATTTTTTAATTCTTTTTAAATCAAATTTTTAGCATTTTATAGAATATAATAGATTTTAAATTCATTTTAGGATTTAATAGGTTTTAATAGATTTTTTCATATTTTTAAATAATATAGGGTAATATAGTTTTTAGATTTTAATAGAATTTAAATAGCATTTTCCATTTGTGGAATATTAATAGCTTTTATCATTTTTAGAATATTAGTATAAAATTTAATAGATTAAATAGTTTTAATATGTTTTAATTCCTTTTTAGATATAGAGATTAATAGTCTTTTTTTTTCTTTTATAGAGTTTAATAAATAATAGTTTTTTTAGATCTAATATAGTTTTTAGAGTATTATTAGATTAATAGTTAATTGAGTTTTAGGAGTTAATTAGTTTAATAGAGTTTTTAGATTTAATTCAGAATTAGTAATTGATTAATTGGGCTAGTGTAGTTTTTAAAGTTTTTCGTTTGGGCCAGTAGTGGAGGCCCAGTTTGGTTTTTGTTGTTTTTTGATTCAGCAAGTGGGTTTTTTCGTCCAGGAATGGGTCCAAGTCAGTCCAAAAAATATGCAGAATCATCCACAAACGTCCAGCATATTCCAGCACCATCAAGAAGCTTCTAGAGCACGCCAGCGCATTCTCAGCATTAAATAAGAGCAGCACACGTGTTGCAAATAGAGAGGCCCCACATTGCAGCGTTTCACACACGCCACGTATCACCACCCTCTCTCTCCCTCAGCCACGCGTGGGACGCGTGTCCCACATGCACACACTCCCTCCACTTTCTCCACCACACGTGGCGTCACCAGAAACTTCGCCGGAAATCGCCACCGGCCGGCCTGCATGGCCGGCGGCAACCGTCCCTCGCCCAGAATCCGGCCACATCCACATTCATCTTCATCATCTTCTTCCCAACATCACCACCACCTTCATCCTTGATCTGCATCGTCCTCAACCTCTAAACGCCCTAACCTTCATCATCCTCCGCCCAGAAAACTCATCAGAATCTCCAGAAATCCAGATCACCAGAACTCCATCAGAACGATGAACTTCATCCTCATCTCCACGCATCAAGAACTCCAGAATTCCATCAGAGCGATGAACATCATCATCATCTGCATCCAAACGCTGTTTCCAGAAAATCCTCAACAAGAACATACAACGCCAGATTCGTCATCACCTGTCAAGATCTTGTTCTGGATCTTCAAGCAACATCACAAGAACTTCAAGAAAGTGAGCTTCAAACATTGTCCTTCCAGTTCCATCACCAGATCTTCGTCAGAGACGCAAGCACATCAACGATCTCTAATCGTCATCCATGAATGCGCGTCCTGGTTTTGTTGGGGATTTGAGCGTTCGTAGCGTCATGAGTGTTCTCTGGAGATTGTCAGAACTTGAATGATGAATCGCGAGAAAGAGAAAGGAAGATCAAGAGAATTTGAGGGAGGTTAAGAGAGTTGGTAGAGATTGAATGAAACAGAGAAAGTCAGAGAGATTGAGAGAGAACGAGAATTGGAAGGGAAATGTTGAACGAGCAAGGAGGGAGAGGGTTGGTGAACAGTGGACGGTGGCGGCGGCGCTGAAGATGTAAGCTAGGGTTTTGCAGAAATGGAGAAGGGAGAAGAGGAAGGAGAAAGGAGAATGGGCCTCAGGGCCCAATTACAATTTTTTTGTGGCACACACGCCCCTCCGTTTTGGACAAGTTCTGGGCCTTGGGCCCAACGAATCTACCAGCAACATCCCAAGTCCTACACAACACCCCCCTGCGTTTTTGCTGAAGAAGATTGGGCTGGGCCCAATCAGTGTAGTTTTTTTATGTTCTTGTTTACTTTCCCCTGTAATCCAGTTACACCCCCCTCCCCTTTTCTTGTTTTTTTTATTTTTTTTTATTCTTTTAAAGAAAAGAAAAGAAATAGAAAAGAAAATACATGAGGAAAAAATATATATCAAAAGAGATATAGAAAAAGAGAAAAAAAGAGAAATGAAAAAGAAATAAAGAGAAAAATAGAAAAAAATAGAAAAAAATATATTTGAAAAAGAAATATGGAAAGAATATATTGAAAAATATGGAAAAAAAAGGATATTGAAAATAAGAGAAATATTGTGAGAAAAATAGGAGAAACATTGTGAAAAAAATAGAGAAAAAATATTTTGAGGAAAAGAGAAAAATATGTTGAAAAGAGAAGAAGAAAAAAAAGAAAAAAATATTAAAGTGCCGATTTAATATTTTTAGAGTTCATTTTCTTTTAGGGGTATTTTCATAGACTTTATTGTTTCGACTTTTAGGATAGTTTAGAAGCCCATTTGTTAGGGGGCTATTTTCATTCGATCTTTTCAGGATAGAATAGGATAGCGTTTCCTAGGAGATTTATTTCAGTATGCAACCATTGTAATCATTCTTTCAGAGATTAATAAAACGAGATTTGAGCTGTGGTCCGATAGTAGCCGAACTACAGCTGCTCTGATTCTTCGTACCAGACGAAGATATGTAGGCATAGGATGCGATATCCTAGCGAGCACACTAACGCCTAACCTGTTGTTCTCTCGCGGCTGTGCGATCGAGACTTTCCCGCTGACGATTAATCGAGTACCCCTTTTTCTCTCTTGCCCGAGTGCATTTGAGACTCAGCCATAGTTTTGACCATAGGTTCCCGACCCTGTAAAACCAGTTGTTTTTCTCACTGCTATGTGAGAATGTTTGTTTAGCCGTAGTTAGTCTGAACTACGTAAAGCTCTGACTTCCATCCAGTGGAAGTACGTAGGCACAAGACGCGATGTCTTGGCGAGCCAATTTTCCCCGTAGTCCCGAACTACGTTGACTCTGACTTTCTCTCTCGAGAATACGTAGGCATAGAGTGCGACACTCTATCGAGTCAATTCCCTTCCCTTTAGATTTAGCAGCCGTAGATAGATTGTTTTGCATCCAGTAGACAGCCCAAGCAAGCGTGGATCCCGTCGAGTACGACGGACGTGAGGGGTGCTAATACCTTCCCCTTGCGTAACCGACTCCCGAACCCAGGCTATGGTTGCGATGACCATACCTTTTCCCCGTTTTTGCGAGGTTTACTTCGAGCGTTTCCTTTCCCGCTCTGAGGGATAAATAACGCACGGTGGCGACTCTTCTGTCAGCCGGCGCCGATTTTCGCAGTAGCGACAGTTGTGTACCTTTGGAGATGTATAATTTGAATCCTGAGTTCAGAAATTCCCAGAAACTAAAATGGTTGCATTTGCATGAGGTGATCTATATCCTAAAGTTTTGAGGGTCTGCGTCCAATCCTAAGGTGTTGAGGGTTGTATCTCTTTTCGAACCTAATGTATTGAGGGTCGTGTCTCTAACTATATCCTAATGTTTTGAGGGTATTAGTTTTCAATCCTAATGTGTTGAGGGTTGTGTCTCTGCTATATCCTAATGTTTTGAGGGTATTAGTTTTTGGTCCTAAAGTTTTGAGGGCTTTCGTCCAATCCTAATGTGTTGAGGGTTGTGTCTCTACTATATCCTAATGTTTTGAGGGTATTAGTTTTTGATCCTAAGGTTTTGAGGGTCTTCGTCCAATCCTAATGTGTTAAGGGTTGTGTCTCTACTATATCCTAATGTTTTGAGGGTATTAGTTTTTGATCCTAAGGTTTTGAGGGTCTTCGTCCAATCCTAATGTGTTGAGGGTTGTGTCTCTACTATATCCTAATATTTTGAGGGTATTAGTTTTTTATCCTAAAGTTTTGAGGGTTTTCGTCCAATCCTAATGTGTTGAGGGTTGTGTCTCTACTATATCCTAATGTTTTGAGGGTATTAGTTTTTGGTCCTAAAGTTTTGAGGGTCTGCGTCCAATCCTAAGGTGTTAAGGGTTGTGTCTCCGCTGTATCCTAACGCTTTAAGGATATTAGCTTTTGTTCATAAGGTTTTGAGATATATATTTGTGCTTCCTGTTTGAAGATTTGGTCGTCACCAAACCCTTTGAAAGCCCAATGGTTACTGACATCTTTTAAAATCCAATTGTTATCGGTATCATCTAATCTGGTCGTTACCAACTATCATTCAAAAGCCTAGTAGTGGCTAGCATTGTTAAAAGCCCAATTATTATTGGTATCCTTCGAGTTGGTCGTTACCAATATTTTCCAAAGCCCAGTGGTCACTGGCATCTTTCAAACCCAATTGTTATTGGTATCATCTAATCTAGTCGTTACCAACTATCATTCGAAAGCCTAGTAGCTACTAGCTTTGTTTAAAACCAATTGATATTGATATCGTCTGATTTGTTCGCTACCAAACATCATTCTAAAAACCCAGTGGTTACTGGCATCCTTCGGATCCAATTATTATTGGTATTGGATTTGGTTGTTACCAACTTTATCTGTTAAATCCAATTGTATTGATATCCTTTGATTTGGTCGTCACCAATAATCTTCAAAGTCCAATTGTTATTGACGTTGTCTAAACTCGATTGTTATCGTCACTTCGATTTGGTTGTCACCAAACCCTTTAAAAATCCAATGGTTATTGATCTTCTTTGATTTTGGTCGTTACCAATCTCCCCAGTTAAGTCTAGTGGTTACTAGCATTATCATAACCAATCGTATTTGGAACACTGATTTGGTAGTCACCAGTTCTTTCTAAGTCCAGTGGTTACTGGCATTACTTGAAAACTAATCGATATTAGTACCGTGAGGTTTGGTTGTTACCAATTTCCCCAGCTGAAGTCCTGTTTTGTCCGAAATTCCCAACTGTGATTGGAACTTTGGTTTGGTTGTCACTATCACCCCCAGGAAGTCTAGTGGTAACTAGCACTATTAGAAACTGTCTGTTGTTCTGGTCATCACCAGTACCCCTTTTGAAGCTTTTTCTTTCCCCAGTCGAGTCTCGGAGGACTAGTGGATACTAGATTCCCCGGTACGTCTGGTCTTGTTCCTAACCTTTTCCTGAAGATCCCGTTTGAACTCTTCGTTATAGGAAATTTCTCATCTGGTTATCCCCAGTGAGGTTTGTGTCTTCATTCTGTCTGTCCCCCGGTAAAGTTTTGCTTCCCCAGTGGAATTGTTCCCCAGTGAAGTTTTCCCCAGTGGACTTTTTCCCCAGTGGAGTTTTCCCCAGTGCGTCGGGTCCCCTGTGAGTAGTTACTCGTTGTGTCGACCATTCTTTTGTTTTTACTCGTGTGTCTGCATCTGGCTTGCATTCAAGCATCATAAAGCACCATTTAGATTCATGGCATATTCACATTTGTCCTTTTGCATACCACCGGATCTAAGGGACAAAATTTTTGGTTTTCTATATTTAAATACCTTTCACTACGATTCTATGAGGATTGTCATCTCTCATTGCTATCTAGTGAAGATATTTAAATAGGGGCAACTGTTGCACCCTAAATTTTGACCCCTTAGATCCTCATCATCATTTTAGGGTCATATTCGTTTGATTATCTGACCATAACCTATTTCAAGTTGTCTTTGTCAAGATACATGCGAATTAGGGTTCCGCACCGTCAAAAATCGAGACTTCGACAGTATGATCAATCAATGTTTTGGATTGATTCTCCATAAAACAAAGTCAAAGATATCACATTGGGTCATGTTTTAATCTAATCGGAGGTTGTCACCCCCAGATCAAGCACAATGCAGTTCAGGGTACCCGATTAGGGTTTTCGAGTAGGAAAAGTCAACCGTAGTTTGACTTTGGATTTAAAGGAAGGTTTAATGATGCAACTTTGGTACAACAAGTTTATAAGGCTTAGTGAAGTCCCCTCAAAGAGTTTCAAGGTCTTGGAAGTCCCGAAACAAGAACAGACGGTCTGATAGTCATCGATCGATCGTACGGTTGACCGAAAAGTCAACTCTTCAATCTTAAGGAATTGGACTTCATAATGTGAATAAAAAATGTTCCTTATGTCATATTACACCTCCCCATAAAATTTCATGGCCATCGGATCAAGGATTGAGGAGTAATCAAAAAGTTGGGAAATCAAGGTTTTGAAAAGGGCAAAGTCATAACTCCTTAACCACACAAGGGTTTTTGACCTAGTTTCAAGAGGAATGAGTTCCTAAAACAAGCATCAATATTGTAGTACCTAATTGGGGCTTTTTAAAAAGTACAAGTGGGTTCCATAACTCTTCCTAGTTAGAGAGAACCGAGGTCCACAAGTTGGCAAAAACTCACATTGGCAAAACCAGGTCAACATGAGTTTTTTTTATTCCAAAACCACTCCAAATTAATGCTAATCAAAGACTAAGCCTCATTTATGATGTTTACATTGTTAATAAACATGTTTAACTTCAATTCTCACGAAAGTGGACCAAAGATCAAAAGAAATCATTATTTAATGTAAGTTGTAAAAGTGAATAGTGAAGAAAGAGAAAAAAGGTGGTTACCATTGTCAAATCATCAACTTTAATTCAACAAGTCACCTCCTATCCTATGAAGCATGATGAAAAAATCTATAGGGCATGGGGAATATCTTAATAGAGTGGCTTAAAGATAAAGGTGAAGATTTCATTGGAAAACTCAAAGATTTTCATGATGGAAGGTTAAAATTGACAATTTGCTTCACTTTTGCCCATACCTTGATCCAAGGCCTTTGGCTATAAATAGAACTCACTTCCTACATCACAAAGACACAAGTTCCATGCTAGAAACCAGCTAGAACTCTCTCCCTTACACAATCACCAAATTCTTGCAAAATCTCACTAAATCTCCAAAATCCCTCAAAATCTATTTTTGCAAAACACCTTCCAAAACTATTTCCAAACTTTTTCCAACTCAAGAAACACTTCAAACACATCAAATATGATGTATTGAAGCTATCCAAATCACTTCCACACTTATGTAACAAGGTTTAAGTGAGTTGGTCTTTGAAATCCTTGGATTTTAGAGTTTTTCCTTCATTTACAAGGCATTTCGTCCACTAGCTTGCTTGGAGGTTGTTTGGAGCATTTATTCATCAACCTAAGAATATTTGAAAACCTTGTAAGAGCTCTCAATATCTCTGGTTTTCTTATTGCTTAAGCTTGCTTCAAGAGGTAAACCTAAAACTCATAAATGTGAACTTTCCACTTGCATTCCACATGTTACCATGACTGTTTTTTTTACCATGATGATCTTGAAAATTTTCAACTTGTAACTTGATTTTTCTTGTGAGATTGATCTTGTATTATTCTTAAAATTTTGTTAACGTGTTTAAATAATCAAATTTGTTTGATTCATTGTCTTACCATGTGCATTTTATTCCTTTTACCATTTAGATTTTCATGTTTTGTTCATCCAAACTTCAAAAAATCATAACTCATCCATTTTTCATCATTTTGAACCCATTCTTTTTGCATTGTGTTGATCTTGATGCCTACTTTCATGTGATATTTTTTAATTCCATGTTTGTTCATATTTTCATGCCTTTTGGTTGCTTGTAAGTTGCCTTTATATTGAGATCGTTATCTCGCGTATGCAGATGAATTTCTTTTTCACCGTGATCATTTGTGTTATGATATTCACTCATTCTCATTTATACTATGTTAGTTAACATGTTAGGGTACTCTCCCTTGGTTGTTACCATGATTTCATATTGCTTTCCTCCTAAATTATGAGGTTAAACTAATTTGCTTGTATTTGATTGTCATCGATACATGTGGTTGTTACCTTCAATCTTTGTTAAGATATACCTTTAATCTTTGTTAATATATGCTTTCATCTTTGTTAAGATACATGATCTTTGGTTGTAACCATGCCCCTTTTGTTTAAAGTATTGATTACTTTGTTAATTATTTCTTCCCCAAGTGATGGAACTTTTTTAGTTCTCATCCAAGTTGCCTCATCTCCTCCCTTCCAAAGGAAAGTCTCTCTATTGACCCTTGGGTCATAGATAGCTCAATACCCTCATTGGCCTCGAAAGAGCCTTAACCCCCTTTTTGGTCTGGATAGAACCAATAGGATATAAACTCATAGGTCTGGATAGAACCTTCCCCTCTTTTGGTCTGGAAAGAACCAATTGATTCCTTAGTTCGAGCCCGAACTACGACCGCTCTGATTTCTCATTGGACAATGAGAATACGTAGGCACAAGATGCGATATCTTGACGAGCAACCTTCCCCCTTACTAGGAGTGACCCTCAACTAGAACCCTAGGATAGAGTTGTTAACTCTATGTAAGAATCATGGATATGATCACTTACTTTCCCCTTTGAGTGTTACAACATAGACATAGAGAGTTTTGTGAAACTCTACACAAACATTATTATGTTTGTTCCCCTTTGAACCTTGATCGCAATCAAGCGTTCTTCAACCCTAGTGAGGTGAACTACGATTGCTCTGATTCTATCCTAGTTAGGATACGTAGGTAGAGGACGCGACGTCTTTGCGAGCAAACTTAGAAACAATCTTAGGTCTTCATCTATCATAACCTTCACCTTTTTACCCAATACCCAAACCTTAGCAAATATTTAACAAACTTAGCATACAAACAAACAAAAGGTTCCTGTAGAGTACTACAGATGTTTAGGATGTGAAATACCTACCCTATGCATAACCAACCCCCGATCCCCGAATCTCTTAGCGTTGTTGTAACATCGCGCAAAAGGTTCTTTCTTTCTTTAGACCTTTCCTTTGGATAAATTAAAGTCCGGTTGTAAAAGAATTAAGGTTCAAGTTAATTCAATAGCTTGATATCCGATTTTCACCGCAACAATAACCATATAACTTCCATTAATATAGAAAACAAGAATATAACTCTAAATAAATCCCTTAAACCCATATTCGAATACAATTATGAGAATGAAAGCGGAAGCGTACCTGAATTTGCCATTGAGAATCACCGAAAGTTTGCGGGTATTTGATTTTTCGATTTGTAGAGTTCCTTATGACTTCTTGATTCTCCTTCGATGGGGATGAAGAGATATTTTTCTGATAAGCCATTTTTACGTTGTCTACAAATGGGGACCGTAACCCTTATAAGTAACCTTAGGGTTATTTCCTTATTTTTAATATTTTAGTTTGACCCCTCATCAAATTAGATATTGACTTATGCTATCTACACAATAATCTGACCTTTTATGACATTTATGCTTTTTAGCCACAAACTTAATACTATATTAATTAGACCTCTTTAAGTTTTGACTAATTAAAATAATGATACTAATACCTTAAATGTTACATTTGTGACCCAAATTTCTAACATCAATTTCATTAAATATGGTATTAAGATACTTGATTATTATTATTATTATTATTATTATTATTATTATTATTATTATTATTATTATTATTATTATTATTATTATTATTATTATTATTTAAGGTCAGTTAGAGTTTGTTTGATTCCATCATGGCTTATCTTACCCATCATCATTTTCTTCCAACCAACACACTCATCATTTCATTAATTGACTTAGTTTAAGTTTGACATACAAACCTCATATTTTCAAATAAATCCAAACAAATAATATAAACTAGGTAAAATACTCTTTTTGTCCCTTATTTATATCTTTGGGTTCAGATTGACCCCTTAATTTTTTTTATGTCATCTTGGTTCTTTAACTTTTTAATAGATGCATTTCTATCTATTTTTCTTAAATGTCTGTTTATTTAAGCTACGTGGAAGCTGAGTTGACAATGGTACATCATCTTCCTTATTACCAATTTCCTTCGTCGTTTTTCACTGTGTATATGTCTTCTTCGTTTTCACTTTGTATATGATCTTCATCGTTTTCATCATTTTTTACATCTGGGTTTTCTTCGAAGCATGAAGTCCGACCAAATTTCTTCGTTTCTGAAGCAGAAGAACTCTGAAAGTTGTAAATCCATTGTTTTCACAAGCTCGTGATGTGTACCAAAAAGTCATTGTGGAGACAAAGTTGTGATTCGTAGGGCAACAACTGATAATTTTTTTTGAGATTGTCCAAATTAAAGGTAAGCCCTAATTTCAATTTTATTTTGTCTAAATGTGATAAAACCGTTTTGATACATGTATGAAAATTTTCAGGGATCCATGTAATGAGGGTGTGGTTTTTTCAATTAGTTCCATGAGGATTTGGAAAATGAGAAGGGGGAATTTATGATGAACTGGTTGAAAAGCATAACAAAGGAAATTGATGATGCAAACAGGGATTTTGAAAAAGTCAGGTTAACAAATGAAGAATTAGGGAAAGTTGTGATGGAACTTGAAACTCAAGTGAACAAGATCTTGAAGTGGAAAAAACATGGAATATTATGTTTCTTTTAATCTTATGTGTATTGTTTTTTAGGATGTTTTAGGAATATGTATTCGTTTGTATGAATGAGTTTGTATGTATCAATTTGTATCAGTTAACAATATCAACTTGTATCACTGTATTATTATGGATGAGTTCATATGTAACACTTCATATCAATTTAATATGAGTTGGTTTGTTTGGTAGACTACAATATCAGCTCATAAACCAGTCCATAAACACAATGTAACACATGTTGTTTACTTAACCAGTTTACAATATCAATTCCCATAACATGAATTCTAAAATTATTTTCATAACACATAAATTGATTTGCATAACACACTACAGAATTCCAAAATGACATTGACATGTTCACAAGATATAATAGAATTCCAAAGAGGTTCCAAAATGACATTGACATGTTACATAAACATGTTCAAGATACAATACGTAATACCAAAATGATTCAAAGTGGTTCATATTACAACCAAAGTGCTTCAAAATACATGCTAAAACCATTAATTAGACAATGGATAAATATCACTAGATGTTCTTATTTGGTGTAATTCTCTTGGTTGGAGTAGACCTCTTGGTTGTTAGGCCAACTACATTCTTGGCTGCAGCTAATCTTGTTGTTGGTCTTGGAGGTACAAATGGTTTTCTTACACCTAGCTTCCGTGTCTTTCCATTTCCTTGAGTTACTTGAGTTGCACTACCTTGAGTAGCTGACCTTTTCCTTTGATTTGATTGAGTTACCTTTCCCTGAGATGACTTAGTTGTTTGAGTTGCCTTTCCTTGAGATGACTAAGTAGCATTCTTGTATCCTTGAGTAGTATTCCTACTTCCTTGAGTTGCATTTCCCTGAGATTGCTTAGTAACATTGCCCTGAGATTGTTGAGTTGCATTACCCTGAGATTGTTGAGTTGCATTGCCTTGAGATTGATGAGTTGCATGTCCTTGAGTTATTGGTGTAACCTTACAAGTTAATTTGTTGTGTCCTAATTTTTTGTACCTAATACACTTGACTATAAAAATTGTTCTTCTCATTTTTCTGTCAATCCCATTAATCTCTCATTATTCAAGGTTCCTCCTCTTCTTTGGTCTACCAGACATCTTTCTATACTTAGGTGGTTATACATCTGGATATGGTGTCTTAACCCAAAGATTTGATCCATTCAAAGGGTAAATCACATGCTTGTAGGCTGACATGTACCTAGATTTCATGTAATACTCAAGGATATAATCATTAATCTTAAAGTTCCTACTCTTTATAGCTGACAATGCATGAACACATGTAAGTCCTGTGAGATCCCATCTTCTGCAAGAGCATATGTAGTCTTTCAAATTTATAGTGAATGTTTCAGCTGGGTTTTCTACATGCCTTAATTCAAACATGTGTTTATCAGACATCCTACAACATGTTTAATATATCAGTACTAACCCTAATAATCATTTCTATAAGTACTAGTAATAACCAATGCTTTATACCTGACAAGCCATAAGTTGATGAATGTGCTTGTTATATCAATCTTCCTTCTAATGTTAGGAAAAATATCATTATCAGAGACATATTGAAACCTCATTCTATTATTTTCCCATCTCTCTATAATGTAGGTTCTGATCTATTCCAACATAGTGACTAATGGTTTAGCCCTTGAGTCAAGAATAACACTATTAAAAGACTCTGACATGTTGTTGAGAACAACATCACACTGGTTATTTGTCCTAAAATATGATCTACTCCAATATCTTGGTGGGGCCTTCATCATATGGAGATATGCATCTTCACTGATTAATCTCATTCCCCTCATCTCTCTTATCCAAGCTTGTGAGTATGTTGATTTTGCAGCCTTTCATATAATTTCGTTCAACATCTTTCTAGGATACCTGTAATACTCCAAAATTTCCCCCGAGATTATTAGGTTCATTTCGCACGTCATCTCATTATGCATGGCATTTTAACTAACTGCTAACCGATTTGTTCAGTCTGTTGCTGTTGCAGGAAAAATCACACTGTGCGCTCGTCTCCGAGCCTTGGAACTTATTTGATGATGAGCGGAATTTTACAGCAGTTTCAACGTTAAATCAGTGCGAAGATTTGATTTGAAGAATTTATTGTAACATATGTGTATTTTCTTGCTTTCTGCTAGTCAACAGTCAATTTTAAAGGAACAGTGGAGGTTCAGATAAATCTCATTGAAGGAATTTAATCAGTTTGATTTGCCTGGACAAATTTAATCGGAAGATTTTAGTCATTTGAATTTAATTGAACAAGTTGGTTTTAATCAATTTGAATTTATTTGAATGAGCTTGAATCAGAAGAGTTTGGTCATTTGTGTTTAATCGAACAGGTTGGATTTATTCTGATGAGGTTATTCGTTTAAGTTACCGAATGAGTTAGTCGGAGATTTTTATTGAAGATGGGATTTAATCGGATAAATTAGATTGAGAAATTCACATTAATAGAAAATAGAATTTTTATTTTATTATTTTGTTACAATATCCAAATAATGAAATAGAATTTTTATTTATGCTATTATTTTATTATAATATCCAAAAAAATAAAATTTACAAATTAAATTACATTTTCCTAAATTTCCTAAATTGGTCCTAAAAAAGTCGGTTCCGTTTCCGATTCTTCGAGTTTCTGACTTTTTCCGAACATGCAAGATAAAACAACAGAGCAAACAATTTTTTTTACGTTTAGAAATCTGGTTTTTGTCGTTCCGATACCGTCAGTTTAATTTCATCATCGGGTACGTCGGAAGGGCAACGACGAAGTCGAAGCCAGCTCCTGACTCATTTTCTCGGCCCCGGCACAAAATCAGGCAACGTCTGTTATTTTTTGTGTTCCAAGAGGGAGAGAAAACTTGTTTTAAAAAAAAGTGATTTTTGAAAAAAAGTGCTTTTGGGAAAAACACTTTTTCATAAAAAATGCTTTTTGCCAAACAAAGTCCTAACGAAATATGAAAAGTAGCAAATGGGTTCGTAAGAGCAACAATAGCGAAGCCAAATGCATCACCACAATCAAACAAGCAAGCCCAAAGCGCAACAAATCCATCAGACGCGTAACAATATCAACAAAACATCCTGGTAAAACGCAATATTTCAACAACTGAAGCATCGAATTCGCAGATCAACAACGACAACCATAAATTTCGCAAGCCAACAACCCAGTCTTCAAATGCTACAAAATCATCACAACCAGTAAATTGAATCGGCATGCATTAAATCCGCAACTATTATCGCAAAACAACTTAAGGATCCAGGCCCACAGAAACAAGGATATAAGAATATGCATCAACATCAGAAAGGGGGGATTCGAAAAGGGAAAAAACCCAGAACGAGAAAAACCTTAAATCACCATCATCAAACTTCATCACAGAGAATCGGACAGGAAAACCCATCATCAATAAAACCACAACCGCAGCGAAAGCCGTGGGATCCGCCTCAGAACCTTAGCTTCATTATCGGCGGAACCAACAAAAACCCGGAAGGCGGCGGTAGAAACCATAAGGTCTCAAACACCAGCCGAGCGCAACCGGCGACCATCATTAAACAGCAACAACCAGTAGCAAAATGAAACGGAAAAGACTGCATCATATTGGATCTTTTTTTTGTTTTCATATTCTTTCAAGTGTTGCAAAAAGAAGTAAAATGAGAACGATCCATGGAGAAGAGAAGAAGGACATGCAAGCAACAATGGTGAAATGGGTTTGCGCCGCCAGCCGTTAGAGAGGAAGAAGAAGATGAAACAAAAGTGAAAACCTAGCAGTGCATCAGAACGTGCCCCTCCCCCTTTATTGCTGACATTTTAGCTTCATTTTTATAACTTTAATTAGCATTATTTTATAACTTTAGTTAATTTCATTTTTATAACTTTAATTAATTTTGTTTTATATAACATATAATTTATCATTTAACAATATAACTTATAACTAATTTTTTTAAATATAATTTATAGCTATTTTGCTTTATAATTGGTAGTTAGTTTAACTTTTAGCAAATTGTAATAAAAAAAACGTTTAGGTTTCTATTAGCATTTTTAAGAAAGAGGATTTTTATATTTATAGAATTGCTAGTTCATTGAAATGAAAAATAGAGTTTTTCTGTAAAGTGAAAATAAATCTTTTTTTGTAATTACTAATAATGTTTTAAATTTTTTTAATTTGATTCTTCTTTTTAAAACTAAAAATAAATTATTCTTTTTAAATAAAAATTCAAAAAAATAATAATAAAGAGTGCCTAACCTGTTTGTTTCAATTTCTGTCTAATCATCATTTGATCCCTACTCATCTTTGCTTACTAATCTATGCTTTTATTCATATTTCAATTTTTTTGTTGTAATTATGCGAGGACCTCGTCGCTTTCTTTTCCCTCATTACCTTTACATTTTTTTGGGTTGTAATTATGCGAGTACATCGTCGCCTGTTTCCGTCGTTATTTTGGCATTTTTCATGATTGTAATTTATGCGAGTGATCGTCGCTTTGCACCTTTTATTTTATTTTACTGCTTTCATTACTTCCCCGTATTTCAATTATCGCCGTTGTAGTAATTTTTCATTTGCATTATTTACCATTAACCCTCCGAAGGATTAGGTCTACCAGTTTGACCGCCGAGTCAATAACCCTAACCTTTGAACATTTCCCTTTCCAAAACCCTAATCACATTAGGTTTCCCGCCGTGGAATACTTACCATTTTACCCTTTTTATTCAATACAACTTTACAACCTAGAGAATTCGAGTCGCCGTACTCATATTTTTAGGCGTCCCGTCGTGGACTATTTTACCCTTTACCCTAGCTTTAGGATAAGGAGTCGCCGCACTTCGTTTTAGGATTTCCCGCCGTGGAATACCTAGTTTAACCCTAATTTCAATTCAACTTTTCAACGTAGAAATAGGAGTCGCCGCACTCCACGTAAGCGCTTCCTTAAGAACACTTATTCCCCATTGAAACCTTGACCATAGTCAAGAAGTTTCTAACCTCCATTTCAAGGGGAACTACGATTACTCTGATTCCATCGCCTACCCAGGATACGTAGGCACAAGATGCAAATCTTGCCGAGTAAACTTAGGACTAACCCTTAGGTCTTTCTTTTCATCTCTAACCCTTAGCACATATACCCTAAAGCAAATAGTAAACTTTAAACAAAAGGTTCTTGTAGAGTACTACAGAAGTTTAGGGTGCTAGTACCTTCCCTAAGCTTAACCAACCCCTTACCTAGATCTCTCCCCGCATTGTTTATGATGCAAAAATTAGGTTTTTCCTTCTTTGACCTTTTTCTTCGGATAAATTAAAGATCAATTGTGAACTAAAGATGTGATTCAAATTAATTAATAATTTGATATCCTATTCTCACTGCAACAATACCTCTTCCTAAAATTGTTATATAGATGCCTCACACAGAATCTTTGTTCAACATTAGGCAAAAGATCATCCATTGCAGGTAAGAGACCCTGCAAAACATCATACATAACAGAAAATTATCAAGTTTACGCAATAGGAAAAAATAATGTAATAATAAGAGGATATAATCAAGTTTATATACTTTTTATTGGTTTGAAATGAGTGTGTATGAGAGGCACTCATTTCTACCTCCCAGGTCATCAATCAGGAGCTCTAAAAATCCTGTCCAACTATCCTTATTTTCACTCTCCATAATTATGTTTGTCGTTTACCTTCCTTGCTTGCCAAGGTTGCTCATTTGGAAACTTGGCACAATAGACTTCCCACTCATAACCATCCTTACATCTCACCCTCACTTTTTCCCCAATTTTTTGAACTTCAGATCTCTACCATTTTGAACAACATATGAGGTTATTTCTTTCTAAATATCACTTTTTGAAGTAAAATACATTCCTGCCTCCCATTTGTAATTGGACATATCCTTTTGTAACTTGAAAATTTGGTAATTCTTCCTTTTAGCTCCACTAATATCTTCACTCCCACAACCATTTTGCAGATCTTCACTGTCATTATCACTCCTTTTAAATTCTTCTTTATCTTCCCATTTTTCTTTCCTTTTTCCCTTTCCATCACTTTGATATCCTATCAGATTACCAAGTTAGTCTTCCTCCATCTCATTATATCCATCAGAGTCATCCTTAAAAGATACTTCAAGAGCACTATCACACTGGTAGCTATCATCCTCGCTGTCATCAGAGTTGTACTCATCATGCACCTCACCAACATTGTCTGATCCCACTCCATCATTGACATCCATGACTCCAATATTGTTTAATTCCACTCCAACATTGATTGATTCCATTCCAACATTTCCATCCTTCAATCCAACATTACCTTCTTCCACACCTGTATTATCATCATTCAAATCATTTACAATGTCATCATAAAGTTTATTAAGCAACTCTTTCACTTCATCTACAATGTTATCAGGCCCCTCATCAACATTATCAATACCATCATCATAATAATCAGGCTGAGAGAAAGTGTGTTGAATGTAGATATCGACACTTTGGTGCACCATGTAAATATTTGAAATTTCTAAAGCACCTAGTCATCAACAAGGGCATTAATCCCAAATGTAGGGTCCTTGTAATATACTGTCTCAAAGTCCCTATAATCTAACTCCTTCAATGCATCAACTAACTCAAAATAATTCCACTTATCAACATCTACTTTCAAATCATCTACTAATCCTCCTTCATACACACTTAGTTCAGGATCAATGAATTCACCACTGTGATGAATTTTGAGTTTCAGAAATTCGTCCATTATCCTTATATTGAGTTTCAAATATATTTGTCAAAGCCCTAAAACATGAGAAGCCCTAAATCTACAAAAGACCCTAAATGTACGACAATCCCTAAATCTACCAAAATTCCTAAATTTTGCCCTAATTCAGTTGCGAAAACATGCAAATAATATTGACTTGTGATCGAAACTTCGTCTTCAACACTTCACTTCCTTGATTTCTCCAGACAGTGCAGTGTGCCTTCAAATGTTGGTTCAATCGCCTTCGTGTATCTTCAATTGCTTAAGGTTCCTTCATTTTGAACAACAACATAACGTTTTGGTTGCTAAATTAAGCCAAATATCCATGTCATCGTGTAACATGCTACTTGGAAGTTGTTCTTTGACTTTGACTAACGTTCACTAACAGAAGGACAAACGTGACAATGTTTCAAAAGTTAAAAGACCAAGGTGGCACGAACAAAATTAAGGGACCAAAAATAATATTTTGCCTATAAACTAATTCAAATAACATTTGAACAAACCAAAAGTCAACCCGACCTATATAAACCCCTACTTACACTTTCAAATGAAGAAAAAATTATATATAATATTTAACTATTTAAAATTATTTTAATTTTCATTATAATATTAATATTTAATTTAATATATCTTTTAAGGGTGAATGCAAAAACCACTATATTATTGATTTTAAACTATGCATTTATCTCAACATAAATGTGAATATTTAATTTAATATACACTAGTGCAGGAAACACTTTTTACATCAGGCGTAAAACACTTTTTACATCGGTTCTGGATGCGATGTAAAGCCAAGCGATGTAAAAAATCAAAGACATTTCACATCGGTTTTCAGTCCGATGTGAAATGTATTTTTAACATTGGTTGGAATAGAGGATGGATGTAAAATTATAGTTTTTACATCGGTTGGGAGGCAGAACCGATGTAAAAAGTAATTTACTAAAAGGGATTTTACATCGGTTGTGAGCTAGGCCTGACGTAAAAAGTACATTTTCTGATTAGTTTTTACATCGGTTGGGAGGTAGAACCGATGTAAAATATTAAACCCATAGGATTTTACATCGGTTTCCTATAAGGACCGGTGTAAAAAGTATGCTACTTTCATAAAGGTTTTTTTTCCTGTATTTTAGCCGAATCGAGGTGGAATTCCTGTAATTTTTTGTGGTACCTAAATTTTCATTTTTTCCAACATCACACAGAGACCACCTTTAAGTCTCTATTTGGTATCAAATTTTTCATATTTTTTTCAACCAACCTGTTAGTTTCATTGCACCAATTTGTTATCTAGGATGCACTTCAAAATTAACAATTCAAAAGTACCAATCTAGGATACACACAATTGTACAACATTATAATTATTTTTAAACGGTCGACTACTACAACAACAAAACTAGTGAAAACATACAAATATATACAACTAAGCTTCAGTAGACAACACCAAAATCACATTTGCTGACAATTCTATATAACTCACCAGATAAAGCTTAATTTTTATATAACTCAATGAAACATTTTGCCCAACGGAGTCTCAAATCATACAAATCATCTTGTGTTAATTCTGTTGGGTCATCAAATACCTACAATATATAAATAACAATATAAAATTATTCTTTGAAAAATCAAATTAAGTTGCAAACGCAAAGTAAATAACAAAGTACATTTATTTTTTTAACCTGCATCCAAGACTCAGTTATATTGGCAGAGACAATATCCAACATATTTTTCATAACATAATATCCAGAATCAATAGAGTTATGTTGTTGTCTAGTTTACAAATAAATAACATAATTAGTAAGTACTTATGGTAAAATTAAATATATATAATTATAATTTACACCACGCTTACTTTGGATTGTAGCCATGTAGCCTTTTTTTCTATTGCTGTTTGCCATTTGATAAACCCCAAAAGCACTAATTCAGGAAAAAATATCCATATAAAATATGAAATTACTTTGTAACAAATTATGTATATAGGATATATAATAAGTTATAAATTACATAAAAGATAAACTTACTTTGTAACAATTTTCTTCATGGTTTGATTAAGTTCTTAATGAAGTGAACAAAGGACGACCACAATATTTTCTCTCGGACAAATGATGACTAATTGCCAATGATCTCTGTACGTGTGTGGAAACACAAAAGTCACATAAAATATCTATGTTATCAAAATTAAAAAAGAAAAGAAAAGACAGTGGCATACAAACTTACCTATGAATAAATGGTAGTAAGTGACACACTCTCTGTTCGTCATGTAACTTATCTTGTATGTATTTTTTTTGCATCTGCTTCAGTTTTTGGCATATTATCAACATATATACACCTAGTATGGTCCATAAATCCATATATTTCTGATGTGAAATTATCAATACATAAACGATGAATATACCTGAATAATTTTAAAATAAACATTATAAAAAGTGATAAGAGATATAACATATTAATAGATAATGATAGTAATAAAAAACTAAAATTGTACTTATGTGCACCAAACTTGCAGAGTAGACACGTCAAGCCAATGAAAATCCACCAACAACTCTCTGATACACTTAGCTGACATATAAAAATTAACGACACTCTCACAATGACTTAAATTAGTTTCCAAGTGTGTGTCACCCATTTTCAGAATCATGAGTAACAATTTCTGAACATCGTCCTCCACTTCTTTTGTGCTTCCTTTTGCAGCTGAACAACTTCCCTTTCCGCTTCCATCGACAACTTCCACATGTTCAATGCATTTCTTATTTTCTGTGCTTTGCGATAAACCCATAGACCTAAGTGTCTCCATAAAAAATTATTGCACGGCCTTACGTTCTTCAACCAACTTTTGATCAAAATCACCTCTAAGTTTTGCTTCCAATTCAGATGAAAATTGTGCAAGTTGTTCTTTTACATCTATATGTTGCTGCCGTGAAGACGACCTTCCAAAAAAAGTACTAATTTTGTGGTGTTTTCCAACACCACGAACACGACCTCCATGCTCAGATGTTCCAATGGCTGCTGTTAAGATATCATTACGTCCATCTAGAACAAAGTCACGCTTTTCAGCTTCTTCAACAAGAAAATCCTGCAAAATTAAAAAACCAAAACTATAATTTCAATAGTTTTTATCAATCACAACTATAATTCTACTTGAAGTATTTTGTAAATGTTACTTACAATTTTCTCAACAACAACTTGTGTAGAATGTGATGTGTATTCTCCCCCTTTCTTTTGTCGTGCTCTCTTCCATATTTCATGGCGTGACGGTGGAGATGGACTACCTTTATCATATAATGTGGAATCATCTCTCGATAATCTCCTTTCACTTTTCATTTTCTCCTCAATCAAGCGATACCCTCCACGAGATAATACGCGCGGGTATACATTCCTAGCCACACTTCCCATTCCCTTTTGACTTTTTTCTATTATAAACTCAAAAAGTTATTAATCACTAAAAATATAATAAAAATGTCATGCACTAAATATATATAAATCCTACTAACCTTAAATTTAGGGGTATCTCGAGACTTCAGAAATTCTTTTCATGTTTCTTCTTTAATATAATTATACTTGACATATGCAAGAGGGCGACCTTCTTTGGGATTTCTAATATATTCTTTTGTGAGTTGTGTCTTAAAAGCTCTCCATCGCTCTCCCGCATATTTAATCAATTCATCCTTCAAAGGATCCTTCTTTGAATCATCACATTCTAGAATAGTGGAACGAGCCTACACATATACATAAAGAATTTGGTATTAGTATATGAAATATGTTGTTAGTATATGATTATAAAATATAATACAGTTTTGAATTTAAAATACCTTAGCATCGATCCAAATAACATCTTTTATGTCTTTACGTATGTCTTTCCACTCGTCTATCAAAATACTACATCTCTTCCGAGCAAGAGATGCTACATAACTCTTCAAACTTGACGCAGATGATTACTTTTTTCAGCATTACTTTTAGGAGGAGGAAGATTTTCTTCAGCATTACTTTCAGCAAACTGTAGAAACTCCATCACTCCATTTTCGTACTCAGCACTTAATCGAGTAGCTCTCATCCAACTATGATCCATACCTATGTTCCGAAATTAATGCATACATAGTTAAACCATTGGGATTCCTATAATAGCTAAAAAATTCTATTCATAACAAAAACTATTCCTAACAAATTTCTATTGCTTAAAAATTCTATTACTCAAGAATAAAAATTATATTCCTAAAAAAAACTATTCATAACAAATTTCTATTACTTAAAAATTCTATTACTCAATAATAAAATTTCTATTCCTAACAAAAACTATTCCTAACAAATTTCTATTACTCAAGAATAAACCAGTGTCAGAAACCAAAAATACCATAAACCAGTGTCAGAAACCAAAAATATCAGAACTAGGAAACCAAGAATAAACCAGTGTTAGAAACCAAAAATATCATAAACCAAAAACATCAGAACTAGTAAAAAAAATCAGTGTCAGAGATGCAGTAATATACAGTTACCATAATAAAAAACTGGAGAAAAAACCAAAGAGTTGCGCTAGTGGAGAAACTATCATATGCAACGAAGGAGAGGAAGAAGATGAAGTGATTCGGCGGCGCGATGCAAAGACAGAACGACGCGATGAGAAGATTCGGCGACGCGGTGCAAAGACGGTGGCACGATGCAAAGACAGACGGTGCGAAAAAAGAAACAACGACGGCGGAGAGAAGAGAGGAACAATGTATCGAGTGTGTGAGAACAGCGACGCAGAGAGAAGAGAGGAACAATGTATTGAGTGTATGAGAACAACGTTTCTGAAAAATGAAATAATGAATTCTGCGTTTCTGAAAATTTTATATATAAGGGTTTTTTACATCGGGCCATGCCCCAATCGATGTAAAATGTCAGTTCAATACATTTTACATCGGGCCATTCAACAGAACCGATGTAAGAATAAATAAATTTTTTTTTTGTTTTTTAAAACCTTTTACATCGGTTTTAAAGTACCGACCGATGTAAAAATTTGTTTTAATTTTTTAATTTATTTTTTTCATCCGTTAACTTTTTTACATCAGTTGGAAAACTAGATCGATATTTCCTTTAATGTAAATGTGAGTATATTGTGGTCTTATGATATTTGAGAGAAGAATATATATTACAATAATTTATATATAATTTTATTATCTAATATTAAAATCAACAACGATCATATTTTTCTTGTTTCGATTTTGGTGTTTTCTATGTTATATATTATCATATTTTTATTGAATTATTTATTTTACTTTTATTGTTTTTCCATCACTAAAGTAAGTTGATTGAGATATCTCAACTTATCATCAACCCTTTAATATTGTTACTAAAGTGTGGGACTTTGAAACCTTGTGGAATACACGTGGGCCATAAAACTTCATCAATCCCTAAACTATCTAGTGTTAATGTGTTATGGAAGATTTGGAATTGACAGTTAAATCAAATAATCTTTAATCATTATCATCCATCCATCCAGCCAGCAAGTTCCAGTACACAAAGCACTTTACTATGGTATTTTAAGTAAGTTGTCTAATATCTAGCTACTTGACAAATTTAAACATCTCCCATTTATGTCAAAATAATTAGTTTAATAGAACCAGATGGCCATTAACATATTCTTTTAATGTTAAAAGTGCACAAATATTATCAGAGTAATATAAAAAAAAATATCGAATTCGCATAGATCAATAATCAATCATATTGTTATCAACTATCGCTATATAAATTTAAGGCTAATCAGATATATTTTCTTTTTTAGAGTTTTAGAAAGAAAATAAAACAAGAAATAAAGTTTTGTTTGAAAAAAATGAATAAAAGCGAGACTGGAATGCAATTTTCAATCGCACCTCTAAGACTCAATAAAATTTTGGCATTTGTTTTGATTTTTAAAATAATTTATGGAAGAAAGTATCAATTTAAAATCACTGTTCACTTTCGTGCAACTCGTGTTATGTTTCAAAACCATAAATGCTTGGTTGTCGTTGTCTCAGTTACAATTTCAAAACACTTTTTGAAAACCAATAAATCTCAGTTAATCCCTAAAGCGCTGCAGCTGTTTTTAGAAACTAAATCCAATTTTTACGATCTAGTATAGGTCTCACACTGTCGTGCTGTTGACCAGTACCTGAGTGTTTTCGCTTTCACGCAAAACCTTTTTTATTTTAAAACTTAAAAATCGGAATCAGAAAAATAACTCAATATTAAAATTATACGCCAAATTATTTACCGAGTCCCGTCGGAACGACAATCCTCACATCCGAACTCTAGTAATTTAGCCGGACATGGTTGCGGAAACAAACATGCAATTATTAATTTCAGTTTAAACAAAGACATAATAAACAATGTACAATGATTGATAAAGGGGTTTGCAGATGAATTAACAGAATAAAATGGGAATCCAGAGCAATAACAATGTAAATACAATAATAAAGCAGAAATTGTAAAAGACTTAATAAAAGCTGCAGAATATAAATGACTTAAAATAAAAGCTGAAAAGTAAAGCAATTACAATTTAAAAAAAAATGAAAAGTAGAACTGGAAATAAACTAGAATTAAAACTTCAAATGATGACAAGATTGTTTAATCCAAGCCCAAAACACAAGCCTAAACACTAAGGTGTAGTAGTTCCTCGATGTGAGAAAGCTACTACTTTACAATGATGATTTCTACTTAAAACTAAATACTCTGAAGTTGCACAAGACTCAGATGCAATATTTTGACAAAATTACCTATTTATATTATTACAAGTGCTGAAACTAAAGTTCAAACATGTAGAAGTAGTGGGAGAAAAATATGGTGGAATGAGAGAACAATGGGCATAATTCTGTTGCAATTTTTAGGGAGCGAAGTGCATGGCGGACGCCATGCACTATGGCAGTCGCCACAAGTGAAATTTGAGGATCGTGTCCAGTTGAGATTGCATGGCGGACCCCATGGCCCTTGTGGCGGGCATCACGATCCTTTGACTGCGCCTCTTTGCTCATTTTCTGTCTTTAGTGGGCCCCATGATTGCCAAGTCATGGCTGGTGCCATGGAAGGCGCCATGTAGGTTGTTACCAGCGTATTTTTGCCATTTTTCTCTGCTTTGCATCATTTTCATCTGATTTCTTCATATATCAACTCCTACTTGTAAAATACCTGAAACATACACAAATTACCAGCATAACACTACAAAATGTGATAAAGTGACACTAAACATGTGCAAATTGAGCCAAAATAAACTATGTGTTTTAGTGTTATCATAATTGCTGCAATAAGATAACTAGCACGCACCATGAAGTCAACTATAGAAGAAACTCTTAACTTGATTGTGAAATTTAGGTCTTGATTATCTTCGAAAGAGTGTAGATAACTCTTAACTGTCTATTTTGAAGTAAATTATCCTTGATGTCTTCGATCGTCACTATGTTTGTGGTACTTATTAGGATGAGACTCTATAAGTCTAATGTTGAAGGATGAATCAGTAGTAAACAAAGTCTTTAAAACTAATATTTATGGCTAGTGAGATACTGTGGTGAATGGCATAATGTTTTGTATGAAGGATGTCTGAAGAGTATGGTATGAAGCTAGAGAACTCATAGAAGAATTTTGAATGGTTCCGTTAAAGCCAATGCGGATAGGCATTCCACTATAGCTTCCATCAACATTAATAATAATGAAGGTGGAATTAAGAGTGTTTCGTTTGATAAAACAGACTTATGTGTGGTCATGACGGGGTTACTAAAGTAAGTGCGAAAGGATTCCTCCATTGAGCGAGCAACCAAGGAAATGGCTCACGAAAAATGCATGTTGAATTTCTATTCATCTAGGCTCACATAATCCTTGCAACAAAGAGATCACTATGATTGTCATAACTTCCATCTTGAGTCAGAAACATATTTATAGTTAAGAAATTGAGGTTCAACCAAAGTTTTTTTTAGAGTGCAATCTTAAATATAATGAAGGAGGTAGAGACCAAAGAGCTGATGTGATCATGTGACTGTGTTAAAGGAGGTACAGAGTAAGAGCAAGTTGTGAAAATCTAGCCAAATAAAAAATGAAATCCTCAATGAGAGGTGGGGATTCCAAATCTAAGACCACACATTACTGCTTATAATTAGTTGATCATTGACGCAGAGACATATGATGATCACTTTTTTTGCTTGTATCCTTCTTCACATGCACACCATGCTTAGATACGCATTTATAAAATCTTATCTCCTTTGAAAATCCATTAATTATTTTGTTACAAGCTTTTGGTGCTTACATTAGTCCATACGACACCTTCTTCAATCTATAAAACTAGGATTCCTGTTTTTTCACAATATAACCAGGTGGTTGTGCCACATACACCTCCTCTTCTAAAGGATCATTGAAAAATGAAAATTTTACACCCATTTTATAGATGAACCAATTGTTGTTATTTGCAATACTAATAACTAGCATAATGGTTTCAATCCTAGCCACCGATACAAATACTTGTTCAAATTCTATGCTTTCTCTTTGTGAAAATATATTTGCAACTAATTGAGCCTTATGCTTGATTATTTCACCTTTGCGATTCACCTTCACTTTGTACACCCATATTACACCAATTGACTTCTTTCCTTGAGGTAGGTAAACTAATTCCCATGTCATATTTTGTTAAATTGAATCCAGCTCCTCCTTCATTGCACATATCCACTTTGGATCACTCAAGGCCTCCTCCGTTTTCACCAATTCAGATTCAGCCATGAGCATAAAAAAGACAAGATCACCATTATCATTCACTTCATTATCCGAGAACAAAGCAAAATCTTATAGTCTTGCACACATGTCTCTTTTCCTCGTCGATCTTCTCACATTTTCTTCAACTTGCACTTCATCGGATGCAGTTTCTGCTCTTTTAAACACTACAAGAACATTTCCACCACTGTTGTAACCTTTAGATTCATCGATTATAACATACTTCTAGTTCATTAATTCATCAAAAGTCATGTCCCTACTGATTATGGTTCTTTTGTTGCTTGCATCATAAAGTTTGTAGCCTCTGGTAGAGTGATACCCAACAAGTATCATTTTCTCTCTCTTGTCATCTAGTTTCTTTCTAAGTTGATCTGAAACATGTCTATACACAATCGAACTAAATACCTTCAAGTGAATCATATTTGGCTTGAATTCAGACCATAATTCTTCAGGTGTAATATTTTTTCAGCTTCTTTGTTGGACACCTATTCAAAAAATATGTAGTCGTGAACACCGCTTATCCCTATAATTTTGTTGGCAAGTTATTCCCTTTTAACATGCTACTTACCATGTTCATAATCGATCGGTTCTTCCTCTCGGTGACTCCATTTTGTTGAGGTTTATAGGGTGGCACTATCTCATGTACGATACCTTCTTGATCACAAAACTCCCCAAATTAATTTGAGACATATTCACCTCCACCATTTGCTTTTAGAGTTTTGATTTTGTGGCCACTTTGTCTTTCCACCATGGATTTGAACTTCTCGAATACTTCCACCGCCTCATCTTCTCTTTTAATCAAGTAAGTCCACAACTTTCTACTAAAATCATCAATGAAAGAGACAAAGTACATATTGTTTCTGATTGATTCAACTTGCATTGGTCTACAAACATCCGAATATACAACCTTAAGATGACACTTGGTTGTGCAGCCTGCATCTTTGTTAAAGCTGCCTTGGTGTTGCTTGGCATGGACACACTCTTCACATACTTCAGTTGTCATATTGATTAGTGGCAGCCTCGTAACCATGTTATTTTTCTACGTAGCATTGAGATCTTTAAAATTCAAATGCCTAAGCCTATAATGTCACATCCATTCTTCCCTACTATAAGTCATTGCAAGACTCTTATGCTCCATTTATTTCAATTCAAATCTGAAGGTTTTATTTTGAGCCATATGAGCCTTTAGGATCAAACTACCATTTGCATCCATAACTTTCAACACTTTGTTTTCCATATGAATCTTGAAATTCCTTTCAAGCAATTTACAATTCTTAAAATATTACACTTGATTCCAAGAGTAAACAACACATCTTTAATTAAAGAATACTCACCATTCTTCCTCTTGATTGATACATCACCAATCCCTTCTGTTGCTAGTGTGTCATCATCGATAAATTTCACCTTTTTTTTCAACGCTTGATTGGTTTTTATAAACCAATCATTTCTTCTCGTCATGTGCGTTGAACACCCGAAGTCAAGGTACCATTGATCGATGCATTCTACATCTTCTCGCATAGTCACCATCACATTTTCAAGTGATTGTACCTAGTTTTGGTTGCATTTTCCTGTGTTATTTTATGCTTCAACAATCACAATTAGCAGTGTGCTCTAATCATCTTCTTGCCTTATAAACTTTGCTTCAACTTCTTGTGGATCATTCTTGTTGGCATTACATTTGCGAGCAATGCCCAAGCTTTTAACACTTGTAACATTTGACGTTTCTCTTGTCATTTTTCCATCTTCATTCTTTTCCTCTTTTGTTGTCACCTTTGTAGTTACTTGATCCACCACCTTTGTTGCAGTTGTTTTCACCCTTTTGAAATATTAAATTGTTGAAATTTTGGAAGTCCCTTCCACCATTGTTGTGATAATTTCATCTATCTCTATTTATAGACCACTTTCTCTTCACCTTCTTGTATTTTCCAACGAAACATGCCTGTAAAGCAACTTCAGCCTTTGCTTTGTCAACATTCCTTGCCTTCATTCTTTGCTCATGAGCCTCAATAGAACTTCACAACTCTTCTTTGCTCATGGTTGAAAGATTCTTGGATTCTTTAATAACAATCACTACATTATCAAATCTTGACTTCAATGATCTCATGATTTTACCAATACTGCTCATTGATTGTCTCTCCACACACTTTCACTTGATTCACCAATCTTGTGATTCTTGTGGTAAATTCAATAATGATTTTCTTCTCTTCCATTTGAATTAATTTCAGTTGTCTCTTGTGAGTTTGTAACTTCACCATATTTGCCATATCAACTCCTGTATAGTTTTTCTCCAAGATTTTCCAAGCTTCCTTTGAGGATGTGCAATCACCAACCTTCTCAAAGTTATCAACATCAACACATTGGTGAATGAGATACAAAATTTTGAAATCTTTTGTCTTCTCTTCTTTGTGAGCAATATTTTGTGCAACTGTTGCAGCTTTTACAAGTGTATTAACACCGTTCTTTATCACTTCATAAACATCTTCATAACCAAACAAAACATTCATATGTTTGCACCACTTGTCATAATTCTTCGCATCGAGAATTGAGAGATTTGTTGGGATATGTTCATTGAAGATGAAAACTATTTTTGCACACTAAGCTTTCAATCAAAGAATTAAGCCTTTGCTAACAAATGTTGGAAAAAAACCCAATCACAAAATAAAATGATGAAAAAATGAATAATGGAGAGAGTGAGAGAATTATAGAGAAAATTAGGGTGAGAATGGTCGTATATTAGTATTTCATTAATAACCCAATATGAGATATACATATAACAATACACATCAATGTAGCTAACCAACTAACATGAAAAATAAACTTTTGAACCTTTATAACCGGTTAAAAGAAGCTACTGACTTCAAAATACATAAAACTAAAGGGTGCTAATCGGTTACACCAAAGCTGTAACTGATTACATTATATTTCTGTTTGATTCTGATTACACCAATTTAAATTACACTGTCTTTATTGTCACAATAGAAATAACCATTTAGATTTTTAAATAATCAAATATAATTCAATCTAAAAAAAACATAATTGTTTTTTTTTTCTTTTCTTTTGTTGTTTACTTTATCTTCCTAACAAGTGTTTGGTTATGCTAATAAAAAATGACTTTAATTAGTCAATTTGTAAAATTAGTTTTAGTTAAAAATGAGTTGAATAGAAAGTAATTTATATATGTACATATATTCATTCATTTAAAATAAACTTAAACAAAAAATGACCCTAAAATCACATTTGGAGTAAAATGCATCAAATTTTAACTTTAAAATTCTAAAATCAATTCTAAAGACAATCTATTGCCATCAATATCACTTAAACATGTCAAAACCAATTTTAAGTAGTTATAGTTACTTTTAACTCTTTCCATCTTAAAAATTCAACAAATACATAATCAAATTCACAATGAATTTGACCTAATTTGACAAAAGCTACACTTTACTACTTCCAAAGCTACACTAAGTCTTTTGAGATTCACTCTATCAATATTATTTAGAATTTTCACCGACAAATTGTTAAAGTGTTATCTAGTGTGCTAGAAGGATATAGATGACAATGTTATTTAATAATATAAAAAACTTTCAAATTGAAGTTTGATTAACATGATGTTAATATCTATAAAAGTTATTTTTTTAATAAAAAAATTAGATGAGATTAATCTCTTAATATCAACAAAAATTGGAACCATGCTACTTAAATACAATTTTTAATTAGATTAATTATTTTCTTAACATAAAATGTAATTGGTGTTGCACGTGAAGATAAAGTGGTGTGAAGATGGATCCACCACTAATTAAAAGTTTCAAAAGCACTTAAAAATTGTTGAGTATCACGTGTATTACTGTCATCAACCAATATATATATATATATATATATATATATATATATATATATATATATATATATATATATATATATATATATATATATATATATATATATATATATATATATATATATATATATATATATATATATATATATATATATATATATATATATATATATATATATATATATATATATTTGATTGTATGAAACAAAACAAAAATTGTTCCAAACAAAACTTCCAAGTGCTTCTTCATTATTGTTCTAATTAAAACTTAGTTTTACAAATTACAACCAGCACACTAATAATCTAATATAAATATTACTTAAACTTCTCTTTTTTGCTACCTTATTTGATATTACAATTCAAATTACATGTATAGAAAACCAACAAAAACAAAAAACCACACATACATGATTAATTCTAAGAAAACATTATCACACATTTTTCATATTTTTCCTCTAAACTTTAATTAGGATATGATTAATTTAATCTATATATTTTCACATTAACCATTTCCACCTGGAGATTTTGGATCATGCTCTTTATTTGCACCTGGCCCTTCATAATCATGAAGTTCCAAATTTACCCTTCTCCCCATCAATCTTTCTTCCTTCATTTCCTCACCATTTTCCAACTCCATGAATCCATTTTCCTGCAAAACATGCAAATAATGAACAAGAACCAAAATATAAAAAATAAAAATAAAAATTATTAAATTATGAATATGAATATATAAAAAAATTAAATTATGAATAATTATTCCAAAAATATTTAACCATGATTTTGCAAGAGAAGGAAACAGATCAAGATTCAAAAGTACTAACCTGGGGTAAAGAAGGAAAAACTGATGCATCTACAAAATTCAAATTTTTGGTTCCTATAACAATAGAAATCAATAAAAATCATCAATGATTTAATATATATACAAAATTTGCATAAAATTCTAATTAAAGAGAACCAAAAACAAATTAAAAAGCTTACTTGTTGTAGGAATAGAAGAGACATGGAGAACATAGGAGAAACTCAGAAGAATCACAAACACTAAGAAAAAGTTTTTTTCCATCTTGAAATGGATGGTGGAAGATAGCAAAGGATGTAAGTATGAATACTTTATGTTTATTATATAGTGCCACTAACATATTAATGTTGTTATTTTTTAATATTTTGGCGTCTTATACTATGCAAAAAGTCAACTTGTTGGTGTATTTTTCTATATTTTATATCAACTTAATTAGGTCATGTTTACTAGGTATTGAATATTGAATATTTTTTATTTTTAAAATTTTATTTTATTTTATTTGTATTTATTATATTTGTAATAAATCACTTAAAATATAAATTTATTACCTAGGTCAGGTGTATATTGCACATCATTAAAAATTGAACATTTTTGAGTTGATATCTATTTTTTCTTTCTGTAATAAACATTATCTTATTGAATTTTGTTTTCTCATCTTAACTCTCTTGTCTTTTCTTCTTCTATCTCTTTTCCCTAAACTCAAATGAAGCTTTTAAAGATGTCAAACACAAAACTAATCCTTTCACTTTCCTCTTCAAAACCGACTCTAAATCTATAAACCTTTATAGAACTCGAATCAAAAGCAACCATCATCTTCTCATATCTCCCTAATCTACTTAGATTGTGTTATCATTATAAACCTCATAAAGACGTTTTAAGAGCAAGAAAACGAGGAATAACAGGTTCAAGCTATTGTTGAGTTTGAACAGAGGTTGTCAAAGGGTTTTGATTTGGAGTTTCAAAATTTGATTTTAAGAGCAAAAATGTTCACACTTTTGGAAACCACGTTTGTAACACCCTTCTAAATCTCACAGAATAATACGTCATAAATCAGAGTAAGATAACATGCATCTCAAATAAGGGTGTCACATATAATTCAAACATCACACATACACCTGTCATGCTCGATAACACTTAAATTAAATTCATACTTTTCATACACTTTCACATAGCATGTAGCAGCGGAATCACTTTCATTCATAACGAACATAATAAATAGTCTCATAAATAACTCATTCATATCACCACTTAGGCATGAAAGCCAAAACTCCACATAATTCAATAACGATAGCAAAATAAAATAGAGTATATAAAGTATCTCTCAAAATATGAATCAAAATGTTTCCAGTGTTACATGACCAGAGCATGACTCGAACCAAAATAAATAAGAAAAATAAAGTAAGCAACTCCAACAACTACCCTCGTGCTAGAAGCAACTCTAGTTTTCAATACCTGAGCGATGTCGTATAAAACATCATTCCAACAGAAGGGTGAGAAATCATATGACTATCAAAGTCATATAATAATATATAATACATAGCATACATGCATAGCATAATTATTTTCACACTTCAAATGCTTTATAAGATTAGTATCACTCAAGCAACCTTACTATTCATAAGTACATACTCACAAATCCACAATTTCACCAATTCATCAAATTCATATAATGCACATAATCTTATATTACAATCATAGACACAATATGACTCAATGCAAGACTCATACATGTGGTATCAATCACTGTTATTATTTTTCAGTATTTACATTAAACCGGATATGTCCTCTAGATCAATAATACACAAAAGCCCGTCATCTAAGCTTCAAACCTCTCTCTAGGTTTGAGACAAGTCACTAGTTATCACGGAACTAACAAGCATTGTCTTTTGACTACAATGATGCATATGCAAGCTCAACAACCATATGCAATTAAAAACATCCCTCAATCTTAACATCCATGCATATCTTCAATAATTTATCGTAATTGAGTTATCACACAATTACACATACTTGCACATATTTATGAATCATCGACACGCAATTCACTTTCAAATGGTATACAACACATTTTACAATACAATCACAAATGTATTATCATTATAACAAGCAATAAATATCATGTTTTCACACACCAAAATATACTTATATAAGCACACACACAAGTATTCGATAAATTATCCACAAATAATTTCACAACCAGCAGTAAACAGTGCAACAATTCATTAATAGAACATATGCACAATTGGCTTCCCAAACATATCATATATAAAAGTATTGAGCAACCAATTTCTTATATATATATATATATATATATATATATATATATATATATATATATATATATATATATATATATATATATATATATATATATATATATATATATATATATATATATATATATATATATATATATATATATATATATATATATATATATATATATATATATATATATATATATATATATATATATATACACACACACACACACACACACACACACACACACACACACACTATGTTATAGCTCAATTCATTAGCTTTTCGATGCTTCGAACGGGGACCAAAACAGACTTACAGATCAAAAGTTATGATCGAGACAATTCCAGGTATGAAATCTAGCGAGCTGACACGGCCGACCGTGTCAAGGGACACGACTCGTGGCACCCCAAAGTCAAAAAATCACGTTTTTGCACTCCAAAATAGGGGGCTGACACGACCAGTCGTGTCAAGTGACACAGGTCGTGTCAGAGTTCAGAAAAACCCATTTTCACTGTCAGAGGTCTTCCAGACCTCCGATTTCGATTCTGTAAAACGTTTCAGTTCTAGAATTTGAATTACTACCATTATATGACAATTTTAACATCCCACAACACATATTTAATGATCCTACCATCATACATCATGTAATCATCAATTTCAAAACCATGGAAATTAGGAATTTTTATCCTAAATATGATACTACCCATCATACACTATCATACAATTCCATAACCATGTAAAAACCCAATGTTGCGTTGGTTTCTTGATGAACTCTTGAGTTTCATCCTTAGGTTTTCTTCTCCTCTTTTTCACTTTTCCTTTTCTCTATGTTAGCTTCTTTTCTTCTTTTTCCCCTATTAACTCTATTTTTTTCTTTATATATAAAACACTTATAATAACTAATTCTAGTAACTAATAGACTTACTAATCATAACCCCACCTTTACTCTTCACATTCTCATCCAATAGGCCCAATTATCTTATTTTTATTATTTCTATATCATTTCCACCAAATAAATCAATTACGCACAAAATCACACAATTAGTTAATTAATATAATATATATAAATAATTACTAAAAATTGGGGTGTTACAACCCTTCCCCACTTAAATGATTTTTGCCCTTGAAAATTATCTCAGACGAACATATCAGGGTAAGACTCTCTCATCTGACTCTCAAGCTCTCAATTCACGTTTCTACCAGCTAGTCCTCCCCAAGCTACCTTCACAAAGGCAATATCTTTACCTCGAAGTTGCTTCAACTCCTGATCCTCTATCTGCATAGATGATGTCTCCACAATCAGGTTATCTTTCACCTGCACATCATTTACTTGGACTACATGAGATGGATCCGCAATGTATTTCTTTAATTGAGATGCATGGAACACATCATGGAGATTAGCAAACGACGATGACAACTCAACCTGATAGGACACCTCTCCTATTTTCTGCAAAATCTGGTATGAACTGATAAAACGCGGTGTTAACTTACGTGACTTCAATGCCCGACCAACACCAGTTACCGGAGTAACTCCAAAAAACACATGATCTCCTTCCTGAAATTCAAGTGCTTTCCTCTTCTTGTCATGATAACTCTTCTGACGACTCTGAGAAATCTTCATATTCTCCTGAATCATTTTAATCTTATCAGTAGTCTGTTGGACTATCTCAGGTCCAACCACAACACTCTCTCCTGACTCATACCAACACAATGGCGTCCTATACCTCCTACCATACAAGGTTTCAAACGGTGTCATTCCAATACTCGAATGAAAATTGTTGTTGTAAGTAAACTTAATTAAAGGCAAGTAGCTATCCCAAGCACCTTCTTTTTCCAACACATAAGCTCTCAAAAGATCCTCAAGTGAATGAATCGTCCTCTCTATTTGACCATTTGTCTACGGATGATAAGCAGAACTCAACTGCAACTTTGTACCCAAAGCACTTTGCAAACATTCCCAAAATCTCGAAGTAAACCTCAGATCTCCATCTGATACAATACTAGACGAAATACCATGAAAACTGACAATACCCTCAATGTACAACTTTTCTAACTTCTCCAATGGGCAATCCATTCTCATTGAAATAAAATGAGCAGATTTCGTCAATCTATCCACATTGACCCAACTAGACTCACAATTACTCGTTGTTCTGGGTAAACCAGACACAAAATCCATCGATATACTATCCCATTTCCACAAAGGAATAGATAACAGTTGCATTAAACCCGACGATTTATGACGTACGATCTTAGACTTCTGACAAGTCAAACAAGAATACACAAACTCCACAATTTCTTTCTTCCTACTAGGCCACCAAAATATTTTCCTCAAATCTTGATACATGTTAGTAGCACCCAAATGAATGCTTAATCCACTACAATGCCCTTCCTCAAGAATACTCTTTTTCATCTCAACTATATCCAAAGCAAAAACTTTATCATGACATCTCATAATACCATTTTCATCAATCCGAAAATTACCACCTCGACCTTGATTGATAAAAGTCAATCGATCTACCAAACTCAAATCAGATTTCTGACCTTCCCGAATCTCATCAAGAATACCACTAGTAAGATTCAACATACTAAGCTTAACTCCATGAGGAGTCTCTTCACAAACCAAACTCATATCTCAAAATTGCTCAATCACCTTTAACTCTCTTACCATCATCATCGACATATGTAAAGATTTCCTACTTAATGCATCAAGTACTATATTTGATTTACCCGGATGATAATTCAAACCAAAATCATAATCTTTCAGAAGTTCTAACCATCTCCTTTGCGTCGAACTCAACTCTTTCTGATCAAAGAGATATTTCAAGCTCTTATGATCACTAAACACTTCAAATCTTGATCCGAGAAAATAATGCCTCTAAAGCTTCAATACAAACACAACAACATCCAACTCTAAATCATGCGTCGAATAATTCCTCTCATGCACTTTAAGTTTCCTTAAAGCATAAGCTACAACTTTCTGATGTTGCATAAACACACCTCCCAATCCCATCCATAAAGCATCACAATCTACAACAAACGGTTTTGCCGGATTAGGAAAAATCAAAACAGGAGCTGTCGTTAACCTTCTCTTAAGCTCTTGAAAAATTTCTTCACACTTTGTGTCCCAAACAAAAGCTTGACCCTTCCTAGTCAACTGTGTCAACGACAAGGCTAACTTGACAAGTCCTTCAATTAATTTTCGATAATAACCTGCCAAACTAAGAAAATTTCTAATCTCAAAAACTAATTTGGGAGCTTTCCACTGCGATACAGCTTCAACCTTAGACAGATCAACTGCGATACCTCTACTCGAAATCCATGGCCAAGGAAACTCACTTCCTTCAACCAAAATATGCACTTAGAAATTTTAGCATACAACTGCTTCTCTTTCAATACTGATAACACAATTTTCACATGCTCAGCTTGATCCTCTTTACTCTTCGAATATATCAAAATATCATCAATGAACACAACCACAAACTTGTCCAAATACGGATGGAAAATCCTGTTCATGCACTTCATAAATACACCCGGTGCATTAGTCACACCAAACGGCATCACAGAATACTCATAATGACCATACCTGGTTCTAAAAGCAGTCTTCTAAATATCTTTAGCCTTCATACAAATATGTTGATACCCAGATCTCAAATCTATCTTACTGAACACACTTTCACCAACCAACTGATCCATCATATCATCAATCCTCGGAAGTGGATACTTATTCTTAATGGTCACCTTGTTCAATTGTCTATAGTCCACACAAAGCCTCATAGAATCTTCTTTCTTCTTAACCAACAAAACTGGTACGATATTCGAGTGACACACTAGGATGAATGAATCTCTTCTCAAGCAGATATTCGAGTTGACTCTTCAACTCTTTTAATTCCGATGCGAACATATGATATGGAGCCATCAATACCGGACTAGTTCCAGGAACTAAGTTGATTGTAAACTCCATTTCACGTTCCGATGGTAAATCACTTATCTCATCAAGAAAAACTTCAGGAAAATCTCAAACAATTGGAAAAACACAAACTTCTCCACCTTCACTAATACTCAAAGTTGCCATCAACATAAACATCTCAGCACTATCCTGCACTAACTCATTCACTTGCTTAGCAGATATAAACAAGTCTCCTTCATTCTCAGGTTCAAGAAAAATAATCGTCTTATCAAAACAATTGATATAAACATGGTTGAACTCCAACCAGTTTATCCCAAGGATAACATCAAGTTGATCTAAGTGTAGACACGCTAAATCAACTCCAAATTCCTTACCAAAAATACTCAACGCACAATTCAAACACACATATGGAGTAGTCAGTGAACCCATAACAGGAGTATCAATAACCATACCACCATTCATAATAGACAACTAAAGATTTAATCTCTTAACACAATCTAAAGCAATAAAAGAATGTGTAGCTCCATTATAAATTATAGCAATCAAAGGTGTACTATTAATGAAACACGTACCTCTGACCAATCGATCTTCACTAGGAGTCTTAGACCCTGATAGAGCAAACACATTCCCTTTAGCTTAAGCCTTCTTCGGTTTATCACACTTGGTACTAATGTGCCCTTTCTCACCACAATTGTAGCAAGTCACATCCGCACCACTCTTGCACTCAAAAGCCTTGTGGTCTGGCTTGCCACACTTGAAACATTTCAGTTTAGCACTTGAGCACTCTAGGGCACTATGTCCTTCAACACCACACTTATAACACTTAACTAGAGTAGGAGCTCCTCCTCCACTCGAATTCTTGTCATAACCAGCTTTCTGTTTCCCTTTATCAGTAGGAGTCACATACGACTTCCCTCTGAATGAGTTCTTCCCCTTCTTCTCATTCAAACTCTTGTAGTGAGTAGACCGAGCTCTACTATCTTCATTATAAATCCTAATCTTGTTAACCAACTCAGAAAATTGCCTAATCTTCTGATAACCAATGGCTTACTTGATCTTAGACCTCAAACCACTCACAAACTTAAGACATTTAGATCTCTCAGCATTAGCAGTGTTATAATGAGGACAAAACTTAATCAACTCCTCAAATCTTTCGGCATACTCGACCACAGTTGAGTTACCCTGCTTCAGCTCAAGGAACTCAATTTCCTTCTTCCTACACACATCTTCTGGAAATACTTCTCCAGAAATGCTCTCTGAAAACAGCCAAAGTAACCTCAACTTCATCTTCTTCAAACCTCTAACGAGTATTACCCCACTAGTCCTTAGCTTCCTCTTCAAGCATATGAGCGCCAAACTGCATTCTCTGTGCATACAAACAATTTATGACCCAAAAGATCTTCTCAATCACTTTCAGCCATACTTGTGCCTTATCAGGTTCATGCATTCCCTTGAAGATTAGTAGATTGTTCTTTTGAAACTTCCCCAAAGCACGAAACTCATCATCATCGTTATTCCCAACATTCATGTTACCTTGCTGATCCTGCCCAATCGCTCCAGCCAACATTGCCAAAGCTTTAGAGATTTCTTCGTCTTTCCTGCCTGCAACCATTATTCTGAGAGTTTCCAACAACAAATTCTCATTAGAACAAACAATATCGATAGTGTTGCACATACATATCAAGTATAAAAGGGAATAAACGCATTAATAACTTGGTCAACTGAACGACCTTGCTCTGATACCACTAATGTAACACCCTTATAAACCCCACAGAATAATACTTCATAAATCAGAGTAAGATAGCATGCATCTCAAATAAGGGTGTCACATATAATTCAAACATCACACATACACTTGTCATGCTCGATAACGCTTAAATTAAATTCACATTTTCCATACACTTTCACATAGCATGTAGCAGCGGAATCACTTTCATTCATAACGAACATAATAAATAGTCTCATAAATAACTCATTTATATCACCACTTAGGCATGAAAGCCAAAAATCCACATAATTCAATAACGATAGCAAAATGAAATAGACTACATAAAGTATCTCTCAAAACATGAATCAAAATGTTCCCAGTGTTACATGACCAGAGCGTGACTTGAACCAAAATAAATAAGGAAAATAAAGTAAGCAACTCTAACAACTACCCTCGTGCTAGAAGCAACTATACTTTTTAGTACCTGAGCAATATCGTATAAAACATCATTCCAACAGAAGGGTGAAAATTCACATAATTATCAAAATCATATAATAATAATATATAATACATAGCATAATCATTTTCACACTTCAAATGCTTTATAAATATAACATCACTCAAGCAACCATGCTATTCATAATTACATACTCACAAATCCATAATTTCACCAATTCATCAAATTCATATACTGCACATAATCTCATATTGCAATCATAGACACAATATGTCTCAATGCAAGACTCAAATGCAATACTCATGCATGTGGTACCAATCACTGTTATTATTTTTTGGTTTTTACATTCAATCGGGTCCGTCCTCTAGACCAATAATACACAAAAGCTTGTCCTCTAAGCTTCAAATCCCTCTCTAGGTTTGGAACAAGTCAGTAGTTCCCACGGAACTAACAAGCATTGCCTCTTGACTACAATGATGCATGTGTAAGTTCAACAACCATATGATCATCTCTCAATCTTAACATCCATGCATATCTTCAATAATTCATCGTAATTGAGTTACCACACAATTACACATGCTTGCACATATTTATGAATCATCCACACACAATTCACTTTCAAATGGTATACAACATATTTTACAATACACTCACAACTATATTATCATTACAACAAGCAATAACTATCATGCATTTCATGTTGTCCACACCAAAATATACTTATACAAGCACGTACAGACACACACACACACACACACACACACACACACACACACACACACACACACACACACACACAAGTATTTGATAAATTATCCACAAATAATTTCACAACCGGCAGCAAATAGTGCAACAGTTCATTAATAAAACATATACACAATTGAATTCTCAAACATATTAGATATGAAAATATTGGGTAACCAATTCTGTTATCTATACTATGTTATATCTATATTCATTAGCTTTCCGACACTTTGAACGGGGACTAAAACAGACTTACAGATCAAAAGTTATGATCGAGACAATTCTGGATATGAAATCCAGCGAGCTGACATGGCTGACTGTGTCAGGGGACACGACCCATGGCACTCAAAAGTAAAAAAAAAATCAAGTTTTTACACTCCAAAACAGGGGGGGCTAACACAGCCATCCGTGTCAGAGCCCAGAAAAACCCATTTTCACTGTCAGAGGCCTTCCGGACCTCCGATTTCGATTCTGTAAGAAGTTCCAGTTCCAGAATTCAAATTACTACCGTTTATGACAATTATAACAGGCCACAACACATATTTAAGGATCATATCATCATACATCATGTAATCATCAATTTCAAAACCATGGAAATTAGGGATTTTTATCCTAAATATAATACTACCCATCATACACTATCATACAATCCCATAACCATGTAAAGACCCACCCTTACCTTGGTTTCTTGATGAACTCTTGAGTTTCCTCGTTAGGTTTTCTTCTCTTCTTTTCCCCTTTTCCTTTTCTCTATGTTAGCTTTTTTTCTTCTTTTCCCCATATTAACTCTATTTTTCTCTTTGTATATAAAACCCTTATAACAACTAATTCTAGTAACTAATGGACTTACTAATCATACCCCCACCTTTACTCTTCACATTCTCATCCAATAGGCCCAATTATGTTATTTCTATTATCTCTATATCATTTCTGCCAAATAAAATAATTCAAATAAATCAATTACGCACAAAATCACACAATTAATTAATTAATATAATATATAAATAATTACTTAAAATTGGGGTGTTACAACGTTGTTGGAACGTTTTAATTCCAAAAGGGTTTAAGAAGAATCTATTATAGCTATCACATGATTGCTGCAATAGAAGTCTTCAATTTTGGGTATTTTTGGATGTGTTTCAAATGGTTCAAATATATAGAAGATGAAGATGAAAAGGTATATTTGATGAGAGATATTTGTACAAGAAAGAAGTGGATGAAATGGTTAAGTGTCTTGACCTTTGACTGTAAGGTCCATGATTCTATACTTTCAATTGACAATTTTTTGTTTTTTGACCTTTTAATATTCAAAGCTTAAGTAGAAAAATGAAAATAAAAATGAAAATGATGTAAGAAAATGAAAAATGAAAATAAAAGTTAACTAGGCCATCCATCTCATTAAAAAACATTCTAAATTAAAAAATAAGGCTACTACGTCAAAGATTTTGGTGACTGAGTTTTAAGAGAGACTAATGAAGATGAGAAAAGTACACAAGAGGGAGGGGGTGTTGAGATTCTGCTTATACTTAGCACCAGAATGTTAACAGAAGAAAATAAATAATAGTAGAAGACACAAAGATTTATATTGGTTCCTCTTAAAAGAGAGTAGTTCAGTCCCCTTGCTTCACAAGAGATTTTCACTATAATCAAATTATGATTATAATCGCTTATGCATTCCGCATAAGACTTTTACAATACTCAGAACTTAAGTCTGAGACTTCTTACTTAAACTCCTAAGGCTCAAGACTTCATTGCTCAAGTCCTACAGGCTCAAGACTTCCTTGCTTAGAACCTCGGCTTAAGACTTTCTTGCTTAGGTTCCTCAGACCCGAGACTTCCTGATTAAGCCCCTTAGGCCCAAGACTTCTTGCTCAGATCTACGGTCCAAGATTTCCCTGCTCAAGTTCCGCGAACCCAAGACTTCCTGCTTAAATCCCCCAGGTTCAATATTTCTGCTCAGGCCCTCGATCTGAGACTTTCTTGCTTAAATTCCACGAATTCAATACTTCTGCTCAATCAATAAACTTGATTAAGACTTTCATTGCTCAAGCACATAACAAGAGATTTAAATGGCTCAAGCATCTTGGATAGAGACTTATTTTCTCAATCATTCCACTTGATTAAGACTTTCAATGCTCTAGCACATAGCAGGAGACTTACATGGCTGAAACATCTTGGCGAGAGACTTAGTTGCTCAATCAATCTACTTGATTAAGACTTTCAATGCTCTAACACATAACATGAGATTTACATGGCACAAGCACCTTGGCGAGAGCCGTAAAACATGCCAACTTTTCTTGAGCCTTGTGAACTAAGACTCTAGCTGACAAACTAATTTGACAATGCAGCTTGCTTTCTGCAGTACGGATAGTTTTAGCTTTATCACTAACTCTGAATGATCACCAGAATCCAATTTACATTCACCAAGTGTAGAGACAATTATGTTGCTTCTTTTGATACTGATACATTTAGCTTTAGAGTCTACATCAGACATCACTTAGAGAGTGTTCTTCATATTCTACATCACCAGAAGTTAGCAATTCAGTTTCTCTCAAATGTGCCCTTGTATATTAGATTCTGAATATATATCTATAAGCATTAGAACCCGCATATATGAAACACACATCAAATATAACCATTATTATTTTAATACTTTGTTATCATCAAAATCGAAGGAATATATGTCATGAACAAATCTCGTTCTAACAACTAAAACAAGGGAATATTCAAATGTTAAGGATGAAAATCAATTTTCTTTGTAGGGGTTTTAAAATATTGCCCATATGGCAGAGGGAAAATAGGTATTGACCTTTTTATTTTTATTTTATCAAAACCTATTTTGGATGCACAAATAAAATCTTTACCTAAAATCGATGCAAAATGGTTCAAGTCAACAAGTTGAATCCTTGAATCAAGAAACTCATAAATGCATAGTTTAAGTCAGACAAATTATCGATTCAATCATGAACATTTTATTTTTCTCAGAATTTCATTTCTAGAAGTTTGATTTGAATCAGAATTATGCGTGACTCGAATCATGACATGAATGCGTAAATCATGATTTTCTTTTGGAAGTGTGGTTCAAATAAGTTAAGAGCATGGTTCTAATTACATGAATGCTTGATTCGAATCATGGTTGAGCTTCACAATTTGGAGTTTCCCTCTAATTGTGTGATTTGAAACACGAATTTCTTTGACTCAAATCACATGAATCAAATCAAGACTCGAATAAATTATGCAAAATTTGGATTTTATGTTCTTGATTAAATTTTTTCTCATTTGACTCTAATCATAATCTGTTCTCGTCACTCGATTCATAAGGGTCTTTTTTACTCATTTTTAGTTCATTAACTCCAGCACATATACAATCCAAATTTTCTCTCCAGCAAAAAAACACAACTTTCCCATTTTTTCGTAAAACAATTTTTGAGTTTTGCCAATCACACAAAATCTTTCTTTATAAAATCAAACATATATATTTCATTTGAAACCATTTATCTTTAACCTCTAACAAATTACCATTTGTTGCACCCTAAAATTTGACCAACCGGGTCTCGTATCTGGCTCGACGTTTCAACGCATTACCGCATTCGCATCTGCATATCGCATACAATGCATTTTTCATTTGTTTTTATCGGGATCACAGCTCTCGTCTCGCGTTTCAGGTGTTTTTAATCAGTTCAGATAGGTAGAATCGTACTTTTGGGATATTTCGGTGCCCGTTTATTTTTACCGGCTATTTTGGTGCGCTCTCGCGGTGTTATGTGTCGTTCGGTGCTTATTTTGTTCCTCTGGGAATTGTTGTGATTTTTCTGGATTTTATTGGCCATTTTTAGGGTTTAAATAGATTTTTAATCATTTTAGGATAATATAGAATTTTGTAGAATATTAATAGATTTTTTTAGAATGTTAATTGAATTTTTGAATATATTTTTAGATATAGAATATTAATAGGTTTTAATATTTTTAATAGTTTTTAATTTTAAATGGAATAAATAAATAGCATTTTCTCTTTTTAGAATATATTAGATAAATTTAAATCATTTTTCATCATTTTATAGAGTTTAATCATTTTTTAGAATATAGAATTTCTTTTAAATAGAACTTTAATATAGAATATAGATTGTTCATTTTAATAATTGGATAGATTCTTCTTTAATAGTTTTTAATAGATATTATATTTTAAGAGTTTTTTAGAATATAGTAGATATTAAATAGACTTTAAAATTATTTTAGGGTAATATAGATTTTTTTAGAATAATAGATATTAATTAGTAGCTTTTAATTAGTTTTTGGGAGTCTTAGCTGTTAATTAGGATCATTTGTTTGTAATTTCCATTAATCAATTCTTAATTCAGTTTTTTGTTGTTTTTTATTGGTATTTTCGTATTGGGCCTTATTGCCCACAGAATTCGCAGGCCCAGGTTATATTTTTGTCCAGATGTGTCCAGAATCTTCCAGAATAGTCCAAAAAAATTGCCAGCCATATAAATCAGCAGTACACGTGTTAGATCAAAGGAGGCCCCACGTTCTCCTTCAGAATCACGCCACCTCACGCAAACCCACTTCCCTCTCTCTGCCACGCACAGGCCACGTGGCACGCATGCATTCACTCACCCCACTCACATGGCCACGCGTATGCACCGCAGCCCTCGCCTGAAACCGTCACCGGCCGGCATGCATGGCCGGCGACCACCTTGCACTTCACCAGAAAACCTCCAACAAACCCAGATTCCGATGAACTTCATCGTCCTCCTCTCATCACCACCGCACACCTCACCGGAGAACCTCACAAACCCAGATTCATCTCTTTTCCTCCCTTCTTCTCCGATCTACCTCTGATCCTTCCTCCATCTTCATACGAAATCCACCGGAATCTTCATCAACTCTCCAAGAACGTTCGTCACCGTTCTCCAGAATCATGAATCTTCATCATCTTCACGGATTAACTTTTCCAGAAACTCTAAAGATTCATCAATTCCATCACTTGTTCATCTCTTTCCCTGATCATCTCCATATTCATCAGAAATTCAAGAAACTCCACCGTGTTCATCCGTTCTTCCAAAATTCGTCCAGATCCTCATCTTTCTTCCAGAACATTATCCAAATCTCCAAGACTCATCACTTCAACAACGTTCATGAAGATCTTCAAGGATCTTCGCTCAACCTTTAACGAGCCTCACAATCATCAGAAACGTTCATAAAGTTCTCTAGCGGTCCCAGATCTTCCTCAAGATCCTACAACCGATCATCATCACCTTCATCCTACAAACGCCAGAAACTTCATCCATCAAGAACAACGTTCTCGGATCTTCATTCAACGTTTCTCACCATCGTGCTCACCGTTTCGCAGGATCTTCATCATCGATCAATAATTCTCCAGAAACTACCTCAACCATCAATCTTCCCCTCGATCTTCATTTTTTGGAAGACGCTCAAGAACAACGAGAGATCGTTTCATCCTCAGATCGCATCTAGGATTCAAGAATCCTCCTCTCCGGAATCAAAATTTCCCAGCGATCTTCATTATCATCAGCAAGATTATTTCAAGAGCTTCAACAAATTCTGCAGCGAAGTTCATCGTAGATTGCTAGACTTCCCAGAATCTTCAAAGTTCTTCAGAACTTCTCCAGATGTCTCTTTCAGATTCATCAGATCCCCTGTTGGTACACAAGATGCGGTTTAAAGTTTGGTTGTGTAGATTTGTGACACGATTTTTGCTGTTCGTTGGCTGTTGATTCAGAACAGAGAGCGAGGGAGAATTTTGGTGAGGGTGATGAACGAAGAGAGGAGGGTTCAGAGAGGGGTGACGGCCATGAACAGTGAACTGAGAGAAGAGAGGCATCTAGGGTTTTGGATGGCCTGAGTGATACGTGGCCATGGATTGGGCCTCAAGCCCATTGGGATTCCAGACATTCACCTCCGTTCACTCTTCTCACCCCCCTGAGAGTATTCTTGGCCGAAAGTGGGTCTGAGCCCAATACTGTTTCCCAGCTAACACCACACGTTTTTTATCATACCCCCTCTCAGCTTTTGTTTCTTTTTTTGTTTGATTGTTTTTCTGGGCTGGGCCCCAATATTTTTCTTGTATACCCCCTGAAACAACTGATGTACCCCTCCCCCTGTTTTTTATCTTTTATTTGTTATAAAAAAATATAGAAAAACATGGAGAAATGTTTGCAAATACATGAAAAAAGAAAGAGAATATTAAGAAAAAAAAAGTAAAGAAAATGGAGAGAATATTAAGGAAAAAAAGTAAAGAAAATGGAGAGAAAAATATTGAAAGAAAAGGAGAAAAAAATATGAGAAAAAAATAATAATAAAAAGAAAAATATTGAAAGAAAAGGAGAAAAAAATATGAGAAAAAAATAATAATAAAAAGAAATATTAGAAAAGGAAGAGGAGAAAAATATATGAAAAAATATGGAGAGAAATACATAGAAAAATATAAAAAATGTATGAAAAATATTTTGAAAGAAAGGAGAAAATAGTTGAAAAGAAAAGAAGAAAAAAGAGGAAAAAATATTAAAGTAGACTTAATATTTTTTTAAGTACATTTTCTTTTAGGATATATTTTCATAGAGATCATTTTACGGTTTTAGGGATAGTTTAGAAGTCCACTTGTTAGGGGACTCTTTTCCATTCGATTTTTTTTCATGGTAGATAGGATAGTATTTCCTAGGAGATTTATTTTCAGTATTCACCCATTGTAATCATTTTTCAGAATGTTAATAAAACGAGATTTGAGCTGTGGTCCCGATAGTAGCCGAACTACAGCTGCTCTGATTCCTCGTACCAGACGGGGATATGTAGGCATAGGATGCGATGTCCTAGCGAGCACACTAACAACTAACCTTTGTTCTCTCGCGGCTGTGCGATCGAGACTTTCCCGCTGACGACTAATTGTAACCCTTTTTCTCTCTTGCCCAAGTGCATTTTAGACCAAGCCATAGTATTGCCCATAGGTTCCCGACCTTTGAAACCAGTTGATTTTCTCACTGCTGTGTGAGAATACCTTGTTTAGCCGTAGTTAGCCTGAACTACGTAACGCTCTGATCTTCCATGCAGTATGGAAGTACGTAGGCACAAGACGCGAAGTCTTGGCGAGCCAAATTTCCCTGTAGTCCCGAACTACGTTGACTCTGACTTTCTCTCTTGAGAATACGTAGGCATAGAGTGCGACGCTCTATCGAGTCAATTCCCTTCTGTTTAGATTTAGCAGCCGTAGATAGATTGTTTTTGCGTCCTGTAAACAACCCAAGCAAGCGTGGATCCCGTCGAGTACGACGGACGTGAGGGGTGCTAATACCTTCCCCTTGCGTAACCGACTCCCGAATTCAGGTTTTGGTTGCGACGACCATACCTTTCCCGTGTTGTGCGAGGTTTACTCTGAGCGTTTCCTTTCCCTCCCGTGGGATAAATAACGCATGGTGGCGACTCTTCTGTTCAACCGGCGCCGATTTTCGCAGTAGCGACCAGCTGGCGACTCTGCTAGGGATCCAACGTCCCCTGGCTGCTAAGGACTGCGATAGTTCTTATGCATGTGGGATCCAACGTCCCCTAAGAGAGAGTCACTCCTAGCGCTGGTTTGCTTGTCTATTGGGGTTTATTTATTGATATTATCTGTTGCTGTTGGGGTGTTACGGGTGTTCTATGATTGAGAGAGAAGCCGGACCTGGGCTTGAGTGCACCTTAGACTTAGAGTAGAAATTAGTGGGCGCCCGCATGCTTTGCCTGCCTTGGTGTCCCGCGAAATCTACACTCAGACGAGGTTCTTCTGGTTGGCCTCTTGACCCACCCTTTGGGTGGCTTGGGTTGCTGGTTAGTTGGATTGTCGACTCTGGGAACCGATCATTTGGAAGTTATCTAAGTGAGGCCTCTTCAAGACTTGATGATGCCACTCCTTCTGGGAATCGTATCTCAGTTTTGAAAGTCTGTGACGCTGACGACCGCATAGGATGCCGTACCTTGTCAGATATAGGTCCATACCTGTGAGTGGGGGGGGGGGGGTTTTCTTGCAGGAAACTTGACTTCCAACCTACCCGTTATTTTGGTCTCCTCTTCAGAGCAAACGTCTCCGTCAGCAGCACAGCAGTATTCAGATTATGTGGGGGCTGTGGTCCCGTTGTTTGCTACATCTTGCATATCATGTGCATATCAGTGTTGCATCATATTGCATATCATCCTCCAGTTAGCCAGAGTTCTGATCCAGCATTTGTTTCCTGATGGTGATTACCCGGAGTTTGGATTGAGCAACTATTGATTGTCAGAAGACCGGCCTAGGGGTTGAGTAGATTTGAGCAGAATCAAGCATTGAAGTCAGCTGAAGACTATTGGTAGCCATGTATGAAGGCAATTTCCAGTCTCCCAACACCTTGACAGGGTTCACTATGGCGTCCAACCCTCTGTATGATTCTATGGAAGACTTCCCGCAAGCGAACAACGTTACTGCAGACCAAGTTGTACAGACTTCTGTTGAGGACCGAGATCGACATGAGCAGTTTGTTGCCCAGAATGAGCGTCCTCCTCCTGTTAACAATCAAGGTGTTGCTCTCCCTGTGATGAATCCACGAAGAGATATTCCAATGGCCGGGATGGTAGATCCAAGAGCTCTTGAAAAGGATAGAAGACTCCGAGCGTTGGAAGAGGGAATGAAAGCTTTGAAAGTCAAAGATGCTGTCAACCCGGATGCTGTAGGCATGTGTTTGGTTCCTGACCTGGTGTCACCTTACAAGTGCAAAGTGCCGAAATTCGAGAAGTACACGGGAGATCGCTGTCCGAAGCAACATTTGATGATGTTCTGTCGAAGAATGACTTCATTCGTGAATAATGACAAGTTGATGATCCATTGCTTTCAAGATAGTCTGACTGGGGCATCCCTGAGTTGGTATATGCAGTTAGAGAGAAATCAGATTCAGTCATGGATGGATTTAGCCAGAGCTTTTCTGAAGCAGTACGATTACAACCTGGATGTGGCTCATAGTCGCATGCAGTTGCAAGAATTGTCTCAAGAGAACGATGAACCTTTCAGGAAGTATGTTCAGAGATGGAGAGAATTTGCTGCCAGAGTAAAGCCTTCGTTCCTAGACCGAGAGTTAATGAGCATGTTTGTACACTGCCTGGAGAGCCCGTACCTTGAAAGAATGCTTGGAGTTACGTCAAACGATCAAGCTGGTGAAACTGAATATTCTTGTGACTATCAGAGTGAAGAAGGAGTTGTGATCAATGCAGTCATGCCCAAAAGGTTGAATATCCTCGAAGCGAATCAGTGAATTTTGTTGGTTCTTCGTCTTCTCAGAGATCAGTACCTCCTGTGCCTTATTATGCTAGACAGACAGCCGCGCCTGGGGCACCCTATCAGAAATCTTATGTCGCTTCCCTTGCAAAGCAGCGAACTCGTGGCCGAGATTATCAGACTCAGCGTCAGAATCAGATTAGACCTTGTAGCAACTTGGAACGAAGGAAAGCTCCTTCTCACCCAGTTCCTGTGTCGTACAGTCAGCTTTTGGCCACAGTTGGTCCAAAGTTATTTGGTGGAGCCGAAAGCTCTCAAGCCCGTGCCAGAACCTTACCCTCCTGGGTACAATCCCCACGTTCAGTGTGGTTACCATGGTGTCTCTCCAGGGCATGCAACTGAAGATTGTAAAGCGTTTCAGGCGAAGGTACAGCTGTTGATCGACCAAGGGTGCATTTCCTTTCCAGAAGGAGTTTTGTTTGTTCATGCCAACCTCTCAGCTGTCCAAGCTCGTAGATTCAGAGGGTCCTTTTCAAAAAGCCAGTGGTCCAGACAGGCGGGCGCCTCAGCATTAGCAGTCCTCAGACCCTTATATCATTTGCATTTGTAGTTTCTTTTTCTGTTAGTTACTACTTGCTTTTAAACATTGTATGTTTCGAATGGTGATAATAATAAAGTGACTATGCATTTTTCTGAATTAATCATGTCGCTGTCGCTCATTTACTGCATTGCATTGACACTTGCATTTTTATTCACTCCACTTTATCACTGTGACTAGCAAAGATTGGAGGGAGGATGACGAAAATAAACTCATAACCGATGATCGTATGCTTTCAGATAAGACCGTACCGATGACGTACAAGGCATTGTTTCAAATCCCCTAAACACCGGAGAAATAAGGAAGAGAATCCCTTGTTAACCACTTCGAGCCGAGAAGTAGGAGTTTCTTTCGGATTTTTAAACCCTCACATCTTAACCCGGGGCAGGGTAGTTGTCAGGTAGCTTGACCGAGCATTCAAGTCTTACAGAGGCGTGTTGTCTTTTGAGGACCGATATCAGTTTACGCCTATCAAGAGGTCGTAATTCGTCAACCACAGTGGTTAAAACCTCACCAATCAGGAGTGAGACAGTTACAATCCTTTCGGAGCAATCAAGACAACCAGTGTCACACGACTTTGTTCCAAAAGAAAGAATAAGAAAGCCCGCTAAGTAAAAAGAAAGAAAAAGCTGGAAGGCTAATACTTAGGCAAAAATTAGGGCATCCCGCTGGACTTCAAAAGAAATCGAAAAGAACTCAAAAGGAGTCAGTCCAGGCAAAAATTAGGGAATCAAAAGAACGAAAAAGAAAGGATATCAAAAGAAGAATCCTCGAACAAGGACAAGGTCGTGTGGATACAGACACCGAAAACGAAAAAGGGGTAACTGTCACTCCGAAAACCTTGTGAGTTTTCCTTAGCCATGGTCCTTACCATTCAACATACCTCTCGAAGAGGCGAGTGCTCGAGCCAGGTTAACTGAACCTTAGGATCAGAGATCATCATGTAGAAGGGGTGGGTACAAATCATGATTTGAGCCAAATATCCTTTGTTTCACGAACCGTGAACCCGACCACGATACAACCCTTAAAAGACCTAATTGAGGTAGGGTTATTCTGAAGCGCATTACGATAAGGTTGAGTAACCTGACTCCCTCTTGATTTGCTAGTCATATCCTTGTTGTATTTTTCACTGATCACATAAGCACTACGTTTGAACTTTGGTTCATTCATCACTCACAGTCATGACACATAAATGAGTGACAGCACAAATTTTTCAAAATCTGCATAAACACTGCATTAAAATTACCATTCGGGACTGAACAATTTTTACTTGCAGGTTAGTAGTTGACAGGAAAGAAATTCCAACAGGGAATAATCGAACAGGATTGAATAATTCAACAGTCTGGATCAGAATGGTGTATGGTGTGAAACCCTATGAATCTGGGGCATTGACTCTCAGAGAGTTCGGAATCAATCAGTCTGAGGAAAAGTCCCGAAGCATCAGTTGATTATGGGGCAGAAGTTGATCAGAAGCGAATCTTCTCGAGAGCCAATCAGGGGCAGTTATCCAGAATGCTATATCAGGGCAGGTTAAGTCGCTCAACGCTCGTTCAGGGGCAAGTCACGATGTGGATAGTTGTTGAATCAAGGGAAACACCGGGGTAAGCCACCGCAAGGTCGTATCATAGTAAGGTGCTTTCGGTTCAGAGTGAGTTCTTTCCGAGAACCAGATTGAGGCAAAGTCATTACAGACAGGGGCATGCCATCCCAAGAGTGCAGAGATTATTCTTTATTCGAGAGGCGTTCGATTCAAAGTGTCTCGCGGAAGTTCAGAATGCTGGGGCAGTTCATATTAAACCGTCAGGGTACAGATTTTCAGGCTATCCCACAGAGGTTCCTGCAGGTCGGGGCATAGCAAAGGCGAAAGAGTTGTTCTTCTCAGTGTCATCAGAGTGTTCAGAGCTACTTGAGCAGATCCAGCCGATCTTCAAGTTTGAGACAAATATCGGGAAGTTGTGAATTTAGACCGGATATTGTCCAGCATCAGGCGTGTATGACCCACCACGGATGTACAGAAGTCCAGCCTACTTGGCACACTCGGTTATCCCTAGTAAAGTCATACATCCGAGAAGCAGTTAATCTGGGGCAATTAGGTCGAGATTCGGCAAATCTCTCGCGGCTATGGGCATTACTCCACGAATCAGTTGATCAGGGGCAAAAGATTATCGCAAGACCGGGGCAGAACACCCTAAAAACAAAAGATGTTGTTGGGACATTCTTTTGGGGTTTGACATGCAGAAGCAGTTCAGATCTAACCGTCAGGGTACAGAGATCGAAGAGTCCTCATCAGGAGGTTGGTGCCGATTCAGGGGCAAGGTTGTGAGTAGCACTATGGCTAGCCTTTCTTTTCCAGACGAAATGCTCGGACTGGGGCATGTTGGTATTTGTGGGGAAAATTTCCGAGAAGGAATAGAGTTCATGTCGCCCTGACCAGAGGCGCTTTGGTGAAAGACTTGATCGTTACGTGAAGTGAACCCCCATGCAGGTCGCGCTTCCAAGATAACATGGTTCCTTGCTAAAGAAGGATCAAATTCCCCAGCTGGCCGTAGCTTATCCAAAGGACATGCTCCAGTAAAGTCGTTTATCCTTAGCAGAATTGGAGATTCCAAGATTATAAGGCTGTATTCAGACAGTGCATCTCAAGCAGAGTGGTTTAGCCACAGAAGATTAATATTTGTGAGTTGTATTCAGACAAGTTCACCTTTTCCCGCAGGGTCAGGTACTCTCCCCCAGTGGAGGCAGTCGATTTTCCCCAAGAGAATCATCCCATCCCCAATGGAGTTCTCTTTTCAGCAAGTGTTTTCCTCCCAGTGGAATTCGAAGGGTGAGACTCTCCCCGGCAGAGTTGGTGTGGCGCGTTGGCATTTATTTTTTCAAAATACCGTGTGATATCCGTTCACTCTCCAGCATAAGTCCAATCATACCAGGCGCATCTGTTATTCTCCAGCAGAGTTATATTCCCCAGCATGGTGTTACTTCAAGGAGATGTTTGGTTTAAGTTCCTCATTTCCCAGCTGAGTCGACTTCACTCTTCCAGCATTTATTTTGCTGGAATAATTCTGTAGCACCTGGCTATCCCCAGCGGAGTTGGCATTATCTTCAGCATTTATTTTGCTGAAGCAGTTTCTGTACCCAGCAGTTCGGGTCTGCATTTGCATCGGCATATAGTGTCATATTTGCATTGGCATATAGTGTCATATTTGCATCAGCATATAGTGTTATATTTGCATTGGCATATAGTGTCATACTTGCATACACCAAATAAAAACGCATAGCATTTCCATGTCGAATGGAGCATCGCGTCATTATCAAACATACGCATTTTTGAAGCATAAACTAGGCTGACTAACCTTTTGTTTCAGGTATTGTTTCTCTTGCAGGTAGAGAGAGCCCTTGCTCAGGTGAATCAATAAAACATTCAAAGTCTCGGCATGAGATATTCAACGAAGTGTCAGCTGTGGCACTACTCCCCACAGAGTCAGCAGGATAAGTTTCTCTTTGTCCCTAAGCAGAGTTACTTATTTCCCCGCCAGGGTTCTTGTTGAAGTTTCTCTAGTCCGACCAGCGGATTGTTTCCTTCAAAGTTGTTGTTACGTCAGCATTAAAAGGTTTCATGAACCAGAATTTCAGAGGCTACCGCCGGTTATCAGAGCAGGCATCCAGTAGCTTGGTTTTCAGAGATCCCCAGTAGAGTCAGCCTCAAAGTTGCTGTAACGTCAGTGATAAGAAGTTTGCGGACCGATGGAAGGATGAGTCCTAACGTGGACAGTTTTATTGGCAGGTTTTCTTCGTGCTAGAAAAGTGGGAGTCCTAACGTGGATAGTTTTATTTCCCCGAGTTGATAGAGGGTGCTAGTCCTAACGTGGGCAGGTTCGAATGTGGAGTCCTAACGTGGACATTTCTTCCAGGTGACGATATGTGTTAGTCCTAACGTGGACAGATTCGAGTTCTCGGTATTGATTGAGTGTGGAGTCCTGACGTGGACAAAGTTGGTTACTCTTCATGCTGGTGTCCTGACGTGGACCATTTATTTTCAGCAAATAGCTTTATTCGTAATGGTGAAAGGGGTGTCCTGACGTGGACAAGTTTGCAGTTCTTTGTGATGACAAGATACGAGAGTCCTGACGTGGACAATTTTATCCTTCTTCAGGCTGATGGCAAAGTGTGAGTCCTGACGTGGACAAGTCTCATTTCCCCAGCAAGTCGAAGACGCGCAAGTCCTGACGTGGACAAGTTTATTTCTTCAGCAGGTTGAGATACGGGTCCTAACGTGGACAAGTTTTATTTCCTCAACGAGTCAAGAGGTGAGTCCTCACGTGGACAAATCAAGACGAAAGATGAGTCCTAACGTGGACAAGGTTATTCCTTACGTGGAAAGAGAAGCTTCATTTCCTTACGTGGAAAAGCAAGTTCAGTCCTGACGTGGACAAACGGGGAAAAGAAATGGTTTCCTTACGTGGAAAGGTGATGATTCCTTACGTGGAATGAAGATTGGAGTCCTTACATGGACAGATTAAGATGTTTCCTTACGTGGAAAAGTTTAGTCCTGACGCGGACAGATTGAGAAGAAAATTGATTCCTTACGTGGAAAGAGAAGATTCCTAACGGGGTAAAGAAATGGTTTCCTTACGTGGAAAGGTGATGATTCCTTACGTGGAAAGATTGAGTCCTTACGTGGACATATCAGAGTTATTCCTTACGTGGAAAGATAGCATTCCTGACGTGGAAAGATTGATCCCTTACGTGGAAAAGATTGAGTCCTTACGCGGACATATAAAAAATGGTGACTCCTTACGTGGAAAGAAGATTGATTCCTTACGTGGAAAGATGAGTTTATTCCTTACGTGGAAAGATTGAGTCCTTACGTGGACATATCAAGATTGTGTTCCTAACGTGGAAAGATGGAGATTCCTTACGTGGAAATTTTGTATTCCTAACGTGGAAAAGAAGTTAAGTCCTAACATGGACGGTGTTATTCCTTACGTGGAAAGAGTGAAGTCCTCACGTGGACAGATAAAGATGAGATTATTCCTTACATGGAGAGATTGAGTCCTTACGCGGACATATCAAGTTGTAGTCCTTACGTGGACAGATCAAAGTTTGATTCCTAACGTGGAAAGATTAGGGTCCTTACGTGGACATATCAAGAGCATTCCTTACGTGGAAGAAAAATGGTTTCCTTACGTGGAAAGAAGAGTGGTTTCCTTACGTGGAAAGATGATGATTCCTAACGTGGAAAGAAGATGGTTTCCTTACGTGGAAAGAGATTGATTCCTTACGTGGAAAGTTTAGTCCTGACGCGGACAGATTGAGAAAAGAGATTGTGATTCCTTACGTGGAACGAAAGTTATTCCTTACGTGGAAAGTGTGGTCCTGACGCGGACAGATCTAGAAGAAAGTTATTCCTTACGTGGAAAGATGGAGTCCTTACGTGGACCGATCAAGACGAGTTGGTTTCCTTACGTGGAGAGAGGTGATTCCTTACGTGGAAAGTTATTCCTTACGTGGAAAGATTGTGGTTTCCTTACGTGGAAAGATGTGATTCCTTACGTGGAAAGATGGAGTCCTTACGTGGACATATCAAGTTGGAGTCCTAACGTGGACAGATTGAGATTATATTCCTTACGTGGAAAGATTGGGGTCCTTACGTGGACAGATTCAAATCGAAATGTGATTCCTTACATGGAAAGAAAGAGATTGTTCCTGACGTGGAAAAGTTTAGTCCTAACGTGGACAGATCTAGACGAAGTTTATTCCTGACGTGGAAGAGTGTAGTCCTGACGTGGACAGATACAGAGGTTGCTTCCTTACGTGGAAAGAAAGATTGATTCCTTACGTGGAAATGATGAGTTTGTTCCTTACATGGAAAGATTGAGTCCTTACGTGGACATATCAAGTTGGGAGTCCTTACGCGGACAAATCAGAAAGTTTGATTCCTTACGTGGAACGAAGATGCATTCCTTACGTGGAAAGAGGGGGGTCCTTACGTGGACAAATCAAGACAATAGATGGTTTCCTTACGTGGAAAAGCGATATATTCCTTACGTGGAAAGGTGAGTCCTAACGTGGACGGTGTTATTCCTAACATGGAAGAGTTTATTCCTAACGTGGAAGAGTTTATTCCTAACGTGGACGATTTATTTCTGACGAGAAGGCAGACGAGCCATCCCCAGCAAAGTTATTGAGGTTTTCCGAATTGACGAAGCAGGCGTCCTGACGTGGACAAATTTCTATCTCTGCGATGATAAAATCTTTTTCAGGATGATGAGAAGAATCCCCAGCACGGTCGCACGAGATCAGTGGGTTGCCGTAACAGTTAAATTCAGTCGATGAATGTCGTTCCCCAAACAGTGGTGCAGTTTATTTCTGCGGTTGGCAAATTTCAGGGTTCCATTTGTATTCAACCATCTTCTACCTTTGAATGATCAAAGGCTGGGCGCTCTTCAACCATTCAGGTCCAAGCTGCTTGAATAGGGGCAGCTGTTGCACCCTAAAATTTGACCAACCGGGTCTCGTATCTGGCTCGACGTTTCAACGCATTACCGCATTCGCATCTGCATATCGCATACAATGCATTTTTCATTTGTTTTTATCGGGATCACAGCTCTCGTCTCGCGTTTCAGGTGTTTTTAATCAGTTCAGATAGGTAGAATCGTATTTTTGGGATATTTCGGTGCCCGTTTATTTTTACCGGCTATTTTGGTGCGCTCTCGCGGTGTTATGTGTCGTTCGGTGCTTATTTTGTTCCTCTGGGAATTGTTGTGATTTTTCTGGATTTTATTGGCCATTTTTAGGGTTTAAATAGATTTTTAATCATTTTAGGATAATATAGAATTTTGTAGAATATTAATAGATTTTTTTAGAATGTTAATTGAATTTTTGAATATATTTTTAGATATAGAATATTAATAGGTTTTAATATTTTTAATAGTTTTTAATTTTAAATGGAATAAATAAATAGCATTTTCTCTTTTTAGAATATATTAGATAGATTTAAATCATTTTTCAGCATTTTATAGAGTTTAATCATTTTTTAGAATATAGAATTTCTTTTAAATAGAACTTTAATATAGAATATAGATTGTTCATTTTAATAATTAGATAGATTCTTCTTTAATAGTTTTTAATAGATATTATATTTTAAGAGTTTTTTAGAATATAGTAGATATTAAATAGACTTTAAAATCATTTTAGGGTAATATAGATTTTTTTAGAATAATAGATATTAATTAGTAGCTTTTAATTAGTTTTTGGGAGTCTTAGCTGTTAATTAGGATCATTTGTTTGTAATTTCCATTAATCAATTCTTAATTCAGTTTTTTGTTGTTTTTTATTGGTATTTTCGTATTGGGCCTTATTGCCCACAGAATTCGCAGGCCCAGGTTATATTTTTGTCCAGATGTGTCCAGAATCTTCCAGAATAGTCCAAAAAAATTGCCAGCCATATAAATCAGCAGTACACGTGTTAGATCAAAGGAGGCCCCACGTTCTCCTTCAGAATCACGCCACCTCACGCAAACCCACTTCCCTCTCTCTGCCACGCACAGGCCACGTGGCACGCATGCATTCACTCACCCACTCACATGGCCACGCGTATGCACCGCAACCCTCGCCTGAAACCGTCACCGGCCGGCATGCATGGCCGGCGACCACCTTGCACTTCACCAGAAAACCTCCAACAAACCCATATTCCGATGAACTTCATCGTCCTCCTCTCATCACCACCGCACACCTCACCGGAGAACCTCACAAACCCAGATTCATCTCTTTTCCTCCCTTCTTCTCCGATCTACCTCTGATCCTTCCTCCATCTTCATACGAAATCCACCGGAATCTTCATCAACTCTCCAAGAACGTTCGTCACCGTTCTCCAGAATCATGAATCTTCATCATCTTCACGGATTAACTTTTCCAGAAACTCTAAAGATTCATCAATTCCATCACTTGTTCATCTCTTTCCCTGATCATCTCCATATTCATCAGAAATTCAAGAAACTCCACCGTGTTCATCCGTTCTTCCAAAATTCGTCCAGATCCTCATCTTTCTTCCAGAACATTATCCAAATCTCCAAGACTCATCACTTCAACAACGTTCATGAAGATCTTCAAGGATCTTCGCTCAACCTTTAACGAGCCTCACAATCATCAGAAACGTTCATAAAGTTCTCTAGCGGTCCCAGATCTTCCTCAAGATCCTACAACCGATCATCATCACCTTCATCCTACAAACGCCAGAAACTTCATCCATCAAGAACAACGTTCTCGGATCTTCATTCAACGTTTCTCACCATCGTGCTCACCGTTTCGCAGGATCTTCATCATCGATCAATAATTCTCCAGAAACTACCTCAACCATCAATCTTCCCCTCGATCTTCATTTTCTGGAAGACGCTCAAGAACAACGAGAGATCGTTTCATCCTCAGATCGCATCTAGGATTCAAGAATCCTCCTCTCCGGAATCAAAATTTCCCAGCGATCTTCATTATCATCAGCAAGATTATTTCAAGAGCTTCAACGAATTCTGCAACGAAGTTCATCGTAGATTGCTAGACTTCCCAGAATCTTCAAAGTTCTTCAGAACTTCTCCAGATGTCTCTTTCAGATTCATCAGATCCCCTGTTGGTACACAAGATGCGGTTTAAAGTTTGGTTGTGTAGATTTGTGACACGATTTTTGCTGTTCGTTGGCTGTTGATTCAAAACAGAGAGCGAGGGAGAATTTTGGTGAGGGTGATGAACGAAGAGAGGAGGGTTCAGAGAGGGGTGACGGCCATGAACAGTGAACTGAGAGAAGAGAGGCATCTAGGGTTTTGGATGGCCTGAGTGATACGTGGCCATGGATTGGGCCTCAAGCCCATTGGGATTCCAGACATTCACCTCCGTTCACTCTTCTCACCCCCCTGAGAGTATTCTTGGCCGAAAGTGGGTCTGAGCCCAATACCGTTTCCCAGCTAACACCACACGTTTTTGATCATACCCCCTCTCAGCTTTTGTTTCTTTTTTTGTTTGATTGTTTTTCTGGGCTGGGCCCCAATATTTTTCTTGTATACCCCCTGAAACAACTGATGTACCCCTCCCCCTGTTTTTTATCTTTTATTTGTTATAAAAAAATATAGAAAAACATGGAGAAATGTTTGCAAATACATGAAAAAAGAAAGAGAATATTAAGAAAAAAAAAGTAAAGAAAATGGAGAGAATATTAAGGAAAAAAAGTAAAGAAAATGGAGAGAAAAATATTGAAAGAAAAGGAGAAAAAAATATGAGAAAAAAATAATAATAAAAAGAAAAATATTGAAAGAAAAGGAGAAAAAAATATGAGAAAAAAATAATAATAAAAAGAAATATTAGAAAAGGAAGAGGAGAAAAATATATGAAAAAATATGGAGAGAAATACATAGAAAAATATAAAAAATGTATGAAAAATATTTTGAAAGAAAGGAGAAAATAGTTGAAAAGAAAAGAAGAAAAAAGAGGAAAAAATATTAAAGTAGACTTAATATTTTTTTAAGTACATTTTCTTTTAGGATATATTTTCATAGAGATCATTTTACGGTTTTAGGGATAGTTTAGAAGTCCACTTGTTAGGGGACTCTTTTCCATTCGATTTTTTTTCATGGTAGATAGGATAGTATTTCCTAGGAGATTTATTTTCAGTATTCACCCATTGTAATCATTTTTCAGAATGTTAATAAAACGAGATTTGAGCTGTGGTCCCGATAGTAGCCGAACTACAGCTGCTCTGATTCCTCGTACCAGACGGGGATATGTAGGCATAGGATGCGATGTCCTAGCGAGCACACTAACAACTAACCTTTGTTCTCTCGCGGCTGTGCGATCGAGACTTTCCCGCTGACGACTAATTGTAACCCTTTTTCTCTCTTGCCCAAGTGCATTTTAGACCAAGCCATAGTATTGCCCATAGGTTCCCGACCTTTGAAACCAGTTGATTTTCTCACTGCTGTGTGAGAATACCTTGTTTAGCCGTAGTTAGCCTGAACTACGTAACGCTCTGATCTTCCATGCAGTATGGAAGTACGTAGGCACAAGACGCGAAGTCTTGGCGAGCCAAATTTCCTTGTAGTCCCGAACTACGTTGACTCTGACTTTCTCTCTTGAGAATACGTAGGCATAGAGTGCGACGCTCTATCGAGTCAATTCCCTTCTGTTTAGATTTAGCAGCCGTAGATAGATTGTTTTTGCGTCCTGTAGACAACCCAAGCAAGCGTGGATCCCGTCGAGTACGACGGACGTGAGGGGTGCTAATACCTTCCCCTTGCGTAACCGACTCCCGAATCCAGGTTTTGGTTGCGACGACCATACCTTTCCCGTGTTGTGTGAGGTTTACTCTGAGCGTTTCCTTTCCCTCCCGTGGGATAAATAACGCACGGTGGCGACTCTTCTGTTCAGCCGGCGCCGATTTTCGCAGTAGCGACCACCATTCTTGTGTGTGCTTCTCAAATATGGGAGAGTGTGAGATTTAGTTAAAGAAGGGTAATTAGGTACTAATTCTTTGTGAAGTTTGAGTTTTATATTGCAGAATCAACTTGCAACTGTGTAGCTGGAATTGACAATCCAGCAAAGGAAAAGAAAAAAAGTTTTCCAAATAAAACTTCGGTAGGGCCAAGTGAGGGTTTCTATGGACAAAGTTTGGAGTTTCTGGTTCCTTAAATTAAATCAAAGTATTGGATAAGATACTTTCAAAAAGATTGAGTGAAGATTTTCGCAAACGGAGGCTTGGAGAAAACTTAGGACAAGGTTGAAATGGACAAGCGCGGTGGAAAGTTTGGACCTCATCCCATAATGGCAGTGCCATATGCTCAACAGATGTCAAACATTGATCAATAGGTTCCTTCTTCAGTTGGGTATGTACCACAACTAGCATTTGGACACTCTTGTGGTTATTCACCTTCCCTACTACCACCTACTCAGGGCTATATCGCTCTGGTTACCCCCAACTACCTATCCTCTATCTCCTAATGTTTATCCTATACAAAGATACCCCATTTTGGTTATTCTAGGTGATAAATAAAATGCTTTGTGTTATTCTTTGCACCTATTGATTTTTTTAGTAGTCAGAGTTTTCTTCAAGTTTGTATATTCGCAGCTATACCTGTGTTGAAAATACATTGGATATATTGATTATTTTTCATTCACAATACCTATTGGTCCGTATTCTTATACTTTGACTTCATTTTGTATATTGGTGTTTATATCATCTTGTTTGGTTGTTAAAAATATGTTAAAAGCATGGTTATCAAAATCTAGATTTAAATCTTAAAATCTTTCAATTTAGTGATCTTAATCACCCCAACGATTTCGATCTAAGTAGAGTCGTGTGTTGTAGTCAAATTGTAAAAAATGATAAGAACATTGATTATGTGTGATCTTGGCCAGTTTCGGCCATGATCGACCATTTTCTAGCCACCAATACTACATGCCGAGAAGGATGACAAGATATAGAGGCGCAACAATTATGGTTCGGCAGCGTCCATTTTCCATCGAGTACACTTGCCCATTAAAATATCATGTAGAAATACTTCAAATACGTAGTATTATTTTATATTTTAGTAGTACCTTACAATTTTTGTTACAGTCTTATGTTTTACAAGCTTGCTATCTACTCTCGATCTTACAAAAATAACTGAGTAGGATTTTTCGATCTTAGTTATGATCTTATGTTTTACGATCTTACTATATCCTCCTGGTCTTATATAAGATCTCAATTTTGACAACTTTGATTAAAAGTCTGACATTGAAACAATATATGACCTCAACACGTCATTATAAGTAGGGGCAACCCTCACCCTACAAGTCAGTTTTGTAGGGTTGAGTTAGACCTAATCTAAGCAAGTGAACAACTCATTTAATGGAGAAGAAAAGAAGAATGAAACACCAATATGGAAGAGCAAAGAATGTAAATAGTTTTGCATTTATTAGAAGGAAAGTTAGTTACAACATAGTTATATATAGTTACATGAATCTAACTACCTATAACAACCAACAAACTAACTAATCCAATAGTGGAAGGTGCATGGTGTAATCATGGTCATGCATTATCATCATGCAACATGGTGTCTATTACCCCCCCCCCCTCCCCCACAAGCTTGAGGTTGGTATATATTAACCAATCAAAGCTTGGCCAAGAAATCAAAGAAAGAACGTTGAACAAGAGCCTTTGTAAACACATCAGCTGCTTGATCATGGGAAGGAACAGGAAGTAATCTCATTACACCAGCTTGAATCTTCTCATGCACCAAATGACAATCAATATCCAAATTCAGGAAGACAGGATTGGCAGAGATATGGATTGCGCTTTGATTGTCGCAGTACAAAACAGGAAGCCTAGAAGGATGTTGTTTGAGATTATGCAGTAAAAAACACATCCATGAAGCTCTCGAGTGGATGATGCTAAGGCATAATATTCTGCTTCGATTGAGGAACAACTAACTGTGACTTGTTTCTTTGATTTCCATGACGCCAAAGATTGACCGATGAAGAAGCAGTAGCCATAAATGTGAAATTCTAGTAACAGACAGTCGATGTTATATCGGATGTTATGACATCCGCTCCTGAACAGATTATTAAACTTAGCAGTAAACAAGTAACAAAAGCAGTAAAGAACACAAGAAATTGTTTACCCAGTTCGGTGCAAATCACACCTACTCTGGGGGCTACCAAGCCAGGGAGGAAATCCACTATAAGCAGTATTAATTTAGAGCTAAACTACCAGTTTGCGCTCTTCACTTAAGAACTACCCAATGCAATTTAAATCTAACTCTAGACCTGAGTTCCTACTCACTCCCCTTCAATCACAGCAGTGATATCAATCAAATAACAACAGAATCAAAAGGAAGACACACTTCAAACAAATCTTGATCTTGCTTAAAAGCTTCAATAAAGAGACATAGCACTCGTGCTTAACAGCTTAGAGTGAAACAACCAAAATACAACTCAAAAAACCACACTAGTCCAATACAATCTTCTAGGTGATAATTGCTTGGCTCACAAGAAAACCTAAGACAAAAACACACGTGAAGATACAAACACACAAACAGAATTCTTCACTCCAACAAATATCCATCTCTTTAGTAAGGATTGTCACTCTTCTTTTTATATGTAGCACATGGGCCTTGGGCCTAAGTAGCATAAATTAGGTTTAACCAAGTTAATCTAATCTCCACAACTCAAGGTGCTAAAAAATAGGCCATAGGCGTTTCCTTTCATGATCATCACTGAATAGAAAGTTTCCTAAAATATAGCCTGAGATAAATAAGGAAACATAACAGAAAACAAAACAGCGCCTATGTTGGCAGATATCGATGTCACAACATTCAGCTTGACATCCAATAAACTCTGTATTAGCTAACCAAATATATCATGTAGAACACTACATAAGTATGTCATGACATCAGTCAAGACATCTACACACATAACAATGTTTTACCATAAAATGCAGCCAATCAATCAAATTTGATTTAGCAAATCAAATATAATCAAATCAATCTCCAAATCTGCAATTGATCTCAATCTCCAAAACAACAATTGATCTTCTGATATTAGATCCAAATCAAATCCAATCTGATCCATAGAAAATGAAACAAAAACGCCTTTACTTACAAAATAGAATCACACAGATTCCACAGCAGATATGTGCAGCCAGCTTGCACAAAAAGATATGCTCACACATACATTCATACAGAGTGTTCTGGATCATGAATGTCAAGACATCTGGTTTGACATCATGAGAAAACCTGTTACACAGCACAAAATGCCACTTGCTAATTCTGACTACAGATGTCACGACATCTTGTAGGCCATCCTGTGATTACACTTAATTTTACCAAAATTCCTGCCAATCAAGAACTAACAAACCCCCCCTTTGGAAAATTTTGGCTAAAACAAATCACAAGATCAAAACATCATAAAAGAGAACAGCACAGCAGAAAAAAACTCCAAATCAAGGGAAGTAAAAACAAATAAACTCCCCCTCAACAGATGCACAACAAACCATTCAAATCAGCCCAAAAAAACAGCCCATAAACACAAACTATCAGCAACCTGTAGAGCACAACCTATCCAAGCACAAGCAACTAGGCTACTACTAAGTTCCAACAAGGAACACAACTAACATCTAACCGGATCAACAACCTGTTAACAATAAAAGAGCAACATCAGCAGTTACCATCTTCACATCTGCTCAGCACACCAGCAAAACGCACCAAAACAAGGTATACAATCAGAGCAACAACACAACACATCTTCCACCTGTTTAGTGACATACACCAAGTTGTATATCATACAACTACTTAGTTGTACAACTATTTCTACCCCTTTTAGCCACAATTTAAGATCATAAACTAAGGGATTAACATTGATCAAAACAGTCAGAAAAAATTGCTATAAGTCCTCATAAATGCAAATTCCCAACTTACTTCTTAAATTCTCAAATTGAATAGCATCTAGAGCTTTTGTAAAAATGTCAGCAAGTTGTAGTTCAGTGGCCACATGCTCTAGGGTAATCACTTTGTCTTCCACAAGATCTCTTATGAAGTGATGTCTGATATCAATATGCTTGGTTCTGCTATGCTGAATTGGGTTCTTGGAAATATTGATGGCACTAAGATTGTCACAGTATAATGTCATGACATCCTGAGTGACATTGTATTCAATTAACATTTGCTTCATCCAGACCAGTTGGGAATATCTGCTACCAGTTGCTATGTATTCAGCTTCACCAGTGGATAAGGAGACACAATTTTGCTTCTTGCTGAACCATGATATGAGGTTGTTCCCTAAGAATAAACATCCACCAGATGTGCTTTTTCTGCCATCAGCACTCCCAGCCCAATCAGCACCACAATACCCAGATAGAATAGGGTCACACCCATGAGAATAAAGTATACCATAATCACAAGTTCCATTCACATATTTGAGAATCCTCTTGACTTGATTTATGTGGCTCACTTTGGGATCTGCTTGATATCTTGCACACACACCAACTGCAAAGGAAATATCAGGTCTACTAGCTGTTAGATATAGCAAGCTTCTAATCATGCTTCTATACAGGCTTTGATCAACACTAGTACCACCTTCATCTTTAGATAACTTCAAATGTGTGGATGCAGGTGTTCTTTTGTGACTAGCATTATCCATGCCAAATTTTTTGACTATGTTCTTGGCATATTTACTTTGGGAGAGAAAAATGGAATCTTCCATTTGCTTGACTTGCAGCCCAAGAAAGTATGTTAATTCTCCAACAAGGCTCATTTTAAACTCAGATTGCATTTGATTGACAAAATGTTTAACCACCCTATCTTACATCCCACCAAAAACTATGTCATCCACATAGATTTGAGTAATCATGATTTTTCCACCTTCATCCTTCACAAAGAGGGTCTTGTCTATCCCTCCTTTCCTGTATCCATTAATAGTGAGAAACTCAGTCAGTCTCTCATACCAAGCTCTAGGAGCTTGCTTCAATCCATAAAGGGTTTTCCTCAATTTGTATTCATGATTTGGCAGGTTAGGATCATCAAATCCTTTAGGTTGTTCCATATATACTTCCTCATTCAAGTATCCATTTAGAAAAGCACTTTTCACATCCATCTAGAATAATTTGAACTTCAGAATGCAAGCAACTCCTAACAGTAGCCTTATTGACTCAAGTCTTGCAACAGGTGCAAAAGTTTCATCAAAATCAATCCCTTCAACTTGAGTATAACCTTGTGCCACCAGTCTAGCCTTATTTCTAGTTATTACTCCTTGTTCATCACATTTGTTCTTGTAGATCCACTTGGTACCAATGATGTTTGCTCCTTCAGGTCTTGGAACCAATTCCCATACTTCATTCCTTTTGAACTGTTCCAATTCATCTTGCATGACATTGATCCAATATTCATCAGTTAGAGCCTCCTTCATATTTTTTGGTTCAATCTTGGATACAAAACATGAACTTGAGATGATCTCACTAGATCTGGTAATTACACTACTGTTGGGATCTCCTATGATAAGATCTTTGGGATGATCTTTCTGGATTCTGATAGAAGGTCCTTTGTTGAGAGCTTCTGACTCCGAATTTGGAGGTACAACATGAGGATCTTTAGTTTTGACAACAGTACCAGTATGAATTTCAAGGAATGTTCCAACATCCCCTGTGACATTGGTTTCTTCATGATGGTCATCAATAATAACATTAATGGATTCCATCAAGACTTTTGTTCTGGAGTTGAATACTCTATATGCTCTGTTGTTTGTAGAGTATCCCAGGAATATGCCTTCATCACTTTTGGGGTCCATTTTTCTTCTTTGTTCACGATCTATCAGAATGTAGCATTTGCTTCCAAAAACATGGAAATACTTCACAGTAGGTTTCCTTCCTTTCCATATTTCATACAGAGTGGAGGAGGTTCCCTTTCTCAAGGTAACTCTGTTGTGAACATAGCAGGTTGTGTTCATTGCCTCAGCCCAAAAGTGCATAGGTAGTTTCTTTGCATGAATCATAGCTCTAGAAGACTCTTGAATAGTTCTGTTTTTCCTTTCCACTACTCCATTTTGCTGAGGAGTAATAGGAGAAGAGAGTTCATGGTTGATTCCTTCAGATGAGCAGAATTCAGTAAACTTGGAATTTTCAAACTCCTTTCCATGATCACTTCTGATTCTGACAACACCACTTTCCTTTTCTCTTTGAAGTCTTGTACAAAGATCTTTGAAAACATCAAACACATCTGATTTTTCTCTGATGAAACTTATCCAGGTGTATCTGGAGTAGTCATCAATAACCACATAAGCATACTTCTTCCCACCAAGACTTTCTACCTGCATTGGTCCCATCAAGTCCATGTGCAACAGTTCCAAAATTTTGGAAGTTGTAAGTTGTCCAATCTTTGGATGTGACATCTTGGTTTGCTTTCCAACCTGACATTCACCACATACTTTTCCTTCATCAATTGTTAGCTTTGGAATTCCTCTCACTGCTTCCTTGGATATGATCTTTTTCATCCCTCTTAGATGAAGATGTCCAAGCTTTTGATGCCACAGTTTAACCTCCTTTTCTTCTTTGGCCATAGACCAAACAATGAAGTTATTTGAGACTTTAGGCTCCCATAAGTAGCAATTGTCTTTAGATCTAGATCCCCTAATGAATTCCTTATTTTCTCCATTTGTGATAACACATTCTTCTTTAGTGAATCTGACATTGAATCCTTGATCACATAGCTGACTGATACTAATAAGGTTTGCAGACAGTCTTTTCACCAGCAAAAAATTATCTAGGTCTGGAACTCCAGGATAGTCTAGTTTTCCAACACCTTTGATTTCCCCTTTAGCTCCATCACCAAAGGTCACATAACTAGTGGAATGCGGTTTGATGTCCACCAATAAGTTCTTTATTCCAGTCATATGTTTTGAGCAACCACTATCAAAATACCAGTCTTCTTTGGCTGATACCCTTAGTGAGGTATGAGCTATTAAAGCAACATCCTTAGCAACCCATTATTGTTTCTTGATAAGAGTATCCTGTTTGGGTTTGACTTGATGAGTATGGCTGGGAAATCCATACAGCCTGAAGCAAAAAGGCTTTATGTGTCCAAATCTTCCACAGTAGTGACACCTCCACCTTTGGAACTTTCTCTTTGTCTGGTTCATGCTTCTGTTCCCATGATGTTGAGACATCGGTCTTGACATCCGGTTTGACATATGATCTTCAAGTTTTGACCTTTTGAACCCCAAGGTGGGTCCCTGTTCACCAACAAACCCTATTCCAGACATGTCTCTTGCTTTCTGACCAACTTGTAGAATTTCTTCTAGAGTGTCAGTTCATTGTTTAACATCCTGATAAACTTTGACATCTGATCAAGTTTGGAATTCAACAAACTGACCTCACTGTTGAGTGAGTCTATGGTTGCAAGATGCTCTTTCTTCTCAGCCTCCAACTCCTTTATGAGTTTCTTTTGCTTCTCCCCTTGTTGGCACACTTCTGCATTTCTGATACACAACTTTTTATATGAGGCTGCAATTTCATCAAAAGTCAGCTCACCTTCACTAGAATCATTATCAGATACACATACACTAGTTAGTGCAGTGACATGTTTTGCAGATTCTTCTTCTGATCCACTCTCAAAATCTCCATCAGACCACGTGACATATAGACCTTTCTTTTGCTTCTTGAGGTAAGTGGGACATTCATCTCTAATGTGACCATAGCCTTCACATCCATGGCACTGAATTCCTTTGCCTTGGTTGGACTTTTCTTCAAATTTAACTCTTCAGCTGGTGTTAGAGGGGATGTTCTTGACATTAGGTCTGATCTTTTGATCTATTCTTTTTATAAATCTGTTGAATTGTCTTCCAAGCATAGCTATAGCTTCTGATAGATTTTCCTCACTTCCACCATTGCCTTCATCTGAGTCCTCTTCAGTATTTGATACAAAAGCTATGCTTTTATTCTTCTTTTCAGCATTTTCACACATTCCCATCTCAAAGGTTTGGAGGGAACCAATGAGTTCTTCAACCTCCATGTTGCTAATATCTTGAGCCTCTTCTATAGCAGTAACCTTCATGACAAATCTCTTGGGCAATGATATGAGAATCTTTCTTACAAGTTTTTCTTCAGACATTTTCTCTCCTAAGGCTCCTGAGGTATTGGCAATCTCAAGAATATTCATGTAGAAATCATGAATGGTCTCATCCTCTTTCATCCTTAGATTCTCAAACTTAGTAGTCAGCATCTGCAGTCTAGACATCTTGACCTTGGAGGTACCTTCATGAGTTGTTTTGAGAGTATCCCAAACCTCTTTAGCCAGTTCACAGTGATGCACAAGTCTGAAGATATTCTTATCTATCCCATTGAATAAAGCGTTCAAGGCCTTAGAATTTCCAAAAGCCAAAGCTTCTTGCTCTTTACTCCACTCTTCATCAGGTATTAACACAGTTGATCTGTCTTTCTCTGTCTTCATTGGATGTTCCTATCCTGAGTTAGCTGCTCTCCAGACCTTGCTATCCAGAGATTTCAAGAAGGCTATCATACGAGGTTTCCAGTCGTCATAGTTAGATCCATCCAGAATGGGTGGTCTATTCATAAATCCTACATCCTTGTCCATAGTACCAGAAATTATCGTCCCTAGATCTCACCCAGAAAATAACAGGCAAGGTTCCTGCTTTGATGCCAATTGAAATTCTAGTAACAGACAGTCGATGTTATATCGGATGTTATGACATCTGCTCCTGAATAGATTATTAAATTTAGCAATAAACAAGTAACAAAAGCAGTAAAGAACATAGGAAATTGTTTACCCAGTTCGGTGCAAATCACACCTACTATGGGGGCTACCAAGCCAGGGATAAATCCACTATAAGCAGTGTTAATTCAGAGCTAAACTACCAGTTTGCACTCTTCACTTAAGACCTACCCAATGCAATTTCAATCTAACTCTAGACCTGAGTTCCTACTCACTCCCCCTCAACCACAGCAGTGATATCAATCAAATAACAACAGATTCAAAAGGAAGACACACTTCAAACAAATCTTGATCTTGCTTAAAAGCTTCAATTAAGAGACATAACACTCGTGCTTAACAGCTTAGAGTGACACAACCAAAATACAACTCAAAAAACCACACTAGTCCAATACAATCTTCTAGGTGATAATTGCTTGGCTCACAAGAAAACCTAAGACAAAAACACACGTGAAGATACAAACACACAAACAGAATTCTTCACTCCAACAAATCTCCATCTCTTCAGTAAGGATTGCCACTCTTCTTTTTATATGCAGCGCATGGGCCTTGGGCCTAAGTAGCATAAATTAGGTTTAACCAAGTTAATCCAATCTCCACAATTCAAGGTGCTAAAAAATAGGCCATAGGCGTTTCCTTTCATGATCAACACTGAATAGAAAGTTTCCTAAAATATAGCCTGAGATAAATATGGAAACATAACAGAAAACAAAACAGCGCCCATGCTGGCAGATATCAATGTCACAACATTCAGCTTGACATCCAATAAACTCTGTATTAGCTAACCAAACATATCTTGCAGAACACTACATAAGTATGTCATGACATCAGTCAATACATCTACATACATAACAATGTTTTACCATAAAATGAAGTCAATCAATCAGATTTAATTTAGCAAATCAAATCTAATCAAATCAATCTCCAAATCTGCAATTGATCTCAATCTCCAAAACACCAATTGATCTTCTGATATTAAATCTAAATCAAATCCAATCTGATCCATAGAAGATGCAACAAAAACTCCTTTACTCACAAAATAGAATCACACAGGTTCCACAACAGATATGTGCAGCCAGCTTGCACAAAAAGATATGCTCACACATACATTCATACAGAATGTTCTGGATCATGAATGTCAACACATCTGATTTGATATCATGAGAAAACCTGTTACACAGCACAAAATGCCACCTGCTAATTCTGAATACAAATGTCACGACATCTTGTAGGACATCCTGTGATTACACTTAGTTTTACCAAATTTCCTGCCAATCAAGAACTAACAAAATGGATCTTTTGGTGTCAATGTATCCTCCCTAATCAGCATCAATGAAACCAAGAATCTGTAAGTCAAATGATTTAGACAAGAAGATGCGACGAGCAGGAGGCTGTTTGAGGTATCTCAGAACACGAATTACAGCTTGATAATGTGCTTTAGTGGAAGCACTCATGAATTGGCTAAGTTATTGTGTGGCAAATGCAATATCTGGACATGTTATGGTGAGATAGAGTAACCTACCAACAAGTCTTCGATATGCTGTGATGTCAGAAAAAACGATCCATTATCTTGGTGGAGGCAGATGGAAGCATCAAGAAGAGTAGAAGCATGTGTACAACCAGTAAGACCAGCATCCCGAAGTAAATTAAGACAATACTTCCTTTGGCATAAAGTGATACCCTTAGAGGATCGAGCTACCTCAAGACCAAGAAAGAATTTGAGCTGGCCTAAATATTTGATGTGGAATGAGTGATGCAATGCCTTCTTCAATTCTTCAAACACATTCAATGAGGTGTCAGCTAGGATGATATCATCCACATAGACCAGAAGAGATGTGAATGAAGTGAAGTCAGATTTAGTGAAAAGAGTGTGATCAACATGAGCATGTGTGAAGCCTTGAGCTTTAAGGAATATGGTTTATTTTTCAAACCATTGCGTACTAGCCTGCTTCAATCCATTGAGGGACTTGGCAAGTTTGCATACTTGGACTGGTTTAGGAGCTGTGACACCTTAGGGAACTCTCATGTAAACTGCTTCATGCAAATCTCCATGAAGAAATTCATTATTTACATCTAACTGATGTAAATGCCAGCCATGTATAGTAGCTAGAGCTAGTAACACACGAACAATGGATAACTTGGAAACAGGAGAGAAGGTTTCAATGTAATCCAAACCTTCTGTTTGGTTGAAACCTTGAGCCACAAGACGTGCCTTAAATCTTTCTATAGACCAATCAGCATGTCACTTGACTTTGTAAACCAACTTGCTACCTATGGAAGAAGCACTAGATGGTAAATCAACAAAATCCCATGTATGATTGTTGTTGAGAGCATCAATCTCATTCTGCATAGCTTGAACCCGTCGAGGATCTTTGGAGGCTTCCAAGTAATTGGTTGGCTCAATCTCAGAAGAAAGAGACATGATGTAAGCTTGATGATTAGGAGAAATTTTGGAATAAGAAAAACATTTTTCTATAGGATATTGGCATATTGATGAGACTGTTGAATTATAAACGTAATCCTTAAAATGAGTTGGTGGTTGAGTAAGTCTTGTGGATTTTCTGATTTGTTAATGTTAAGGAATAGATGTGAAAGTGTGTTGGTAATTAGCTTGGTTAGTAGGTGTGGTATCATGTGAATTGGTTGTGTAAACAAGATTGGATAAGATGGTTTGTGAGTTATCAGTATGTTGTTCAGGTTCATTTTCATCGACTGAAATTTGTGAGGTATCAGCAAGATGGGAAGGTTTATTGTTGACAAGTGAAGAATCATGTGTTGGTTCAATAGTAGGGTCAGAAATATATGTATGTACAGTTTCAGGTTCAATGACACTAATAGGTAAATGGTGATCATCAAGATATATATTTGTGGGTACATTTGTAGTAGAATTATCAAGACAAGGAAATTCCATATCAAAGAATTTTACATTCCTAGAAATAATAATTTCATGATTAACTGTATCTAAAAGTATGAAGCCTTTCATACCTGCCTTGTAACCCAAGAAAACACATTTTCTTTCCCTTGAATCAAATTTATGTTTGTTGTTTGGCAAGGTAGAAGCATAACTTAAACAACCAAAGACTCTTAGATAACTTAGATCAAGTGAAGTACCATACATGACTTCATAAGATGAATTGTTCTTCAGGACTTTAGTGGGAATTCTGTTCACAAGAAACACTGCATGAAGAACTACATATGACTAGAACTTCTTTGGAAATCCCAACTGAAACATGAGTACTCTACTGATGTTCAAGATATGCTGATGCCTCCTTTCAACTCTACCATTCTGCTGAGGAGTATAAACACAACTTATCTGGTGTATAATACCTTTTAAAGCATAATATGCAGGCATAAGCAACTTAGTTCCATTATCACTTCTAATATTTTTGATCTTTTTATTGAATTGTGTTTCAACCATGGCTACAAAGTCTGTTATCTTTTGACCTGCTTCAACTTTGGATTTCAACATAACAACTCAAACATGTCTGCTATGATCATCTAAGATAGTTAAAAACACTTGAAGCCATGTACAGAAATAATATTGAATGGTCCCCATATATCAATGTGAATTAGATCAAACAGATTACAAGCATTATTATTACTGATAGGAAAAGGCAAGCATTTCTATCTAGCTTGTTGACGCACATCACAAGCCTTATAAATGCTGCTAGGTATGTAACTATACATTGTGCTCATACATTTCATTCTATCATAGGATAAATGACCTAATCTCAAGTGGCAGAAGATAGTTGGGGCTACATTATCAGCTTTCTTATTGGTAAAAACACTAGAAACAAATCCTATATTACTATCTCCTTGGGATGCTTCCGAGTAATATAGTCCATCAAGCTCTCTAGCTGAACCAATCTTCATCAAGTCCTTCTTTGCCTATATAATAAACTTGTTAATTTCAAACACTAGGTTGAAATCTTGCTTTCTACACAGTTTTGAAACTGATAATAAGTTAACTTGAAATTGTAAAATATAGGACATCTCTAAGAATAAACTTATTAGTTAACTTCACATCTCCGCATATTGATGCTGCTATAGAATTACCATTGGAAAGATTAACCATTATAGGATTAATCTTATCATGCTTCATAAATCAATCTAGAGAATGACATATATGATGTGTAGCTCCTGTATCTAAAATCCAGCTTTCACTACTATTTGCATTAAAGCTAGCAATGTAAGATTAATGGATCCTGTATTCTTCTCAAGAAACACCATCAAGTTCTGATATTTCTCCTTTGTTAGTGTCATGCTTCCACTGTCACTTGTTGATGCAGCTGCAGTTTTGCTATCTAATTCATCCACCTCCACTTGATTTGCATACGAGCTTCCTCTACCAAGACTTGGTGGATAACCATGCTTTTTGTAACAATTATCAACTATATGACCTGTTTTACCATAGTAGGTACATACTTTCACATTTCCTCTTCCTCTTCCAGCATTGGAACTGCCACTTCCTCTACTTCTTCCAAACTGTTTTGCTCCATCTACTGCATTAACCATACTAGCTCCATCTTCAGTGGTATTACTACTTGAAAATATGGTGCCACATATCTTCCTTTCTTGCTGCATAACCATAGAAAAGGTTTTGTTTATCTGAGACAAAGGATCCATGAGCAGTACCTATGAGACTACTTCATGAAATTCTTCATTCAAGCCAATAAAGAATTGGATAATTCTATCTTCAGCTCTAAAACTTCTACTATTTCTCATTGTTGAGCAGGCACAAGTGTTGCACCCCAAAATTTGCCCTCACAATACAAGACTTTGTGTTCCAAGAAGGTTCACAAGGTTCACAAAATTCACAATTGGTCAGAAGAGTTGACAATTCCCTCAGACAATGCACCTCCTAAGCAGTGCATCCAAAACTAGGGTTTTGACTTTAATCAGGCTAAATGGACTTCCAAGACTTCAAGTGAGCTTCATAACATCTTATATGTGTATAAGAACCCCCATGTCAAGTTTCAAGACTTTTCTCAAAAGTTTGCTCAGTCAGATGATCAGATAAGTCAAAAGCAGTCAATGCAGTTAAAAGGTCAAACTGAGGTCAACTGTGGTCAAACCAAAGTCAAACTTCATGATTTTTTTTTGCCAACATCAAAGAGAGGTTGGGTGAGAAATATTATCATAATAACTGTAATACCCCAAATTTTGCCCTAAGATTTGTCGTCGCATTTCATTGCATTTAATCAATTACTAACAAATTTGTGTAGTCGTTTGACTTTTTGCAGGTAAATATCATATGGCATGCATTTTTTTTCTAAAAAGTAAAAAAGGCACAATTGGCAGGAGGACATGTGTAAGGAGTTATGAGTGTGAGAGGTTGAGAGTTCGAATCTCACCTTTGTCATTTTTTTTGTTTTTTATTATTTTTACTCTAAATTTTTCTATCTTTCATTAAAAAAATAACAAAAATAGTTTTTTATTATTATTTAATTATTATTTTCGTATTTTAATTAAATCATTTTTTAAAATATTATTTTTTTCACTTTTTTCTAAATTATTCATAAAAATATCCAAAAAATCATAAAATAAAAAATATTGAAAAAAATTTTGTTCTTTTTATAATATTTTTTATTTTAGGAATCAATAGGATTATTAGTTTTTATTTTAAGTTTATTTTAATTATTTTAAATTATTTAAATTTTATTTTTTCTTAACTAATTATTTAGTTTGGGCTTTAAAATGGGCTTTAGGGACATTATTGACAATTTGGTGTTAACCCTAATTTGTTCCCTATATATACATGTGTTGCCTTGTTAGAAAAGAGGAGAGAATGAAAAAAACCTAAGAGGAGTGAGTGCCGTTTGCCGTTATTTAGTTTTCTTCTTCATCCATTACTATTGTTTCTTTTTCTTCATCGTTTACCGTTATTTCTTTTCCTTCATCTATTACTGTTGTTTCTTTTTCTTCATCTTTTACCGTTATTTCTTTTTCTTCATCTATTACCGTTATTTCTTTTTCTTTATCTATTACTGTTACGTTTATATATATATAATTTTTAAATTGTTAGAGTTTATATATATAAGATTTTTGATCGAATTATGTCGATACGATGTTTGCACATTTGTGTGCATGACGCGTGACATTTGTGTTAGTTCGATCTGGTTGCGATGATCGCATTTTTGTGTGAGCAATAATACTATTTTTTGCTTAATTTCTTTTTCTTTGCGATAAATTTTGTTTCGTCCGATTTAGATCTGGTTGCGATGAGCGCATTTCTGCGTTAGCAACATTGTTGGGTTATTTGGCACATTTAAAATTCATTATTGCTTTATTATTATTATTATTATTATTATTATTATTATTATTATTATTATTATCATTATTTATTATTATTATCATTATTATCATTATTATTACCATTATTATTATTATTGTTATCATTAATTTATTGAAATTTGTTATAATATAAAAATCTGTTTTTTTAAAATAAATAACATTAACATCTTTTCCAAATTAATATGAAAACCTATTATTTTTAAGAAAAACTTTTTTTAGATAAATTTAAAATAATAACTAAAATCTTTTTTTTAAAATAATAACTAGAACCGTTATTTATTTTATTTTATTATTGTTCAATTCAAATTTCATTATCATATTGTATCTGCTCCTCTCATGTAACCTCGCGAACTTAACAATCGCTCTTTAAATTCTGCCTTTAAATTTCTGCTTGCATGGTTTAAATTATGACATTATCTCTCTGTTTGCATGATTCAATTATCTCACGCGTTTACTATTATTTCTGTCACATTGCACACATCCGAAGGTTAGGTCTAACTGTTTGGCCGCCGCGCCAATAGTCCGTAAAACTTCACACATTCAATTTCAAATCCTCAAAACTACAAACTACAAACCCTAATTTTCACAAATGCCTCGCCGCAGGCAAAATTACAATTTTACCCTTAGCATTAGGTCAAAGAGCCGCCGCGCTCATTTTAGGGTTTCCCGCCGTGGAATCCCTAATTTAACCCTAATTACAACTTAACATTTCAACGTAGAGATTTGGAGTTTCTACACTCCACGTAAGCGTGTCCTTAAGATGCGTTTATTCCCCTTGAGACCTTGACCACAGTCAAGAAGTTTCTAACCTCCCTATTGAGGGGAACTACGATTACTCTGATTCCGCTCCCGTAAGGATACGTAGGCACAAGATGCGATGTCTTGCCGAGTAAACTTAGAATTAACCCCCTTTATTATTTATTATTGCTTATTTATATTTTATTTATCTTTGCTATTTAATTATTTTGCTTATTATTTTGTAATTGTTTCTTGGATGTAAAGTTGTTTAATTATTTAATTATTATTATGGTTAGTAATTAGGGAGTGTAACAACATGTATGTAATATTAAAATAAATTTAGATCACTTTTAAATAAAGATAATTAAAATAAACACGTCACACACGTAAGTCGATTTTAATCGCCGTCTCACTTCCTAAGGATATCCCTCAAGTTGCCTACGAATAATGGTTAAGTGGGGTGTATAAAGCAAGTCCCTCAAATAGAAAAATCATCAAAGTCCCTTATGGTTGCCTTTACGAATCGAGTCCCTTTCGAAAAATGATGATGGTCCCTTATACGTGCTTATTACATCCCACAATGGCCTTCAAAGTCAAATTGTCCCTCACATGTCCCTTAACATCCAAAGTAAGGACTACCTACTCCATTATAGTAGGGATAGTCTTACTAAAGGAAAGAATGAAGAATAAGAAAGACCTTTAAACATTAGGGTAGGTTACTCCTAGGTGCTTGCTCACTTCAAAACTGTTTCGCACTTAAACAAATTTTCAACAAGTTTTCAAACAAGTTCTTAACACATCCTCACATGGATTATTTATTAACTATTCTGAAAATTTTCTATTCACACACTACAATTTCAAAACAATTCAAAAGTGAGCTTAAGTACCTAAGAGCCCATGGATAACCATGGATGAAAAGGATGCTAATACCTTCCCTTTTCATAACCTACCCCCCGGACCCAAAATATTCTCTAAGGTCTTTCCTGTTCTTTTATAACCTTTCCTTATGGATAAAATAAAAGTCGGTGGCGACTCTTGCTATCCGCAACATTGTTTAAAGTCAGTTCACCGGGTTACAGAACTGGCGACTCTGCTGGGGATCTATTTAAGAGGGGTACCCTTAGAAATTAAGATCACTTTAAATTGTTTGCCTTGTTTGCTTTATTATTATATTGTTGGGGTGCTCTTATGTGTGAAAGGTCCTAACCCGGATCTAGTGTACCTTAGGTAAATGGCAATAGACCAAGGAAACTGTACGACGTATATCGATACGGTTGATCTGGTGGCCATAGTTAGTGCGACTTCTTGGTTGGTGCTTATATTCCTTAAGTCAAGTTGAGGATAATATTGAGGCTGCCATATGTTGTCAATGCACTAACTGACTTTTAGAACCCTAGTTAACTCATCTTGGCCTTTAGAAAGTAGTGAGGTAACCGGCTTTGGTGCAGACTGAAGTTGGTTGACACTCGATACTACGCTCATTGAGATCTTAAACTTGGAGGGTTTTGGTTGGCAAGTAAGTTGCCTTCTGAACAACCACCCTTGTGAAGGATCAATGATATTGAGATCCCTTAGAACCTGGTTACTTTTGTAGGATAGGATGAACCATCTAACTTCAGGGGAGGGTACTTGCCTTTGAACCTCATGCAAGCCTTTAAACCTAGGGCTATGGTGTGACTTGTTTGTGTGTGCCACATGTTTGTGATTGAGCATGACATCATGACATCATCATGCATCATAAGCATATCATTTTCCCTAACCATTTCAAGGACCAAAGGATTTATCTTTGTTCTTTGTTGCAGGTCATGGCTTCTGCTCGTAGAAACACCATCAGGATCAACTTTGTAGGGATACCTGCTAAGCTCAAGGAGTTGGTTTCCCTAGTGCCTGATCATTCCCAGTTCAACAAGAGACATGGTCACTTATTGGATCTAGTTACTTCAGGGTTCAGTGAAGACATGATGAGTGTGCTGTTTCAGTTCTTTGACCCTAAGCACCATTGCTTTACATTTCCTGATTATCAGCTGGTTCCAACCATGGAGGAGTTCTCCAAGCTTCTGGGTATACCTGTTCTTGATCAGAAGCCATTCACAGGCTTAGAGAAGGAGCTTAAACCAGAAGTTATTGCTGCAGCTCTACATCTGAAGAAGTCTGACATTGTTCTAGAGACGAGAAGTGGAGTTAAAGGTATTCTTGCCAAGGTATTAGTGGATAAAGCTCAAATGTTCTTGAAGGCTATGAGCTACGATGCTTTTGAGGAGATCTTAGCCTTATTGATTTATGGCTTAGTGTTGTTCCCCAATCCTGATCAGTTCATAGACGTTCATGCCATCAACATATTCCTGAGTCACAATCCAGTGCCTACCTTACTTGGAGACATCCTACACACCCGTACTACAAGGGCAAGAGGAACTTTGATGTGCTGCATACCTTTACTTTCTAGGTGGTTTATTTCTCACCTTCCTCGCTCAGTAATGAAGAATGAGCAAGGGTTCAGATGGTCCAAGAGGATCATGTCACTTTCTCACTCAGACATCCATTGGTGCTCCAGATCTATGGAGAATGTCACCATCATTGACCGTTGTGGGGAGTTTCCTAATGTGCCACTTCTAGGCATAAGAGGAGGCATCACCTACAACCCATCTCTAGCTTTACGACAGTTTGGTTACGCCCGGAGCGATGGTCCACATGACATGTTGATTCAGGGCATTGTGTTTGACTACGACAACGATCTTCAGGGTTACCGCCAGAGATTCATACGAGCTTGGGGAAAGGTAAACAGGATTGACAGCAAGACACTGGAGCCTAAGTACACCATTCCTATGGAGGCTTATCTCATATGGGTACGATTTCGTGCTCAGACACTCATGATGCCATATCCTGCCATCCTACCAGTTACCATGGAACTTGTTGCTGAAGGAGACACAGCTTATACCATCCTTCACCCAGACATGCCTACTGATATGGAAGACTTGCAGAGATCATGGATCCAACTGAAAGAGCAAAGGGATACTTTCGAGGCTCATTACAAAGCAAGCCAGGCAAGGATCCTAGAGCTAACAAAGCTACTTCATGAGGAACGAAACCTCAACTCATACCTCAACACCAAGAGGAAACGTCCATGGGAGACTTAAAACCCCATCTTTTGTACTTATTTCGTTTTCATTTTTTGTAAGCCTAAAAGGCAAAACAAGTTATTACTAATAAAAAGTTACTTTCTTGTTTGTTTAAGCAAATTTAAATCCTGCGGTCCTTGAAAACATTGCATATGCATTCCCATATCATTGCATCACAGGTTTATAATTGTGCACAGGTTTCTCATCTCCTCGCTGTTTATTTCAGCAATGGCTCTTGAACAATCAGTTAAGGATCTCCAGGCACAGAATGCACAGTTCCAAGAGCTGATCCTGAACCTATCCAAGGGACAGGATGAATTGAAGACACTGCTGGCCAAGAAGACTAAGAAGGCTAGAAGGTCTGCTGGGTTGCTCAACATGGGAAGAAGGTTCAAAGGTCCTGCCAAGACCAAGGAACAGGTTGAAGACTATGAATCTGAAGAATCTGAGCAGGAGAGAGGCAGTCTCCACAACACTATGGGGGACTCTGATTCTGAGGCTAACTACTACCATGAGCCTAACGAAGACAAATTCAAGATGCTGGTGGATAGAATGGATGCTATGGAATTACAGAAATCATCTGGGCTGGATTTTGAGGATTTGAGCTTGATATCTGGGGTGGTCATACCCATTGGGTTCAAAGTTCCTACATTTGTTGTCTATGATGGGGTCTCTTGTCCCAAATTGCATCTGAGGTCTTATGTCAGAAGAATTCAACCCCACACTGCTGATAAAAAGTTGTGGATCCATTTCTTTCAAGAAAGTTTATCTGGAGCTCAGCTAGAGTGGTATTATCAGTTGGAGAGTGTCAACATCAGAGATTGGAATGACCTTGCTGAAGCTTTCTACAAGCAGTATCAATACAATGCTGACTTAGCCCCCACTCGCATGCAGCTTCAAAGCATGTCTATGGGTGCCAAAGAAAGCTTTAAGGAGTATGCTCAGAAGTGGAGAGACTTAGCTGGAAGAGTTCAACCTCCTTTGACTGATAGGGAGTTGGTTGATATGTTCATGTGTACGCTGAATGGTCCGTTTTACAGTCATCTCATTGGAAGCTCATCATCTGGCTTCACTGAGTTGATCATGACAGGAGAGCGAGTAGAGAATGGTATCAAGAGTGGTAAGATCCAAGTGGGCACTTCTTCATCAGGTGCTGCAAAGAAGCCTCCCACTGGGAAGAGAGAATCTAATGCTGTGTATGGTCAGCCTGATCGTAACAGAAGGCATCAGTCTGTTAGTGCAGTTCATATTTCAAATCCAACTCCTGCAACAACAGAGCAGCCTCAAGGCAACCAACAGAGGGCTAGAAGACAGTTCACGAAGATCAACATGTCAATGGCTCAGGCATTGCAACACTTGTTGAAGGCTGAACTTATTACCCTGAGGGAGGCTCCTCAGAATCCCAATGTTACCTCTCCCAAGTACAATCCCAATGCACGATGTGCATATCATTCGAACTGTCCAGGACATGATACTAATAACTGCTGGGTCTTGAAGAACAAAATTCAGGATATGATTGATGCTGGAGAAATTGAGTTTGATCCACCAGGTACTCCAAATGTGATTACAGCTCCAATGCCAAATCACGAGAAGACTGTCAACGCCATTGATGAAGATATTGATGAAGATCTGCATGTCTATTCAGTTATGGAGTTGAGCACACCATTGTCTGTTATCAAAAAGAGGTTAGTACAAGCTGGGATCTTTCCAGGTTGTCATGAAGATTGTCTATATAAGCCGGATAGTTGCTTCATTTTGAGAGATGGGATTCAACGTCTCATGGATAAATATACTATAGTGTTTGAAAGAAGACCAGCATCTGTAGAAAGTATGGTGGATCATCTGACTCAGGGTAAGAAGATTGAAGAGGTTGACATGGTTGACAAAGTACCACTAAGAATCACTTCAAAGAGTCCCATTAAAATCACTCATCAGGGCCCAATCAAGATTACTGCTGAAGGTCCTGTGAAAGTTGTTGCTGAAGCCAGAGTAGCTCCTCTGATCATTACCACTCCTGGTCCTATTCCTTATACATCTGACAAAGCTGTGCCTTGGCACTATGGGTCTGATGTTTACATCCATGGTGTCAAGCAGGAGCCTTTACCTGATATGCCTGTTGACATTGATAATATTGCTGGATCTAGCAAGATCACTCGTAGTGGAAGAGTCTTCTCTCCTCCAGTTGCTTCTAAGAGTGCAGTTACTCCTACTGTTACTTCCACCACTGATGCTCGGGGCAAGGGTCCTGTTATTGAGCCTGTATCTACTGATGTGCCAGCTGCTGATGACCTCTCTAAGCAGATGGAAGAAGTATTGAAAATCATTCGCAAGAGTGATTATGATATTGTTGATCAGCTGGGGCATACTCCCTCAAAGATTTCTATGCTCTCCCTGTTATTATGTTCTGAGGCTCATGCCAAGTCATTGATCAAGTTTCTAAAGATGGCTCATGTACCCAGCGCAATTTCTGTGGACCAGTTTGAGAATTGTGTTGCTCACCTGACCTATGACAACGGGTTAGGATTTTCTGATGCTGACTTGACCCCTGCCAAGAGGGATCATAACAGGGCCTTGCATATTTCAATTGAATGCAGGGGCACTACCCTGTCTCATGTGCTGATAGACAATGGTTCCTCTCTGAATGTGTTGCCTAAGGAAGTCCTGAACAAGCTGAGTCCTAAAGATACGGTATTGAAGCCCAGTAATATTGTGGTAAAGGCTTTTGATGGTTCTAGAAGAGTAGTGCATGGGGAAATTGATCTTCCAATCAAGGTTGGCTCTCAGGTGTTTACCGCTACATTCTATGTGATGGATATTCGTCCTTCGTACTCATGTCTGCTTGGTCGTCCCTGGATCCATGGGGCAGGTGCTGTGACCTCCACATTACATCAAAAGTTGAGATATCCGGTGAATGGAAAAGTTGTTACTGTCTTTGGAGAGGAAGAATACTTTGTCAGCCATGTAAACACTTTCAAGTATCTGGAAGTAGAAGGTGAATACATTGAAACTCCATGTCAGTCATTTGAAGTGGTTCCCTGGGCTGTTAAGGATTGTGTGACTCCTCCTGCTGTGAAGAAGGTTCCTGTGGTCATCAGAAACCCTCCAACAATGGCAATGGCCTCCCTCAATAATGCAAAAGCTGTGGTGGAAGAAGGTGGTTGTACTATTTGGGGTCAGCTTCCTGATATTCCATACAAGTCTGACAAGTTTGGTTTGGGTTTCACTGCAGAGTCCCAGAAGGCTGTTCGTCGTGCTCGTGCTGTTCGTATCACCAATCAAGGGGTTATCAATGCTGTGGGAGATCAAGATGAAGACTACAACTTGGAGGCATGGATTTTTCCTACTGTGGGTGCTGGACTCAATAATTGGACAGCTGAAGATGTTATCCCTATCTCCTTTAGTCAGGAGTAAATACTATTACTGTGTTATGTTTTTAAATTTATAAAACTTTCAAGCCATGTGCCTTACCCGGGGCACAAGGGTGTGGTTGTTACGGGTTGTCATTTCATTTGCATACTTCATTCAATAAAATCAATGGACGTTTCGTTGTGTTCCTTGTCTTTCTTTTTCTTTTATTTTTGCTTTATCAGCTATGTGTTCTTACACACACCCACGTCACTAAAATGCAAATCCTCATCCACTCTGGATCCAGTTGATAACAGTTCTACTATTGCCAATTACAATTTCGAGAATCCGATCTATCAAACTGAAGACGGAGACGAGGACGATTGTGAAATACCTGTAGAGCTTGCTAGGTTGTTACAACAAGAAGAGAAAGCTATACAGCCACATGAAGAGCCAGTCGAAGTTGTGAATCTGGGAACTGAAGAAAACAGAAAAGAGGTCAAGATAGGGGCTGATTTAGAGGACAGTGTCAAGAGCAGGTTGGTTCAGATGCTACGTGACTATGTGGAGATCTTTGCTTGGTCTTATGAAGATATGCCAGGGTTGGATACGGACATTGTGGTTCACCGTTTGCCAGTGAAAGAAGATTGTCGTCCAAAGAAGCAGAAGGTTCGTCGTATGCGTCCTGAAATGTCAGAAAAGATCAAAGCAGAGGTAATGAAACAGTTCAATGCAGGGTTCTTGGCCGTAACTTCTTATCCTCAGTGGGTTGCAAATGTGGTACCAGTTCCTAAGAAAGATGGTAAGGTACGTATGTGTGTAGACTACAGAGATCTGAACAAGGCTAGCCCTAAAGATGACTTTCCACTTCCTCATATTGATATTCTGGTAGACAACACTGCTCAGCATAAGGTATTCTCTTTTATGGATGGTTTCTCTGGTTACAATCAAATCAAGATGGCACCTGAAGATATGGAGAAGACAACATTTGTGACACAGTGGGGCACCTTTTGCTATAAGGTAATGCCATTTGGTTTGAAGAATGCAGGGGCAACATATCAGCGTGCTATGGTGGCTTTGTTTCATGATATGATTCATCATGAGATAGAGGTATATGTGGATGATATGATAGCCAGGTCTCAGAATGAAGAACAACATCTTGATCATCTGCACAAGTTGTTTGAGAGGTTGAAGAAATACAGGTTGAGATTAAATCCAAACAAGTGTACTTTTGGAGTTAGATCTGGAAAGCTCCTGGGTTTCATTGTCAGTGGAAAAGGTATTGAAGTGGATCCTGCAAAAGTGAAAGCTATACGAGAGATGCCAGCTCCCCGTACTGAGAAGGAGGTTAGAGGTTTCTTGGGACGATTGAACTACATTGCAAGATTTATTTCCCAATTAACTACCATCTGTGAGCCAATCTTCAAGTTGTTGAAGAAAGATCAGGTGATGGAATGGAATGATGAGTGCCAGACTGCCTTTGATGAAATCAAGAGATATTTGCTAGAACCTCCAATTTTAATGCCACCAGTTGATGGAAGACCCTTGATTATGTATTTAACAGTATTAGACAACTCAATGGGGTGTGTATTGGGGCAACATGACGAGTCTGGTCGAAAAGAGCAGGCAATATACTACCTTAGCAAAAAGTTTACCGACTGTGAAACAAGATACTCACTGCTCGAGAAAACTTGCTGCGCTTTGGCATGGGCTGCTCGCCGACTAAGACAGTATATGTTGACCCATACTACCTTGTTGATTTCGAAGATGGATCCAATCAAGTACATATTTGAGAAACCTGCTCTCTCCGGAAGAATTGCAAGATGGCAAATGATCTTGACGGAATATGATATACAGTATACTACTCAGAAGGCCATTAAGGGGAGTGTTGTTGCCGATCATTTGGCTCATCAAGCTGTGACTAAGAATGTTGTGGCTCGGTTCATTAAGAATAATCTCATATGTAGGTATGGTATCCCTGAAAGGATTATCACTGACAATGGCTCTAATCTGAACAACACTATGATTACTGATCTCTGTACGCAGTTCAAGATTAAGCATCACAACTCTTCTCCGTATCGTCCAAAGATGAATGGGGCAGTTGAAGCTGCTAATAAGAACATTAAGAAGATTGTACAGAAGATGACTATTACTTACAAGGATTGGCACGAGATGTTACCATTTGCTCTGCATGGTTATCGTACTACAATACGTACTTCAACAGGGGCAACCCCATTCTCCTTAGTCTATGGTATGGAGGCAGTTCTGCCTATTGAAGTTCAGATCCCCTCCTTGAGAATTATGAAGGATGCAGCCTTGGATGAAGATGAGTGGATTCAGACTCGACTTGACCAGATAAATTTGATTGATGAGAAAAGGTTAGCAGCAGTTTGTCATGGCCAGATGTACCAGAAACGGATGATCAAAGCTTTTAACAAGAAGGTTAAGCCAAAGGTATATCAGGCTGGTGACTTGGTAATCAAGCGTATCATATTACCACAGGGTGATCCTAGGGGCAAGTGGACTCCAACATATGAGGGACCATTTGTAGTCAAGACAGTGTTCTCAGGAGGTGCCATGATACTGACTACAATGGATGGTGAAGACTTCCCACAACCTGTAAACGCAGACATAGTTAAAAAATACTACGCATAAAAAGAGACCCGCTAGGTTGACAGGCCTAGGCAAAAATAAGGGCATCCCGGCAAACCAAAAGGGTTTGGGCAAAAATTAGGGATATATATATAAAAAGATGTACACCCGGCAAGTCGAAAACCTGAAAAGGCGGCTTGGGCAAAAAAGGGTATCCCGGTGGATTGAAAACCTGAAAGGGCAATCCAGGCAAAAGTTAGGGATTAAAGCGTATGACTATGTCTCGTTTGGATCACTCATGAAACTGCAACCAGTTGTACTACTTACTCAAGCTCAAACAGATAAAGCTCAATCCAATCGTTTCCGTCTCAACAGCAAGAAGATGAGATACTTGAGTGGCAATAGTAGAATTGAAACTCAATAGGATTATTTCCCACATAGCTGATTCTTTTTGTAAAACTTCATGACAAAATTCTCTTACTAGGGTTTATGTCTCCTTGTACAAACTTACCCGTGTATGGGTCACTTTTGATATAAATAAATTCCATCTTTTGAATCCAGATTCACTTTTACCCTATTTACATAAGCGAAACGTCCATTGGTTGTGTTTGAATGTATGTATGCCTTTGAATATGATTGATGTTTACCAGAAACGCATGTATGCTTTTAATATGATTGATGTTTACCAGAAATGCATGAAAATGCAGTAATAGTATTTACTAAGGACGAACGAGGGAAGGATTTCAACGAAGCTTCGCCGGTTCATCTTTACAAGACAGTTACAAACCATCAGTAGGACTAACCCATTTTCACAAAGTCTAATCTCCCCTGGAATTTATATCCATCTCTTTTATCCTCATACGGATATACGGGAAATTACTTTCCAATAAGGGCACGATGAACGAAGACGGGATGTTATACTTATCCTACTATCAAACGAAAACGAAGGTTATCTATACCCTACTATCCCCAACAACGGGAGGTTATCTATACCTTGTTATCCCCAGCAGACGGAGGGTTATATATTCTTCAACAACGAATCGGGATTTATTTTCCTTGGCCAGCAGTTGTTATACAAGGATATCCAGACACTTCCAGCAGTGTCATAGCATACATACATCATTTACATCATACCATAACATATATGTCTATAGTACATTACCTAAGTGCATCATGTCATACATGCATACATAAAGCATAAACTAATGTTGTTATACAGAATGCTACCTTGTTTTCAGGTTAATTATCCAACAAACAATCTTATGATCTTTGGGACTGCTTTATTGTAACCTCAGGGTTACTTTATCCTCCTGATGAGCTTCTTATTACTTTGGGACTGCTTTATTGTAACCTCAGGGTTATTTTATCCTCCTGATAGCCTCTCATGATTTCAAGACTGCTTTAGAGCTACTGATTGCTCTATCCTCCTGAAATCATCCTATTACTTCAAGACTGCTTTAGAGCTATTCATTGCTCTATCCTCATGAGGTCATATTACTACTTCAAGACTGCTTTAGAGCTATTCATTGCTCTATCCTCCTGAAGCCATCTAATTATTTCAAGACTGCTTTAGAGTTATCCATTGCTCTATCCTCCTGAAATTACATTATTATTTCAAGACTGCTTTAGAGCTATCCATTGCTCTATCCTCCTGAAATCATTACTTCAAGACTGCTTTAGAGCTATTGATTGCTCTATCCTCCTGAAGACATATCACATTATTATTTCAAGACTGCTTTAGAGCTGTTGATCGCTCTATCCTACTGAAGCCATTCTATTACTTCAAAACTGCTTTAGAGCTATTGATTGCTCTATCCTCCTGAAGCCATTATTACTTCAAGACTGCTTTAGAGCTATTGATTGCTCTATCCTCCTGAGGTCAGATTTATCACTTCAAGACTGCTTTAGGGTTATCATTATTGATTGCTCTATCCTCATGAAGACATGCTGTTACATCAGTATTACTCCAGACTCCTGACAGTTCTCATTATACTACTGAAGAACTTTCCCCTAGTGGCATCTTTAAGCCCACTCAATCATGTTCAACCAACCATCAATATCACTCCATGCACTGGTGAGTGCAAATTTTTGGGCTTTTGTGTTCAATCCCCTTCAACCTTCCAGGTTACGACTGGCAAATATACCAATCTAACCCCTCAGGTTTCAGAAAATTGAACAGGGGCAGCTGTTGCACCCCAAAATTTGCCCTCACAATACAAGACTTTGTGTTCCAAGAAGGTTCACAAGGTTCACAAAATTCACAATTGGTCAGAAGAGTTGACAATTCCCTCAGACAATGCACCTCCTAAGCAGTGCATCCAAAACTAGGGTTTTGACTTTAATCAGGCTAAATGGACTTCCAAGACTTCAAGTGAGCTTCATAACATCTTATATGTGTATAAGAACCCCCATGTCAAGTTTCAAGACTTTTCTCAAAAGTTTGCTCAGTCAGATGATCAGATAAGTCAAAAGCAGTCAATGCAGTTAAAAGGTCAAACTGAGGTCAACTGTGGTCAAACCAAAGTCAAACTTCATGATTTTTTTTTTGCCAACATCAAAGAGAGGTTGGGTGAGAAATATTATCATAATAACTGTAATACCCCAAATTTTGCCCTAAGATTTGTCGTCGCATTTCATTGCATTTAATCAATTACTAACAAATTTGTGTAGTCGTTTGACTTTTTGCAGGTAAATATCATATGGCATGCATTTTTTTTCTAAAAAGTAAAAATGACACAATTGGCAGGAGGACATGTGTAAGGAGTTATGAGTGTGAGAGGTTGAGAGTTCGAATCTCACCTTTGTCATTTTTTTTGTTTTTTATTATTTTTACTCTAAATTTTTCTATCTTTCATTAAAAAAATAACAAAAATAGTTTTTTATTATTATTTAATTATTATTTTCGTATTTTAATTAAATCATTTTTTAAAATATTATTTTTTTCACTTTTTTCTAAATTATTCATAAAAATATCCAAAAAATCATAAAATAAAAAATATTGAAAAAAATTTTGTTCTTTTTATAATATTTTTTATTTTAGGAATCAATAGGATTATTAGTTTTTATTTTAAGTTTATTTTAATTATTTTAAATTATTTAAATTTTATTTTTTCTTAACTAATTATTTAGTTTGGGCTTTAAAATGGGCTTTAGGGACATTATTGACAATTTGGTGTTAACCCTAATTTGTTCCCTATATATACATGTGTTGCCTTGTTGGAAAAGAGGAGAGAATGAAAAAAACCTAAGAGGAGTGAGTGCCGTTTGCCGTTATTTAGTTTTCTTCTTCATCCATTACTATTGTTTCTTTTTCTTCATCGTTTACCGTTATTTCTTTTCCTTCATCTATTACTGTTGTTTCTTTTTCTTCATCTTTTACCGTTATTTCTTTTTCTTCATCTATTACCGTTATTTCTTTTTCTTTATCTATTACTGTTACGTTTATATATATATAATTTTTAAATTGTTAGAGTTTATATATATAAGATTTTTGATCGAATTATGTCGATACGATGTTTGCACATTTGTGTGCATGACGCGTGACATTTGTGTTAGTTCGATCTGGTTGCGATGATCGCATTTTTGTGTGAGCAATAATACTATTTTTTGCTTAATTTCTTTTTCTTTGCGATAAATTTTGTTTCGTCCGATTTAGATCTGGTTGCGATGAGCGCATTTCTGCGTTAGCAACATTGTTGGGTTATTTGGCACATTTAAAATTCATTATTGCTTTATTATTATTATTATTATTATTATTATTATTATTATTATTATTATCATTATTTATTATTATTATCATTATTATCATTATTATTACCATTATTATTATTATTGTTATCATTAATTTATTGAAATTTGTTATAATATAAAAATCTGTTTTTTTAAAATAAATAACATTAACATCTTTTCCAAATTAATATGAAAACCTATTATTTTTAAGAAAAACTTTTTTTAGATAAATTTAAAATAATAACTAAAATCTTTTTTTTAAAATAATAACTAGAACCGTTATTTATTTTATTTTATTATTGTTCAATTCAAATTTCATTATCATATTGTATCTGCTCCTCTCATGTAACCTCGCGAACTTAACAATCGCTCTTTAAATTCTGCCTTTAAATTTCTGCTTGCATGGTTTAAATTATGACATTATCTCTCTGTTTGCATGATTCAATTATCTCACGCGTTTACTATTATTTCTGTCACATTGCACACATCCGAAGGTTAGGTCTAACTGTTTGGCCGCCGCGCCAATAGTCCGTAAAACTTCACACATTCAATTTCAAATCCTCAAAACTACAAACTACAAACCCTAATTTTCACAAATGCCTCGCCGCAGGCAAAATTACAATTTTACCCTTAGCATTAGGTCAAAGAGCCGCCGCGCTCATTTTAGGGTTTCCCGCCGTGGAATCCCTAATTTAACCCTAATTACAACTTAACATTTCAACGTAGAGATTTGGAGTTTCTACACTCCACGTAAGCGTGTCCTTAAGATGCGTTTATTCCCCTTGAGACCTTGACCACAGTCAAGAAGTTTCTAACCTCCCTATTGAGGGGAACTACGATTACTCTGATTCCGCTCCCGTAAGGATACGTAGGCACAAGATGCGATGTCTTGCCGAGTAAACTTAGAATTAACCCCCTTTATTATTTATTATTGCTTATTTATATTTTATTTATCTTTGCTATTTAATTATTTTGCTTATTATTTTGTAATTGTTTCTTGGATGTAAAGTTGTTTAATTATTTAATTATTATTATGGTTAGTAATTAGGGAGTGTAACAACATGTATGTAATATTAAAATAAATTTAGATCACTTTTAAATAAAGATAATTAAAATAAACACGTCACACACGTAAGTCGATTTTAATCGCCGTCTCACTTCCTAAGGATATCCCTCAAGTTGCCTACGAATAATGGTTAAGTGGGGTGTATAAAGCAAGTCCCTCAAATAGAAAAATCATCAAAGTCCCTTATGGTTGCCTTTACGAATCGAGTCCCTTTCGAAAAATGATGATGGTCCCTTATACGTGCTTATTACATCCCACAATGGCCTTCAAAGTCAAATTGTCCCTCACATGTCCCTTAACATCCAAAGTAAGGACTACCTACTCCATTATAGTAGGGATAGTCTTACTAAAGGAAAGAATGAAGAATAAGAAAGACCTTTAAACATTAGGGTAGGTTACTCCTAGGTGCTTGCTCACTTCAAAACTGTTTCGCACTTAAACAAATTTTCAACAAGTTTTCAAACAAGTTCTTAACACATCCTCACATGGATTATTTATTAACTATTCTGAAAATTTTCTATTCACACACTACAATTTCAAAACAATTCAAAAGTGAGCTTAAGTACCTAAGAGCCCATGGATAACCATGGATGAAAAGGATGCTAATACCTTCCCTTTTCATAACCTACCCCCCGGACCCAAAATATTCTCTAAGGTCTTTCCTGTTCTTTTATAACCTTTCCTTATGGATAAAATAAAAGTCGGTGGCGACTCTTGTTATCCGCAACATTGTTTAAAGTCAGTTCACCGGGTTACAACAAGCCACACGACATGTAAAATTTGGCATTGGCCTGTATTGTTCTAGTTCCTCTCATAAGCTTCTCAGTTCAGTAAAATAATCTAAAACCTTCTTGTTTCCTTGCTTCATATTGGAAATTTCCTGATGTAATTGAGCAACACGAATTATGTCACCTCTCATGAACCGATCCTTAAGATCATTCCACATATCCACAACATTATCCATAAACATCACACTTTGAGCAATTCATGGTGTTATTGAATTGATGATCCAAGTATGTACAATATTATTACATCTTTGCCAAGCTACATAGTTGAGATCATTCTTATCTGGAACCTCAATTGTTCCATCCACAAATTGAAATTTGTTCTTCATAGCCAGGGCTCGCCTCATCTTCATCGACCATGCATGAAAGTTGTCACCAGATAACGCAGGAGTAACACAAACCGTTGATGAGTTTTCTGAAGGATGAACATAATAGGGATCAAGCTGATCCTGAATTTGATTATTGTTATTTCTCGTCATGTCGACACAATGCAAGAAGCAAGAAAAAACATGAAAAACAAAATATCAATGCAAGATTAAAACAAGAAATAATGCTTCAAGAAGAAACAATGGCGAAGAAAACAAATGACAATAGTATCATTGATCAACGAATCATAGCACAACGGAAACAGAGCAGGACGAACCTGCTTCGATACCATCTAAGCAAGTGAAAAACTCCATTAGTGGAGAAGAAAAGAAGAATGAAACACCAAGATGAAAGAGCAAAGAATGTAAATGGTTTTGCATTGATTAGAAGGAAAGTTAGTTACAACATAGTTATATATAGTTACATGAATCTAACTACCTATAACAACCAACTAACTAACTAATCCAATAGTAGAAGGTGCATGGTGTAATTATGGTCGTGCATTATCATCATGCAACATGGTGTCTATTACTAATCACATTTCTCAACATGATATCAAGAGGCTCGTTTAAAATTCGATGGACTATTTGCTATCAGATATTTGTTATCGGACCACCTACCATTTATTCATTTGTTCTAGATCTCTAATCCTAAATGTGAGAGAGTGTATTTAGCCTATTCTTAAAGCATTTAGTTGAAATATTTAATTTTGAGAATAAGATATTGTTAATTGGATTGAACAAATATATTTTAATGGTTGTAATTAGTTTTGTTCTATGATACGTTCTTTAAGTGTGAATGAGTTACACATACCTATCAAGTTGTGCCAATGAACCACGATACATTTCTTATCTCTTATTCTTTTTCTTATCTTTTCATCTTATATTATTAAGTTTCAACCAAAATTTATTTTAGTCATATAACTCAACATTAAAAATTCCCACTTTCACACATAGTAAAAAGTAATCGTATACCGACATTTAATAAGAGCCATCGATTTTCTTAGATCACAACATTAATTTAAAAATACATTAAAAAAGTACAACGGTATAACAAAATAATAAAATTTTATTTGATGTTACTATAAAATGATTTCACACAGAAGATTTATATTCCTTTAAATCCTATTTTCTATAACCACCTTTAACGCGTTAGTTGGTATTTCTCATTAAAAAATTAAAAAGAATATCAAGTATGGGTTATTATATATTATTTATTAAAAATTTTGATTAATGATCACAGCCCACAAGCCACTATTAATTTTTTAAAAGATTGTTAAAGGTGTGATCTTCTTTTAATTGTTTTTAATTGCCCATAGTAAATTAATTTTTTAGATTTAAGGGATACAATATTATTATGTATTTATTTTTAATTTATTTTAAAAGATTTGGTGTCTCCGGTGCTAAAAAAGAAAAAGTGTTAAATACAAATTGTATAAAAAATATATTGATGGTTGAAATATGTTTTTCATGTTTGGCACTTTGTTTGAAGAAACTTGAGGGTTGGTTGTCCTACAGGTAAAACTCCACTTCTCAATCCCACAAGCATGGGAATTTAAGTTAAGTTCACATATATGTTTCTTTCATACCCACACATACATATATTTGTCTAAGTGTTGATTTTTTCTGCACTATTAAAATAAGATATTTGGTTAAATAATTTTTCATCAAACTTTAAGATATATGATGTGAAAAATATTTGTCAAAGGATTTTTCATCTGATTTATTAACAATATAATGTGAAAAATATTTGATTTAAAGATTTTACATCATACATATATTACCACTGATGTGAAAAATAACACGGTGACAGTTTCGTAAATAATAAAAAAATTTGTTATAAAAGATTTTACATCGGGCCATTCATTCCAACCGATGTAAAAAGTTCTCAATGAAAAAAATAAATAAATACGGATTAAACATTTCACATCGGTCCATTCAATGCAACCGATGTAAAAGGTCTCGTGAAAGATTTTACATCGGTCCATTAATTGTAACCAACGTAAAAAGTGTTAGACCTTTAATGGATTTCACATCGGGCCAATAACAGGAACCGATGTAAAAAGTTTTATGTGAAAGGATTTTACATCGGCCCACATGCCAATCGATGTAAAATCTTCCTTAAAATCTCAAACCTACTAGAAAACATAACATTCTCAAAACTCAAAAACTCAGCATTCTTTTTCGCTTCATTCCCTCAAACGCAGTTGCCTTTTTTTTCTCCGAAACCCTTAAACTGTCGCCAATAACCGTCACCTGCAAAGCCAACTTCTTCTTCCATCGTCGCCATCAACCGTCACCATCAGATCTGCCTCCGCCTCTACCATTTGCCTTCGCCGTGGGATCTCTCTTCGCCTCCGCCATTTGCCGTCACCGTGAGATCTCCCTTCGCCATTTTTCGTCGCCATCGTAACTCCCTCTGCGATTTTCCGCGAGCTCCTAAAAGGTTAGAGTCTTCCTTTCATAAATTCGTTGAATCCCATTAAACTTTTTGAAAAGGTTAGAGTTTAAACTTTTAAAAGCAAAATGACCAACTTTGTGGAAAGTTAGCTTTTCTTGAATCCCATTATATTTTTTTGAAGGAAATTGAGTTTATAGTTACTGTAAAATTGGATTTCTCCCGAACTTTGAATCCCATTATATTTCTTGAAGGAAATTGAGTTTATAGTTACTGTAAAATTGAATTTTTGCAACATCGATACCTTTTATCCATAAAAATTGCAGTTTCCTTAAGGTTCGTTGAATGTCACGTCAAAAAGCTCACAGGAATCTCTAATTCCATCAGGTTGGTTTCCGATCACTTTCTTCAATGTTGACTACGTATATGCACGTTGCCTATATATATATTATGCCTTTGAATCCCATTATAATATTTCTTGAAGGAAATTGGGTGTAGAGTTTGAGTTAAAATATAAACTCTAATATGGATGTAGAGTTAGAGTTAATATTTCTTTAAAGAGTTTGATTCAAATTTCTTGTTCATAATATTTCTTTTGGACACATTGAAACTTGAAAAAATATTAAAGAGTTTGATTCAAATTGCTTGTTCATAATATTTCCTTACTCCTTAGTTCTTTTGGAAGATGAAATTGAATGAATTTTGGGTGAGTCTTGAAGATAAAAATGTCAAATAATTTTGATGTCAATTTGGTTCTATTTGAGTTTAAATTGAGTAATAGAATTTTTATAATAATACCATTTTGTTAGGAATAATTTTTATGATTTAATTTAATGCCACGTGTTTGCACGTAGAGACTTTTGTTCTCTCTAATGTGTCCAAAAGAGGGACTATTATAGGCATCGCAATGATTTAACTCTGTATGTGTTAATTTCAGAACATAGATATGGATCGTAGTTAGATGAGAGCTAATCGATTAAGTGTTGAGTACGAGCATGGAGTGATAGAATTTCTACAGTTTGCTGAAAGTAATGCTAAAAGAAATCTCCCTCCTCTTAAAGTAATGCTGAAAAAAATTATCATGTACTTTTTCTCTGTCCATGTGTTCGTTGTGAAAATCAAGAAGCAAAACTTAATAAGAAAGAAATTATTGATCATCTAATTCATGAGGGGATTTGTCAAAGTTATACACAATGGATATAACACGGTGAAGTAGTAGCAAAGTCAAATGTGTCCCAAAGAGATAATGTTAGTGTAGAAATGGATGATCGTCTGGAAGACATGATGCGTGATATTGGACAAGATTCGTTTAAGAGAGCACATGCGTATGATACTTTATGCAGTGACAAGGATAAACCTTTGTACTTGGGATGCACAAATTTTACACAAATGTTGTTAGCCGTGTTAAAATTGTTTAATTTGAAGGCAAATAATGATTGGACTGACAAAAGTTTTACCGAATTGCTTGATTTATTGACACAAATGCTTCCAGAAGGTAACGTAATGCCAAGTTGTTATTACGAGGAGAAGAAATTATTGTGTCCGATGGGTTTGGAGTATGAAAAGATACATGCATGCCCTAATAATTGCATATTATACAAAAAAGAGTATGTACATTATAATCATTGTCCGAAGTGTAAGGCATCACGCTAGAAAAAGAAAGATGGTAATTCTAGGGATGATGAGGTGGTAAAAAAGGTTCCTCCCGTGAAAGTAATATGGTACCTACCAATAATTTTAAGGTTCAAGAAAATTATTCGCTAATGCAAATGACGCAAAGAATCTTAGATGACATATAGAAGAAAGAAAATATGATGGACAAATTCGCCATGTAGCTGATTCTTTGCAATGGCAGTCATGTTCGTGGTGTTGGAAAATACCATAAAATTAGCACTTTCTTTGGAAGGTCGTCTTCACGTCAACGACAATATATAGATGTACAAGAACAACTAGCACTTTTTTTTTATTACTGTTAATATCTATTAATATGTTATATCTCTCATCATTTTGATTCTAATGTTTATTTTAAAATTATTCAAGTAAGCGTGGCAAATGGAAATAGAAAAAAGGCTATATGGCTACAACTCATCTTCTTGTGGATTGCATGTTGGTAATTCAAGTGTGGGAATGGACTTATAAATGGTTGGATATTTTTGTATGTTTTCACTGGTTATGTTATTGTATTAGTCCACCGTGTAAACATACATATAATTTTGTACACTTGTGCGTATACTATATTGTAAATCAATTTGTTCATGTTGAAGAATATGTGCATCCTAGCTATTTGATGCAATGAAATTAAAAGGTTGGTTAAAAAAATATGAGAAATTATATACCAAATAGCAACTAAAATATGGTATGTGTGATGTTGGAAAAATATAAAAAATTAGGTACCAAAAAAAATTACAGGGATTCCACATCGATTCAGATAAAAAATAGTCCAATTTTTTAAAAAAAACAGCTTACATTTTACATCGAATGCCCCTTGAAACCGATGTAAAAATATTCATTTTGAAGAAATATATCACACATTTTACATCGGGCCTGAAAAACATACCTGATCTCACCTGATCAGTCACATGTCTAAGCTGTCTGACTGCTAAGAAGAATGGAGGGGGTGTACCTGAAACGCATTCCAATGCCAAATTAAGAGTCGGACATAGTAATAGAAAGTACAGTAATAGAAGTAAGAATGAGATTACCTGACCCTCTAGTGAAATATGGTATTTATAGTGTGTCCCCAATGTAGGGCCAATGGTTACTTCGCGTTGGGCTGGGTTGCCAGGCCCAATGATGGTAACTGCTAGGGTCGACATGGCGTCAGGAAGACCAACACGTGGTCTTCGCCATAGTGTAACTGCTCCGTGCTATCCGAAAGGTGGAGGACCGAATAATCAAGGCATGGGTAGTTACCTGATGACGTGTCTCCACGTAGGGGACACGTTGAGAACATGGGGGAGGTCAAAGGAGCCCACCGAGCTGGATAGGGTCTGCCCGGCGGTTGGGCAGAAATGGAGAGCGTGTCTGGAAGATGTGAGGTGCCTGCTCGACTTCCAAGAGGCTCGTACCCGACGAGAGAAAGGGTTCTGACCGAAGGGATAAAGGGCTCTGACCGATGGGGAGGCGGTTTAGGTATTGGCTTTCCAACCTGATGTGGGGTTGGGCCTACTCGACTGTGGGTTAAGTGTCGGCCCAGTCCAGAACAGTAGCCCCCCCCCAAGTCGTTGCTCGTGGTCAAATGAGCTATGACTTAAAGTGTAGAGGTGTCAAGCATGTTGCTTCGTCGGTTTGTCCGCGACCATACTGATCGGGCGAGTCTATGATATGCGGGGAGGCCCGTGGACGAGGAGAGGAAATCTGAAAAGACGCAGGGAACGCTGAGATTAGCAAACGTGTCACCCTAGGGAGGCTATGAGCTAGGTACTTGAATGCCTAGTGACGCTTCGTTTCTTGTGCTACGAGTGTATATATATGTGGGCCCAGTCCACCTATTCGCTCACTTGTCTCCTTGTCACATTTCTGCTTGACGCAACCACCACTCTCCGCCTTACCACGTAAGTTTCCACCCCTCTACTAGTGTTTTAGTAGGTTTCCGGCGGCGTTTCCGGCGGCTTAGACGGGCCTGCCGAGGAGGCCGTGGATGTTTCTGGCAAATACGCTGAAAAGTCCTTCAAATTAGGATTCTGACCGAACGTCCCCGACACTTGCGACGAGTGACCCGGGGAGACTTGACGATTGTTGAATGCCCCGAGGGTATTTGTTGAATACCCCAGGAATGATCGATGAGTATCCCAAGGATAAAAGATGAATTTCCTAGGGACCATAAGGGATCTAGGGTTAACCCAGATTGGTCCTTCGGGCGACCTGGGGGCGTGTCGCAGTTCTGCTCGGCTTCGGGCGTCCATGCCCTTTCACTTGAACTGTGGTGGAAGAGTGGATTTGATTTAGCTGTCGAATTCACCGGGTTCCTCTACTTTTCAAGTAAATGGCTACCCGCGAAGAAGAAGAAATAACATGGTATCTATCCGACGACGAGGGGGGTTGCCAAGACGGGACCGCTGTGGAGCCTCTGGACAGGCCGACAGAAGAATGGGCCAGGGACGAACCCCGTAATTACATGTCATATTTCGTTGACAATGATGCGGATGTCTTTGTCGTAATCGAGGACAGAGTCGTCGGAGCTCCACGCCAGTTCAGGGCATGTCGCCCTCGGGAGCGGGATCGTATTTGTTCTCGTTATGACGGGGGACGATTCCCCATGTATGGTTTTGCGTTTAAGGAGGCGGTGATGTGTCTGCCGCTCACGGGTTTTCAACAGGGATTTTTCGGCCATCTGATGTTGGCGCCCTCTCAGCTCCACCCCAACTCTTTTGCCTTCATCCGTGCCTTCGAGATCGTCTGCAACTATCTCGAGCTCGGGGCCAGCATTCCACTCTTCTTCTACGTCTTCCATCTGCAACAGTAGACTATGTCTGGGCGACACAACTGGGTATTCCTGAAGCAGCCGACCATGCTCTTCTGGGCATACACGAATTCTGTGTGGGGGTTCAAAGACAAGTGGTACACGGTGATGCCGGAGACGGACGGTGCCATCAATACGCTGTTTTGATGTGAAGTTACTGTGGTGAATGACAAGCCCGAGGCGGGCTTCCATTCCCATTTCCCCTTGGAGTGGATGGAGCTACATTTCCAATCTAGCATAGAGAGCTTCATCTATCGGCCTAACCATCTGGACGAGGATGGTAGTTTGGCCTTCAAGAAATTGGTCGATTTTGTCAGACGACTCCCCCTAGCAAATGCGTGACACTGGACGGGCAGTACATCCGCGACACCAGCGGGGAGATCTGGACTGAGACTAGATGTATCAACACAAAGGCCCTCCTCGAGTTCCGGACCTAGGCAGAAGCTTTTTGTTTCTTAGGTAGCGAGTATCTTCCTCGAATCACTTTGTTTTGTTTCGAGCTCCCATACTAACTTTGCTTTTTTTCGTGTTTTCTTTGCAGGTGCTATGGGTTCTATGGAGGAAAGTGTCACGAAGCTACTCAAAGGAGGTGGTCGGCGTCCTACGGGGAAGGCCGCTATTATTCGAAAGAAGGACGATGCTGGACCGGCAGGGTCGACTCCGTCCCCCCAAGGTAGCGGCTACCGGTCGCCCAGCCGATCCCTAAGAGGCGTCGAGTGTCCGAGACGTCCTCGATCAACCTGACGGATAGCTCTCCTGATCTTTGTTTCCTCCTTCCCCACTGTTGTCTAAGACCCAACTATTTTACCGGGGATAACGTCCCCGCCGTGGCTCCCGAGGAAACCAAAACCATCTTGGCAGCCATAAAGGAGGCCCGAAGGAAGATACTGTCGGACGAACTGGCCTCGGTGGTGAGGGCGTTTGAAATGGCTCTCGCACTCAATGAGGAGGCTTGTTCCTCGCAAAACTTGGCAGTGTATGAGGAGGTTAGGTCTAAGCTGGTTGTCAACCAAAAAGAATATCAGAGGCAGGACAAGACCTAGCGCGAGTGGATCAAGGAGCTCGAAAAGATGGTGAAGGATGGGGATGACGAGCTGGCTCGGTTGAAGGGGAGGGTCGCTGAACTCGAGGGCCGAGGAAGAGTCCGACGAGGAGTAGGGATGGCAACGGGGCGGGTCGGGGGCGGGTTTTACTATACCCGCACCCGCCTCCATGTAACACACCCGCCCCCGCCCCCAAACCCAACCGGGGGTAAACATTTACCGCCCAGACCCGTCCCCAGTAGAGAATGGGTGCACCCGCACCCGCCCCGCCCCCACCCGCAAAAAATTTATTTTCTTTTTAATTGCAATAAAAATTAATAATTTAATTAAAAAATTGATTATTTTAATAAATAAATTATTTATTTAATTAAAAATTTAATTAGTAAATGAATATTAATTTGATTAATTTAATTATTTTAATTGCAAGTTATTTATAATTTAATTAAAAATATAATTAATAAATGAATATTAAAATAAGTAAAATAAGAGAATTAAACTAAAATGCATTATTCGGGGGCGGGGCGGGGGCAGGTGCGGGTGGGTCTTAGTGTCTCCCCGCACCCGCACCCGTAATTAAAAGTCGGGTTTTCCCCGCACCTGCACTCGTACCCACTCAAACCGGGTTTTCCCTGCTAATTTCGGGGCAGGTGCGGGCGGGCCCCAACGGGTCCGAATTTTTTTGCCATGACTAACGAGGAGAAGCTACTGGATTCGCGATGCGAGCGGGTGGAAAAGATCCGGTTGTTGGAGGGTGACTGCCTGGGAGCTGTCGAGGTGGGTTTTAAGAACGTCGTGGCCTAGCTTCGGCTCGCCAACCCCGACGTGGATTGGATGACCGTAGGAACAGGCCCCTATCATCAAGTCCAAGGTGATCGCATTGTGGTGCCCGACGGACCAGATGGTGAAAAGGAACGGCCTTCTGTCGCTTGCGCGAAAATAAGGTGCCGGCATGACAGAAGAGTCGCCACCTTTCGTTATTTATCCCTTAGAGCTGGAAAGGAAACGGTCGGAAAAACCTGACGAAAAAGGGTAAGACAAGGTCATCGCAACCATTGTCTGGGTTCGGGAGTCGGTTACGCAAGGGGAAGGTATTAGCACCCCTCACGTCCGTCGTACTCGACGGGATCCACGCTTGTTTGTTTACTTGGACGGGTTGGTTATAATCTATCTACCTATCAAGGCTGGCTGAAAAAGAAAAGAAGAATGACTCGGCAAAGCGTCGCACTTTATGCCTACGTATTCTCATCGGAGAATGAGAAATCAGAGTCAACGTAGTTCGGCTAACTACGGGTGAAGGTGGGGAAGGTTGCTTGCTAGGACGTCGCATCCTATGCCTACGTACTTCCACACGGTATGGAAGATCAGAGCAAACATAGTTCGGGAAACTACGGGTTATCTCCTGAAAGAAGTGTTTTTTTATTGTGTTTGCGATTTCAACCGCACTAGAGACTATGACCTGAGAGTGAATGTGTCACATGTCACCCAAAGGGTACCATACTAAACATCCAGACTGTGGAAAAGAAACTCTCCCACAATCCTTTCTCAGATAGCTTAAGGCTCGTAACGTACGAAAGAAATCATTCATGATTACTGTATCTTAAACTGTTTTGAGAGGAGAAGAGAACAGGCCCAACTAGGAGGGAGACTATCAAGTCCTACTGTTATCATGCCATGGTTTCATCCTATGGTTGAGGTTTGAACAGGGAACTCCTAGAAGTTGTCATGCATAGGTTTCAACCTAAAAGTCTATCATCAAATCCTTATCAAAGGAAATGAGAGTCCTAAGGGATCATGTCAATGATACACCGAAACAGACAAAGCATCAGCTTAACAGTAAAATGCATGCAATGCAAGTGAGGGAGGAAATGTGTGTGGGGCTTCAGCCTCCACAAGCTCGTCTCGACCTCAAGCCAGTCATGAAATAACAGTAATCATACTGAAAAATAGACAGTAAACTGCAATCATACAGCTAAAAGAAATGAAAATGCCATCAGGCAAACAAAACACATGGGCAAGGGAGCTGGGCTCTACCGAATACCCGCAAGCAAAGCCATGCAATAACAATACAAGCAGAGGGAGCAACTCAACCTCTAATGCAATCATGCTCCTAGAATGAACTTACTCTAGATGAACTTAGTCTAATGCAACAGGCAAATCAAGCAAAACAAACAATACAGAAAAGAAAAACAGAAGAAAAGCCTCAGCTCCTCCAGCAGCAACTCAGTCTTCAGACTTCAATCATCAACTGCTCTCCAGGTATCAACCCTACAACATGAGTATCAACTCATCTTCTCCCTTAAGCTTCAGCTTCTTTGATCAGCTCCACCTTCAGGCTTCACCATCTTCAGGGATCTTCAAGTATCAACTTGATCTTCACAAAGTCTTCAGACTTCAGCAATCTTCAAGGAATCATCCTCTTCAAAGCTTTAGCTTCTATCTTCAATGGCTTTTAGATCTACAATCAAGTCTTCAATGCTCTTCATTGCTATCTTCATTGCTATCTTCAACAACCCAAATACCTCAGCACACAAGATTCAGTCAATAAGATGAGGTGAGGATGTTACAGTGCTCACTGACCTCCAAAGGATGCCATTGAGGACTTAACATCAAAGGGAAAGGCTCTCTCAAAGTTCTACCTCAGAGGGCAAGGTCACTAATCCCTCCAAAGGAGAGAGGTGAATACCCTTAAGGGACTTTATGTCACAGAGAAGGAAGGAGGTGAACAAGACACTCCTTGTTTATTGGATAAAAGTATTCTATCTAAAGCTCTACCTATGCATTTATGATCCTATAAACAGAACAAACAAAAGCTAAGCTAAGCTCCTCTGCAAGGTCTTTAAAGCTTCAATGATGATCCACAAGGTCTTCAACTCAATCTTCAAGGCTCACACACTCAAAGGAGAAGAAAAACAAGCACAACAATACAAACTATGCCTTTAAGCAACACACATACTATCCATACATTCAAAAATCAATTAAAAAATACTAAAATACTATATAATACTCTAGTAAAATTCTAGGGGATTCTATACATGCTTACCCTTAACCCATATATTCCCCATACACTAATATGGCCTATAAAACCCAAAACAAAATTGTTAAATCTACTTATACAACCTAAAACCCTAATTTGAGCACCTAAATGCCAAACAAGCAAACTATATCAAATTTTAATCTACAAATTGTGAATTAAATCCTATATGACCTATGATTCAACATCTAACTATGCCAAAAAGAATGGCTCAAAAATCCTAAGGGAAAAGTCCTAAAAGAAATTATACAAAATCAAGTATTAACTAAATCAATTAAAAATACTATTTACATAGAAAATATGCTAAAAATATTAAGAGAAAAATAAAATGGAATTTTATTTATTTACATTTTTCTAGACAAAATCATGAATATATGAAAAAAAGAAGCATTAAAAAAAACTAATTTTTCTATTTTATATGAATTTTTGAATATGCAAGAAATATAAAAAATGAGAAAATAAAAAGAATTGAATTAAAAGGGATGGGGGGTATCAAAAGTAAGCACGCCCAGTTATATTGACCATTGGGCCAGGAAAGGGTGGTGCAGATATTAAAATATTAAGGCCCACCTGCGCTCAGAAAATGAAGGAAAAATTAAACAGAAATTGGTAAAACGATGGTATGAATAGCAATGTTTTTTAGCTAAAAATTGGATTGGGCTTCTGGGTGGGGTGCCAATAGCACAAGTTTCTGAGGCCCATGGTTTCAGTTTTAATGAAACGCTGCGTTGCAGCGTGGAGTTTCCCTCCGTTCTCCAAGTTTGAACAAGGACCGCACGATGATGCTACAAAGTCAATCAAGAGGAGTGATCCAACGGTGGAGGGATCATCTTCTCCAACTCAACCTAGGGTTTCAGAAAACCCTCCCTCCATGCAGGGATCTTCACCTTACTCGTTCTCCTTCGCGTGACCATGAAATCAAATAATTCCAACGCCAAAATTATTCTACTCACTCCCAGGAACACAGCCATGACCATAACTTTCTCTGAAATGCCTTGTATTGTCCAAACAGAATGCGTGAAGATTAGGGTTCAACCATAATTCTCTGTGATCAACCTTAATGCAACTTAATTCTAATGGTATAATCCTGTTCCTCATATTACCCTGACCATTCTAAACCATACCATGTCCATCAATACCCAACACACGACTCATTCTTGAAACTGAAAGAAACTGGGGTCTGCCATGGAACTTCATGAAACTTCCTCAAATTCTCAGAAAACAGTCCTCTACCTTATCTTAACAAGTCTAACCCTAGAACTATGATGGAATGCATATAAATAAGGTGATACGAGTAAAATCACCAACCTGTCAAGTTGTAATGGTGGATGTGGTTTCACTCCAATTCAATGCCTGCAACCTTCCCTGATTGATCTTTAATGGAAGATAAGAATTCTGTATGCAAAAAGATTGATGAACAATGCTTGAATCTTGTGTTTGATATCAATATGCTTTTCTTGCAAATTCTTCAACAAAGCTTCAAATCTCCATGGATCTTCCTCTAACTCAGTATGCAAGTAATCATAAGGATCAGAAGGATGTGTTTGTGGAGAAGAAAAGAATGGAAATGGCAGAGAATGGAAGTTTGTTATGGAATTGCAAATGGAAGAATTTCACTTTTTTGCACTCTAACCTCACCAATCACCAACAACCAGCACCAACCTTTTTCTCATGGTGACCTACCCTTCTTATAGCAATCCAAAGAAGAGTCTAGATTCATCTAGAAACTTATGGAATCATCTAGAAAGTTTTAGAACTTCTCTTGAAGTGATACATTGGATATCCCTTATCTCATGCCTTAAGCTTGTCAAATTGGCTTTAAAATCTCCTTACAAGAGATATTGAGAAAGAATGAGTGAAAAACATGCACTTCCTTGCCTTTGGTGAAGTTTTGTCAAGTTGCCTTAATATGCAAGTAACAACATTACAAAGTAACCCCCATTTTTAGGCTTCAAATCAAAATTCTACTTGAACCATTGTTTTTAAAATAATGTTTGGAGTCAAAATGACATATGGGATGACCCATTTTGGATTTGTACATCTCCTAAACCAAAATTCCATTTCAACTTTTTTAACTTATAAGCCATTTTTAGGTCATTTTTACCCAATCTTGTAAATCCTTGCTAAAAGCTTTTTCAATAACTCATGACCACTTTTATAGGCTTAAAATGCCATTTTGAACAACTTTCATGTTTTGAGTTTTTCCATTTGAGGCTTGGAAATAGGCGATATGGCCTTTGCTTAAAATGACCTATAATCACCAAATGACCAAAATACCCCTGTCTTGTTCAAACCATAAGTTGAGTTCTACAAATCCTATCAAGGACTTATAGTACTCTATAGAAAGCTAAGAATATGATATTCAACATTCATGTTGACCAAGAAATCATAGGAATCATCCTACTAGGGAAAAAGTTGTCTGCAAGTTGGGTGACTTTCAAGGACCCAGATTCACACACCTCTGCTGACCTGTAATTTGTCAAAACCATAACTTGAGCTCTGCAACTCCTATCAAGGACTTACACCACTCAAATTAAATCTAAGAACAAGCTCTACAACATTCATGTTTTGGGGAAGATGAGATATCAATTACATCTTGAGCTAAAACTGCCTGGAAGATAAGGATCAAACTGGGGTTTTTTCACTGACAATCCTCAGAAACCCTAACTCAAAACTTCTCAAACTCCTCAATCATGGTGAGTTGGTATAGGAATCATCTTCATAACATCTCCATACATCATTCCATGATCTCATGGCCCTTGGATTGGGTCTCAACCTTCTCCAAATCTTCAGTGGACTTAGGGTTGACCCAGTCAAAACCCTAATTCTACCATTCATGGTTGAATCTTCTGAATCCTTGCATAATGACCTCTCTGGTCTTCATGATGACTTTCAAGACATCTCATAGGCTTTCTCAAAGCTTCAAGTTCAATCTCAAAGTCTCAGAATCATCTGAGGAGCTCTCACAACTCTCAAGTTATGAGACACACAACCCTGGTTTCACCCAATTCCTCTGAGGATCTTTTGAACTTTCTGATGAAGGTATCAACTTTCAAACACTTGATGGATAAATAAATGTTGGTCAAATTTTGGGGTGCAACACCTTCCGAGGGGGATCAATCCGTCCTAGAAGGAGAGGATCACGCTGAAGATTAGGAGTTTGTGCGGCCTGCGTGCCCGTTTTATGTCGGCCTGCGTGCCGTGTAATAATTTTTGAATTTTGTTTGGGCCTTGTGCCCCTTATTGTAATTTCCGAACAGCTGCACTCGTTCCCGTGATTTTATAACAATGTTTATCATTTTTCGTTAAGTATTTGTGTGTGCTCGTTTATTTGTTTATGCATGCCCGTTTGGATGGATTTTTGTATGCTTGATTGCATGTATTTATGTATTGCTATTTGTGGGAGTGGTAGCTCAACGTTATCTATTGTGCCTGATAGTGTAGGGAACTGGCCGAGTGACCAGGGTTATTGCCTGGTCGATTATGAAGTGGGGACCATGATAGCGGTCTTCCCTCCGCGGCGTGAACATACTATTGCGAGCTGAGCGTTCTGCCATCTTGGTATGGAGGCGGTGGAGCTCGGTTGAGGGGTCCCCGTCGGACAGAACATTCTTCCCACACACACAAAGGGCAGGCGCTTGTCATCTCGTTAATTTTTGGGAGCCGCGTTTGTACCAGATCACGCTTCCAAGGTCGTGAGGCTGATCGTCGCGGGGAGTGTCTAACTGTAGTATCTTTTGAGCTTCTCAGCGTTCCATGGTCGACCAATTTCCTCCCCGTGTAAGTTTTTGAGGTAGTAGGCCCTCGCACGAGTCCTTCTAGTTTCTTTGTGAAATTCTGGTATGCAGATCTCATGTGTCCCAAGAGTATTGATCTCTACTCAACAAGGACTAGGGCAGACCATGCCCAATTTAAGTTTCTTTAAATTGTACCAATGTCATGGCGTCTGTTGTGACATCTGTAGTCTGACAGAATATTTATCTAACCAGTTAAAGTGAATAATTGTAAATGCAGAAAGATAAATAACACAATAATTGTTTACCCAGTTCGGTGCAACTTCACCTACATTTGGGGGCTACCAAGCCAGGAAGGAAATCCACTATTAGCAGAATTAATTTAGAGTTAAACTTCCAGTTTACACTCCTCACTTAATCTATACCCAATGCAATTTCAGCCTAGAGACACTCTAGTACCTAAGTATACCCACTCACTCCCCCTCAATCACACAACAGTGATATCAACCAATTACATAATTCAATATGAAAAGGTACTTCATATACACCTTGATCATGCTTCACAGCTTTGATCAAGGGACTCACACACTCTTGCTTCAAAGCTTTGAGTGAGGCACAACCTAGAATCTACCTAACCAATCCAATCATCAACCAGACAATTGCTTAGATTACAAGTATTCTTAAACAGACTTTACACGTGAAGACTAGCCTTCTTCACTTACAAATATGTCTACCTCAATGTATCAAAAGATATAAAGGGTGACTTACACACAAGGGACTCTCAACCCTAGACCTCTATTTTACACTCTGGTTTTTCTTGACGTGTGTGATTTTTTTCTTCTGCTTCTGCTCCTCCTTTTCTAGCAATGCAGACTGGCCTTGGGCTGGTCATAAGCAACAAACATTAGTTTTAACAAAGTAAAACTAATTTTCACAATTCAAGGTGTTGTCAAATTAGGCCAGATACGGTCAGCACTGCCTAGAATCTCTCCTGAGATATCTAGGAACCCTAATAAGCCTCCTGAAATCTAGCCTGAGCTATCTCACGCATTATACCAGAAAACCAACATGCATGTTGTGCATGTCAGCTACCTAATATCATACGATCAATTTCATAACATTGGTCATGACATTCAGCTTCACTTAACATTGGCCAATCAGTCTCGAATCTTGGGTTCTTGTCTTGTCTGAAGCTGCACCTTTAGGAATGACACTTTTGACATCTCCAATTAAGGATAATCAATTAGCTACTTGCCACAAGTAACAATTGATCTTAAATCCATAATTTGAGACACACAAACCTTCTGTAGAGAAAAATAAATTCTCCCAGACAGTAACCCTTAAACATGCTGCCAAGGCACAACAATACACCAGCCAGCATAATATCAAGACATGCCTGAGAATCAACACCTTTGCATACAGCTCCCCCTGTCATGCATACTCGGTACTCCCCCTGAAAGAGAGAATCCAAAAATATGAAGACATTCTTCAACATCTTCATACTGCAGCTTTACATTCCTACAAACCATATTGGAACAGATAGCAGAATAGTTGCAGAATAACTATCTGGAGATCTCCAAAAAGTCAGGGTAAATGCCATGTTTCCTTGACTTTTACAGAACCAGAGCTGATGGTGTCTTGATCTTCACCTTTGTGCAATCTGATTTGGTCCATTGGCACCTAATGACAGATCCAACAGGACTACCCTGTCATCTTCATCATGAGCTTGGAGCAGTAACCCAATGTCACAACATCTTGTCTGACATTCTACCTTCATCAAGTCCTAGATTTGTTTGAAACCACAAACAATCTTGACACACAACTGCACTCTTGCAGCAACAGATCCTGGATAGAAGTATAACTCTCCCATATCAATGGTAACCAGTGCACATGAATGGAAAACATAAGACGCATCTTCATGTCTTCAAGAACTCATTCTCTGTTCAACACACATGTTGAACGCATTCACTTACTGCTTGAACCACATGCAAGTAGTACACCCATCAAACATAAGCTCTCCCCTATATTTGATAACAGCTGCTCCAAGGTCACCACATTATCTCTCATGACCAACTCCATGCTCATACAGAGAGAAGGCACCAAACTGATCCACCTCTTCCTAGAGTTACTTGTAGTAGAAGAGACCACTTCTCCACTAGTATTCTGGCCTTAGGCTGAGTGCAAGATAGACACCACATAATCCAAGACATTCTTTCCTCATCATTCTCCCATATGATAAGTTAGAACACTCTTGATTTAACTAGGGACTTTATCATATCAGAATGCACTCAATACCTTCACATCATACTCCAAGACAGTCCTTTTACCTTATCATTCTCCCGTATGACAAGATAGAGTACTTCTTAGCCAAGAAGTGAGTCACTAGTTCCACAAGAGATCTTCACAAAACAAATGGTTCATATCACAGACACATCATCCCATGGTTCTTTATGTGCCCATACTGGACTTACTGCTGCCTAGTAATCCAGCTGAAGATCTTCATAGAACACTGTCGCGGTGAAAATCGGATACCAAACTATTGATTAGTTTGAATCTTTAATTCATTTTGCAACCGAACTTTGATTTGTCCAAAGGAAGGGATAAAGATCGAAATTCCCACAATGCCATGCAAATGCAAGGTTTAGAAAGTTTTAGGTTCGGGGGTTGGTTAAACTTAGGGAAGGTGCTAGCATCCTAAGTTTCTGTAGTACTCTACAGGAACCTCTTGTTCTATGTTTGTTTATTGCTAAGTGTTTATCTGCTTAAGGTATAAAAGACCTAGGGGTTTATTTCTAAGTATACTCGATAAGATATCGCATCTTATGCCTACATATCCTTACGGGAGTGGAATCAGAGTATCTGTAGTTCCCCTAAAGGGTTAGAGGAGTTCTTTGACTGTGGTCAAAGTTCCTACGGGTTTAGGGTAGTTGATTGATTGATTTTAGGAGACGAGATGTGTCTTCATTTTAAGGGATGTATAACCGCCACAAGATGTAGGAAAATAGTCTTTGCATCGTCTTAAGAAAAGGACTTACATACTTGGATAGGGATCAACGAGGTACACCTTTATCTCTCTTAAGGCAAAGTTCCTACAGCTTGATTGTATTGTTGTGGGGTGGAGATTCTATCTCGCTTAAGATGATTTGGCATCTTTCTCTAATGTGTTTGAATATTGTTTGTATTGTGTTGTTTGGATTGTTTGAATTGTTTTTAGTCTAAGTTGTAAGAGAGAAGGTCCTTCCTATAGGGTAGGATCTGACTTAATTGATCGACTTGAATGAGATCAAGGATCGAGGGGATAATGATGCGAATGAGATGCACTACACACAAGTGTTGACTTATGTGTAGGTTTTTCCTTTGGACGGAATGCAATACGATGATATAAATTGCGAAAAGGTAAATTGTTAAAAGTAAACTGCGGAACTAACAAGGGCAAATAAGTAAACATACACATACGCATGAAAGCGCTGAGGTGTAGGTGCATGTGTCGTGAATGTGAGTGTGCACAATTGAAATGGTTTTACGATGTTGATTGATTTTAATTGATTGTTGAATTAATTAATGGGAAGGTTGTATTACTTTTACATGAAATTGATTTAGGTGATGTTAAATATAAATTATTTTAAGTTTTAAATGAAATGCTACAATAGTTTAATTTTATTATAAAAAACCTAAGTGAAGTGATTCCTTAACCAATATTAATTTGTTAATTATAAAATAATATAAAAGAATTGTTTTTATTTTTAAAATATTCTAATGTCTAATTTATTAAGTCTATTTTAAATAAAAAGATCTAAAAAGTTAATGGATTAATTAGTTTTAAAAAAAACTTAACTTATTAAGAGGCTAATTTAAAAGAGTTATTAGTTAATTTAAATTAAAAGTTGATTATAAATTAAATTCATAAAGTTGATTAGAAGTTGGTTAATTAATTAGTTAATTATTTAAATAAAAGGAAATAATGATTATGTTGTAGTTTAATTAGGGTTACCGGGAGGTTAAACGATGATTAGTCGGTATTGTGGTGATTGTGAGTGATTAGGTGTAGTGTGCATATAATTATGTTACGTTAAGATACATCACAATAAACAAAAACAGTAAATCCCTAATTCCTCAATCTCCCTTCTTCGTCTTTCGCACTTCGTTCTCTCATTCTCTCTCCCTTCTTTGTCTACCTCTTTCCCGATCTTCATCAATTTCTTCTCTGTCTCGTCTCTATTCTTCCATCTTCTCCTCTGATTTCGTTTATTCTTCGCTTCTCCATCTCCATAACGCCTATCATAAGAAAAAACGCAAAACACACATCAATCGTGAAATGGAAATATCAGTTAAGAACGTTACCCAGGGAGACGATGGCGATGGTTTCGCCGATGACTTCGCGGTGGTGACGGCGGAAGAAAAAAGGGTTCGCGGCGAAGGCGATGGTGAAGGTGGCTTCTGGTGATTTTGCGGTTCGCAACGGAGGGTTCTTTTGAAGGGTTCGACAGTTGAACATATAAGTTTCTTTCCCTTTTTTATTTTTGGGTTTTTTTTACGATTTGGGATTTTTGTGATTGGGGATTTTGTGATTGTTTCTGTGTGGTTGTGAATCTCTAAGATCGTGATTTTTTGAGAATTGTTTGTGGACTTCTTTGTGAATTTTCTAATGGCTCCCCCCAGTTGAATGTTGTATACTCTGCTTTTATAGGCTTTAGTGAATTTAATCATATGATAAACTCCTTTCCATTCTTGCACCAACATGTCTGAGTATTTTCAGAAGGAAATCGAAGCTGTAATTTTCGTCTTAAACATGCTTAAATTATTGCCATTCTTGATGATTTCCAATGATGAATGAATGAGGATGATAATTTGGTTTTCCTATTTGAGCCAGATCACGTTAATCCCTTTCCTTTTCAAACTCAACAAGTTTAGCTATTAGGGATTATAATTTGATATTGTATAGGTGGCATGATTTGTAATCTGACTGCATTGATTGCCACGAGTTAAGTTCCTGTTAGAGACACCTTGAAATTCCAATTACGTTAAATGCGTCTCGAGCTAATGCTTATTGTTTTTCTATTTCAAATTTGGACAGGTTCTTCTTCTGTTTTTTTTCCTGCCCCAACATACTCGTCTGATCTTAAGAGATGCGTGATGCTATTTCCTCCGAGCAAGCATGGATATTACCGACTGTACCCGAGAGAACCGACAACTACCTTTGTTCAGCTATGTTGATTGTACACTGTATGATGGGAAATATCTCACTTCCATTTGGGGGGTCTGGTATAATATCAAGGAGAACTGAAGATGAACCCAATGTACGAACTAGTATGGGAGTCTGACGATGAATAGCCTGCTTTGCTGCTTTTGATGTGTCTCTATAAATGACAAATATTTCGCGGAAGATGGAGTGTTTCTTTGTGCACAAAGAAAAATACAATGACATGCCCCTCTGAGCCTCAGAAACTGAAAGTAGTGAGGTGGCCTCAGATATGTTGGTTGCCGATTATCTGAGACATCCTTAGTACTACCATTCAAAGACGGTGGTTCATTTGCAAGCTTTTCTAAATCAGCAATGGATCCTTCAAAATATGTAGTTTCAGAAGCATCACTACTCATCACTGAGAACATCATTTCCTTCGTAAAATCTTCTATTTGCTTAGAAATTGATGATAAAGGATAAAGTTTATTTGCTACCAGACGTATTGCTTTCATGCACACTTCTTCTAAGCGATGCCCTGCACTCTGTAAAGCAATTTTTAAGCAAGTATCTTGAATGGGAGGCCTTAGAAGAATCAAACTCCATACAGAATTTAGACCTTGAGTAACTCTATTCGCATTCAATGTGTGTGATTCCTTTTCATCTTCAGTTCACATATTTGATGCTAGAACCTTCATTTTAAAATATCACCCTTCTTTGATTGACTGATTTGGTCCTTATGCCTCTCTATTGTTGCAGGTGAGGATACTGCAGGGAAAGCTGCAGAGCATGGTTTCCGCCTTGGTTTCGGTTCTGGGATGATTAATTCCTTCTGAGTTCTGCGGTCCCGAGGTTTATCTGGTTCAATCGTACTTTGGATGTCAAAGGTTGCTTTTGTCTCCTGCCTTAATAACTCTGAACATGCTCTTTTTGGACAGGATTGTCATCAGGTGGTAGCGTACACATGAGGATACCCACTATCTATAGTAAACGGGAGCATGATAGTCCCCACAATTGAGCCAGAGCAACAACCGTCCTTGCCTTGAAGTACCATGTTGATTTTGTTTGGTGATCGTCGAAGAGGAACAACTTCAATTACATAAGTAACTCGTGATGCATTACCAACTTAGAATGCCTCATTATTCTGCAGTTTAGGTGTTAACTAAACTTCGATCCATCTTGCAGGCTTACAACTGTGGTTACGACATCAGTTGTAGCATCAAATCCATTGTGGAAAGGAACAGGTATCTAGCTGACCACAATAATCAAGATTGTTAAGTTGTATGTAGAATGCTGATGTGAAGTTGGTTTTTGCAGATTGTAGCTGAGCTTTGACATGTCGGTGACGGGTTTAATGTTGTCGGGTAACTATCGTAGGAGTAAATTCAACATACATACATCTCTTTTTAAATCAACCTGTCCAATTTTTGTTGTGACTGCTCATGAAGTTGGGATGTTTCTTTTGAACACAGGTGCATCCATATTTGAAGGGCACAATGAGTATGACACGAGATGGTATCGGTAATTGCAATATTAACTTTATCAAGTTCTGTTAGAAGGCTTGGAATGTGAGCTCGGAAAGAAGAGCATGAAGATTTGCCGTAGGTTTTAATTCATGGTTGGAGTTTGTCGCTTTTCCGACAAGCTCACACAGGGGATCAATGCGTGCTGCTGCTAGTGACTTGGCTTATGATGATTCGGATTTGTGCTTGATAATTGGTGAGTCATTATGAGTGGTTCGTTCATGATTCTTGGTAATCATCTTTTTTTGTCACGGATTAACAAGCCTGCTTTTGATTTTATGCAGAGAAATGTTACAAACGTGCCAGGGCTGTGTACCAATCTCTTCTTCCTCCCTATCACTTACCAGCGCTCCTCATTAAGAATCACGATTCCAACAAAAAATCAAAAGAAAGCAACCAAATGTTGTTTGCGGTAATTATGCAGGGCAAAATCGACACACTGTGAAGTTGCAGGTCTGGCATCCGCAGGCAGATCGTGGTGTGGCTCGAGGTCCATGGTGCGGGCGCAACATTACTGCTATGGCTTAGGATAATTCGACAGGTTCCGTGATTTAGAATGACGGTTGCGATGACGACTTGATTTCGTTTTAATCTCTGTAAAGAAATTAAAGTGGCAAGCTGCAGCGACTTGCTGGGATTCTCGCAAGAAGGCCATGTTTTGTAGGATAGCAGGAGAAGATTTATTATGCCTTAAGCAACTAAATCCTTCTATCAATGTGTTATGTAACTTTGGAATGGAATTGAATTTGTTTTGTAAACTTGATGTAATGATCCATGATTATCATGGTTTAGGGGTTAATCATTCAGTGGTGATTGGTGTATGCTGATGATTAGGGAATTTCATGACTTTGAAAACACACGCGAGAAGTGGCCTGTGACTGCTTGTATTAGCAATTTAATTCCTGGTATGGAAATTAAATAGTTTGAAAATTAAAATAGTTTGGATACTTCACGTTGCCCCTCTTTGATAATGCTTGAATTTCCAGTTTGTGACTTCACTTGAATGATGCCTAAATTCTCCCAACCATGAGACTTTGAAAGATGACCTTTGGATTTTGGTGTCCAACCTCATAAATCTTCTCCTTATAGTTTAGAAGTTGTATGAACCAAAACTTGTACTTGGATGGGTAATGGGCTTGAAATTGGATATGGATACGACAATGACAACAGAAGATAGAAATGGTTAACTAATGAACTCGCACAATCTAACTGTCACTTGAATTCACAGAGATTCCTATAGAATTTGAATTTAATTCTTGGCTGGAACTAAATGTTCCAGATACTTGATGTCTTTGAACAAGTCCGGATTAGTGAACCATTAGTGGAACTCCAAGCAAGCCTTTAAACTATGATGATCTCTTTGCATGAACCGGGCCTTATGGATTCTTTAACACACAACCTTGCCATCCGAAATGAGCCAATTAGATTCAGGAAGCCACGAACCAAGCTTGAAATACCATGTAGGGACGTCACAAACCAAATGACACCAACTTGGTCGACTTGGTCTTGGTAAGAAACCGAATTCAACTTTTCTATCTGAGTAAAACCTTGTCTTCAACATCCCAGTTTCAAAGTACCTTTGAATGGGAGAATGAGCGACGTGTGCTTGGGACTGTTGCACCTGCACAATCTGGTTAGTCATAATGTAAAAAAATAAAATAAAATAAAAGGGTAATGCGTAAAAACAAGGAGGTGGGATCTTAAGGTCAAAAATTAGGGTGCAACAAACACATCTACACCAGCTTTGATCAACTACATCTCCAAAAGAGGGTAATCTTCCATACATAACTTAGGGATTCTACCACAAGCTCTAATGAACAGAACCAGATCCTCCTTTGGTCTTCAACCAACTACTCTTCTGTACAAGAGTAATTTGTTTCGAGCATGAACAGACCCAGAACCTTATTTGGTCTTCAAACAACTATCCTTCTACACAAGGGTAATTTTCTCCAACCTTAGTACTTAAGTAAACAAATGCCATTGTTTGGGTACTCAGCTTCTTTCAGAGCTCTGGAGAGTCTGCTAATCCACCAGGCCACTTTGATCTTCAAGTCTCAACCTCTTCTTGCTCCAAAGCAAGGCACCTACTCCTTCACACAGCTACCGCAAACTGCATGAGATGAAGCATTAATTTTATTCATACCTGAGAAGATCAACTTATCTTCAAATGATGTGCCACAACATCAATTGAGGCCTTGAAGTTTCTGCTTGATGTCACAACTTTGGTTAAGACATCCAGCTGGAGAGTTCAGGCTTTCATTCTTCCATTTAGAATAACCTCGTCACTCAATCATAAAGAGATCATAGACTTGAGTTTGAGTAGACAGCCTCCATCTTGCTTTATTGGACCACACCACATTACTTGAAATGCATTTGCTTCATGAACTCCTCTGAAGAGAAACCAAACATGCCAAGGCTTGATTCTTTAATGAGGAAGGGTCACAAAAGAAATCTTTACACAAGGATTCCCGCTTTCCTTAAGTAGAGACTTCTTTAGAAAGTCAGAGATACCTGCCACTTATCCTTGACCTCCAAGCTGAGCCAGATCTCATGCTCCTGTGCACTTAGATCAGAAATAAATTGACCCAAGCAGAGCTACCAGCACCATCTTCTAGACCAGTTTCTTGCCAGGAACCTTTCTAGATATGCTTCTAGTAGAGACTAGAACACACCTGCTGCACTCCAATAAGCTGATTCAAGAGAACTCTCTTTATCTCCACTTCCATCAACACTACATTCTATTCTTAGTTTCTTGCCAGGAAACTTACTAGAATAAGGTCAGATCCTACCACACAAGTGTATGGTACCAAGATCATCAGCTATATCTCCTTTGATATAGTGATTCACTCCTTGGATCAACAAAATTCTGCATAATCTCTGTTGATGGAATGTCTCAACACTTGGTTGAACATCAGACCACACAAAACAAGGGCCAGATACTTTGTGCAATAAAAGAGATCATTCTTCCAGAAGCCAGACTTGGATCATCCACCTGATGAACCAACAGATCTTTGACAATGTTGATCATTATGGATAATCAATTAAATACTTGTGCATTTCACAAATAGAGATTGATCTTAAATCCATACAACTTGTTGAGAAGGCCAGATGATTACACTTCAGTAATACCAAGAGTATTCTTTAATATAACTATCTTTAATGTTGAAACAACAAGGCTGCCACCCTTGATTCAACCTCTCTATGACTTCCTCTGCTGATAGATTCCTTGCAAGGCATGAGTGGTGAAAATAAATCACCTCCCACTAGCTTCTTTAACACAGCTTCCTGCAATCTTCCACAACCATACATCAACCTGTATATGAGACAGTCTTCTCCCAGGGGCATCAAAGTTCTTTTATCAGAGAAATATGCAGCGGAACCACCAAAAGAACATGCCCTAACAAGATGTCTGATTATTCAACAGGTCATAGGAGAGAAGTAGTCATTCCTCCTTTGGCAAACCATACAGCAGGTCATAAAAGCTCCTATATCAGAGGGCACAACAGCAGATACAAGCTTTTCCTTAGCTCCATAAGCAGTAGCTCACACATTCAGCAAGATCAGCAACTCAGCTACAACGTCTCCTTGTTCCAAAACACCAGAAAGTATCTCCCAAGATCTCATCCAGAACAGACAGGATGCCCGCTCTGATACCAATTGAAATTCTAGTATGCAGATCTCATGTGTCCCAAGAACATTGATCTCTGCTCAACAAGGACGAGGACAAACCATGACCAATTTAAATTTCTTTAAATTGTACCAATGTCATGACTAATGTCATGGCGTCTGTTGTGACATCTATAGTCTGACAGAATATTTATCTAACCAGATGTAGTGACGTCCATGACAGTAGTTATGTCATCTGCTTTTGTTAGCTCCTGCTGCACCAGATGTAATGACATCCTGTTTACAACACATGACAGTATTTCTGTTATCAGCTCCTGCTGCACCACTACTCCTGTTGTTTCTCACACATGATAGTAGTTCTGCCATGACAGCAGATGGATGTCACGACATTCAGCATGACATTCACCTTAAAAAACTCCACAGTAGTTCTTACACCACAGCAGATGGAGATGTCATAACATCCTGCTTAACATTAGTGTAGGATCATGTTTTACCAAAATTTAGCCAATCATAGAACCATGGACAATTTTATCTCATAGAACCATGGAACTAACACTTTGCAAGACCAGGTCGCCAACCTGGAACTCACGTTTTATGACTTTGTTGTCATAGCGAAGGGTAATGTTCTGCTTTAGTGCGACTTCATGGAGAGCTGTCCCTGAATGGATCTCTTCAACTAGGTCGAGCTCATCTTTGAGGGCCTCGTCGCTGGCCTTCTCCTTGAGGGGGAACTCAGTTCTTCTAGACGACTCCCTTATTTCTACCGGAATCACCGCTTCGGTCCCATAGGTTAGTCGGAAAGGGGTCTCCCCGGTGGTCGAGTGAGGCGTCATTCTGTAAGCCCAGAGCATGCTGTGGAGATCCTCGACCCATCTCTTCTTGGCGTCCCCGAGCCGTCGTTTCAGGCCCCACAGGATAACTCTGTTTGCGGCCTCCGCCTGACCGTTCGTTTATGGGTGCTCGACTGACGTAAAGTGCTGCTTTGTTCCGAGCTTGGTCACAAGGTCTTGGAAATTTTTGCCAGTGAACTGTGTCCCATTGTCGGTCATGATGGCCAGGGGAACGTTGAACCTAGCGAGGATATTCCTCTTGCAGAAGTGGAGTATGTGATGTGCCGTGATTTTGGCGAGGGCCTCGGCTTCAATCCATTTGGTAAAATAGTCGACACCAACTATCAGGTACTTGTTCTGATAGGAGCCCACGATGAATGGGCCGAGGATATCCATCCCCCACCAGGTGAATGACCATGGGAACGAGAGCGACTTGAGCTCACTCAGTGGGGCGAGGTGCATGTCCCCGTGTCGTTGGCATCTGTCACACTTCTTCACATGCTCCTTAGCATCCTGCTGCATCATTGGCCAATAGTATCATGCTCGCAGAGCCTTCCGGGCAAGAGACATCCCCCCAAGTGTTGTGTGTTGATGCCCTCGTGGATCTCTTGCAAGATGCTCGGGGCTTGGGCTTTATCAACGCATTTGAGGAGGGAGATCGAGAATCCTCTCCGGTATAACTTGTCCTCGAGCAGTACGTGTAACACCCCAATTTTTAGTAATTATTTATTAATTAAATTAATTGATTAATTATGTGATTTTAGGCCTAATTGAATTAACTAATTTATGTGATTTATTTGATATAATTGAATTAGTTGATTTATTGAATTTATATAAATTATTTGATTTATTTGAGTTGTTTGGATTAATTGAATTATTGGACATATTCAAAATAATTGATTTAATTTTATTATTTAACTTATATGATATATTCTAATTTGTAGAATAATATAGAATTGTTAGATTAATTGATTGAGCCTATTTGGGGGTGTGAATAGACATGAGTTATTAAGTCCATTAGAATTACTAGGTTAATTAAAATTGTGAGAATTTTATAAAATAAGAGAAATGGGATAGAAGAGAATAGAAAGAAAGAAAAGATAAAAAGGAGAAAAGAGGCAAAGAGAGGAGTGGAGAAGAAGAGGAGGAAACTCAAGAGAAAGAGCAAAAGTTCAACAAATTTAAGGTAAGGGTGAATCTTCACTCATTATTTGGATTATTTGATAATGATTAGTGGGTAGAAATAAGTTTAGAATAAAATCTCAAATTTTCTATGAAATTGAAAATTGTTAGGTTTTAATATTGAACTTTGAAATGGATTGATTTTATTGTGTTTTGAAATTGATATTTAGTATAGTATAGAGACCCATTCAATATTGAAGTAACCCATTTGAATTTAGAATATTTGTATTTGTTAAAACAGTAGCGCAGGAAAGGTATTAGAAGTATACTGTAGCAGATTGTAATATATATTAAGTAGGCAATGGATGATATGCCTCTTGTCCTCACTTCTATTGTAGCGCCATATCCCCGTTAATGTTGTTCCGAATAGGATGGAGAGTGTAGTAATATCTTGCTCCTTCTATACACTGTAGCGATGCAGGTTTTGGAGAATATTAATAGTTATAATAATTCTTTTCCTCCCACCTAGTATAGCACAGGAAGCGATTAAAAAAAAAGGGGTGAATTCTTATTATAACATGTAGCATAAGTTATTAGGAAATGATAGATATTTTTATCCTCTATTGTAAGTAGCACCCATCCCATTTATATTACAAAGAATAATAGAATTTAATTGTGTAATTCTTTCATCACACATGCCTTGTAGGAAAATAATGAGAATGGATATGTGGACCTTAGCTCAAGACCTGTAGCGACATCCTTTTGTTTCCCTTGGCAATGAAAAGTGTATATTATCTTCATTAAATGTGTAGTGTATTAAATGCTAGGAAGCTACCAGAGTAATTATGTGAACTTCTTTTCCATCAAATGTGTTGTAGGGCAGCACACATATGTAATTAATATCCTGTAGCAATGCACTTAATGATAGAAATTGAAAGTAATGTATATCTATATATATATATATATATATATCATATAAATTAGATTTATTAATTAATAAATCATGTATTTAATTAATGATTCTTTTTGTTTATTAATATAATTATTTCAATAGCATAAATAATAATATTAGTAATACATTTCATTTAATGATTGATAGTTCTTTTAATTATCATATAAATATTTGATTTAATTAATAATGAGGAGTTAATTATTCCATCTCTAATAGGTGATGTGTATTTGTAAATTGAGATTGAATTGTATTGATAATTATGGATTACTTGCTAATTGTAGTGATGATGTTTGAAGTAAGAATATCATGATTTTTGAGAATATGTTTTTATGTGCAAGTGTGTGGTAATTCAAGTGTGGTGAATTATTGAAGATATGCATGAATGTTAAGATTAGAGAATGATCTTAATAGCATATGGTTGTTGAATTTGCATACGCATCATTTGTGTCAAGAGGCAATGCTTGCTAATTCCGTGGGAGCTAGTGACTTGTCCCAAACCTAGAGCGGGGTTTGAAAGCTTAGGGAAAGGGCTTTTTGTGTGTTATTGGTCTAGGGAACGGACCCGGTTTAAATGTAAAAACCGAAAAATAATAACAAGTGTTGGTACCACATGGCATGAGTTGCATTGAGTCTTGCATTGAGTTTTGCATTGAGTCTCATTATGTATATTTATGTGCTATGGGATTACGTGTGATATGTGGAACTGATAAATTGGTGAATTATGGAGTTGTGTGTATATACTTATGAATAGTATGGTTACTTGAATAATATTGTGTTGATAAAACTTTTGAAGTGTGAGAAAATAGTGATTATGTTTGTATGCCTTAAATTATATATTATCTTATAATTTCAATAATTATGTGAATTCTCACCCTTCTGCTGGAATGATGTCCTACATGACATCGTGCATGTATCAAGGAGTAGTATTGCTCGTAGTTACGAGGTCGCTTTTGGTGTAGCCGTTTAGTGATTTAATTATGTTGGGTCGAGTCATGCTCTGGTCATGTAACATTGGGATCACTTGGGTTGTGTTTAAGATGTACATTATGTATTCTATAAACGTGTTTATACCCATTGGAATATTATGATGTTGGCCTTAGTGCCTAAGTGATTTTGTTTTATGTGATAAAAACAAATGTTTCTTTTATGAAAATTGTGGTATAATTGAATTCGCTGCTACATGCAAAGTGAAGTTTCGTAAAGCATAATTTTATATTGAAATAGTAATGAGCATGACAGGTGGTTTTGATATTTTGAAAGTTATGTGTAATGCCCTTATGTAAATGCATGGAAATTTACTCTGATTATTCATATATTATCCGTGGGGTTTAGAAGGGTGTTACAGTACGTAAGAACAAGCTCGGCGTTTGACCGTGCTGGCCTCCTTCGCGTCATCGGGGAGACGTCCCGTGCTAAGGTAGGTATGCACCGGGGTCATCCAGCAGTCGTTGTCCCCGATGGCGTTAACCTTGAGCATCGATTTCGCCTTCTCCGTTCTTGACCGAGCGAGGACTTCCTAGACGACGGATTTGTTCCCGCCCTTCTTCTTCGTGCTCGCCAGTTTCGAGAGGACATATGCTCGGGTATTATGCTCGCAGGGAACGTGCTGCACTTCGGAGGAGTCAAAGCTCTTCATCCACTCCCTTATAAGGGCTAGATACTCAGCAAGATTTTCGTTCTTGGCTTGATTATCACCCCGGACCTGGGAGGTGATCAATTGGGAGTCCGTGAAAATTTTTATCTCCTTGGCTCCGAGGTCTTCCATCAGGCGGAGTCTGGCCAAGAATGCCTCGTACTCGGCCTGATTATTTGTTGTCGGGAAGGCCAAGGCAAGGGATACTTCCACCAGGGTTCCTTTTTCGTTTTCCAAGATGATGCCCACGCCACTTCTCGACGAGCTCAAGGCTCCATCGACGAAGATGGTCCACTTGTAAGCCCCGGAAGTCGGTTCCGCGGTGGGCGTCATCTCGGCGATGATGTCATCCAGGACTTGTGCCTTGAGTGATTTTATGTCTTCATAGAGGATGTCGAACTCAGAGAGTTCTAGAGACCACTTCAGCATGCGCCCCGACATATCCAGTCTACCGAGCAGCTGTTCGACGAACTGCTCGATTCTGACTATAATAATATGGGCTAAGAAGTAGTGTCGCAACCTTCTGGCCATGTTGATGAGGGCTAGGGCGATTTTTTTTTATCTGCTGGTATCTCACTTCGGGTCCGTGGATGGCCTTGCTCCTAAAATAGACTGGCTTCTGTCTGTCGGGAGCTTCCCGGATCAGTACGACACTGGCGGCCTCGGTGGAGACGACCAGGTACAGGTAGAGGGTTTCCCCGACGTTCAGTCTCGTTAGAACTGGTGGCTCTGAGAGGACACGCTTGAGATGGAGAAGGGTCTGCTCGCATTCGTCCGTACATTCGAACGTGGCCTCCTTCCTTATTAGTTTAAAGAATGGGAGGACATGTTGCGCGGACTTGGCAACGAATCGGGATAGCGAGGCGAGCATCCCATTTAATGACTAGATCGACTTCTTCATGCTCAGCATTGCAAACTCGGAGAAAGCTTGGCGCTTATCTGGGTTTGCCTCGATCAGTCGTTCGGTCAAGTAGAATTCGAGGAACTTTCCTTCCCGTACACCGAAGGTGCACTTCTCCGGGTTGAATCATATCTTGCACTTTCTTGGCGTTTCAAAGACCTTCCTGAGGTGGACCGTATGATCGAACTCGGTGCGCAATTTGATGATCATGTCATCCATGTAAACTTCGAGCATGTCACCAATTTCTCCACGGAAGACTTTGTTCATCATCCGTTGATAGGTGGCACCGATGTTCTTCAGACCGAAGGGCATTACATTGTAGTAATATTTGCTCGACTCAATCATGAAGGTTGTGCTCTTTGTCAGCCTCAGCCATGGGGATATGATTGTATCCCGAATACGCATCCTTGAAGGACAATAATTTAAAGCCCCCTGAGTTGTTAACGAGCTTGTGGATGTTGGGGAGGGGATAGGCGTCCTTGGGACATGCCCAATTAAGATCTGTATAATTAACACACATCCTCCACTATTCATTATTCTTTTTGACCAATACAACATTGGACAACCAGGTTGAATACCGGGCTCCAAAATAAAACTTTCCTCTAGGAGGTCTTTTACAGCTTTTTTAGCAGCCACCGACTTTTCCGGGGACTACCTACGCCTACGTTGTACTACGGCCTTCGCGGCTGGATCGATGGAGAGCTGATGGCAGGCGACCTTGGGGTCGAGACCCGGCATCTCAGAAGCACTCCAGGCAAAGAGGTAGGCGTTCTCACAGAGGCAAGCCTTCAGCTGCTTCTTCGCCAGGTCGGGCAGTACAGCTCCAATATTTATGTTCCTGCTCGTATCCTCGCCGAGGACCACGAGCTCGAAGTCCCCGTCTGGAATAGGGCACGTTGGGTGGGGAGGCTTCCCATTGACCGTTGGAGGAGCATGCTCGGATTCTGCTTCCTAGTCATATTCACCGGGGATGCGGCAATCGAGGTCCACGAAATCGACGTGGTCCTTTGGCTTTTGCTCTTCGACGGGTGGAGGTTTCTTGATTGCCTTGGGAGAAGGGCCGATGGTGCTGAGGCCCTTCATCTCCACTTCAAAACATTGTCAGGCTGCTTCTATGTCGCCGTTGAGGGTGACAACACCTCCCCGCTTGGTGTAGTACTTCATCTTAAGGTGGACCATTGATGGCACTGCGGTGAGGTCCGCCAAGGTCGTCCTGTCTAAGATGCAGTTGTACAGTGATGGGCACTCGACGACCAAGAAGTTCATGTTGGTCTCCCTGGCCGTTTCATTTGTCTCAAAGACAACCTTGAGTTTCACATACCCTCATGGCCTCTTTGTTGTCCCGCTGAACCCTTGGAGGTCAAAATCAAAGTAAGGAGTCAGATTGGTCTTGTCGAGCTGCAACATCGAGAACAGGTGAGTGTACATGATATCCACCGAGCTCCCCCCATCGACCATGTGGAGGCAGACGTCGAAATTTTCCATCTGTGCCTAGATCAATAGAGGAATGACGACATTGGGGGCTCCCCCGGGAAGCTCCTTGAGGTAGTAAGTGATCGGGTTAGACAGACTATGGAACTTGTTGAGGGTGCTCATCTTGTTGGAGCTCTTGCTCATCAGCTCATCGAATTTCCTCTTCATGAACCTGATGGAGAGTTTGTTTGGGCCCCTGCCAGAGATGACCATCGCGGCATGGAAGTATTTCCATGGGCTGATGGGGCATATTGGTTCCTCGGGCGACTTGAGCTCGTCAGGGAAGTTGAGTTCTCTTAGAGAGAAAAAGTCTTCGGGTCGGGTTATACTGAGGGCCACCTGCAGTCCGGTGTCATTGGCGGGCGGAGGCACGTCTTTGACCCTTTTGGCCTCGTAGGCCTCTTGTCGAGGGGCTTCTCCTCCCCTGGTATACCTCTTCAAGTGCCCGTTCTTGATAAGTATCTCAATTGTATCCTTGAGATGAATGCAATCCTCGGTGACATGTTCGTGGCTACAGTGGAAGCGGCAGTACTTGGACTTGTCCACATTAGCTTTAGGAGGTGCCGATTTACGGAAACAGACACCTCCCCTTACGAACTCTGAATTGGCACACTCGGCCAGGATGCGCTCGCGGGAAGCGATGAGAGCCGTGTACTCAGTGAACCGGCCTGTGGTCCCCCTCTATTTTCGTGGTTCCCGTGGACGATCATCTCGTCTTCGATCTCCCCCGCATCGGGGGGGCTGGTGCTTCTTCTTCCCGAGCGCCACGGGAAGCTTCGTGATTCCGAGAGTCTCGAACGAAATTGGCAGCTTCGGTCTCCTCGAACCGGATGTATGCTTGGGAATTTTCGAGGAGGCCTTGGAGGGTGGTTGGCCAGTGGATTATCACGGCCTCAATGAACATGGAGTCACGGTGCAACCCTTGCTTTATGAGGTATCGCTTCATGTCGTCAGAAGTAGTTACCTGGACTACCTCCGTAGTGATCCGCTTGATATAATTCCTAAGAGACTCGTCACTGGCTTGGATAATCGCGCCCAAAGCTGCTTCCTTTATCGGATGGCGTCGGGATGTCGTGAAGTGTTGTGAGAAAAGATCTTTCAACACCCTCCCGAGGTGGTGGATTCGGGCTCCAAGATCTTGTACCATGACATGACTCCTTTTCTCAGAGTTGTCGGGAAGAGCCTGCATTTGATGGCTCCTCTGACATTCTGGTAGTCGAGCATGGCTTTGATGTCCTCCAGATGGTCGTTTAGGTCCGTCGTGCCATCATAGGTGGAGAGGGCGGGCGACTTCTCCATCCCGTGGGGGATGGGAGTCTCCATGATGTCCCATGACAAGGGGGTCCGGTGATTGTCCTCGTTACTTCGGACAGGGGAGCGCGAGGGGGAAGGATTGCATCGAGTGGACTGACCGTGACCCTTCGTCCTCTTGCTCGGACCGTCAGGTCTGCTCTTCCTCAGAGCCGGGGAGCGCCTCTCCTTCTGGGGAGGTGACCTCTCGCGCTTCTTGGAGGCCACGATTTAGGGCCTCTCCAATTGTGGCTGGCGCCCCTGTTGATGGGAAGAGGGGTTCCGGGAATCCTCACGCTGGGATCTCCGCAGGGGAGATGTCAGTCTTGTCTCGTGCAGTACTGGAGAAAGGCTCTGGGCAAGACGACAGTGTCTCCGCGGAGGCGAGCGAGATGGACGATCCTATTCTAGCATCCCGATACGCTCGTTCTATTGGAACAACATCAAGTTGGTTTGGTTGATGGTTGAAAAGAGGGCCGTCATCGTCGGATCCGCACCTGCTGGTGTGGGGACGGGCTGGAAGGCAGCTGGGCTCCTTACTCGTGGGGCAACGTTGAAGGTCGCGTCGTTAGATGAAGGAGAGGATGTCCGCCCATTCCTAATGTCGCTGTTATGGTCGTTGACGGGCACACCATGATCGTCACCATTGGCGAGAGGGTCGAAGGCAGAGTCGTAGACAACATCGTCATGGTGTGCGCTGGCCATGATCACAAGTTGGTGAAAGCTTTGGTTCTATTGCTCGAAAGAACGGGGAAGCTTTAGTTTCCCACAGACGGCGTCACTGATCTCACCTGATCAGGAGGAGTCACTGGTCGGCCACACGTATGAGCTGTCTGACTGCTAGAGAGAATGGAGGAGGTGTCCCTGAAACACACTCCGATACCAAAGTAAGAGTCGGGCAGAGTGATAATAAGTACAAAAACAGAAGTAAGAATGAGGTTACCTGACCCTCTAGTGAAAAACGGTATTTATAGTGTGCCTCCAGCGTAGGGCCAACAGTTACTTCGCATTGGGCTGGGTTGTCAGGCCCAATGCTGGTAACTACTAGGGCTGACGTGGCGTCAGGAAGATCAACACGTGGTTTTCGCCCTAGTGTAACTGCTCCATGCTATCTGAGAGGTGGAGGACCGAATAATCAGGGAATGGGTAGTTACCTGATGACGTGTCTCTGCGTAGCGGACACGTTGAGAATGTGGGGGAGGTCAGAGGATCCCTCCAAGGTGGATAGGGTCTGCTCGACGGTTCGGTAGAAGGGAGAGTGTGCCTGGCAGATGTGAGGTGCCTGCTCGACTGCCAAGAGGTTCGTTCCCGACGAGAGAAAGGGTTCTCCCCGAAGGAATAAAGGGCTCTGCCCAACGGGGAGGCGGCTTAGGTCTTATTGGGCCTTCCAACTCGATGTAGGGTTAAGCCTGCTCGACTGTGGGCCAAGTGTCGGTCCAGTCCAGAACAATACCTTTTACATCAGTTCTGGTAGCCAACCGATGTAAAAACATACCTTTTAAATTGGTTATGGATGCCAACCGATGTAAAAAGTGTTTTTTTTATAAAAATAATTAAACTCATATTTCACATCAGACTTAACTGTCAACCGATGTAGTAGATATATTTTTCACATCAGTCTACGGCCCGATGTAAAATGTCTTTGATTTACTACATTGCTTGGCTTTACATCGGACCCAGACCCGATGTAAAATATGCTTTTGACACGATGTAAAAAGTCTTTTCTACACTAATGCTTTCATGGGTCAGTCACATAGATGCTTATCAACTATCAATTATCTACCTATTAAAATTAACTGCCACCAAACTATCTAAATTGCACTTTCATTTACATTAATTTACACTACCAAAAGGTTAAAAAATTAAATGACTAATGTCTTAATTTTTTTCCCAATATACTCTACTACAAAGTGACACATGACCTCATTTCAATCGTTAGTTTTTAAACTTTAACTTTCTCCATCTTCATTCTCTTCATTCAATTCAAATTTCAAATTTCTTTCCCATTTCATTTTTCCACATTTTCTCATTTTCATTTTTAATTTTTGGCTTAATTGCAACTATGGTCCCCCTATTTTGTATTTTTTTGGGTTTTGATCCCTCCATTTTAAAACCACCATTTTGGTCCCTTTTTTAAGTTTTGAGTTTGATTTTAGTCCCCTCTCCGATTTAAGACATTTTTTTAATGATGTGGCGCTATCCAAGATGACGTGGCAATGCCAAGTCATTTTAAAATTAATTTGATACTTTAATTATTGATTAGGATAATTAATTTATTAATATTATTTTCATTAATAAATAAGTAAATTATTAATTTTTTATTATTAATTTTTATATTTAATTAATTAATCAAAATTTTATATGAAACACTTTGGGCCTAACCTTTTAGTTCCATGTCTTTGGTCTATTTTTTTAACACACAATTGATTTGTTGTGTTTGTGTAAGATATATAAACACTAACATCATTTGTAATGAAAACAATGTGGGACTACTATAACACCAATTAAAGCTTTCTTCATCTTCTCCCATGACATATCATCTTCTGTCTCAAACAACAAATTCATCGGTCGTTAATTTGTTGCTTAAAAGGACCAAATACTCCTACTTAACCCATTATTCTAGTCAAGTACAAGTATAGTACAACTAGTACAAGCTCAAGTCAATAACACTATGAAGTCTTAATAAGACTCCTGCCACAATTTGCTTTAATATTCTACTAGTTCTTTAAGGTAAATCAATAGAAATTTCATTTTCATTCATAGAATAATCTGTCAACATGTGTCCCCATCAATTATACACTAAAAAAAATGCAAATATACCTTAATGCAAGATCTCCTCCAATTCTGCCTCTCACATTATCCTGACTTTCTCCATGCCGGGTGAGTAAGATTGGGCGTGGTGTAAGATGAGTATTCATCGGCAAGAAATGAAGAAAATAACCAATTACTTTTAAGAAACTTATATGAGACATTGAGTAGCATTTGCAGCGGTGTGTATCATTAATCTTTCAAAAAACACTATCTTGGAAAGTTAACCAAAAGGGGATTGATATTTGTAACAAATGAGACTCCCATAAAACATCACAAAATAAGTAAAAGCCAATCACCAGCTGAATGACCATACATACAGTAGGTGGAAAATAAGTCAAGCCAATGAAAGGAAGAAACCTGACATTTCATGTGTTTCGTGTCTCGAATATTCATTCTCTACTGTTTTTGGCATTTTTTCTAAGCAAAAATACAATTGTCTCTTATCTTTCTAGTAATTGTTCACTCAAACCAATTGTCTCTTATTTTTCTAAGCAAATAATAGATTGACTGGAATTTCATTCAAGCATTTCATAACTATTCAGTATTTTTACAGAAACCATTTAGATGAAATTAGAACCAATAACAGTCTCTAATTTTCTCTTTCAGTTCCTCTTTGTAATTCTAATAATACTAAATCAATTGTTTTGCCTAGTGAGAATGCGAGCCTTTGAATGTAATTAACTATATTCTTTGAAGAAACTTATCAAGAAAAAGACATTTCGTCCAGGTAGGTAACCACTGATGTTGTTCACCTAAACCAGAAGAGACAGAAGATGATCTGTCATGGGGGAAGATGAAGAAAGCTTGAATTGGTGTTATAGTAGTCCCACATTGTTTTTATTACAAATATTGTTAGTGTTTATATATCTTACACAAACACAACAAATCAATTGTGTGTTAAAAAAATGGATCAAAGACATGGAACTAGCCCAAAGTGTTTCATATAAAATTTTGATTAATTAATTAAATATAAAAATTAATAATAAAAAATTAATTAATTATTTATTTATTAATAAAAATAATATTAATAAATTAATTATAATTAAAGTCTCAAATTAATTTTAAAATGACTTGGCTTTGCCACGTCATCTTGGATAGCGCCACATCATTAAGAAAATGTCTCAAATTGGAGAGGAGACTAAAATCAAACTCAAAACTTAAAAAAAGGACCAAAATGGTGGTTTTTAAAATGGAGGGATCAAAACCCCAAAAAATGTAAAATAGGAGGACCATAGTTGCAATTAAGCCTTAATTTTTTAACACTTCATTTTCTTTTTCCCTTTTTATTTTTTTTTCTAAGTATCAATTATCTTTCTATTAAAATTAACTACCGCAAAACTACTTAAAATGCTCTTTCCTTTACATTGACCTCATTCAAATCATTATAATTATAATATATGACTATCATATTAAATATTTATTGGTGTATAAATGTATACAATATTGACATTTTATTTAGTTTTTACGACAAATTTAATCAATTATATTTATTTATTTATTATTAAAAATATTAATTAATCTATTTTTTAAATTTTAATAAAATTAAGAATTTATTTTATGAAATTAGATAATTCTCAATAGCCAGACACGCAACTAACTTTCCATCTAAAAAATCACATTTAGAAAAATATCTATTTTATTTTAATTAATAATTTTCATTATTTGAGATAAAAAATTCTTACTTTTAAATGTTAAAATTTCTCTTTTTCTCACGGGCCACTATCAGGAAAATACCTATTTTATTTTAATTAACAATTGTCTTTATTTGTAGGGCAAAATTGTTATTTTCAAATGTCAAAATTTCTATTTTTCTCACGGGTTGCTATCATCAAAATACCGATTTTGTTTTAATTTGCATTTACCAAAATATCTATTTTATTTTAATTAATAATTGTCTTTATTTGAAGCACAAAATTGTTATTTTCAAATGTCAAATTCTCTATTTTTCTCACATCAAAATACCTATTTTATTTTAATTAACAATTACATTTATTTGAGACACAAAATTCTTATTTTCAAATGTCAAAATTGATTTTATATTATCATTATTTATTTTATAATTAAATAATCCATTTCTATATTGTATTAAATAAATTTACCCGTGTGGACGCACATGTATTTTGCTAGTTTCTTCACATATACTCTCATCCGCCTAAATACGTCAAAAATGACATCTCTAAAAAAGTCATGCATGTATTTGAAGCATAGATACTTTTAATAATAAATTATGCAATCCTTGAAGGTATCCATGCACATCATATAACAAATACAACAAACTACATCAATAAGAAATAATAGAATAATGAGAATACACTCAAGGATAGTATGATACTTTACCGGTGACATATGAAGGTCTAACTCATCAATACAAATATTCAAAAGAAAATGTTGAGAAAATGTTGCTTGCAAACACGCAAAAATGACTTTCTGTCTTATAATCATGTCAAACTTTACTTTCATGTCTTGAACACTCTTAGTAAAAAGGGAACTTGCCAAAAATATGTTGGGTTTTAAAGGGGGATCTTGTCCTTGCTAGTAAAGCTGCTAAGGCCAAAAGCAAAAATTGTATCCAAAAGACCATCTAAAACCTTATCAAAATTAGAGTCCATACCATATTTCTCATTGTCTCTCAATATATTATCTTGTAACATTCAAGGCCGGTCCCTAGAATCCACAAAAGAGTACGACACAACTCTAGTACATAGTATAATCACAAGCACTAACCCTAAGAGGCAAAGCATTCACCCTTTATTGAAGGGCTCCGAATAAAAGGACCTCCACCAAATACAATGTCTTCAACCACCTCTTGTACTTTTCATCAAACTAAATAGACACATCCTATATTTTAAAATTTTACAAGCCCATAGTTTAAAGACGTTTGGTGATACTCATGCATGATCGAAGTAGAAGAAGTCTACTATATGGACCCCTTAATTATGGAAGAAGATGCACTAACTCAACAATTTGGAAACTCTCTTTATGGATAACTCCTAGATAAAACCATTATTTTGTCTAATAACCCCACGAGTAATTTCATCCCTAATACCAGTTTCCTAAGGTTCGAAGGGAATAACCTTTATTGATGTTTATTTCCATCATACTAAGGATAAAAGATTTGAATCTTACAAATAATTAAGTCAAATTCTAATCATTGATCCATCTCTTTAATGATGTTAAAGGTTTTAGCCGTCTCCTTTGAATCTCCTACAAAGGTCCCCTCAATAAGATACTAAGCATCAAGAAGAAACTTGCATTAGTCTTTGTTCTTGATCGCGACTTTCCGAGTCTAACAGGAACTAACTGCAAGTGCACAGTCTATCGCGTAGTAGTAAAAATATCGATCCCACAGGGACTCGTAATCAACATGATGCTATCGGGTGTTACTATGTTTAGCTAAGCCGGAAAATGTTTTTTTTGGAAGTAAATGCAAAAGTAAAGGCTAGTAAAGAAAAATTATAAGTTTTTAAAACAAATATTAATGAAAGATATCAGTATGTAATGCTTCTAGTTTTCGGGGATTCGACAGGTCGCCGGTGCTTTTCAGTTTTTGCAAATGGTTTTCAAGAGAAAATATTTGTTTAAAGACCTTTGTCTCATGATGGTTATTGACTCGGGTCATAATTCTAAGGCGGAATGTACGCTATCACAGTCCCATTCGGGGTTTAAATCACTTTTTGAAAACAAGTAGATTCTGATTTCTTTTAAAGCGCTTTCGCTGTGTTTAAAATAAATGCCTAGTTTTTACTATCCGGTCCAAACCCCACGCTTTCACGTGCCGGCTCGTACCTTAATAAATCTCCCACTCTCGTGGCAAAACCGTTTAAATAATTTCTCAGTCTCGTACGGAGATTTATTTAGAAAATTAGATTAAAAACTAAGGTCAAAAAATTGTTTGTAAAAAGGGTGATGGCACCGGATGTTATCGAATCTCGTCCTACTAGTCTGATTACATACCGATAATGGCAATTTAGCTAGACATGGAATTTAATGCAGACGTAAATAAATAACAGCAGCAAAGTAACATAACATGCATTTTAATAGAAAATAAAATAGTAATTCTATAAATAAAAACCTGCAAATTGTATTGATCTTGAATCCTTGAGTAGTCCTCCACAATGTCGGTAGGATTCTACTTTGGCAAGAAATAAAGGTACATAATGCTTTGAAATAAAGGAAAGAAAAAAGAACAGCGGAAAGGAAATAATGCGGGAATGTAAAAATCAGTTTCAGTAGAATTTTCGGCAGCACTTCGTTACGTCCAATGCAGCTCCCCTCTTTGGTCCAACTCCTCTCTTTTTATAGCTGAGGCTTCATGAGAAAATGCTAGGACAAAAGGAGTTGAGTAGGAGAAATCTCATGTAGTAGTTCCTGCATTTTCTCTGCTGCGAGGGCACGTTCAATTTTTGCACGATATTCTGTTATTTGATGCATGACGACCGTGATGAAGCTGTGACGGTCGTGTTGAACGTGACAAGCGTGATGGATCCGTGACGACCGTCATGGGCGCGACGAGCGTGATGATGCTGTGACGAGCGTCACACTCACAAAACATTGTTTTTCTGCTACTTGCTGGTTTTTTTCTCCATTTTACTGCTTCTTCTAGTGTGCTTTCTACGTCTTGCGTACTTTGAACATGAGCGTGATATACCTGCAAAAACACTTAATAAACTCGCAGAATAATCTGGATTTGGGTTGAAACCATACAGTTAACAGATAAAAAACATGGCATTTATAGTGTACATTTTCGCGTTATCAAACTCCCCTAAACTTGAATCTTTGCTAGTCCTCAAGCGAAAAAATCGGAAAGATAGACCAATGCGAGCATGTGGCACACCCTTTATGCATTTTCAAAAACATTTTAGACGCTTAGTTAGGACGTCAGAGATTAAATTAAAACAAACGTACACGGTTGTGACACGAAACGACTAGTTTGCTCGAAGGCCTCCTTTTTATGCAAACCAGTCCTAATCATTCTATTGTAGCTCGGTGTAAGGTTTCTTGCATCAAGTTTCACCCAGTTTCGTTCTAGCGCAATCACATTAAGCCCTTTGCCTTTACACGCACGTAGTGGAATAGCCGGTTAGTGATTTTGATCCTTTTTTGTATGGGGTCTGTTGCACGAGTGCGGTACCCTTCAATATATCCTATCTGAAAGTTGTAGGGGATCGAATCGTAATTCGCCATACCGAGTCCATAACCAGGGACCTATGAACCAACTGACAACAGATTTCTTTTTCTTTATTTTTCTTTTTGTTTTTCCGGATTGCAGAAGTGAAAAACACTACATAGTCGTGGAACGAATTTCTTTATGATTAGGCATCAATCACTTATTTTCATCGGCTTTCCACGTGGTTTGTGCTTAAGACGGTGTTGACTGCTTATATAAACTACTAGGGGCTACGTCTTGGGCTGAAACCTAAAGCTTCAGTAAAGTAGGTATTGAAACTGACTCGCGTAAATAGGGGATCTAAGGTGTCAGGATAGTATGGGTTTTGTCAGAATTCTTTCTTGATATTTCCTAACTCGGCCTTTATCTTGGCGTGTCAAGTTATGCATCGATCAGAGTGAGTAAAAAATTTTAATATAGCCGACTCAAGTTGGGGAATTCGCATAAATGGAGAAAAGTACGTATAAAAACTGCTTTATTGAATTAAAATTTGCTGAAAGGGAAAAATACATAAAAATGGAAATAAAGTACCTCTCCCAAACTATATCGGACATTGTCCTCAATGTTTCGATATAAATGCGGCGGGGAAACAAGAAAAATACAAATGCGAGAGTACGAAAATGAAAAACTTAAACTACTCAGGGCCTTGCTCTCTGCCTCTGCGTCGGGCTCATCCGCGTTCATATCGTGCGGTGTGGTCTAGAGCGTCAGTGTGATGGATGTAGTCGTTGAGATCTTGCACGCGTATGGTGAGAGCAGCCATCTCATGAACGACGTTATCGAGTCGCTCGCCTTGGGCTACTTGGCCTTGGTGGATTTGCTGCAACATAGCCATCATCTGGAGATGTTGTTCTTGGTGGCGAACTTCAAGCTGTACGGCCATCTGGTTTTGTTGCCAAATCCCGCGTAGGATTTCTGCATTGATTGGCTCAGTCTCAGGCTCAGAGCGGAGGCGGCGGCGAGAGGATGGACCTTCTTCAGCTGGTGGTTGTGTCTCTTCTGGAGCGGCTCAGTCCATTTCGTCTTGAATCTCGTCTGCGGGCGCACGATCTTCAATATTAGGGGCGACTGCATTTGCTTTAGGAGCAGCTAAGTCAAAGAGCCATTTGGCTAGATTTTAGGGATCAATGTGGTTCTTGCAAGGCATAATAATGCTCTGAACCGTGCGGTTCTGAACTACTAGATGGTATCTGCCATCGGCCCTTACTTTGATAAGGTGGGAGGAGCGGCAGTAGTCGATGCCCAGAGAAACGGGAGGCAGGGATGGAAGGTTGGTGAGTCGGTCGCCGAGGTGTAGGGCCAGAGCAATGGATGTGACGATGCCTCCGAAATAGAAGGGCTTGGAGCCTCGACCATAATTAGCTTGAATGTGTGCTAAGAGGAACGACATGACATTAACGTGTTCTGGGGCGAACATACAATGGAGGAAAAATAGCTCTTTGGAGTTCACCTTGTGGTTGCTATCTCTGGAGAATATAGTGTTCCCTAGAGTTCGGTGGAAGTAGCGGATGGCGAGGTTGTGAATGAAGGTGGCATTTAGGCTGTCCCAGCTGTCGGCATTGGTACCAGTTAACTGATTCCACAAGGCAAATGCGGCCTAAAAGAATTGGTCCAGAGGTACTCTGCGATGGGCATTCTCTCCATGGTGGAAGTGGAGCATCTGAGCAATTTGATTTTGATTCAACTGATATTCCATACCAAACATGTGGAAAGTGGCGACACCGGTTAGTTGGTTGGTGTCTCCAGACAGCGTGATGTAGGCAAAGGAACTCAAGAACTCTAATGTCAAAGCTTCGTACGTTGATTGCGGAGTAGTACAAAGTTTCCAAAGTCTGGCATTTCGGAGCATCCAAGTGACACCGTCGAGCATGCCCAATTCAATGAGGCAGGCGACGTTGACGTATCTGGTGGGTTGGACAGAGAATTGATAGAAACTAATGTAATTAGTTCGTTGTTGGTCGCCTCTTTCGCCGTCTCTGAAGTTTATTATGGAAAGGTCTGGAATTTGTCGATTTTGCCTTGCCATTTTGCATGCAATGAGAGAATATGGGGAAAAAGGAAAGTTATGGGTAGGATGAAGGTAATGGAGACGGGAGGGTGATTTATATGGAAACCGGGGTTATGGAGACGGGTAGTTGAATAGGTGGATTGAGTTAATGGAGAGTGTTGAATGGAATGAATGTGGGTTCGTGGGCGGTTTCTGGAGGTAGTGGAAAAGAAGTAGAAACGGCTCCTTTCTGCTGATATAGCAGAACGCACATTTGAACGACGTGACGATTGTCACAGACACATCACGGTTGTAATGCGCGTGACGGTCGTGGCAAAGGCGTGACAATCGTGATAGCAGCAAATTCTGTGTGTTACAGAATCTGCTGATGGGTTCGTTTGCAGATTTTGGCATTGCAGAAAATCAGTTCAAGAGAATAATGATAAATAGACATAAAGAAAATGTAAACTTAAAAAAACAACTTAATTGAAAACTCATATAACATTAATAATAAGTTGTTGCGATTGTTTAATAAACTACAAAATGAAACAGAGCCAAATAAAACAAATACTGTAAAAATAATTCTTAAAGGTAGGAAAGAAATAAAATAAAAACAGAAATATCAGTCCTTCTGCTTCTTCAAGTTGTCTAATTCACGAGCCATAAAACTAAATTGCTCAACAGTGATGTCCATTAACTTTATCATGTCCAAGTGCAAGGTCTTCAATTCTTCCTTCATGGATGTAATTTCCGTCTTGAACTCATCCACGGTCTTCAAAATGGTACTCAAATTTTCAGCATATTGAGTATTGTTAGGCTCAGTGGAATCATGGTAGTTAGGAGGGGTCTGAGGGTCGGTTTCAGCTTCGGATACATAAGTCTCATAATACATAAAATCTTGTTGTTCTTCAAGAGGTGACGGGGGACCTGTAGGTTCATTCAACTCATACAATCAGTTATCTCGGTTGTGGACACTTACGCGCTCATGATTTAGTAGTGTAAAAAGATGGACCACTTCGTTAGCAATAAGGTATTCGAAAGGTGCAGGTCCTAAGTTTATAATGACGCGTTGGTTGAAACAAAACTGTAAGTTCATTTATCGAATGGTGCCTAATGGTATCACTCTGTTCAGCTGGTACCTAAGTCCAATTGCATTAGCAATCATGGTGATGAGACCTCCTATTGTGATAGGTGTGTTCGGTTCCTGAATAAGTCGGTCGAAGGCTTTCATCATGAAATACACGGCATTGACAGGCCTACCCTGAGAAGCGCAGTACAAAATGAACAGCTCGTCCTTAGAGACGGAGGTAATGTTTTCCTTCTTTCCAAATAGGGTATGGGCTAACATCTTGTGGAAATAATGAATGGCAGGGTTATGGATCTCATTAGAGTGCATGTCATTCGGCTCGGGGTTGTAGTTTCCTGAAATGGTTCCCTAGAAATAGTCTAGCTCAACATCAATTTCCTCCTCCTGGGTGGTAGTGTAAACAAAGGGTCCACTAGGGAAGCCTAAAAGGTCGGCTAGCGAGCTACGGTTGAATGTGTAATCCATACTGTTGCGGTGGAAATAGGATCACAAACTATTAATGAGTTTGAATCGCAATTCAATTCACAATCGCTCTTTGATTTATCCGAAGGAAAAGGTCAAAAGAGGGAAAACCTATTTTGCATCGTAAACACAATGCGGGGAAAGATCTAGGGTTCGGGGGTTGGTTAAATTTAGGGAAGGTATTAGCACCCTAAACTTCTGTAGTACTCTACAGGAACCTTTTGTTCAGATGTTTACTATTTGCTTTATTTATTTGCTTAAGGTATATGTACAAAGGGATTAAAAGTGAGAAAGGAGACCTAAGGGGGTTAATTCTAAGTTTACTCGGCAAGACATCGCATCTTATGCCTACGTATCCTTACGGGAATGGAATCAGAGTAATCGTAGTTCCCCTCAAAAGGGAGGTTAGAAACGTCTTGACTGTGGCCAAGGTTTCAATGGGGAATAAACGTATCTTAGGGACACGCTTACGTGGAGTGTAGAAACTCCAAATCTCTACGTTGAATTGTTAAGTTGTAATTAAGGTTAGGTTAGGTTAGGGATTCCACGGCGGGAAACCCTAAAATGAGCGCGGCGGCTCTTTGACCTAATGCTAGGGGTAAAATTGTAATCTTGCCTGCGGCGAGGCATTTGTGAAAATTTAGGGTTGAAAAGGTGTAAGGGTTGAAGGTGAGGACTATTGACACGGCTAGACCTAATTCCTTCGGAGGAGTGAAATTAATTATAAAGATGCGATGAAATTAAATATACATACAACGGCAAAAAATAAAGTGCGGAAAGATAAATGCGACAATTGTCTCGCAAAATTACATCCCATAAGCAGTTACAAATATGATAATTGAATATTTAAACTGAAAATAAAATCAATTGAACTTAGTCAGCTGCAAAAAACCAAAACAAACCGAGACTGTTATTATACGGGGTTAGACAAAAAAATTAGACGGGAATGTTAGGAATTTAAGTAGAAAATTATAATTTTAACGAAACAAGAAAAAAAGTTAGAAATTTGGATCTTAAAAATGAGGATGTTAGCGAAAAATTAATAAACAATGAAAATTAATATGCAAAGAAGATGGCGATAATATACAAGTGATAATGGAATATGAAATAGCAACGATGATGTCAGATTATGTACAAATATAAAAATAAATACAAAAATAAATAAATAAATATTAGTGAACAAGTTCATGGATAATCAAGAATACTGTTAGAAATGAAGGATGAAAATTGGAATTGACAATAATTAGAAGTTAAGGGATGAACGTTTTGAGACGATGAGAATTTAGGTAATAAGAAAAGAGTTAGAATGGAATTAGGTTTTTTTTGTGAGATTTGAAAAAGTTAGAGTTTTTAATGTGATTAAGAAAAAGAAAATAGATTAAAAGTTAGAATTAAAAGTTAGCAAAAAAATTAGAACTTCGAAATTTGGTTTTTTAAAAAAAAGGTTAGAAAATAAAAATAAAAGTTTGAAAATAAAAGAGAAAAGGTTAGAATTTTAATAAAAAAAAGAGTTAGAAAAAAAAGATTTAATTTTAAAAAGAAGTTAGAGAAAAAAAAGATTTAATTTTATAAAAAAGTTAGAAAAAAGGTTTAGCTTTAAAAAAGTTAGAAAAAAAAGATTTAGCTTTAAAAAGGAGTTGGAAAAAAGATTTAATTTTAAAAAGAAGTTAGAAAAAAAAATATTTAACTTTAAAAAGAAATTAGATTTTTATTTTAAAAAAGGTATTAGAATTTGATTAAAAAAATGTGTTAGAAATTAATTTTAAAAAGGTTATAAAAAAAAATTTACTCTTAAAGAAAAGAAAGAAAGAAAGTTAAATTTTAATCTAAATCCTAAAAGTTAGTAAGAAGAGCTTAAAATGATTTAAATAAATAAACTAAATAGAAAAAAAAAGTTAATAAAAAACATTAGTAAAGTTATAAAAAAAATTTAATTAAATTATTATTAGTTAAAAAAAACAAGATTTAAAAAAAAAGGTTAATTTATTAAGTTAATCAAAATTTAAAATAAAAATAAAAAAGAAAGGGTAAAATTTGGGGTATTACAGTTGCCCCTATTTAAATAACTACACCGGATGATTTGAGTGGCGGAGACTCGAGAAATCATGGTGGGGGGATTTAAATATAGATAACCGAAAATTTTGCCCTTATATGTGGCGATATGCAATGTTATAGACAAAACAAGAACAGACTAATGCAGACAATGCCATGAATATGATATGATGCGTATGTTGAAATGATGAATGCGAAAATGCTGACGAATACGACGACACAGGGACAGACGCTACGAGAAGAACACACTGGGGAAAACGACGCGCTGGGACACAGCACAACACCGGGGAATTCTAAAATGATGGTCAACTGGTGCGAACACGACCAATTGTCATTTTTAGAACGGGAACGAGATTCTCAAATGGAGATGGCACCTGTGAGACGGCCTCCACTAGGGAATCTAAAAGTAAAACTGGATCATGTACGACTGCAAGATCGGTCACAGAATGCTGGAGCATTGAGCAAAGAATAACATCCAGGCTTCTGTAACCTATCCCTCGTGACAGGATCAAACGGACTTTTCGGGAATCCGTAGCAAATATACAGGGTAAAAACCGGCTGTATGCCAAAATAAATGGACTTTAAGAATAAGATCCTTAAATGGAGATGGCACCTATGAGATGACCTCCACTTGGGAATGTCTAACAATAAGACTGGATCTACACGGTTGTAAGATCGATTACAGAATGCTGGAGCATTGAGCAAAGAATAACATCCAAGCTTCTATAAACTATCCTTCGTGATGGGATCGAATGGACTTTTCAGAAATCCATATCATATATACAGGGTAAAGACCGGCTGTATGCCAAAATAAATGGACTTTGATGGGAAATGCCCTGATAAGCTTCCCGAGGGATAACTGTCACTTATCGTTGGAAGGGACTTATGTGCAAAAATGGATAAGCACTCAAATAAAGAGGCTGCTGCTTATCTGATAAATAAATCTTCTCGCATTTAAGGTCGGCGCCTGGAATACGATTCTGATTTTTCTCTTACTGAAGGATAAATAAACTTCTTCATGCTTCAAGATCGTGCTCTCCTGAACATGAAAAGGGTAAACTGAACTTCCTCATACTTCAGAATCGTGCTCTCCTGAATATGAAAAGGGCAAACTGAACTTCCTCATACTTCAGAATCGTGCTCTCCTGAATATGATTCGGCTCTTTCGGATAAATGAAATTCAGAATCGTGCTCTCCTGAATATGAAAAGGGCTAACTGAACTTCCTCATACTTCAGAATCGTGCTCTCCTGAATATGATTCGGCTCTTTCGGATAAATGAAATTCTTCATACTTCAGATTCGTGCTCTCCTGAATATGAAAAGGGTGAACTGAACTTCCTTATACTTCAGAATCGTGCTCTCCTGAATATGATTCGGCTCTTCGGGTAAATGAAATTCTTCATACTTCAGAATCGTGCTCTTCTGAATATGAAAAGGGTGAACTGAACTTCCTCATACTTCAGAATCGTGCTCTCCTGAATATGATTCGGCTCTTTCGGGTAAATGAAATTCTTCATAATTCAGAATCGTGCTCTCCTGAATATGATTCCGCTCAAACCTCCCCGTACTTCAAGATCGTGCTCTCCTGAATACGATTTGGTTCAAAACCCCCCCATACTTCAAGACGACAGGTAAAATGGAAGCCCAACTGCTCCATGGAGATGACCATTTGCTGCGAGTCATAACGAAGATAGGATCGGCTTCTTAGGTGAGAAATGTTGCATACCGATGTTGTAAGATGTAAAGTGTTGTACCGATGTTGTAAATGTAGGATTGTAAAGTGTTGTACTGATAGATTTTCCAGGCGTGAACTGGCGTGTATCTGTAAAGGATTGTGGTTGATTTTCTTGAAAGATAGTGCAAAATAAATGCACATCCGGGTACAGTGATAAACTTCTCGGGCGAGACAGTCGTGTATCTGTCATGGTATGGTGAAAATCTTTAGATGGTGCAAAATAAATGCATGTCCGGTTGGGCTCGACGACCGTCAAGACTGAGATTCAATCTAGGATCGAGCTAGAAAGAAGACTGGTAATCAAGACTCCATCGAGGGAATGATCTCGGAGGGTAAATATCTTATCCTGGTGAGGAAAGATAGCTGAAGTAACCGTCATCCACGAGGATCGAGCTCTGTGGGGAAACTGGAAACAAGTAAGTATTTTATGCTTATGGCTGACAATCTATTTGGAGAGAATGGGCAAACCCCAGTTACTCGGCGGTAACGACCAATGATGGAGACACGATGAACCTGTGCATGTTATCGCGTATGTTAATGAATATGTTGATATGAATGTATGTTAATGTCTATGTAGTTAAATATGCAAGATGTTATGAAATGAGTATGTAATGAGTATGTAATGAATATGTAATGAATATGTAATGAATATGTAATGAGTATGTAATGAGTATGTAATGAATATGTAATGAATATGTAATGAACATGTAATGAATATGAATATGTAATGAAATAGGCATGTGATGCTTATGCCCCTGCGTAGGCCGACGAAACAGACTAGAGACAGGACGAGAGACGAAATAAACATCTCGACGGAGATACCCTGCGTTCTCTGCAACCAATACGTCAATCATGGGTGGGAAGGATCAATGGTGGAACCAAATCTGGTTTTAAAGTTCTGAATTCTCTGGGGAGAAAGTAATCTGCTTGAGTGCACAGTATCATGTCTTCACATGGGGAGAAGAAAACTTGAGGGACACTTTTGAGTTACCCAAGAAAAAGTTGTCAGCTTATAGTCTCTCTGGGGACTGTCACTGGGAGCATGTCGGTGAAATCTTTGATGTCTTAGGGACCACCGGCTCCATCCAAAGTATTGTCAGCTTAAAGTCTCGCTGGGGACTATGATGAGGCAATAGTTTAAGAGCCTGTTGCAACACTGAGCTTTACTGGGGGATGAAAGCCGCTGTGAGTAAAATCCATCGGGTGCATGAAGAAAAGTTGTGAAACCACATGGTTTTGATCTTGAAGGATCTTGTAGTAGTCGCCATTTGTTTCCTTTAAAAACATGGTGCCCCAGGATACTTGCATTGCGAGGTAGGGTCATCTCAAGAGGATTTTATAGAGAACACCGAGTCTGGTTGCCCCACTGTTTTCAAACTCTTTGAGAGATTCGTCAGGTCTGGACGTAACTGGCACAATTTAATCGTGTTACGACGAAATCTTTGAGAAATAGCTCTTTAAGAATGTCAGACTCGCGTTGGTAAGCGAACTGGGAAACTGCCTGCCCCTGTTTAGCAGGATCATCAAGTTCCACGGATTATGTCCATATGTAAATCTCTAAGATATCAAGCAAAGTCGTCATGCCTGAAATGCCTATCCTGAGCTTGTCAATGTACGCATATATTTGTCTTGAATTTTTTGTTTTTTGTTTTGAAAAAGATACCTCAACAACTCGTGACCGAGATCACTGGTTAGGATATAAGTTTGAATTATAACGCCAACATGAATTTTTGAGCATAGCTCGTAGGAGTCAGGAAACGTGGTCTTGTCAAGTATGCTTTCAACCGAAGTCCTACTTCAATTAGGTCTTTTGAAGGTTGTATCGTGGCTCGTTTCACGGTTTAAGAAACAAAGGATAAAGGCTCAAAGTTATATTTGTACCCACCCATTCTTCGTGATGTTCTCCAATCCTAATTCAGTTAATCGGATACGAACGCTCATATCTCAAGCGGATTTGCTATGGTCGAGAACTTATCAAGGCTTTGGACATGGCAGTCACTCACCTATTTCTAATGGCGTTTCAATCACACAACTTTGTTCTTTATAAGGATTCTAAAAAAACTACTGGTTTGTTGTTCTTATTCCCTAACTTTTGCCTGGACAACGTCTTTTGATCTGACTTTGGAATCCAGCGGGATGCCCCAGTTTTGCCTAAGTCTCCTTCATAGGTTTTGACTTAGCGGGCTCTTATTTTTTGAATATTCTTTTATGCACAAGTCGTGTAAATCTTTTGAAAGGCTCGTGACTGCCCCACTCCTTAGGTAACCGAGGGATAGTCATGGTATTGGACTTCTTAAGATGCTAAGGATAAATTCTCGAAGGTTTGCTTCCTCCTTTTTGAGAGTCTAAGCGCTCGATCGGTTTAACTGAAACCTACCCTGCCCCAGGTTAAGATGAGGGTTCTAAAAAAGAAAACTCCTACTTCAAGGCTCAAAGAGGTTAACGAGGGATTAACATCCTTATATCTCCAGTGTTTGGGATTTGAAACAATGCCTTACATCATCAGCAGGTCTTAATTGAAAGCATACGACAAGGAATCTGCTGTTTTAGGTTCGTCATCCTCCCCCCAATTCTCCATCAGAACAAGAGATCGGGTAAAGTTGGCATTATGATTTATGAAAATGTTTTTTGAATGAGTGAAACGAATGGATTTATTCAAGACAAACATATGCGTTGCATTAATTAATCAAAGATAAACAAGTTCGTACATGCTAAATATGCTTAATCAAAGAGAAATGCATATAAATAAACAAATGAACTGTCGAACAAAATCCTTCTAAATGTTTATGAAATCTTGCATTCAAGAGTAACAGTTTCCTTTGGCGGAGCCTTAATGGAAAGGACGTCTAGTTCATGATCACTGTGAGTCGTCATGGCTTGCCCCAGTTATGCTGGTCACATCTTCAACAGTTTTCAGTCGTTGCTTCAAAATAAATTTCCCAGATCCTTTGTTGATCCCGGTCATATCATCTTGAGGGTTACTGAAACGAAACGAGCTAGGCCCTTGAATAATTACTGAATTCAGCTGATTTGCCACAGGCGTAGCATGCTTTGCAGAATTCGCACTTGACAAGTGAGGGACCCCGGGAGGAGTCTCGATCTTCAGCTGAGCATCGCCAAAAGACAACTTCTTCGTTTCTAGCAAATTTCTGACAACTTTCTTAAGAGCATAGCAATTCTCTAGATCATGGTCGGGCGCACCCTCATGAAATAAACAATGAGCGGTAGCGTTGTAACTTGCAGGTAATGGATTAGGTGGAGGACCCAAAGCACGGGTGGTAATCAGACCTTGTTGTACCAAATGGGGGTATAACTCAGTGAAAGTCATCGGAATTGGAGGACAAGTCTTATACTGACTCTTAGGGGGATAAGGAACCTGATCCTGTGATTGCTGGTGAATAGGAGCGTTGGGCACTCGTTGACTGTTGACAGGAACTTGCATAGGCGAATAACCGGAAGGTTGTTGATAAACTGGTGCCTGATATACCGGAGCTGACTGTACAGGCTGGCATGTAGGAAACTGCCGATCGAAAGGAGGTGCAACAGTAGCTACATAGGGTTGTTGAACATATAGAAACGGATAACCTTGAACATAACCCTGCTGATATTGTAAAGGTTGAGGAGTAGCCTTTTTGTGGTTCTTTGAACGTGTAGGTCCTTTACCATGGTCGGAGTTAGGAGTTTTGCACTTTGGAGGGGTAGCTCGTCGAACTGGTCGAGCACTGGGAGGCACCAAACCGGATTGAAGATCGTGAGGACGTACATTCTCGACAGTAACAGCTGGTTGAGGTTCCATAACGGTATTAGTCTTAGAAACAACAGTAGACTGAGCATCCACCTTCACACTAAGAGCTCGTAACATCTCCAAAATCTGCCCTACACTTCCTCGAAGATCTTCGAATTCATGGCCGACACGGTTGATCTCTTGGTTTTGATCTTCCATTCTTTTGAAGGGTCATATTGATGCAGAGAACTCAGGGTGACAAAACTGGAGGGTGAGAGAACCGAGTATGAGAAATCGGGAGACACATGCAATGCAAAAGTATGATGCTAAAATGTGAATGCAAATGAAGATTTCATGGAATTCAAACGTTTACGAATGTCGTGGGGTACCAAGGAAATCTTTTTCTTGTTTTTTCATTTTATTTTATTTTTATTTATGGTATCCCGCGATATCCATAAATGATATTTGAACTCCATGAAATACAATGCAATGAGATGCTTTATGGATGCAATGCATGAAAACACACAAAGTCCTAGGTTAAAGGAACGTGAGCGGAGTCAAGGTCTACCCATCCCAAAAGGAGTGTACTATAGGTTAGTTGTACCTGCCGAACAAGGTTCTACAAAGTGCCCAAAGTCATCGGCCCATCTTTCGGATATTATCAACCTTCCGACTGACTCGGGGGTGAATAATATTCTCAAGAGAACCTCTTTTGAGTGTAGTATCGCGTAGCAGCCGTTGTAGGATTACTCCCACATAGCTCCCGCACTACGTCCTAAATAAGGCCAAGGTGGTGTTAAGGTACTACGGTCCCCAATATCACAGACTCCAATCGACCATGGAAAAAGTTTTTACGATTACTCGTTCAACCGAACCATTTTCGAAAAGGTCTCAACTGAGCGGTGATTCTCGAATCAGCTTGGTCGGGATTCACCCCCTACAAGCCTCATCGAATATATCCCCATCCTATAATAATGTCACTAGTCCGGGCATAGGACTTATCTCACAACACAAGGAACAGTCCCCAAATCAGAGCACAAATATATACATGCAAATGAAAAATAACACAGATAGTAATAAAGGTGAACAAGTTAGGGATAACCCTCAAAAGTTAAGACGGTCCCCAGTGAAGTCGCCATTTTCTGTTGCGGTGGAAATAGGATCACAAACTATTAATGAGTTTGAATCGCAATTCAATTCACAACCGCTCTTTGATTTATCCGAAGGAAAAGGTCAAAAGAGGGAAAACCTATTTTGCATCGTAAACACAATGCGGGGAAAGATCTAGGGTTCGGGGGTTGGTTAAATTTAGGGAAGGTATTAGCACCCTAAACTTCTGTAGTACTCTACAGGAACCTTTTGTTCAGATGTTTACTATTTGCTTTATTTATTTGCTTAAGGTATATGTACAAAGGGATTAAAAGTGAGAAAGGAGACCTAAGGGGGTTAATTCTAAGTTTACTCGGCAAGACATCGCATCTTGTGCCTACGTATCCTTACGGGAATGGAATCAGAGTAATCGTAGTTCCCCTCAAAAGGGAGGTTAGAAACGTCTTGACTGTGGCCAAGGTTTCAATGGGGAATAAACGTATCTTAGGGACACGCTTACGTGGAGTGTAGAAACTCCAAATCTCTACGTTGAATTGTTAAGTTGTAATTAGGGTTAGGTTAGGTTAGGGATTCCACGGCGGGAAAACCTAAAATGAGCGCGGCGACTCTTTGACCTAATGCTAGGGGTAAAATTGTAATCTTGCCTGCGGCGAGGCATTTGTGAAAATTTAGGGTTGAAAAGGTGTAAGGGTTGAAGGTGAGGACTATTGACACAGCTAGACCTAATTCCTTCGGAGGAGTGAAATTAATTATAAAGATGCGATGAAATTAAATATACATACAACGGCAGAAAATAAAGTGCGGAAAGATAAATGCGACAATTGTCTCGCAAAATTACATCCCATAAGCAGTTACAAATATGATAATTGAATATTTAAACTGAAAATAAAATCAATTGAACTTAGTCAGCTGCAAAAAACCAAAACAAACCGAGACTGTTATTATACGGGGTTAGACAAAAAAATTAGACGGGAATGTTAGGAATTTAAGTAGAAAATTATAATTTTAACGAAACAAGAAAAAAAGTTAGAAATTTGGATCTTAAAAATGAGGATGTTAGCGAAAAATTAATAAACAATGAAAATTAATATGCAAAGAAGATGGCGATAATATACAAGTGATAATGGAATATGAAATAGCAACGATGATGTCAGATTATGTACAAATATAAAAATAAATAAATAAATATTAGTGAACAAGTTCATGGATAATCAAGAATACTGTTAGGAATGAAGGATGAAAATTGGAATTGACAATAATTAGAAGTTAAGGGATGAACGTTTTGAGACGATGAGAATTTAGGTAATAAGAAAAGAGTTAGAATGGAATTAGGTTTTTTTTGTGAGATTTGGAAAAGTTAGAGTTTTTAATGTGATTAAGAAAAAGAAAATAGATTAAAAGTTAGAATTAAAAGTTAGCAAAAAAATTAGAACTTCGAAATTTGGTTTTTTAAAAAAAAGGTTAGAAAATAAAAATAAAAGTTTGAAAATAAAAGAGAAAAGGTTAGAATTTTAATAAAAAAAAGAGTTAGAAAAAAAAGATTTAATTTTAAAAAGAAGTTAGAGAAAAAAAAGATTTAATTTTATAAAAAAGTTAGAAAAAAGATTTAGCTTTAAAAAAGTTAGAAAAAAAAGATTTAGCTTTAAAAAGGAGTTGGAAAAAAGATTTAATTTTAAAAAGAAGTTAGAAAAAAAAATATTTAACTTTAAAAAGAAGTTAGATTTTTATTTTAAAAAAGGTATTAGAATTTGATTAAAAAAATGTGTTAGAAATTAATTTAAAAAAGGTTATAAAAAAAATTTTACTCTTAAAGAAAAGAAAGAAAGAAAGTTAAATTTTAATCTAAATCCTAAAAGTTAGTAAGAAGAGCTTAAAATGATTTAAATAAATAAACTAAATAGAAAAAAAAAGTTAATAAAAAACATTAGTAAATTTATAAAAAAAATTTAATTAAATTATTATTAGTTAAAAAAAACAAGATTTAAAAAAAAAAAGGTTAATTTATTAAGTTAATCAAAATTTAAAATAAAAATAAAAAAGAAAGGGTAAAATTTGGGGTATTACACATACCGAAGAGTCTAAAGCATACCAGTCCCTTAGTGGATCCGTAAACATGTTCTGGCAGGTAAACTAGGGAGCTAAGAAATTCTAATGTAAGATCTCTATAGGTAACGAACCTAGTCTTAAAAGCAGCCTTTTCCCAACCCAACTGGTTAAACAGGAAGAGGACACTATCGTGAATACCTAGCTGATCCATGGCAGGTCCATCATAGTAAATGGTTAGAGCTAAGGTTCTCTGTCTCAATGCTTCGAATCTATTTCTCTGAGCTCTAACTCTAAAAATGGTTTGCATATAATCTACACTGTCCATGGTGGAAAAAGAGTCGAAAGAAGCTAGTCAGAGGAAAGAGGAGAAGGTAAGAAGACTTTTAAAAATTCCTGGAGACAATTTAAAACAGATTCAGTAAAAAAATATGTTTTAGAGACAGAAGGAGATATAAAATAATGAAATATAGAAAAAAGGAAATAAATTTGAAAATTAGTGAAGACAAAATATATGGGCATTTAAAAGCATAAAACAAGTAGTGAAAATAAATACTATAATATAAGGTAATAAAAACAAGAACAAATGGGTTGCCTCCCACTAAATGTTGTTTTTAACGTCAAAAGCCTGGTGACAGCTTGATAAAAAGTTAGCTGTGGGGATGAGCGGGCGGCTCTAACAGTTTCAGACTACTTGCGTAGTCTCTGTTTTCAGTAAGATTGTAATCCTTCAAGAGTTGTCTATTCACTATAAACGGATCAGTGTTTTTACCTTTAATTTCTATAGCCCCGCTTTGAAGAACTTTCATTATCTCAAAAGGACTGGACCATCTAGACTTTAATTTTCCTGGAAAAAGTTTTATTCTTGAGTCAAACAGAAGCACGACGTCTCCCACACTGAACTGTTTTCTAACTAAACGCTTATCATGCCACTTTTTAGTTCTTTCTTTATATATGCGGCCGTTCTCATAGGCGTCTAGTCTGAGTTCTTCAAACTCGTGTAGATTCAAGATTCGCTTCTCTCCTGCGGCAGTGTAGTTTAGATTTAAGGTTTTAATAGCCCAGTAGGCCTTATGTTCAAGTTCTACCGGCAGGTGACAAGATTTTCTATAAACTAACTTGAATGGTGTAGTTCCTATTGGTGTTTTGTAGGCTGTCCTATAGGCCCATAAAGCTTCATTTAGTTTCGAAAACCAATCCTTCCTAGAGGTGGCAACGGTCTTCTCTAAGATTTATTTTATCTCTCTGTTTGAGACCTCCACTTGTCCGCTAGTTTGTGGATGGTACGGTGTTGTTACACGGTGTTTGACTCCATATTTCGATAAAAGCTTGTCGAAGATTCTTGCTATGAAGTGTGAGCCACCGTCACTGATGATAAGTCTTGGTATACCAAATCTGAGAAAGATTATGTTCTTGAAGAGTTTGATGACTACTCATGTGTTGTTTGTTGGAGAGGCCACTGCCTCTATCCATTTGAATACGTAATCGACAGTGACTAGTATATATTTATTTCCAAAAGAAGATGGGAAGGGTCCCATGAAATCGGTCTCCCATACATCAAAGACTTCGAATTCGAAAATACCCTTTTGAGGCATCTCATCGCGTCTTGAGATATTACCAGTGTGTTGGCACCGGTCGCACTTTAGTATCACGATGTGGACATCTTTCCAAAGGTTGGGCCAGAATAGGCCGGATTGTAAGATCTTAGCGCATGTCTTAGAAGTACTTGCATGTCCACCGTAAGGAGCGGAGTGACAGTGGGAGATGATATCTTCTATTTCTTCCTCTAGGACACATCGACGGAAAATACCATTGACTCCTCTTTTGAAAAGTAGAGGTTTGTCCCAGTAGTATTGCTTTAAATCGTGGAAGAGCCTCTTCTTCTGTTGATAGGTTAAGTCCGGTGGAAGTACGCCTGCGGCTAAGTAGTTGACAATGTCAGTATACCAAGGCAAGGTAGCTTGTGCATATACGGCTTCCACGACTTCTTTTAATTTTGGTTCCTCCGAGGCTAGGTCTGGCATATCATTTTCTAATTTGGCTATCAGACGTTCATAAGGGAAATCATCGTTGACAGGCACTGGTTCTTGTTTAATACCCTTTATTCGGGATAGGTGATTTGCCACGACGTTCTCAGTTCCTTTTTTATCTTGGATTTCTAGATCAAACTCTTGTAATAGTAGGATCCATTGCAATAATCTTGGCTTGGTATCCTTTTTGCTTATTCGGTACCTAATGGCGGCGTGGTCTGTGTAAATGATTATTTTTGCCCCTACTAAGTAGGAACGAAATTTGTCAAGCGCGAACATAACCGCTAGAAGTTCTTTTTCTGTTGTGGCGTAGTTCATTTGGGAGGGATCTAATGTTCTACTAGCGTAGTACATTGCATGAAGTTTCTTATCTTTCGTTTGTCCTAGAACAGCGCCTACTGCATAATCGCTCGCATCGCACATGATTTCGAATGGTAATTGCCAGCCCGGTGGTTGCATGATTGGTGCGGTGATAAAGGCTGTTTTCAAAGTTTGAAATGCTTTTAAGCACTCTTCCTCGAAGACGAACTCAATATCTTTCATTAATAGACCGATTAGAGGTTTTGTAATTTTCGAGAAATCTTTTATGAATCGTTGGTAAAAACCGGCATGTCCTAGAAAGCTTCGTATTTCTGGCACGGTCTTTGGAGGTTGAAGATCCTTTATAATTTCTATTTTCACTTTATCAACCGCAATCCCCTTGTCAGATATTACGTGTCCTAACACTATTCCTTGTCGAACCATAAAATGGCATTTTTCCCAATTTAGAACAAGATTCACTTTTGCACATCTTGCGAGTACCATCTCTAGATTTGATAAACATCCCTCGAAACTTTGTCCGCATACAGAAAAATCGTCCATAAACACCTCTATGATGTCATCTATAAAATCTGCGAAGATTTCCATCATGCATCTCTGGAATGTTGCGGGAGCATTGCATAATCCAAACGGCATTCGTTGGTATGCAAAGGTTCCGTAAGGACATGTGAATGTAGTTTTTTCTTGGTCATCAGGGTGGATAGGAATTTGAAATAATCCCGAATAACCGTCTAGATAGCAGAAATAAGAATGTTTGGCCAGTCTCTCCAACATTTGGTCGATGAAAGGTAAAGGGAAATGATCATTTCGAGTGGCTTTGTTTAGTTTTCTGTAATCGATGCACATTCTACTTTCGGTCACAACTCTTTGTATTATCGATTCACCTTTCGAGTTATTTACCACTGTAACGCCTCCTTTCTTAGGTATGACATGCACTGGGCTAACCCATTGGCTGTCGGAGATCGGGTATATGATTCCTACATCTAGTAGATTTTTTACTTCGTCCTTAACTACAATGCTTAGGATCAGGTTGATTCTTCTTTGATGTTCTCTATAGGTCTTACAGTCTTCTTCTAGCATTATTCGATGCATACAGATAGAAGGACTTATTCCTTTAAGGTCAGTGATGCTATAGCCTAACGCAGTTGAGTATTTTCTCAGAACATCTAATAGTTTTTCGGTTTCTAACTGTCCTAAGTCGACATTAACTATCACTGGTCTTTTATGTTTCGTGTCTAGGAATTAGTATATGAGGTTTTTAGGTAATACTTGAAGTTCTAGAGTTGGGTTCTTTAGAAATGGCATGTGGTTAGGGGTGAGTGCTAAGCTTTTGCTTAGACTGTCATCTTTGTACGGTGCATGCCAATTGTCGTCTTCACGAATTTCTGGGATTTGGATTTTCATTATATCAGAATACGTGGTTTCTTCCTTCTCTAGTTCTCTTATGTATTCGTCAATGACGTCAACTAGATAACAGGTGTCGTCTATGGCTGGTGCTTGTAGGAACTTGGTGAGGATGAATTCGATTTTCTCTTCTCCTACTTCGAATGTTAGTCGACCTTTCTTCACGTTAATAATAGCTCTGGCTGTGGCTAAGAAGGGTCTTCCTAAGATGATCGGTGTGACTGAATCTTCCTTAATATCCATGATTATAAAATATGTTGGGATGTAGAATTGACCTATGCGCACTGGAACGTTCTCCAGTATGCCAACGGGATATTTGACAAATCGGCCAGCTAATTGAACAGACATTTTGGTTGGTCTTAATTCACCCATATTTAGCTTTTTGCATATAGATAGGGGCATAACACTGATGTTGGCTCCTAGTTCGTATAGAGCTTTGTCTATGACAAACTTTCCAATGACACAAGGTATGGAGAAACTACTTGGGTCTTTCAGCTTTGGAGGCGTGTTGTTTTGAATTATCGCGCTACACTCGGCAGTAAGTGTAACTGTTTCGTTATCCTCGATCTTTTTCTTGTTAGACAAGATTTCTTTGAGAAACTTAGCATATGAGGGCATCTGAGTGATTGCTTCAGTGAAAGGAATTGTGATGTTCAATTGCTTTAGAAGTTCAATGAATTTCTTAAACTTCCTTGTAGTTTTGGAGTTTATTAGTCTTTGAGGATAAGGGATTTGTGATTTATAGGGCGGTAGAGGCTCATAAGTTTTTTCTTTATCTACGGCCTCCTGGTCGTTATTTTCCTTCTCTTTGGGTTCAGACTCCTTTTCTGCCTGTTTAACAGGTTTTTGGTACATGGATGGGTTTTGGCTCCTAGGATCGATCGGTTCGTCCAGTTCTTTTCCGCTTCTTAATATGACTGCGTTTGCATGACCTTTCGGATTAGGTTCTAGTTGTCCAGGGAATGTGCCAGCGGGTGCAGTAGCAGGTGCTTGTTGTTGAGCCACTTGTGATATCTGTGTTTCAAGCATTTTGTTATGGGTGGCTAAAGCGTCTACTTTGTTGGCTAGTTGCTTAATCTGCTCACTAGTGTGTATTTTTGATTTAGGAATTCCTTGTTCGTCTGAACTTGAGTAGCTATGAATTTTTGCATCATCAATTCAAGATTGAACTTTCTAGGGGCATTAGGAGCAAGTACGGATGGTTTTTAATATCCTGGTGGGGCAGCAGGTGTTTGGTTAGGTGCATACAGTGCGTTATCGCTTTTGTAGGAAAAGTTCGAATGGTTTTTCCAGCCTAGGTTATAGGTGTTCACATAGGGATTTCTTTGAGCATAGTTCACTTGGTCTGTGGGGGTTCCTGTCAATAGTTGACATTCGGGTGCAGCGTGACCAATGATCCCACATAACTCACAGTTCAAAGTTACATCAGCTACGGTAGCTGGTGGTGTTAATGTTAGATTGTCGATCTTTTGCGTCAAGGCATCCACTTTAGCATGGACCTTCTGAAGACTACTGATCTCGTACATCCCACCTTTTGTTGCGGGTTTCTCTGTTGGAGTTCTCTCACCTCCCCATTGGCAATGGTTCTAAGACATGTTTTCAATTAGTTAATAGGCTTCGTCGTATGGCTTATCCATAAGTGCACCACCTGCGGCAACGTCTACCGTTAGTCTGGTATTGTATAGAAGCCCATTATAAAAAGTATGAATAGTCACCCAGTCTTCAAGACCGTGGTGTGGACATGCCCTCATCGTACCTTTGAATCTTTCTCATGCTTCGTAGAGAGATTCGGAATTTTTCTGTCGAAATCCGTTGATTTGAGCTCTTAGCATAACGGTTTTGCTTGGCGGAAAGTATCTTGCTAAGAAGACGTTCTTCAGCTGTTCCAATGTAGTAACAGAGTTGGATGGCAAGGATTGCAACCAAGCCCAAGCTTTATCTCTAAGAGAGAAAGGAAAAAGACGTAATCTTATTTCTCTAGAGTTACACCATTAGCCTTCACTCTGTCGGCGTACTGCACAAACTTCGTTAAGTGTTCATTCGGATCCTCCGTTACACTTCCCGAGAATTGATGTTGTCGTACGGCTGACAACAATGATGGTTTTAACTTGAAGTCATTTTGATTAATAGCAAGGGCAACAATGCTACTATGAGGCTCTAGTTGAGATGGGGTAGCGTAGTCCTTCAGAGGTCTGTTTTGAGGTCCTTCGGTGATCTTTGATTCTTCCACAGGTTCAGGAGTATGAGCGAGAAGATCAAGAATATTATGTCTTTGTTGATATTCGATTATGCGTCTTCTTAGATGTAAGAAGCGCTCTAGTTCGACAATTGGAGGTTGTAAGATGTCTCTTTGTGAGCGAGTACTTGTCATACAATCGACGAACAAGAAAAGGGAAATAAAATAGTTACCTTAGTCTATACTGTGTAATAGAAGACTACACTATTGACTAAACGGGTCCCCGACAATGGCGCCAAAAACTTGATCGCGACTTTCTAAGTCTAACGGAACTAACTACAAGTGCACAGTCTATCACGTAGTAGTAAAAATATCAATCCCACAGGGACTCGTAATCAACCTAATGCTATCGGGTGTTACTATGTTTAGATAAGGTGGAAAATGTTTTTTTTGGAAGTAAATGCAAAAGTAAAGGCTTGTAAAGAAAAATTATAAGTTTTTAAAACAAATATTAATGAAAGATATCGGTATGTAATGCTTCTAGTTTTTGAGGATTCGACAGGTCGCCGGTGCTTTTCAGTTTTTGCAAATGGTTTTCAGGAGAAAATATTCGTTCAAAGACCTTTTTCTCACGATGGTTGTTGACTCGGGTTATAATTCTAAGGCGGAATGTACGCTCTCGCAGTCTCATTCGGGGTTTAAATCACTTTTTGAAAACAAGTAGATTCTGATTTCTTTTAAAGCGCTTCCGCTGTGTTTAAAATAAATGCCTAGTTTTTACTATCCGGTCCAAACCCCACGCTTTCACGTGCCGGCTCGTACCTTAATAAATCTCCCACTCTCGTGGCAAAACCATTTAAATAATTTCTCACTCTCGTGACGAAGGTTTATTTAGAAAATTAGATTAAAAACTAAGGCCAGAAAATTGTTTGTGAAAAGGGTGATGGCACCGGATGTTATCGAATCCCGACCTACTAGTCTGATTATATACCGATAATGGCAATTTAGCTTGACATAGAATTTAATGCAGACGTAAATAAATAATAGCAGCAAAGTAACATAACATGCATTTTAACAGAAAATAATATAGTAATTCTATAAATAAAAACCTGCAAATTGTACTAATCTTGAATCCTTGAGTAGTCCTCCACAATGTCGGCAGGATTCTACTTTGGTAAGAAATAAAGGTACAAAATGCTTTGAAATAAAGGTACAAAATGCTTTGAAATAAAGGAAAGAAAAAAGAACAGCGGAAAGGAAATAATGCGGGAATGTAAAAATCAGCTTCAGTAGAATTTTCGGTAGCACTTCGTTACCTCCAATCCAGCTCCCCTCTTTGGTCCAACTCCTCTCTTTTTATAGCTGAGGCTTCATGAGAAAATGTCGGGAGAAAAGCAGTTGAGGGAAAAAAATCTCAGGTAGTAGTTCCTGCATTTTCTCTGCTGCGAGGGCACGTTCAGTTTTTGCATGTTATTCTGTTATTTGATGCATGACGACCGTGATGAAGTTGTGACGAGCGTGATAGAGTCCCTGACATACAATGTCCCTTTGGCGTAAGCTAAACAAACTTAAATCATATATATAAAGAATGTTACGAAAAGTTTAATAAAAAAATTATTTAGAGCATCAACCATCACACATAGTAAATTACGAAAAGTTGTCTGGTACATTTTTGTACTATCTAGTATTGCTCTTTCTAAGATTTATTATTTTGAAAATCAAACACATCAACATTCAAGAACTATTTTTTACATAAAGAAACATCAACAAACATACTAACATAACCATTACATTTTTATTAACATTTGACCTATAAGAAGACAAAGGAACAACCTAAGGAGACCACTTGCTTCTTTTGTAAAAAGGCTAGACACGTGAAGAAAGAGTGTTCCAATTATGCCGCATGGCGTGAAAAGAAAGGGTTGCCCGTGGATCCCTCCGTCAAGTGATGCTGAAAGATTCATCTATGTGGGCGATGGCAATAAAGTTGCAGTAGATGCTATATAGACTTTTAGATTATTATTAAAGACTGGTTTTCATTTGGATTTGATTGAGATTTTTGTTGCACCATCTATTAGACGAAATTTAATTTCTATTTCTATTTTGGACAAATCAGGTTATACTTGTTCATTTGAAAATAATGAATCTAGCATATCATATGATTCAAATGTTGTTGATTACGGTCCTTTGAATGATAATATTTATAAGCTTGATATTGAATGTCCTTATAACAAAATAATGCAAATAGAGTCGTACGGTACAAAACAAAAATTAAATGAGAATTCCGCCACTTTATGGCATAAGCGATTAGGACATATATCTAAACAAAAAATTCAGAGGCTTATGTCTGACGGTATTTTTAGATCCCTTGATTTGTCATACTTTCAAGTATGCATTTAGTGTATCAAGGGTAAGCAGACAAACAAGATGAATTTCCATTCTGAAAGAGCTAAGGATGTCTTAGAAATAATTCATACAGATATATGTGGTTCTTTCCCTACAGGTTCTTGGAATGGACAACGGTATTTTATTACATTCATAGATGATTACTCGAGGTATGATTACCTGTATTTGATTCATGAGAAATCATAATCTTTGGATGTGTTCAAGACATTCAAAGTCGAAGTCGAACTTCAACTTGGAAAGAAAATAAAAGTTGTCAAGTTCGACCATGGTGGTGAATACTATGGTAGGTATGATGGATCAGGGTAACAACGTCCAGAGCCCTTTGCGCTTTTCCTCGATGAGTGTGAAGTTGTTCCACAATACAAAATTCCAGGAAAACCTAGCATGAATGGAGTTGCAGAAAGACGGAACTGAACTCTTAAGGACATGGTAAGAAGTATGATTAGTCATTCTTCTCTTCCAGAGTTATTTTGGGGAGAGGCATTAAAGACCGTAGCTTATATACTTAATAGAGTACCTAGTAAAGTAGTAGCTAAGACCCCTTATGAGCTTTGGAATGGGAAAAACCCAACATTAGACACCTACACATTTGGGGATGTCCAGCTGAAGCGAGGCCTTATAAGCCTCGTGAAGGTAAGTTGGATGCAAATACAGTTAGCTATTATTTTATTAGGTACGTTGAACGCTCTTATAGGTACAAGTTTTACAATCTTATCAACAGAAAAAATTTTGAAACGGGAAATGGAAGATTCCTTGAGGATGTAGAGTTTGGAGGGGAAGGAAGCATAAGGAGTGTTGTCTTTGATGAAGAAACTGTTTCTCACAATGATCAAATCTTTGTACCTATCTTTGTTCTATAAACAGATCCTGGAATAAACAATGATGTTATTCCTAACATCCCTCAAGAACAAGACAATATTGAGTTTCTTCCTCAAGCACCACCTATAGGTCAAATTCAACAATCTTAAGATCCATCATTAAGAAGATCCACTAGAGAGAGGAAGAGTGCAACCAGAAATCTTCGTGTCATGAGACCCAAAGTCTATGGTTTACAAAATCAAGAAATCCATCTATGGCCTTAAATAGGCTTCCCATCAATGGTATTACAAATTTCATCAAGTAATATCCACATTTAGTTTTGAGGCTAATCCAGTTGATAATTGTGTATACCAAAAGTCCAGTGGGAGTAAATTCGTTTTCTTGGTACTATATGTAGATGATATCCTTTTGGCAAGAAATAATATAGGCTTATTACACGAAACCAAGAGATTTCTCAAAAATAAGTTTGAGATGAAAGATCCAGGGGACACTTCCTTTGTCTTAAGAATTCAAATGCTTAGAGTCTGTTCTCGAGGTATTTTAGGATTGTCACAAAGGGGCTATGTTGATACAATTCTAGATAGATTCTCTATAAAAGATAGTAAACCAGGAGACACACCCTTTGCTAAAGGAGATAAGTTTTGTCTCAAATAGTGCCTCACTATGGATCTTAAAAAGCAAGAGATGCATAAGGTTCCATATGCTTCAGTAGTGGGAAGTCTTATGTATGCTCAAGTTTGCACCCGTCCCAACTTAGCATTCATTGTAGAAGTTCTTGGAAGGTATCTAAGAAACCCTGGTATGCAACACTAGATAGTAGTAAAGTGTGTAACACACTACCTGAAGAGAATAAGAGACTTCGTGCTCACTTATCATAAGTCAGATAACTTGGAGACCATTCGGTATTCTGACTCAGATTTTGTTGGATGCCTGGATAGAAGACGTTCCACACTGGTTACATCTTTATCTTGGCTGGAGGAGCCATCTCCTGGAAGTCTTCCAAACAGATTTTAGTGGCTCCTTTCACCATGGCAGCAGAGTTTGTGGCTTGCTTTGAGGCATCAAATCATGCAATTTGGCTGCAGAACTTTGTCACAAGCCTACACATCATTGAAAGGCCATTGAAGATTTATTGTGACAATAGTGCAACTGTGCTCTACTCCAACAACAATATGAGTTCTACAAAATCAAAATTTTATTGATATCAAGTATCTTGTTGTGATAGAAAGAGTTTAGGAGAAACAAATTTTGATAGAACATATAGAGACAAACTTAATGTTAGATGATCCACTAACCAAAGGTTTAACACCTAAGGCTTTTCATGGGCATGTTGCTCATATGGGTCTTGGTTTTAAGATTACCTTAGATTAATGGGAGTTTTTTCCCTTAATTTTCTATGTTCTATGTTTTGTTTTTATTTTGGTACAAACTTTATGTTATGTTTAATTTTTTGCATAAATAAAACTTATGAGGTATTATTGTTATAACAATATCAATTTTTTTTGTTACGTGCAAATATTATAACTTTGAATTGCACCTAAGGAAATTTAGTTTGATCTCACTAAAGATTCCAGTAGGACCAATTGGAAATATGCATGATTTAGATATCACATTGCATGAAATTTCCATGCCACTCATCAATATCGATCTATGTCATCAAGTATGTTGATGCGGTGGTCGTCGGGTTCTGTCACGTTATACATTAGTGACGACAGCCACGGTGATCCCATTATTTATGTGTGAGGTGGACCAGATTGTAAAGTTGAAATCTAAAGATAAATAGCATTCGGATGTGCGCATAAAGAATTATGATATAATTATTAAGATATATTGGCCAAGTGGGAGATTGTTGGAATATTTTAATAATTTTGTAATATATTAATATCCCCATAACTATGTGGCTAAATATATTTATTTAATTATTTAGCTATTTTATCAAATAAAGTGCCTTAGATAATTATGTGATCAAATAATGTTAAAAGGCTATTTAGATTTTATTTTGAAATTATTTAATTAATTAAATAATTAAATAATTTGGTATAGACTCAAATATGAGTGGATGTCAGAATGACCCATTTGGGAATAATGGAAACCCTAATTGGCCATCACACTATATATAGGCTATGGTCCCCAATATTCCGTACAAAAAGCAAATTATCTCTTCTCCCCAAATGAAGAGACTTTGAGGCATGAGGAGTATCGGTTGAGGAAGAACCACAAAAGCCATCAACTTCTGGGTTTAGGGTTACTGTCAAAAGGGATTTTTTTTCTCAATGGATCCAGTTATTCCTAAAATCAATTTCTCAATCCTATGATTTTATATATGTTTGTATGACTATGTCTGATTCCGCATAAAGTTTATGTCATAGTATGTTGAGCATATATATTGAATTGATTTAATTTTAACAGTGGTATCAAAGCCTTTGGTTCGAGTGAAGGACCTGCTCACTTGTACCGAAAGTATTCCCCATGGGTGGTGGTTAGAAGGTGTCCCATTGAAGAGTGTAAACGGTGATACAAGGGTGGTGAGAAAGAAACACACAACAGAAAGTGTCGTTGCACAGTTGAAACTTCCTCTTAAGGGGGAGCATTGTGGAAGCATTATGGATATACCCACACTTAAGAGGGAGTGTTAAGTATAGCAAGTGTGAGTAGTATGGATAATAGTCCCACATTAGATAGGAATATGGTGACTTAGTGGCGGAGCCAGAAAGTTTTTGAAGCCTGGGCAAAAATTTAAAGACAATAAATTCATATTGTATATATAAATAGTTATTAATCAAAATAAAAGATTTTTAATTTAATTGATTTCGGAAGAATTTTAAAACTAACATAGTCATATCCAATTTGAGGCTGATACTAACATGGAATATCATTTCATGTGATTCATAATAATTCTTGAAATTAGCAAGATACTAACATGGAATATCATTTCATGTGATTCATAATAATTCTTGAAATTAGCAACAAGTTAACAACATAATTTTATTTACTAACTACTGTAACTACAAACTAAATTTAAAATACAAATTCCTAGTTAACATCAATTGAACCATATAATTTAGAGTGAACATAAATTGAAGAATTGGACCTAATATATTTTTTATATTATTTGAGGATAAAATTTATTCTTTTCTTCTTCTTTTTTACAACACTATACATGTTTTTTTTATAATTTTAGTAGCTGCTACTTTTATGTTAAATTTTATTTTTTCAAGTATTTATTTTTTGTTTTTGGTTAATTTGGTCATAAATAGCAACTTTATTTTAATTTTGCACTTTTTGTGATGTAGTTGAATTCAAACATTATCATATAAAAATATTAATATAATGTATGCTTAATTGCATAAAAAAGGAAAAATAATATGTTTTATTTGTGAAAAATATTTAAATTACGGCCGTTAAAACTGCCATTATCAACGACAAAAAACCTCCTTTTTATTTAATATATATTATGACATGAGAAATTTTATTCAAAAGTACTATTTTTCTGCATTTTCGTTAATTGTGGCGGTTTTAACCGCCACAACAGCACTTATTAACCGCCACAATTTTCATATTCTTTTATAAAAGAAAGCAAAATTTTGGGGCCGAGCCCGGGCACATGCCCAGCCTGGCCGGGCCTTAAAACCGCCCATGTGGTGACTTGAGCATTTATAAGTGGGAGAATCCACACACCTATCACCTTAAGATTTTGGGTGAGTATGTGGTGTGTCTCTCACAAAGTTGTTGCTCTAGTAAAGAAAAGTCCCACAATGTTCAATGCTCCCTAGTTGAAAATATCCCCTAACATGTGAAAACTTCTGACACAAGTTTCATCATTATAAATGATATTACACTAAAACCAATATCAAATTGATTCAATTATTCACATGAGACCTTAAGGGACTTATATACAAGTAATTGTATAAAGTGAAATACTCTAAAATAAAAAACTAACTCTCCAAGAGTTTAAAATGAAACTAATTAATTCTAAGTCTAAATTATAGTTTGACACCCCCTTAAATTAATGTGGATGCAATCCAGTCTCAGTTTAGACACAAGAGGATAAAAGGTAAAAGATGCAGAGCTTTTGTAAAAATATTAACAACATGGTTGATACAGTTAATTGGATGCAGATGGATGACTTTACTCAACTTTATCATGAACCAGATGAAAATTAATCTCTATATTCTTAGCTTGTTTATAGAATACTGGATCAGTGGCTATATGTATACCTTTTTAGTTGTCATTATTGATGGAGAGAAGATAAAAATGTGGAATGTCGAAATATTTTAGGATATATAAGAGCTATTGAGATTTGCTTTAGGTGTTGGCTAAGGCTCAACTCTTAGCCTCTGATAATGAAGGTACAAAGGTAGAAGTAAAAACAAGTTGTGGATATTCATTTTTGTTGCCATGAGCCCTTCTTAAAATCTGTGAAATATGTGACGATGAGAATGGAGTTAGCTTTAAAATATAAGCCATTTGTCAGAGAGTGCTTTAAACATGTGAGGACAATCCTAAAAGCTGCTTGGAAGTGTGTACTGGTTAGTTTATATGGGAATTGAATATACAAAATGTCTTTGATAAATACGAACAATAAATAAAACATAAGAAATATTCACACCTATATAACCAGTAAGTTGCCACGCCTCAAAAACATTTGCCTCTCCTAAGGCAGTATATAATATGGTAAAAACATCACACCTTGTGCGAATTCAAGATGCTCAAGATCATAAAAACAAAGAGATTTATCTAGTACTAATGTATACATGATATTTATTTGCTAAGATAATACAGCCTACAAGATCGAACATGTATACCCTAGCGGCTGCCTTATACATAAAGTGTACCACTAATGTGTGATATGTCTCTTGTTAGCCTCAAACTCTTCTACGATCATCCTCGATGTAACCTTAGGGTATATCTCGTCCATAATACATGCAAGCTCTTGGTTAATGACAGGAGCGATTAAGAAGTTACCCGCAATAGGGAAATGGAAGAGTTTGGAGATATCATCCATGGTGATCTGCTCAAGAACCAAAAATGAGTTGAGAAGTAGTGGTGACAGTGAATCAAAACTTTAGATGTGATGAAGTGGGGTATCTACAATGTTCGTATTTCAACGCTCAAGTTAGTATGTGAGGAAGAAGAGTAAAGTTAAATTTGATTTGAGACTTGTTACCTTAATTTGCCGTTTCTCTCTATATAGAGAAGGGAATAACAAAATCGCTATTTGTAAGGAGTGAATTACAGTGATTTTTTGAATGCACTTGCAATTGAGATCCTTCGTAACCATCAAGATGACAATTCATAAACTAAAAGGTCCCATAAAGAGCGTGGTTCCTTCCCGGTGGTCGGCAGGGTTCGATATTACTGACCTAGAACACATGGTAATCGTCATCTCACCATATGGAAGATGAAATGAGGGTGTCTCATGTAACACCCCAAATTTAATTGGAATATTTTAATTAATTAATTTAATTGAAAATATTCGTATTTTGGTGGTTTTCAGTGGTTTTGTGGATTATTGGGAATTATTCATTTTTGGATTATTTATTTAATTAATAGTATACAATATGGAAATATTAGTATTATTATTAGTTAAAATAAATATAAGTAAAATAAGGGTAATTTGGGCATTAAGAGGAGTTAGTAAGGGTGTTATGGGAAAAGCCCAATTGTGTGGCCCAAGACTAGGTTTGACAAAAAGGAATTCTGAAGGAAATTAGGATTCATTTTGTTAACCGTGAAAAGTATTGAGGCCAGAGCTCTGAGGAGAAGATTGGAGGCAGAAGCTTCGAGAGATTCCCTGAAAGATTGAGAAGGCTTTGATTGACAACTAAGGTATGGGGAGTATAGTCTTTCATAATTTTCCATGTGTGACTTTCAGTGTATTTAAGGTTGATTTAAGGGTTTAAGAGTTTTGAGGCGAATAATGAGAAAAAGGGATTTTTGGCCTTCGTGGCCTAAAATCAATTATTGAGAATTTTGACTGTAGGGATTTATTTGGAAAAAAGGGAAACTAGGCCTTCCTAGCCAAAAACTATGATTTGACTCTAACCATGTAGAGAAATTTGATAGTGAGAACCCTGATGGTTGTGGTGTAGTGGTAAGTATTCCTGACTGTTAGAGTATAGATATGAGAAATAGTGATCTTTGGCCTTCATGGCCTAAACCTATTAGTGTGAATCTAACCTGGAATCTGTTGGAGAAAAGGGAAAGGTAGGCCTTCGTGGCCAAAACCTTGAATTTTTATATGTCTAACCCTGAAGGGATAGGAATATTTGATAGTGAGTAACTCTGATGCCTTAGGGTGTAATTGAAGGAAAAATTGTGATTTAGGGCGTGAATATTTACGGGATTGGCCTAGTAAACCGTAGGTTTTGTGCCTTTATCGCCGTAAGACCTTAGGGTGATTTAGAGATGTTTTGGGGGCATTGGAGAAGTGAATCGTGTGGACTTTTGGGTTGATTTAGGTTCTGGAGCGTAACAGCGTTTTGTTGTCCGTCACGACTGTTCATGTTTTCGGTCGAAATCATTTTGGACGTAACTTTTGATCCGTAAGTCTGTTTAGGCCCCCGTTCAAAGCGTTGGAAAGCTAATGAGCAGGGCTATAACATAGTATAGATAAGGGAATTGGTTTCCCAATATTTTTATATCTAATTATGTTGATAAGTCAATTGTGTATATGTTCTATTAATGAATCATGTTCTAGTTCAGTGATGTCTTGATGTTTTGATGCTGCAATTTTCCTGATGAATTACCATGCGGGTAACTGTGATAATATGTGATAATATTGGGTAAGATTGTGAAGTTTATATGATTAATAGGCGATAGTATGAGAGTTACCGCGAGTATAATTATGAATTGATATGTGATAATATGTGATAATATGTGATAATATGATGAATTAATATGAGTATGACTGTGAGCGTTATGTGATTTGTATATGATTATATGATGATTTTTTTATGATGTATGATGATGATTATTATGATTATATGTTGACATGATGTATGATGATTATTATTATTATGATGAACTATGATGACATGACGTATGATAATGATTATGATGATGAGCTATGACGTTTAATGATGATGAATATGATGAATGATGATGCACCTATGATGTTGTTATGAGGACGATTTGTGATGTGTGCATCATTCATTCATGTGCATCTGGACTTCGGTTCAGGACCTTGATAACTTTTGCTTCAATCCCATTGTGTGGATGTGAAGTGTTTTGATGTCCTCCGATTCTCAAGTAGAATCGATCCTATTGATGGGGATCTATGGAGGGTTGATGGTCCAGTGTCCATCATGCTATGATGATTGGTACCACATGCATTAAGTCTTATTGCATTTGCATTTATGGGTCCTTTTGTATGAATTATGACGTTGTGGCCTTTGAGGCATATTGAAGGATATGAATGTGTTGAATATGATTATGATGCCATTTATATGTTGATTTTTATACATTGATTATTATGGATTGTTTTACTCACCCTGCCTGTTTGAATGTTACCTCCACGTGGGTAACGTGCAAATGATTAGATTTTTCCGTGGACGGCGTTGAAGATTTTTTGAAGTCTGTGAGTTGTTAGCCTTTTGGTTAACTTAGAGGGTCTTGCTCTAATATGTAACATCGGGTTGGATTATTTTGAGTTAAACTATACACTATTGAGTTATTTTTCTTATCTTCCCGTATGAGGAAAACCTTGATTTATACCTTTTGAGTTCCGCTGCTTTGTGCAATTTGATGTATTTTGAGAAAACCCATTGTACACGGAGCATTGACTTATTTTAAGCTATTGAGAAATGTGCACCATTTGAGGTGATTTTTATTGAGTTAAATAATTTACTCTGATATCTGTGTTATTTTGCCTTAATAATTGTGGGGTAAAAAGGGGTGTTACATTAGTGGTATCAGAGCAGGTCGGTCCGTCCGACCAAGTTGTCTAATCTTAATTGTCCCCTGGTATGCAACGTGTGCGTAAAAACACTGTTAGTACACGTTTATTTTCTAACCTTTGTCTACAGAAGTGGGAATAAATCAAGTGGGGGAGAATCTTGTGCTTCTCCAGGATGTTGCAAGTGTGGAGTGGTGGCTCAGTGTGTCGATGAACGCTCTTATAGTTTAGTAAAGATGGTTTATACCCCATCATGATTTTTAGCTGTCTATTGACAACTCGAGGGACTGATCACCCTTAATCTCTAGTTGATGGTGGACGGAGTCATGTTGGATGGGATAGACGTGTCTTGCAAGCTTAGATGGCGTGAGCAGTGAATTGCTTTGAGTTAAGCTAAATGCTTACATATTGTTTTGATAAGTCGGTGCAAGATGGTGCTGACATGTTTATTTTGATGGAAACTTTGAGTGTTAATGAAAGTGGGGAAGTTGGTGGTTTGCCAATTAATTGTTATTGACCGGAGGTTTTTCCTAATGAGATAAGTGATTTACCGCCGAAACGTGAAGTGGAGTTGCGATCGACTTAGTTCCTAGAACTAGTCTGATATTGATGGATCCATATCGTATGCATGCATTGGGATTGAAAAAGTTGAAGCGGCAACTTGAAGATTTGCTTGAGAAGGTTTTGTGAGGCTTTGGGTGGATTATAGATAAGTGAGTAAGGTGACTATCGAGAATAAGTGTTCACTTCCAAGGATTGATGATTTGATGGATCAGTTGGTTGTTGCAAGTGTGTTCAGTAAGATAGATTTGAGAACTAGGTATCATCAAATTCGTGTAAAGGCTGAAGATATTCAGGAGACTGCTTTTAAAACAAGGTATGAACATCATGAGTATTTCGTGATGCCATTTGGTGTGACTAATGCACCCTGTGGGTTTGTAGAGTATGAACAGGATTTTCCATACTTATTTGGGCAAGTTTGTGGTTGATATGACGAAGGTTGGAGCTGTATAGCAATGGGAAGCTCCAAAAACCTGTATTTGAGATTAGAAGTTTTCTTGGGTTGGCAGATTGTTATTGGAATTCATTGAAGGATTTTTCCAAGTTATCTTTGTCATTGGCTCAGTGGACTAGGAAGGTTCAAGCTTTTGTTTTGGGATGCAAAATATGAAGAAAAGTTGCAAGAGCTTTTGAGAAGACTGACAACAGCTCAGGTTTGATTTTGCCGAATTCGACAGAACCATTATGGTACATTGTGATGCTTTGTTGATGGGATTGGAAGATGTGTTAATGCAACATCAGCAAGTTTAGCTTATGCTTTAAAGTAACTTAAAGGGAATAAGAGGAATTAGCTGATGCATGATTTAGAGTTGGTTGTTATTGTGGGTGTGTCGAAGCTTTGGAAGCTTTGTTTATTTGGTTCGAGAATAGAGATGTGTAGTAATCGTAAGAGTTCGAAGTACTTCTTTGATCAGAATGAGTTGACTGTGAGGAAGAAGAGATGATTGGGACTTCTGAAGGATGATGGTTTTGTGTTGAATTACCATTCGTGTAAAACAGACATGGTAGCTGATGCATTGACTTGGAAGTCTTGCATATACCGATGACAATGGTAAAATAGTTAGAACTGATTAAGCAATTTCGTGATATGAGCTTGGTTTGTGAAGAGACTTCTTATGGAGTTAAACTTAGTATGTTGGACCTTACTAGTGGTATTCTTGATGAGATTCGATGAGGTCAAAAATCTAATTTGGGTTGGTAGATCGGTTGAATTTGATGAATCAAAGTCGAAGGACTGATTTTCGAATTAATGGAAATGGTATCATGAGAAATCGTGATAGAGTTTGTGTTCCATATATTGTTGAGTTGAAGAAGAGTATTCTTGAGGAAGGACATTTATGTGGATTGAGTATCCATCCCGGTGCTATGAAGAGGTACCCAGATTTTGAGGAAATTGTTTTGGTGGCCAGGGATATGATTCAATTTGGGTGATTTTGGATAGATTGACTAGATCAACTCATTTTATACCAATGAGGATTAATCATTCTATGTTGAAGCTAGCTGAGATGTATATTGAGGAAGTTGTGAATTTGTATGAGATATCATCGAATATTATGTCAGATGGAAATCTGAGATTTACATCGAGATTTTGGGAGAGTTTGCAGATGCTTTGGGTACCATGTTAAAGTTGAACTCTGCCTATCATTCGCAGACAGATGGAAAGACAGAGAGAACTATCCAGTCTTTAGAGAATTTGTTGAGAGCTTGTGTGTTGGATCAAGGTGGATCGGGGGATAGTTATTTGTCGTTGGTTGAGTTTACCTATGATAACAGTTACCATTCTAGTATCAGAATGGCACCGTATGAGGCTTTGTATGGTAGGAGGTGTAGGACTCCTTTGTGTTGGTATGAGTCAGGAGAGAGTGTTGTGCTCGGACCTAAGATTGTGTAAGAGATGACTGAGAAGATCAAGAGGATCCAAGAAAAGATGGATGTTTCACAGGGTCGTCAGAAGAGTTACCATGATAAGAGGAGGAAAGCACTTGAATTTCAAGGGGGAGATTGTGTGTTTTGAGAGTTACGCCGGTAACTGGTGTTAGTCGAGCTTTGAAGTCTCGGAAGCTCACACCGTGTTTTGTTGGTCTGTATCAGAGTGGCACAACGGAAGCGTGAGAGAAGTAGCATGTTATACTGTCCTACCGCTGTCGCTTATGAATTTGCATGATGTGTTTCATGTGTCTCCGTTGAGGAAGTACATTCCAAATCCGTCGCATGTGATTCAGATGGATGATGTACAAGTGAGAGATGACTTGACTGTTGAGGCATTGCTAGTTCGGATTGATGAACGAGAAGCAACTTCGAGATAAAGAGATTTCCTTGGTAAAGGTAGTTTTGGGAGGACCAGCTGGAGAAAGTTGGACTTGGTGTCGCTACCACGAAAATAAGGTGCCATCAAAATAGAAGAGTCGCCACCTTTCGTTATTTATCCCTCAGAATGGGAAAGGAAACGATCGGAAAAACCTGACGAAAAGGTATAAGACAAGGTCATCGCAACCATTGTCTGGGTTCGGGAGTCGGTTACGCAAGGGGAAGGTATTAGCACCCCTCACGTCCATCGTACTCGATGGGATCCACGCTTGTTGTGCTTATCTAACGGGTTTGTTTACTATCTACCTATCAAGGCCGGTCTGAAAAGAAAAGAAAATGACTCGGCAAAGCGTCGCACTTTGTGCCTACGTATTCTCATCAGAGAATGAGAAATCAGAGTCAACGTAGTTCGGCTAACTACGGGTTACGGGGAAGGTGGCTCGCCAATACGTCAGTATTGTGCCTACGTACTCTCAACAGGTATGAGACATCAGAGCTTACGTAGTTTGGGATAATACGGATTACGGGGGTTCAGATTCATCTGTTTTATCGAGTAGGGTTAACAAACAGTTCCAGCAGTTGGATGTACGCGGCTCGACCCTTGGAGACTTAGGCGTTACCATTTGCGGTAGAACTGGGATTTAACGACACTCCTTTCTTAAGAAAAGCTTCCTTTGAATTATGGGCCCACGGGGCAAAAAGGTTTGAAGTTTGTTTTCTGTCTTTTACGGAAGAACTGTTTTTTAGTTGTCTGTAGTTTGTACAGCATTGGAGACTATGACCTGGAAACGAATGTGTCGCATATCGTCCAAAGGACATATACTAAACATTCTAGACGATTGAGAGGAGGCCGCTCAATTATCATTACCCAAGTAGCTTAAGGCTCGTAACGCGCTTATACTAACTTGCCTTTATTATGTTTTTTACTGTTGTTTGAGATGGGAAGAGAGAACAGGCTCAACTAAGGGGAGACTATCAAGTCCTAATGTTGTCATGCCAAGGATTCATCCTATGGTTGAAGTTTGAAACAGGGATCTCCTAGAAGTTATCATGCATAGGTTTCAACCTAAAGTTCTAATCATCACTTCCTTATCAAAGGAAGTGAGATTCCTAGGGGATCATGTCAATGATAAACAGAAACAGATAAAGCATCAGCTTAAACAGTAAACAGTAAACGACTGTAAAATGCATGCAATGCAAGTGAGGGAGGAAATGTGTGTGGGGCATCGGCCTCCACAAGCTCATCTCAACCTCAAGCCAGATATGAATAACTGCAATCATAAAGAAAAAACAAAATGCCATCAAGCAAATCACAAACCACATGGGCAAGGGAGCAGGGCTCTACCGAATACCCGCAAGCAAAGCTATACAGTAACAATACAAGCAGAGGGAGAAACTCAACCTCTAGTGCAATCATGCTCCTATCTTAACACAATCTAAACATGAACTTATTCTAATTCATCAAGCAAATCACACAAGTCACATCAATACAGTTGCACAGAAAGCAAACAGACAGGAAAGAAAGCAGATCAACAGCTTCCACAGCTTCACAGCAAAGCAATCCTCTGACAGCAACTCAGTCCTCAGTCTGTAAATGTTCTTCAAGGCTCTCATCTTCAATAGCAAGTATCAACTTGCTTCTTATAGCTTTCAATGCATCAAACACAAGTATCAACTTATTCTCCAACTTTCAAACTTCAGCTCTCTCTTCAATCTCAATTTGATCTTCTTCACAAGTGTCAACTTGTTCTTCTTGATCTTCAAGCTTCAGCTCCAAGGGCAGTCTTCAAACAAAGGGGAAATGCAACCTCTAGCATCTTCAATCTTCTAGCAAGGAACTCCATCCTCTAGCAAGGGAGAAAGTTTCATCTAACAAGAGCAAGGTGGGGATAGGGAGAAGCAAAGTGAAGACCAAAGGTCACCTCTAAGCACTCCACCATCAAGGAAAGGAACCCTCAAAGGTTCTACCAATTTGTGAGGAGCCACACACCTTGCCAAAGGAGGGATGAGGCCTTCACAATGGGATCTTACATCATAGGGAGGAATGGAAGTGATCAACACCTTCCATGTTTCATGAAGGAAGAAAATCTATTCTAAGAGATCTCCCTAAAACCCTAATCCTTAACCCTAAAAAAAACTACACCAAAGGGAGAGAAATATTAAAGTCCAAGCTCCACCATGCATTCCACAGCAGCCCACACAAGTCTTCATCATCATCCAAGAGCAAGAGAAGCAACACCCTAGTCTAGGGGAACTAAAGAAATCATTCTAGTTGAACTAGTAAGTTAGGATCACCTAAAACCTAGTGCTAAAGTTAATTCCAACTAAAATACTAAAACCAATTATAAAATCCTACAAAAATCACTATGGGAACCTATGTCAATCATGACTCTACCATGTTAATTCCAGAGATCAAATCTTCAAATAAGACCTAGAAATAAATTCTACACTACAAGGTACTAAACCTAAACCCTAAAAAGAAGCACCTAAAGTTTCAATCTAAACACCACACATAACTTCATCACAAAAATGTGAGGAAAATACTATTGGAGAATACATGTCTAAGATAATCACACACAAAAAATCAAGCCAAAAATCATCACCAAGTGCTCACACTAAAATCATCAAACAGAGGTATCAACCATGGCAATTATATTATCAAATAAAATGTAAAAAAATGCACAAAAATTGAAAATGCATGATTTTCCTAATATTTTTATTCAATAAAATTCTAGATTCAATCATGAATCAGGGAAAAAACTTGGAATTAATTGACCTGTTTTCCTATTTTTTATGGATTAAAATCAAACTAACATAAAATGCACAAATTAAAAGAAAAACAAAAGAATTAATCAAAGTGGCGTGCCAAATAGCAAATGCAATCAGTTCAATATGTGGAGTGGGCCAGATGGGGGGTGTGGATATCAATCCAGTCATTAGGCCCAGGAGCTTCAGTTAAGTGAAATGGTGCGTATTGATGAAGGAGTCTAAGACTGACTTTCAAACTCAATCGTGGCCATTCATTCCATGGACTTGGTCAAGCTTCAGTAATGATCCAACGCTCACAGCTCATCTTCTTCATTCAAATGTTCAGGTGGGGGGAAATTACAGACGGTGGCCTGAACAGTGGCGCCACCGTCTTCTCCGGTGAGGTCAAACACACAGTTCATCAAAAATTACAAAATGATACATCATTTGGTCTAGTTTTTCATGCTGATCATGAATCCAGCCTTAGAATCATCTAAATCTCCATGGATTTTCAAACCCGATAGCCATTCCAAAACTTGTCAAAATCTTGAATCTCCTCAGAACTTCAATTAAATGCACAAAAATGATCCTTATCTCATGGTGATCAATTTCCCCTATCTAATCTTGATTATCAATCCAAGAATTGCAAGAATTCAGCTTCAACAGAAAATGATCCACATCCTAACTTGTCTCTAATTCCCAAATTAATCATCTCAAATCCATCTATACATCATCAGGATCCTAACCACCTATAGATTTCTATCTATCTCCTCCTAGATTATGCACAAAAACGAAATGTACCAACCTGTGTTCAGAGGTGTAACAGAAGGGGTTCTTGATCACTTCAGCCTCCAAGATGATGCAGATACACTCCAAAACTCCTTCCAAAGCTAATGCAATCTTCAATTTCTCTTGAATTGGCCTTGAACTCAGAACTCGATTTCAACTTGCACCTTTGAAATTTCAACTTCACTCTCTGCTTCAGGCTTCAATCTCTTCCAAAAAAAATGGCTGAACACACTCAACCACTTATATAGAACTCATTAGAATCAACTAGAACTCTCTCAAAGCATCAGAATGAGATTTTCAATTTTCAAATTCTCTCCAAAATCTCACTTACACCAGTCACGATTTCCACTCTATTTTGGCCTTAGCAAGCTTGCATTCAACTTCTCATGAGATTTTGAACATGAATGGTGATGTTTCCCTCCTTGTTTTCATCCAATGGCTTGTGTATGGTATGTTGCTTCATCATGAAGAAACAAATAAAAAGGGCATGATATGGGACTCAAACCAAAATTCTAACATTGCCAAAGTTTCTAAAATGCTTTTTCCATTCAAAAAATGATATTACTTTGCTTCATTTGCACACAAAATGATTTATTTGAATTTTTGGTCATTTAATCCATTTTAATCCTTCCTTTTTCACCACTTCTTGAACCAAGTCTCTCCTTGAGCCATTTCAATGTCTCCTTGATACATGGTCAAGGTTAAAACCCCATTTTGAGAAACTTTCAAGTTGAACAAAATTTGATTTGAGGTGTCTAAGTTGGTGAAAATGACCTATAACCAAAAATGACCTATAATCATAACTTACCAAAATACCCTTGAGTTGTCAAAGCCATAACTTGAGTTCTACAAATCCTATCAAGAACTTCTAGTACTCTCTAGAAATCTAAGATAATAAGGAACAACATTCAAGTTGACCAAAAGTTCTTAGGAATCATCCTTCTTGGGCAAATGTTCCATGCAAGTTGGGTAACTTTCAAGCTCCAAATTCACATACCTCAGATGACTTGTAACTTGTCTGGCTCATAACTTGAGTTCTATAAACCCTATCAAGGACTTCTAGTACTAAAATTAAAGCTAAGCTCATGCTCTACAACAATCATGTTGGGGTCAAGATGAGATGACAATCATATCTTGAGTTAAATTTCCTTGAAGATAGGGGTCAAACTAGGGGATTTTACACTGTCAAGTCTTAGAAACCCTAGCTTGAAACTTCTCAAACTCTTCAATAATGATGAGTTAACCTTAAAATCAATCTTAGAACATCTAAATGTATCAATACATGATCACATGGCTCTTGAATTAGGTCTCAACCTTCTTCAAATTATCAGTTGACTTAGGGTTGACCCAGTTAAACCCTAGCTGCACCACTCATGGCTGAGGCTTCTTAATCTTGCCAAATAACCTGTCCAAGCTTCAAAATGAACTTCAACATTTCTCATGAGCTCTCTCAAGACCTCAAGTCCACCTTCATGGCTTCAGAATCATCTGATGGCATTCCACAACTCTCAAGTTAGGAGACACACACTCTTGGTTTCAACCACTCTCTCTGAGGCTCTTTTAACTTCTCTGACAAGAATATCAATCCTTGAACACTTGAATAACCTTCTTAGCTAGCCTCACAGTCTTGTATAGCTCTTGATTGGTAATCATACCTCTTGATCTCCTGCATACATGTCAATGAAATGCAAATGATAATGCTAATGTGAATGAAATGAAACATAAGCTAGGTAAAGAAAAGTTGGGCAAATTTTGGGGTGCAACAGTTGCCCCTATTCAAACGGCTTGGACCTGACTGGGTGAGAAGCGAACGACTCTCAAACAATCAAGGTAAAAGACGGTTGAATACCAATAAACCCCGAAATTTGCCAACTACACAAGTACACGGTACTCTGATGGGACAAACTTTCGGAAACGGAAATAATAGCTGCACGACGACTGGCTGGAGAAATACTAATCTGAACCTTCATCAGGGTGATTCTCTCATTTATCTGATATCATTACGTCCTCAAATCATCAAGGGATCACCGATTACACGGTAACTGGCGATCTGCCAATCGCACAGGTAAACGATACTCTGATTGGTAGGAACATCTTCGAAACTGAACATGATGGTTACGCGACAACTTGCAGGGGAATTGGTCACACAGTAACCGGTGAAGGGTCAAATCTCCGCCAGGATGATCATCTGATATTGTTGTAGATCTTTGTCCTCAAGTCATCAAAGGGGTCACAAGTTACACGGTAACTGGTAATGGATGGTTGATCGTGCCGTCAGGCATCCTGCGTCATAGCAGAAGAATTCCTTATCGTCATCTATGGACTCATCAGGTCATTAGGAACTTTTTTAACCATCAAGTTAATCATGCCATCGGGCATTCAAATAAATTTTCAAGCGTTAGCCGGACTTCGTCAGTAAGTCAGGAATAGAATTCTCGGTCAATCATGAACCAAGTAGGGATATACAATCTTTTGTCGTTAGGCGCTCCGCATCAGCTGAGAGAACTGTTTCGACATCACAGTTGGACTTCGTCAAATAAGTCTTCAAATGGAATCCTTGATCAATCAGGAACTACTAAGGATATACAATCTTTTGCCGTCAGGCACCCTGCGTCAGCTAGGCAAACTGCTTCGACATCGCAGCTGGACTTCAATCATCAAGTCTTCAAGGGAAGTTTCAACTCTGCTGTTCAGAAACCTGCTGGGGATGACACATCTCCGCTGGGGATTCTGGAGAACTATCAAGTAACTCTGCTTCGGGGATCCAGAAATCATTCTGGATGAACCAACTCTGCTGAGGACTTCAAGAATCATCTTGGACAAATAACTCCATCGGGGACTTCAAGAATCATCCTGAACCAATAACTCCGCTGGAGATTTCAGGAATCATCCTGAGCAAACACTCTGCCGGGGACTCTAAGCATCAACTTGAGCAACCCCCTCTACTGACTTCACTGGGGATTTTAAGAATCATCTTAAGCAATCAACTTCACTGGAGAATTCAAGAATCACCTTGAGCAAACCATCCTGCGAAGGAACACCTGGTAACGACCTAGCTCATGTTTCATATGCATATGTTTGACAATGACGCAATGCTCCACACGGTGGAAATGCTACGCGTTTAGGGTAAATGCTATGCAATCATGCAAAATGCTACGACCCCATCAGCAAAATAAATGCTGAAGGGAAAAGCCTCCTGTCAAGGAGGAATCATCCTGCCGAGGAGAAGAAGTCACACCAATCTCAATTGGACTCCGCCTGGGGAAATGATCTTCAATTGACTGCTGCAGGGGAATAAATCTCTCTTGAGCACTTGGACTCGCTCAACCGGGTATTCAAACCACAAACTGTCGAGGAAACGATATCAATCGCAGAAATAAACTGCACAACATTCGCAGCTAAAACTTTCCTGGAGATAACGACTCCGATGGGAAAAAACAGCATCAGCTAATTAACACGCTACTGGGGAAAACCAATCATGGCCCAAACGACTCCCGGGGACTCGACTCTTTTGGGGATTTTCCAGCTTGACTGGGGAAGAAGGAATCATCTTGCTTGCTGGGGAGAATACAACTATGTGGGGAATCTCAACTCCGCTGGAGACTTCAGTCTTGAACTTATCGAGTGTTGCATACTTGCGAATAGTTTGCTGCGAAAACTACACTTTGACCCAGTGCTGTGGAATGAACGTACACTTCAGTGTATGACTCAGCTGGGGAAATGATGATCCCTCAGGATACATCTGATTGGGGAGAATCTTCTCTGCCTGGGGGATACATATCAATGCTCTTGGTCCTATGTTCAAACTCCATGGGGAGATGCTGCTACATTTGCTGGGGAAGAAGGAATCATCCTGCTTGGGGACGCATACGGTGTACTGCCTGGAATATGCTATACCTGTAACAACACAAACAAACAGACAAGATACCCTTCTCAAAGGGACCTATCAAGGTTATCATCTTGTGACAATGTTCAAGTAATTCATTGTTTCAACAATCAGTGGCCTAGGCTGGTAAGTTTATGTATGCGCATTTTATCAAAAACATCGGCGTTTTTTCCGCAAACAAAAACAGATAGATGCTAAACAAACAAACAGAATTGTTGAATAGTATATATTTCATTGATGACAAACCCCTGAATGGGTAAAAATGTTTTACAACAGATGCAAGCTCCTAGAATGAGGAAGCTGCGCAAATATAAAAACATAAATATACATCAGTATATACACAAATGTCAGCAATGCGGCATAGACGAACACCATGAGTTGATCCCTCTATGACCCACTCGACTTCAATACTTCTCCGACGTTTCATCTTCAGAAGAGATTGATTCAGATAAACGGCCTTCAGGTCTTCCAAACCACTAAATAATGAAAGTCCACACGCGGAACGCAGTCATTTTCTTTTTCAAATCCCTAACTTTTGCCTGAATCGCCCTTTCGGGTTTTCGATTCACCGGGATACCCTTTTTTGCTAAAGTCGCCCTTCCGGGTTTTCGACTTTGCGGGTGTACATTTTTCATTTATATCCCGAATTTTTGCCCGAACCTTTTTCCTTTTTTATGGTTCGCCGGGATGCCCCATTTTGCCTGGATATTCTTTTTCTTCCCAGCGGGTCGTTCTTTAAGCAAAGTATTTTTTAACTACGTCCGCGTTCACCGGGGATGCAAAATCTTCGCCATCCATCGTGGATAACAACAAGGCTCCTCCCGAGAAGACCTTGCTGACGATGTACGGACCTTCGTAATTGGGAGTCCACTTGCCCCGGTGATCGGAGTGTGGAGGAAGAATCTTCTTCAGGACGAGATCACCCGTCTGAAAGCTTCTAGGACGCACCTTCTTGTCATATGCTTTCTTCATTCGGCTCTGGTATAGACGAACATATGGAATCGATACTAACCTCTTCTCGTCCATCAGGATGAGTTGGTTTAGTCGGTTCTTAATCCATTCCGCCTCATCGAGTTTTACGTCAACCAAAACTCGTAAAGAAGGAATCTCAACTTCTAACGGTAGGACATCTTCCATACCGTACACCAGTGAGAAAGGAGTTGCCCCGGTTGATGTATGTACCGTTGTACGATAACCGTGCAGTGCAAATGGCAGCATCTCGTGCCAATCCTTATAGGTCACAACCATCTTCTGTACAATCTTCTTGATGTTCTTATTGGTCGCTTCAACGGCGCCATTCATCTTCGGGCGGTAAGGAGATGAGTTGTGGTATTCAATCTTGAAACTCTGGCACAACTCCTTCATCATCTTGTTATTCAGATTCGAACCATTATCAGTAATGATCCGCTCGGGAATTCCATAACGACAGATGATGTCCCTCTTTATGAATTTAGCCACCACCTGCTTGGTCACATTAGCATACGAGGCTGCCTCCACCCACTTGGTGAAGTAGTCGATGGCTACTAGAATGAAGCGATGACCGTTAGATGCAGTAGGCTCGATCTTGCCTATCATGTCGATGCCCCACATGGATAACGGCCACGGGGAGGACATGACATTCAACGGGCACGGTGACACATGAATCTTATCAGCATAAATCTGGCATTTATGACATCTTTTCGCGAATTTAAAGCAATTTGATTCCATCGTCAGCCAGTAATATCCTGCTCTCAGGATCTTTCTGGTCATTGCATGCCCACCGGCGTGCGTACCAAATGTGCCTTCATGGACTTCTTCCATGAGCATACTCGCTTCTTTCTCATCTACACATCTGAGTAGCACGAGATCGTGGTTTCTTTTATACAAAACTCCATCAGGATTGAGATAAAAATTTCCAGGCAGCCTCCTTAGAGTCTTCTTATCCTGGATTGACGCTCCCGCAGGATACTCCTTAGTCATAAGGAAAGTCTGGATATCATGGAACCATGGCTTGCCATCGGAGGCTTCCTTGATCGCAAAGACGAATGCAGGTCTATCAAGACGAGAGAGGACAATCCTTGGAGCTTCGTTCCAAAAATTGACTTTGTACATTGAAGCCAACGTGGCTAGGGCATCAGCCATCTGATTTTCAGCTCTGGGCACATGATGGAGTTCCACTCGATCGAAGAACGGAAGCAGCCTTCTGGCATAATTCATGTACGACACCAAATTCGATTGACGAGTCTCCCACTCCCCTTTAATCTGGTTGATCACAAGTGCCGAGTCACCATATACATCTAGGTTCTTGATTCTTAAATCAATTGCTTCTTCTAGACCCATGATGCATGCTTCGTACTCTGCTTCGTTATTGGTGATCGGAAACGTCAGTCTAGTAGTGAATGGGATGTGGGATCCATGGGGAGTCGTGATGATTGCCCCAATGCCACTTCCGTAAGAATTAACCGCCCCGTCAAATATCAATTTCCATTGGGATTTCCTATCTGGACCCTCGTCGGGAAACAGTTCATCGCAATCTTTCACCTTGAGAAACATGATATCCTCATTAGGGAATTCGAATTTCATCGACTGATAATCTTCGATCGGCTGTTCGGTAAGGTATTCAGACAATATACTTCCCTTGATGGCCTTTTGGGAAACATACTGAATGTCATATTCCGTCAACACTATTTGCCATCTGGCAATCCTACCCGAAAGCGCTTTCTTCTCGAAGACGTACTTGATCGGATCCATCTTTGAAATTAGCATGGTTGTGTGATTGAGCATGTACTGTCGTAAACGTTTGGCAGCCCAGGCTATTGCACAACACGTATTCTCCAGCATCGAGTAACGAGATTCACAGTCTGTGAACTTTTTACTCAAATAGTAAATGGCATGCTCCTTTCTGCCCGTCTCGTCGTGCTGACCGAGAACACACCCCATACTATTCTCAAGAACTGTCAAGTACATGATTAAGGGTCGTCTGGCCACTGGGGGTATCAAGATTGGAGGTTCCTGTAGATACTGTTTTATCTTATCAAATGCCTTCTGTCAATCCTCGTTCCAGATAATCGCCTGATCTTGTTTCAGTAGTTTGAACATCGGTTCACACGTGGCCGTGAGCTGAGAGATAAACCTTGCAATGTAGTTTATTCTGCCCAGGAAGCCACGAACTTCTTTTTCGGTTTTTGGCGCTGGCATTTCCTGTATCGCTTTTATCTTCGTAGGATCAACCTCAATGCCTCTTTCACTAACGATAAACCCCAGCAGTTTTCCAGACCGTACTCCGAAAGTACACTTGTTAGGATTCAGCCTCAACCCGAATTTCCTAAGCCTCTCAAAAAGCTTCAGCAAATTGACCAGATGTCCCCCCTCCGTTTGGGACTTCGCAATCATGTCATCAAAATAGACTTCAATCTCATGATGAATCATATCATGAAGCAAAGTAACCATTGCTCGTTGGTAAGTGGCCCCTGCGTTCTTCATACCGAAAGGCATTACCTTGTAGCAAAATGTTCCCCAAGGTGTAATAAATGTAGTTTTCTCCATGTCCTCCGGCGCCATCTTGATCTGATTGTAACCGGAGAAGCCATCCATGAACGAAAACACGGAGAACTGAGCTGTGCTGTCGACCAATACATCAATATGAGGGAGCGAGAAATCATCTTTAGGGCTCGCCTTATTCAAATCCCAATAATCGACGCACATTCGCACCTTACGGTCCTTCTTCGATACAGGCACTATGTTGGCGACCCACGGAGGGTAAATGGTGACCGCTAAGAAGCCAGCATCAAGCTGCTTTTGCACTTCTTCTTTGATCTTAACGGCCATATTTGGTCGTGTCCTCCCAAGCTTCTGCTTAACGGGAGGACAATCTTCTCGCAGTGGCAAGTGATGGACCACGATGTTTGTATCAAGTCCGGGCATATCTTTGTATGACCAAGCAAAGATGTCACTATACTCTCTCAGCATCTCGACCAGTCTCTGCTTGACATCACTCTGCAGTGCAGCCCCTATCTTGATGTTCCTGACCAGTTCCTCAGAACCCAGATTCATAATCTCAATCTCTTCCTCGTGAGGCAGAATAACCTTCTCTTCTTGTTTCAACAAGCGGGCCAACTCTTCGGGAAGGTCTTCTTCTTCATCAATCTCTTCTTCGGCTTGATAGATCGGGCAATCTAAGTTAAAGTGAGTCGTAGATGGTCCAGAGTCGATGTCATCTGCTATGTGGATCCTGCAAAATCAAGGGTTAAGCTTAAAACAAGGATATGCAGGTTAGCACAAACCCTATTGCCATTTTATTATTTCTCAAAACAAATATAAAACAGGAATAACAGAGATCACAACATTTGAATGCGAAGAAAAAACGCCTTTTGATTTATTGGTAAAATGCATGTACATAATCAAACAAGGCCCTAACAATAAAACCATTATTCCCCGGGTAGGACATAGGGTTGTACAATAATTGGAGAAAGTAAATCATTACTCTTTGCCTGTCACTTGGATGGTATCTCTGATGAACCAGTTGTTGAGGCTCTGGCCTGGTTTGCTTGGCTGGATCCAAGAATCCAAGTCGCAATCGCTGTCTTCGCCGTCTTTAGACACCACGTTGACACTTTCAAATATCACTCTGCCACTGGTAAACTTGATCGGCCCTTTACCTCGCGACGCACTGTGAGAAGAGGAGGCTTCAGCCGCAGGAGATTATCCTAACCCAAACTTGTCCTGTTTGTTAGGTATTTCTAGAACTTGCCCCCATCCTGGGGTAGATCCGGCTTGAACAACGACCCGGGCTTCCTTGATGGAAGAGAGAGTCATCTCAGGTTTTCTAGTCATTACTGGAGCCACGTCCTTGATCTTAACGGCTTCGAATGCCTGGCATAGGGTTTCGTGGATTTCTCTATCCATCTCAACATATTTGAAGGACGACAAATGGCTCACCATTATATCTTCCTCGCCACATACAGTTACAATGCTGCCCCCTACAGCATACTTGAGTTTCTGGTGCAACGTGGAGGTCACGGCACTAGCAGTGTGGATCCATGGTCGGCCTAAGAGACAGCTGTAGGCAGGCATGATGTCCATAATGTAGAAGACTGCGTCGAAAGTTTCTGGCCCAACTTGGATTGGCAGAGTTACCGCTCCAAAGACATGACGCTTGGTTCCATCGAAAGCCTTCACAACCAGATCACTGGGTGTGCAAATCAATCTGCGAGTATCTAACTTTATCAATTCCTTCTTCGGAAGAACATTGAGCGATGACCCAGTGTCCACCAACACGTGAGCCATAACTGTTCCCCTACACTCTATCGAGATGTGCAGGGCGTTGTTGTGGTTTCTTCCCTTCGGCGTCAGCTCCAAGTCAGTGAATCCTAACTCGTTTCCAGCATTCACGTGGGCTACTACCCCTTCCAACTGGTTGACTGAGATTTCCTGCGGTACATACGTGGCATTCAAAACCTTTAACAGCGCGTTGCGATGTGACTCCGAACACAGTAACAAATTCAGGATGGAAATTTTCGAGGGTGTTTGATGGAGGTGATCCACGATCTTGTAATCACTCTTCTTGATCAACCTCATGAACTCTTCAGCGTCCTTTACAAGTAAGTCCTTCTCTACCCCACGAGGGGTTTCCTCAATGACTTTACTTTTTCCCTTATCAGTTTCCTCAACTTTATCTGCCTTATCCTCCACAATCTCAGGTGGAGCAAATACTCTTCCGCTGCGCGTGATTCCGCCAATTCCCACTAGGTTATCCACAAACTGCCCAGATGGTTCCAGTTCTAACTTCTGTCCTTTATAGTAGACGTCTGCCCCATAGTTCCATGGGACAACATTGGTGCTTCCAAAAGGTATCGGCTCAGCTTTGGTGATGGTAATTGTGGGCGGCCTGAGTGCAGAAATGGTTATCGTCTGGCGAGGGATGGTGATGGTGGCAACCTCATCATCTTGCTTCAGCATTACCTCTCCAGATCCATATTCGGCCCTTCGGCTAAACTGCAAGATTCCTTCGGTCATCAGACTCTGAATCCCTATTGTCAACTGTTCGCATCCATCAGGACGAGCCGCACAGCCCATACACAGTTCTCCGCAGCCCAGAAAGAAGCCTTTCTTCATCAACTTGGCTTTAACGAAGCTAAGCGGTGTCTTTAGATCCTTGACATCAGTCAACACATCTTAATCCTCTTATTCAATAATGGCATTCACCCCACCTCCCCTATGGTTCGGCATAGGATTCTTTGTGACATTCGACACATTATCTGAGAAATTGATGATCTTAGCATCCACCATATCTTGTACCTTGTGCTTGAAGGCTTTGCAGTTTTCTATCGTGTGGCCAGGTGCCCCTGAGTGAAAATCACATATTGCATTCACATCATAACCCTGCGGAGGCGCCCCTGTCAAGGGAGCCAGGGTTCTCTTCTGGACTAGCTGTAACTGAAGCAGAGTTTGTAATAGCTGTGCATAAGACATGGGCGGTGTCTCAAGGTGACGACTTGATAGAGGTGCCCCGTTATGATACTTTCTGTACCCTTGCTGATTTGGCTACTGCTGCTGTGGCTGGGGTTGTTGGACAGCAGGGATGGTTATGCTAGCCACCTGCTGGCGCTGGCTTTTACCCTTCCTTCGAGCGTTGGACACGGTGCTCGTCTCTCCTTCACGCCTTTTGTTACCATATGGTTTCTTTCCTCCTCCAGTTGAGGAGAGATCACCACCTTGAATTTTCCCCAATTTGATCCCATTTTCAACGTGCTCGCCAGTAATGATGAGATCTGAGAAACTCCCTGACATACTGCTGACCAATTTCTCATAATAGACCCCCGGGAGAGTGGCTATAAACATTTCAACAAGCTCTCGTTCAACCATCGGTGGCTGAACTCTAGCTGCTAATTCGCGCCATCGCTGGGCGTATTCTTTGAACCCCTCGTTGTTCCTTTGTGACAAGTTCTGTAGTTGAACCCGGTTCGGAGCCAAGTCACTGTTATACTGATAATGGTGCACGAAGGCCTCAACAAGTTCCTTCCACGTGCGCACACTGGTGGGTTCCAAACTCATGTACCATTCTAAGGATGGCCCGGACAAGCTATCCTGAAAGAAGTGCATCAGCAGCTTCTCGTCTTCAGAGTGAGCGGACATCTTTCGGTAGTATGACCTTAAGTGGACACGAGGGCAAGTGGTGCCCTTGTATTTCTCAAAGTCGGGTACCTTGAATTTATGAGGCACCTTGAAATCAGAAATCAATCCCAATTAAGTCATGTTGACCCCCATAGTGTTCAGGTTCTCGAAATTCCTCATTTTGTCCTCGAGTGCCTTAAACCTCAGACGTGCTTCAGCAGTCAATTCTCCTTCAGCATTCCTCTATGAGAACAAATCTTCTTGACGATCTTCTAGCCATGGCTGAGGACCATACAGATTTCCAGCACCTGTGTTGCCATTGCCTAGTCCAGCGTTGCCATTAGCTTCAAAATTTCCATTACCGACGCCAGTCGTATTACCATTGAGCCCGATGTTAGTGACTGCATTGCCGTTACCACTGCCATTCCCCCCGGTCACGGGGATGCCACCCTGAGGAGTTTCAACAGGAGGAGGGGTTGGAACACTCCCACCATGGAGCACACCGTTCCTGTCAACCCTTAAGATCAGAGGCTGGACCAATGTTCTGAGCTGGTCTTGGCCATTGGAAACCACTTGCATGAGCTCCATGAAGCGGTCCATCCTCTCTCGGAGTTCCTGGATGTTAGTTTGCACTTGTTCCATTGCTCTAGCTTGATTCGCTATGGTCGGATAGCGGTGGATCGGTCTTTGATCAATCCTGGAACAACCTGCATACACAAAAGGTTAGAAAAACGACAAGGTGTTCGTTATGCAGATGCTTCATGCAAATGCAAACGTGTGTTTGTGCCTTGGGGAGATCCCCCCCCCCCGATCCTAGTTTCCGAGACAAATAAAGTCTGTGATCCAATCATGGAAAAGAAATCCCCATATATTCATCTGAAAAGCCCGCTCGGGTAGCGTACAACTGTAATCACCTACAACTGAAGCAATAAGGCATGACCCCAACCAACAGACCTGACGGTGATCAACATATGAATGCATAAAATGTACAAAAAGAGATACAAAAGATCAGGCCCGACCATGGGCACGAAAGTCTTCTATCAACTTCTTTGTAGCGGGGTGATCTGACTGAGCAAGCAAACCCCGGGACAGCAGGTCCCTCTGCCTGATGGACTTTGGGAGGTTCTCGGCAACGCTCATAGAAATACCTTCTTCAGAATGGTTCTCGACTCTTCTCCTTTTAGCATCAGCTCGGAGTTGAGAATCTTGCAAATCCGCCTCGGCCTCAGCCAATCTATATTGGACGTCTCGTCGCAGTGAGGCTTCAGCCTCTATCTTCTTGTCTTTCACCATAATCTGAGCTTCTAGCTCGGCTACTCTCTGCTTCAGTTTTTCTTCCCGCTCTTTGTACTTGGCTATGGTACTGCTCCAGACCCTCTCGTATTGGGTTAGCTTCCAGTACACTCTGTCCAGATCCTGTTTCTTGGTTGTCAACACGCCATGTACTGACTTTAGATCCAACCTCATACGTTCCCTAGCATCAGTTTCTTTGGTCAGGTTGGAGCCTAGACGGCTGATCATCTCAGTCTGCTTCTTACAGGTATAAACGACTTCACTTTTCTCTTTCCGAAGTTGAGCGATCTCTTTCTCCAACTCTTTGTTGGCTTTTCGTAGCTCTTCCTTCTCTCGGAGTACCTGGTTGAATTTCTGAATATCAACTGTGGTAGGCTCTTTGTACACGGGAGTACCCAATGGTTCCACGGCAGGAAACGACATTAGAAACTTGGTAGCTCTTTCTCGAATTCAAGTCACATACGGATCAAAGGCCTTGTTGTTGCTTTTTCATAGCAAGACTTTCCCCTTTTGATGAATTTTGCTCCAAGCATTCTGTATCATGACCAAAGTGTCACCTTCAAGCAACCCTGTGAGATACAGAGATTCCTGTATCTCTTCCTCTTCAGGAGGACCTCGTAGTGCGTACCCAAATTGTCGTATTAGCAGAGACGGATTGTAGTTGATACATCCATTCCTTCCGACCAAGGGGATGTTCGGAAAGCCACAGCAGCTATACACAATATCTTTGCCCAGCAGATCTCTATCAAACCAGATAATATTGTCAGCAGTCAAACCCATCAAACGCGCAGACCAAGGCGAAGACACAGCAGAATCAATGAACAGCCCCGACTTAGGAAGATGGCTAGCAAACCACTTATACAGTAAAGGAGCACAACATGCCACGTTCTTCCCCTTTCTGTTTTCATTCTTGCTGTGAACCGAATGATAGACGTCTCCGAGGAGAGTGGGAACTGGATTCCCGGAGGCAAATATGTGGCAAGCATCCATGCTTATGAAGTCCGGGTGACTTGGGAATAGCACGATCCCATAGATACAGAGGGCTAAGAAGACATTGAATACATCCCAGCGATCCTTCTCGGAAAATTTTCGAGCTTTTTCCATCAGGAAAGACAAAGGGAAACCATGAACTCCAATCTTTCTAGATACCATCCCTTCCAGTTCAGACTCATCTACATGAAGAACGTCAGTCAGCTTACTCAGTTTGGGCTCACCCTCAATACGGTAGTAAGGCATTTGATTCATCAAAGGCACCCCTAACAGGTCAGAGTACTCTTCCAAGGTCGGGGCGAGGACATAGTCTGGAAACACGAAGCATCTGAGTTGTGGGTCGTAAAACTGTAGCAGGGCATAAAGGCCATTCAACTCATACGTAGGAAGCTTATACACAATACTCAGCAGTCTCCCATAACTCAGTCTGAAACTCTCCATCACTGTCTTATCAGCCAAAGAAATCAAAGCTCGCAATTCTCGAATGTCAGGTGTTGGTAGCTTGTAAGCTACAGTCTTCTTCAGAGATGCCATATCTGCCATAAGGATCAAGATCACTAGAACCAGGGGAGAAATATGCACCTGCAACACAGACACACGTTAATGACATGCAAATGAGGATGCAAGCAATGCAAAATGCAATCATGCAGCAGGAGATCAGGACAACTGTGCCGTTAAGGAGATGAAGGTTCTGTATCAACAAAACCACAATACTGCTCTGTCAAGAACAAACATATCTCTGAGGAGAAGAAACCACTGATACCATACCAAAAATCTGCTCTGTCAAGAACAACCATATGTCTGATGATGAGAACCTCTGATACCAACAAAACTGATTCACTGTCAAGAAAACCAGGTAATCTGAAGGTTAAGGTTTCCTGCAATAATCCGACCCTGCTCACAGGTATGAACCTAATCACGGAAAAGGTTCAGCATCCTATGCGGTCATCAGCGTCACAGACTTTCAAGAAATGATGCTACGATACACAGAAGGTGTGGCATCATCATCTCTTGAAGCGGCCTCACTTAGCTGAATTCCAAATGATCGGTTCCCAGAGTCGACAATCCTCAGATCCAGCAACCCCTCGAGTTCAAAGGACCAATAGGAAGCCATCAATGAGAACCTCGTCTGAGTGTGGGTTACGTGGGAATAGCTGCAAGCAAAGCAAGCACGTCCTCCACTAACCCACTCTAATACTATATAGCTCTCAAGCCTAGGTCTGGCTTCTCACTCATCAGAATGCCCCTCCCACACCAATGCAGATAATCATATCATACTGAAAATAAAGTGCGGGAAATAAAATGCGATGAATAAACACAACCCAACAAGTAATCATACAAGCACTAGGATTGACTCTCGCAGGGGATGTTGGATCCCCAGACTGACTCGCATAAGGGACGTTGGATCCCAGGAAACTATGAAGTCCCTAACAGAGTCGCCAGCTGTCGCTACCGCAAAAATAAGGTGCCGGCAAAACAAAAGAGTCGGCACCTTTCTTTATTTATCCCTCAGAACGGGAAAGGAAACTATCGGAAAAACCTGACGAAAAGGTATAAGACAAGATCATCGCAACCATTGTCTGGGTTCGGGAGTCGGTTACGCAAGGGGAAGGTATTAGCACCCCTCACGTCCATCGTACTCGATGGGATCCACGCTTGTTGTGCTTATCTGACGGGTTTGTTTACTATCTACCTATCAAGGCCGGTCTGAAAAGAAAAGAAAATGACTCGGCAAAGCGTCGCACTTTGTGCCTACGTATTCTCATCAGAGAATGAGAAATCAGAGTCAACGTAGTTCGGCTAACTACGGGTTACGGGGAAGGTGGCTCGCCAATACGTCAGTATTGTGCCTACGTACTCTCAACAGGTATGAGAGATCAGAGCTTACGTAGTTCCGGATAATACAGATTACGGGGGTTCAGATTCATCTGTTTTATCGAGTAGGGTTAACAAACAGTTCCAGCAGTTGGATGTACGCGACTCGACCCTTGGAGACTTAGGCGTTACCGTTTGCGGTAGAACTGGGATTTAACGACACTCCTTTCTTCAGAAAAGCTTCCTTTGAATTATGGGCCCACGGGGCAAAAAGGTTTGAAGTTTGTTTTCTGTCTTTTATGAAAGAACTGTTTTTTAGTTGTCTGTAGTTCGTACAGCACTAGAGACTATGACCCGGGAACGAATGCGTCGCATATCGTCCAAAGGATGTATACTAAACATTCTAGACGATTGAGAGGAGGCTGCTCAATTATCATTACCCAAGTAGCTTAAGGCTCGTAACGCGCTTATACTAACTTGCCTTTATTACGTTTTTTACTGTTGTTTGAGATGGGAAGAGAGAACAGGCTCAACTAAGGGGAGACTATCAAGTCCTAATGTTGTCATGCCAAGGATTCATCCTATGGTTGAAGTTTGAAACAAGGATCTCCTAGAAGTTATCATGCATAGGTTTCAACCTAAAGTTCTAATCATCACTTCCTTATCAAAGGAAGTGAGATTCCTAGGGGATCATGTCAATGATAAACAGAAACAGATAAAGCATCAGCTTAAACAGTAAACAGTAAACGATTGTAAAATGCATGCAATGCAAGTGAGGGAGGAAATGTGTATGGGGCATCGGCCTCCACAAGCTCATCTCAACCTCAATCCAGATATGAATAACTGCAATCATACAAAAAAAACAAAATGCCATCAAGCAAATCACAAACCACATGGGCAAGGGAGCAGGGCTCTACCGAATACCCGCAAGCACAGCCATACAGTAACAATACAAGCAGAGGGAGCAACTCAACCTCTAGTGCAATCATGCTCCTAGCTTAACACAATCTAAAACATGAACTTATTCTAATGCATCAAGAAAATCACACAAGTCACATCAATACAGTTGCACAGAAAGCAAACAGACAGGAAAGAAAGCAGATCAACAGCTTCCACAGCTTCACAGCAAAGCAATCCTCTGACAGCAACTCAGTCCTCAGTCTGTAAATGTTCTTCAAGGCTCTCATCTTCAATAGCAAGTATCAACTTGCTTCTTCTAGCTTTCAATGCATCAAACACAAGTATCAACTTGTTCTCCAACTTTCAAGCTTCAGCTATCTCTTCAATATCAATTTGATCTTCTTCACAAGTGTCAACTTGTTCTTCTTGATCTTCAAGCTTCAGGTCCAAGGGCAGTCTTCAAACAAAGGGGAAATGCAACCTCTAGCATCTTCAATCTTCTAGCAAGGAACTCCATCCTCTAGCAAGGGAGAAAGATTCATCTAACAAGAGCAAGGTGGGGATAGGGAGAAGCAAAGTGAAGACCAAAGGTCACCTCTAAGCACTCCACCATAAAGGAAAGGAACCCTCAAAGGTTCTACCAATTTGTGAGGAGCCACACATCCTGCCAAAGGAGGGACGGGGCCTTCACAATGGGACCTTACATCATAGGGAGGAATGGAAGTGATCAACACCTTCCATGTTTCATGAAGGAAGAAAATCTATTCTAAGAGATCTCCCTAAAACCCTAATCCTTAACCCTAAAATACTAAAACCAATTTTAAAATCCTAAAAAAATCACTATGGGAACCTATGTCAATCATGACTCTACCATGTTAATTCCAGAGATCAAATCCTCAAATAAGACCTAGAAATAAATTCTACACTACAAGGTACTAAACCTAAACCCTAAAAAGAAGCACCTAAAGTTTCAATCTAAAAACCACACCTAATTTCATCAAAAAATGTGAGAAAAATACTATGGGAGCATACATGTCTAAGCTAATCACACACAAAAAATCAAGCCAAAAATCATCACCAAGTGCTCACACTAAAATCATCAAACAGAGGTATCAACCATGGCAATTATATTATCAAATAAAATGTAAAAAATGCACAAAAATTGAAAATGCATGATTTTCCTAATATTCTTATTCAATAAAATTTTAGATTCAATCATGAATCAGGGAAATAAAACTTGGAATTAATTGACCTATTTTCCTATTTTTTATGGATTAAATTCAAACTAACATAAAATGCAAAAATTAAAAGAAAAACAAAAGAATTAATCAAAGTGGCGTGCCAAATAGCAAATGCAATCAGTTCAATATGTGGATTGGGCCAGATGGGGGTGTGGATATCAATCCAGTCATTAGGCCCAGGCGCTTCAGTTAAGTGAAACGGTGCGTATTGATGAAGGAGTCCAAGGCTGACTTTCAAACTCAATCGTGGCCATTCATTCCATGGACTTGGTCAAGCTTCAGTAATGATCCAACGCTCACAGCTCATCTTCTTCATTGAAATGTTCAGGTGGGGGGAAATTACAGACGGTGGCCTGAACAGTGGCACCACCGTCTTCTCCGGTGAGGTCAAACACACAGTTCATCAAAAATTACAAAATGATACATCATCTGGTCCAGTTTTTCATGCTGATCATGAATCCAGCCTTAGAATCATCTAAATCTCCATGGATTTTCAAACCCGATAGCCATTCCAAAACTTTTCAAAATCTTGAATCTCCTCAGAACTTCAATTAAATGCACAAAAATGATCCTTATCTCATGGTGATCAATTTCCCCTATCTAATCTTGATTATCAATCCAAGAATTGCAAGAATTCAGCTTCAACAGAAAATGATCCACATCCTAACTTGTCTCTAATTTCCAAATTAATCATCTCAAATCCATCTATACATCATCAGGATCCTAACCACCTATAGATTTCTATCTATCTCCTCCTAGATTATGCACAAAAACGAAATGTACCAACCTGTGTTCAGAGGTGTAACAGAAGGGGTTCTTGATCACTTCAGCCTCCAAGATGATGCAGATACACTCCAAAACTCCTTCCAAAGCTAATGCAATCTTCAATTTCTCTTGAATTGGCCTTGAACTCAGAACTCGATTTCAACTTGCACCTTTGAAATTTCAACTTTACTCTCTGCTTCAGGTTTCAATCTCTTCCAAAAAAATGGCTGAACACACTCAACCACTTATATAGAACTCATTAGAATCAACTAGAACTCTCTCAAAGCTTCAGAATGAGATTTTCAATTTTCAAATTCTCTCCAAAATCTCACTTACACCAGTCACGATTTCCACTCTGTTTTGGCCTTAGCAAGCTTGCATTCAACTTCTCATGAGATTTTGAACATGAATGGTGATGTTTCCCTCCTTGTTTTCATCCAATGGCTTGTATATGGCATGTTGCTTCATCATGAAGAAACAAAGAAAAAGGGCATGATATGGGACTTAAACCAAAATTCTAACATTGCCAAAGTTTCTAAAATGCTTTTTCCATTCAAAAAATGATATTACTTTGCCTCATTTGCACACAAAATGATTTATTTGAATTTTTGGTCATTAATCCATTTTAATCCTTCCTTTTTCACCACTTCTTGAACCAAGTCTCTCCTTGAGCCATTTCAATGTCTCCTTGATACATGGTCAAGGTTAAAACCCCATTTTGAGCAACTTTAAAGTTGAATAAAATTTCATTTGAGGTGTCTAAGTTGGTGAAAATGACCTATAACCAAAAATGACCTATAATCATAACTTCCCAAAATACCCTTGACTTGTCAAAGCCATAACTTGAGTTCTAGAAATCCTATCAAGGACTTCTAGTACTCTATAGAAAGCTAAGAGAATAAGGAACAACATTCAGGTTGACCAAAAGTTCATAGGTGATCGCGACTTTCTATGTCTAATACAACTAACTGCAAGTGCACAGTCTATCGCGTAGTAATAAAAGATATCGATCCCACAGGGACTCGTAATCAAACTAGTGTTCTCGGGAGTTACTATGTTTAGCTAGGTAGGATATGTTTTATGGGAATAAGATTGTCACTAAAAGGGGGAACTAAGATTACTGTTTAGATTTTAATTAATCGAATCGATACGTAGTAATTATGTTCTTCAGGGATTTGATAAGTTACTGGTGTATGAAATAGTTTTCACAGTTTATTTAAGCAAAAAATGGAGATTTGAAGACTCTCGTCTCACAATGGTTATTGACGCTAATCATAATCCTAAGGGCCTAACGTACACTTTCGTATTCCGTTCAGGGTTAAAATTACTTTTTGGAAATCTCTAAGTTCTAATTCGTTTTAAAGTGCTTTCGCTGTTATTAAAACAAATGCCTAGTGTTTACTATCTGACCTTACCGCAACTTACGCTTGTTGGTTCGTATCTTAATTAATTTCCTACTTTCATGGCAAAACTACTTTAAAATAAGTTCTCGCTTTCGCAACGAAGTTTATTTCTTAAATCAATTTTAAACACTTAGACCATAAGTTATTTTTGTGAAAAGAAAGTTTTCAAACAAGAGTTATCAAATCCCATTCGAATTATTACTACATATCGATTACCTAAGTTTAGCTAGACATGGAATTTGGAAAAGCAAAACATAAATAATAATAATAAATAATAAATTGCATTATGATAAAATAGAAGTCGATCAAAATGAAAATCTGTAAATAATGCCAATTGGCCTTTGGGCAGATCCTCCACAGATGTTGGCAGGATTCTGTCTTTAGTTCCAATTCGATCGTACAGTGCAGTAACAATTACAGAAGAGCGGAAATGGGAATGAGTAAAATGGAAAGGGAAATAAATGAAAGGGATACAAATAAAACTGGAGAAATGGATACAAATAATAACTGAAAGTAAATTTGCTCTGGAAATTAAATTTGGCAGCACTTCGTGGTATGAATGCAGCTCCCTTTTTGAAGTCCCCTGCTTCCCTTTTATAGAAGTGGAATTCCAACGGTTACCTCTGAGGATGATGGACCTTGAGGCAGATAATTTAGGGAGTAGTGGACCATTTAATGGGAATTGGAACTGCTCTTTTGACGTGTAATCTGAGTGGGGCGTTTTTGCCTGCATGACGGTCGTCACAAGGTGTGACGGTCGTCACCCGTGTGACGGTCGTCATGCATCTGTGACGGTCGTCACATCAGCAAAAACTGTCTGCTGCGCTTTTCATTGTGTTTTCACTCCTTTTTCGTCCATATTTCATCTGGGATTGCTTCTTTTCTTCATGTTGCCTTGTTTAGACGTGATCGTTGAATACCTGCAAAAACATCAGACAAATACATGGAAATAACCCGAAATCGGATCGAAAACGGTTAGACTTTAGTTGAATTATGCATGAAAATATCTATATGATTTCGTGTTATCAAACTCCCCTAAGCTTGAATCTTTGCTTGTCCTCAAGTAAAACGTGGAAAAGTCGGCAAGCACGAGGCTGCTTCTTCGTTCGCAGAGTTTGGAAAAACCGGGATTCTTGGTAGGAACAAGACGAGTATCACGACGACACTGGACTACAAGTCTCCGGAGGTCTCCTTTTTATGCAAATCGGTCTCAGTCATGCTACCGTATCTTGGTGTCAAGGTTCTCGTGGCAAGTTCACCCTGTTTGTTCTAGCGCAATCACATTAAGCCCGTTGTCCGCACACTTTCATGGCAAGTCGACCTGTTAGTGAATATGATCTCGTTTTTGTTTTTGATCTTCTTTATTGATCATAATTTGGTGTCATTGATTTTTCAATGAGTTTTTCGTGCCGTTGGGCTAAATGCTCGTGTGAGGAGCACCTAACTTAGAAGGAAACGTATCTTATATTCTTGGGCTTTTTTAGCTCTCTTTTCATGATTTTTCATCTTTTTGGAGATCATACACTTATTTGCATCGGTCGCTCGCTTAGAGGTGTTTTTAGGATGGTGCTGACTGCTAGTATAAACTACTTAGGGTTGAGTTTGCGTAGACACTTGAGACTTTGGTACACGTAGGTGGTGAAACCGACTCGCATAAACTAGAAATCTAAGGTGTCTGGACGATACTGGTTTTGTTAGAACTGTCGTTTCCTCGGAGTTTCAAAACTCGGTTTGAACTCAGGTGCATTCTCGTGATGCTTTTGCTTTTGAGGAACAAATGAAAGTTTTTCTTTACGTTGAATAATGTGGGGATAGTTTGCGTAACGTGAAAAATATATAGACGCGCTTTATTTGCTAGAAATAGAAAGTGTAAAAATAGATATTACCAGAATTCAAAGTGCAGTGAAATGGAAATACAGGAAATAAGGGAAGTTCGAAATACAGTGGAAATAAGGCTCCGCTCCCACACTATCTCGATCAGTGTCCTCACTGATTCTTGAAGCATGCGAGAGGGAGATACAACTGAAAATGAAAATACAAAGAACTGAAATATAGTAAACAATAAAGGAAAAAAATGAAAATCTAGTCCCGGGGCCTGTCACGTCCACGCTGGCGTCCTCTGGCTCTAGCAAGGGCTACTCTATCCTCATAGCTCATGGCTCCGGTGTGGTAGACTGTGTCTCGGAGTCCTTCGACCTACAGGGTCAGATTCGCTATACTCTCAGTGATCGTAGCTTGGCCGGTGTGAAGTTGTTGCATTTGAGTCCGGTGCCAAGCTTCGAACTGGTCAGCTCGCTGGTTCTGCTGCTGCAGCATCGTGAGTATCTGTGCCTGCTGGTCTAAGGAGCGACGGAGGTCCTCTTCGGTGTAATGTGGCACGGGATGGTGACGGCGGCGGCGGGATGATGTACCTACTGGAGGAGGAGGCTGCGATGCCTCTGGCTGCTCGGACCTGTCCAACTCAGCTTGGATTTCATCTTCGGAATCATGAGTGGGATCCTGAGTAGGAACAGCGGCAGCAGGAGGGGAAGTGAGGTCGAACAACCAGTTGGTACGGTCCTCAGGATGGATGCGGGTGCGGGACGGAAGGATGATGCTTCGGACGGTCTTGCCACGCACAACCGGATGATATTTCCCGTCAGCTCGGGAGCGGATGAGATGGGAGGCCCTGCAGTGGTCGGTGTCAAGGAACACCGAGGGGATGGACTGGAGGTGCTGGAGGAGGTCGCCAAGGTTCAGCCCAAGTGCAATCGCCGTGACAATCCCGCCAAAGTAGAATGGCTTCGAGCCACGGTTGCAGTTGGCCTGAATGTGAGCCAGCAGAAACGGGGCAGCGTTGACGGGTTCATTGTTGAAGACGCAATGCAGAAAGAAGAGCTCCTTGGAGTTCACTTTGTGGTTGCTGTCTCTGGAGAAGATAGTGTTACTCAACGCTCTGTGAAAGTACCTGATGGCGGGGTTATGGATGTGAGTGGCGTGCAGGGAGTCCCAACCATCGGCGTTGAGGTCGGTCAACTGATACCACAGCGCGAAGGCTTCGTGCTGGAACTGGTCAGTGAGGCGGCGATGAGCGTTGTCGCCGCGAGGTAACTGTAGGATGCTGGTGATCTGATTCTGATTCACTTGATAGTTGACTCCAAACATTCGGAAACAAGCGGCACCTGTGTGCTGGTTGAGTTCGCCGCTGCTGGTGATGTACGAGAACGAACTCAAGAACTCAAGGGTGAGTTGTTCGTAGGTCGGCTGGGGGTTGGAGCAGAAGTTCCAGATGCCTGCTCGTTGAAGCATCCAGGTTACACCTTCAAGGAGTCCGAGCTCCGTAAGTGATGGAAGGTGCGAGTAGTGAGTTGGCTGGAGTGACCTCTGATGAAATGCAATGTACTGTGCTCGTTGTCTCTCGCCTAACTCGCCCTCAGGGAAGGAAATGTTGCTGACATCTGCGTTTCCGGCCATTGTTTAAGATGGAGAGGTTTCGGAGGTTTTGGGGTTTTTCGGAAGAGAGGGAAATGTGACAGAACAGTGGTTTGGAGGTTGAATTTGGAGTTGAGGTTTATAGTTCAATTGGGGAGAACGAAAATCGTAGTGGGGTATGAATTTTGGAAGTTTGAAAGTGATAATGGGGGGGGGGGGTGGAAGGGAACACGACCCCTGTTATATCAGATTGCAGTTCTGGGCTGCGTGACGGTCGTCACAAAGGTGTGACGGTCGTCACCCGTGTGACGCTCGTCATGGGGCTGTGACGGTCGTCACAGCAGCAAAATCTGCAGAACGCAGAATTTTGCTCTGTGGGCGTACTCGTGGTGATTTTAAAGCGTGGTATTTATACGGTGATGTAATATAACAGCCAACAATCAATAAATAATGCGAAGACAGAATAATTTGAACAAAAACTAGAATTGAAATAACATAAAATGGAAACAATTGTATGTAGTACATAATGAAACAAACAATGCGAAAATTCCAAATGAGTAAATTAAACTAAACTAGACTAGACTAAACTGAAACTACTGCTACGAGCTAATAACTAATCTTTCCGTGCCTTCAACTTATCAAATTTCCGTGAATAGTAGTCGAGTTGGTCGCAGACTAGATCCATGAAGCCTACCAGGTCACTGTGCATGCCTGCGATATCAGCTTTTACATTAGTCAGAGCTTTATCAACGTCGTCCAATCTGAGTAACACAGTATCCATTTTGTCGGTTGTTTCCTCAGGGATAGGCTCAGGATAAGTATTGTAGTGTGGAGGAGTCATAGGGTCTACTTCATTTTCAGAGGCGGCGTCCTCAAAGTACATGTAATCGTGTGCCTCAGAAATGTGGTCACTGTCATACATATAGTTCTGGGGTGTTGACTGTGGTGAAGGAGGTCCCATAGGCTCATCCAATTCGTAGAGCCAGTTATCCTTGTTGTGGATGCTTGTCATCAGATGATCAGGCAGTGTGAATAGCTGTACTGGTTTTTCGTTAATAAGGTACTCGTATGGTCCAGGTCCCATAGTTCCTAAGATGCGCCTGTTAAAGCAGAATTGTATGTTCATGGGTCTGATGGTACCAAAACGAGTGCTGGCATTTAAATGGAATCTAAGGCCAAGCTCGTGGGCTATCATTGTTACTAGTCCTCCTATAAGGATAGGTGTCTGAGGTTCCAGCGTGAGGCGTTTGAAGGATCTCATCATGAAAGGCACTGCATTTACTGTCCGTCCCTGAGAAGCACAGAGCATGATGAATAACTCTTCCTTAGACACTGTGGTAATATTTTCTTCTTTTCCAAACAAGGTGTGAGCTAGTATCTTATGGAAGTATCTAAAGGTTGGGTTATGAATGTCATCATTGTACATTCTGTCTGGTTCAGGGTGATAGTCGCCTGTGATTCTACCCCAGAAGTGCTCGAGTTGCAAATCAATATCGTCATCTTCTGCACTGATGAACACATGCGATCCGCTAGGGAATCCTAGGAGGTTAGCTAGTGACATCCGGCTATGGGTTTGGTCCATTCCAAACAATCTGAAGGTAATCAACTCTGAGCGGGTTCCAAAGCCATAGTTGGGTGTGTATCTGAAAGAGCTAAGGAATTCATAGGTAAGATCCTTGTAGGTAGCGAAACGTGTTTTCAGAGCAGTGTTCTCCCAACCCAGTTGATTGAACAGGTATTGAATGCTATCTGTGATCCCTAGTTTATCCATAGTAGCCTTGTCATAATACAGCGTTAAGGCGAATTCTCTTTCGGTCAGTGCTGCAAATCTTGCCTTTTGAGCGAGTCCTTGGAAGTGAACCTTTGTGAAATCGTACTCGGCCATATTCGCAGGTAATTCGGAGAAAACAGAAGAAATGTTTTGAAGACTTTAAAAATCCTGAAAAGTTTGAAACAAGAAATTGAAGTCAGGATTTTTTAGAAACGAAAAGTGGTAGAAACAAAAGACAAAAGGGAAAAAATAAAATAAGAATAAAAGTACGAAAATGAACGAAAGTAGAAAGTAGTAGTAATTTTAGGATTTTTGTTGGATTTTTCAAAGTAGAATTTTAAAGAAAAATGAAATGCAATAACGAGGGGAATTTGGGTTGCCTCCCAATAAGCGCTGTTTTTAACGTCTAAAGCCTGACGATAGCTTGGTGAGAGGCTATTCTGGTGTTTGATTCGGAAGCTCAAGCAATGTTATATTGCTAATTTGAGGACTGTTGTCGTTCTTATTGTAATGTTTTAGACATTGCCCGTTTACGATAAACGGTGCGTGTGTCTTGTCGGTAATTTCAACAGCTCCACTCTGAAGTACTTTAGTCACTTCATAGGGTCCAGACCACCTAGATTTTAGTTTTCCTGGGAAGAGTTTTAATCGTGAATTAAAAAGCAATACGATGTCTCCCACACTGAATTGTTTCCTGATTGAACGTTTATCATGCCACTTTTTAGTTCGTTCTTTGTAGATACGGGCATTTTCGTAAGCGTCTAATCGAAGTTCTTCCAACTCGTGTAAGTTCAAGATTCGCTTTTCTCCTGCCTCGGTGTAGTTGAAGTTGAGTGTCTTAATAGCCCAAAAGGCCTTATGCTCTAACTCTACAGGGAGATGGCAGGATTTACCGTAAACTAATTTATAGGGGATAATACCTATTGGTGTCTTAAATGCGGTCCTATAAGCCCATAAAGCTTCCTGTAGCTTCGATGACCAGTCTCTCCTTGAGGTAGCGACAGTCTTTTCCAAGATCTATTTTATTTCTCTGTTCGAGACCTCTACTTGTCCGCTAGTTTGCGGATGATAAGGTGTAGCTACTCGGTGCTTGACTCCATATCTAGAGAGAAGTTTATCGAATATTCGTGATATGAAGTGAGATCCTCCGTCACTAATGACGAGTCTGGGTACACCGAATCTAGGAAAGATAGTGTTCTTGAAGAGTTTGATTACTACTCGTGCGTCATTTGTTGGAGCAGCTACGGCTTCTATCCATTTAGACACGTAATCGACAGCGACGAGTATGTAGTTATTTCCAAAAGAAGGTGGGAAAGGTCCCATGAAATCTATTCCCCAGACGTCGAAGATTTCTACCTCTAAGATTCCTTTCTGAGGCATTTCATCGCGTCGCGAGATGTTGCCAGTTCGTTGGCATCTATCGCACTTTTGCACAGCGATGTGAACGTCTTTCCAGAGGTTAGGCCAGAATAAGCCGGCTTGGAGAATCTTAGCGCACGTCTTGGACGTACTAGCATGACCACCGTACTGTGCTGAATGGCATTGGGAAATAATATTTTCTATTTCTTCCTCTGGGACACAGCGACGATATATGTTGTCGGCCCCTCTCTTGAAGAGTAGGGGTTCGTCCCAATAATAGTGTTTCAGATCGTGGAAGAATTTCTTCTTTTGCTGATAAGTAAGATCTGGTGGAAGCACGCCCGCAGCGAGGTAATTAACGATGTCAGCATACCAAGGTAATGTGACTTGGGCATAGACGGCTTCTACGGCTTTTTCGAATTCTGGATCTTCCGAGATTGAGTTGGGTACGTCACTTTCTAATTTGGCTATCAGACGTTCGTACGGGAAATCGTCATTTATCGGTACTGGTTCGTGTCTGATGCCTTCTATTCGGGATAAGTGATCTGCAACAACGTTCTCGGTTCCTTTCTTATCTTTGATTTCTAAGTCAAACTCTTGTAATAACAGGATCCATCTCAATAGTCTTGGTTTGGCATCCTTTTTGCTTATTAGGTACCTTATGGCAGCGTGGTCTGTGTATATTATAATTTTTGCTCCTACTAAGTAAGAACGGAATTTGTCAAACGCAAATATAACTGCTAGAAGTTCCTTTTCTGTGGTAGCGTAGTTCATTTGGGCAGGATCTAAGGTTCTACTAGCATAGTAGATGGCATGGAGTTTCTTGTCCTTCCTTTGTCCCAGAACTGCGCCTACAGCGTAATCACTCGCGTCGCACATGATTTCAAACGGTAGTCTCCAGTCTGGTGGTTGCATGATTGGTGCAGTGATAAGGGCTGATTTCAATGTTTCGAATGCTTTTAAACAGTCATCGTCGAAGACGAACTCAACATCTTTCATTAACAGGCCGGTTAAAGGTTTTGTGATTTTCGAGAAATCTTTTATAAATCTTCTGTAGAAACCGGCATGTCCTAGAAAACTCCGTATTTCTCGTACGGATTTTGGAGGTTGGAGATCTTTTATGATCTCTATTTTAGCTTTGTCTACCTCAATCCCTCTATCTGATATGACGTGTCCAAGAACTATTCCTTGTCGGACCATAAAATGGCATTTCTCCCAATTTAGGACGAGGTTTACTTTTACGCAACGTTCTAGTACCATTTCTAAGTTTTGTAAGCATCCTTCGAAACTTTGTCCACATACCGAGAAATCATCCATAAACACTTCCATAATGTCGTCTATGAAATCTGCAAAGATCGCCATCATGCATCTTTGGAAGGTTGCTGGAGCGTTACAGAGTCCGAACGGCATTCGGCGGTAAGCAAAAGTACCGTAAGGACAGGTGAATGTAGTCTTTTCTTGGTCATCAGGATGGATGGGGATTTGGAAGAATCCTGAGTAACCATCTAGATAGCAGAAATATGAATGTTTGGCTAATCTTTCCAACATTTGGTCTATGAAGGGTAGCGGGAAGTGATCTTTGCGCGTAGCCTTGTTAAGCTTCCTATAATCAATACACATCCTACTTCCAGTCACGACTCTTTTTGTTATCGATTCGCCTTTTTCGTTTTTAACTACTGTGACTCCTCCTTTCTTTGGTACGACATGAACTGGGCTGACCCATTCACTATCGGAGATCGGATAGATGATTCCTGCATCTAGTAATTTCTTTACTTCATCTCTGACTACAGTGCTCAGGATGGGGTTTAGTCGTCTCTGATGCTCTCGAGAAGTTTTAGAGTCTTCCTCTATTGTAATTCGATGCATACAGATCGAAGGGCTTATACCTTTTAGATCGCTTATGTTATAGCCTAACACGGTGGGGTACTTCTTTAAGACTTCTAATAACTTTTCGGTTTCTGGTTGTCCTAAGTCGGCGTTGACTATCACTGGTCTTTTTAGTTCATCGTCTAGAAATTCATATCTGAGGTTTTTGGGTAGGATTTTAAGTTCTAAAGATGGGTTCTTCGGACCTGGCATATGATTTGGTGTCAGTGCTAAGCTTTCGCTTAGGCTGTCGTCTTTATACAGTTTACGCCAATTGTCGTCTTCAGAAATGTCGGGTATTTGAATCTTTATTATTTCTGAATACGTGGTCTCTTCATTTTCAAGTTCTCTTATGCATTCGTCAATTTCGTCTACTAAATAGCAGGTATCGTCTATTGCTGGTGCTTGTAAGAACTTGGTGAGAATGAACTCTATCTTTTCTTCTCCTACTTCGAATGTTAGCCTTCCTTTCTTCACGTCTATAATCGCTCCGGCTGTAGCTAGGAACGGTCTTCCTAGGATAATTGGGGTTACAGTGTCCTCCTTGATGTCCATGATTATAAAGTCGGTTGGGATGTAGAATTGTCCTATGCGTACTGGAACGTTCTCCAGTATTCCGATGGGGTATTTTACTGATCTGTCAGCTAATTGTACGGACATTTTGGTTGGCCTGAGGTCTCCCATATTCAGCTTTTTGCATATAGATAAGGGCATAACACTGATACTGGCTCCTAAATCGCATAGAGCTTTGTCTATTACGAACTTTCCTATGACGCAGGGTATGGAGAAACTACCTGGGTCTTTTAATTTAGGAGGCATGCGGTTCTGAATAATAGCGCTACACTCTGCAGTGAGTGTAACTGTTTCATTATCCTCGATCTTTCTCTTATTTGACAGGATCTCTTTGAGAAATTTGGCGTATGACGGCATTTGAGTTATCGCTTCTGTAAAAGGAATAGTAATATTCAACTGTTTAAGGAGCTCTACAAATTTCTTAAACTGTCCTGAAGTTTTAGAGTTTATTAGTCTTTGCGGATAAGGGATAGGTGGTTTATATGGCACTGGAGGTGCTTGAGTTTTTTCACTTGCGGTATCCTCCTTCTCGTTGTCGTCCTTCTTCTCTAACTCAGATTCCTTTTCTGCTTGTTCAGTTGGTTTCTGTTGCATGGCTGAGTTTTCGGTCCTCGGATCGATCGGTTCGTCCAATTCTTTTCCACTTCTTAGTATCACAACATTTTCTTGGCCTTTGGGATTCTGTTCGGGTTGTCCACGAAATGTGCCAGCAGGTGCAGCAGCAGATGCTTGCTGTTGAGCCACTTGTGATATCTGAGTTTCTAACATTTTGTTGTGGGTGGCTAGAGCGTCTACTTTTCCTGTCAACTATTTAATTTGCTCGCTAGTGTGTATGTTTTGATTCAGGAACTCTTTGTTCGTTTGAGCTTGAGTAGCTATGAACTTTTCCATCATCATTTCGAGGTTTGATTTCCTAGGTGCATTCTGAGCAGCTGGTTTTTGATATCCTTGCGGAGCAGTAGGCATTTGCAATGCATTTTCGCTTTTGTAAGAAAAGTTTGGATGATTTCGCCAACCTGGGTTGTAGGTATTTGCGTAGGGATTTCCTTGAGCATAATTTACCTGGTCTGGCGGGATTCCGGCTAGCAATGGGCATTCGGGTGCATTATGAGTGGTGCTTCCGCATAACTCGCAATTTGGAGTTACTGCAGCGACAGTTGCAATGGGGTTAACGGTCAGACTATCAATCTTTTGTGCTAGAGCATCTACTTTAGCATTGAACTTTTCAAGGCTGCTGATTTCGTACATCCCACCTTTCGCTGAGGTTTTCTCAGTTGGAGTGCGTTCACCTCCCCATTGGCAATGGTTTTGTGACATGTTTTCTATTAATTGATAGGCTTCATTGTATGGCTTATCCATAAGTGCACCGCTCGCGGCAGCGTCTATTGTCAATCTAGTATTGTATAGAAGCCCATTATAGAAAGTATAAATTGTCACACAGTCTTCTAGACCGTGGTGAGGACATGTTCTCATCATATCTTTGAATCGTTCCCATGCTTCGTAGAGAGATTCAGTATCTTTCTGTCGAAATCCGTTGATTTGAGCTCTAAGCATAGCAGTTTTGCTTGGTGGAAAATATCTCGCTAAGAAGACGTTCTTCAATTGCTCCCACGTCGTAACGGAGTTGGATGGTAACGATTGTAACCATGTCCACGCTCTGTCTCTAAGAGAGAATGGGAAAAGACGAAGTCTTATCGCGTCTGGAGTTACTCCATTTGCTTTCACTGTGTCTGCGTATTGTACAAACTTCGTTAGATGTTCGTTCGGATCCTCAGTTGTGTTTCCTGAGAATTGGTTTTATTGTACAGCCGACAACAATGATGGTTTCAGCTCAAAATCATTTCGGGTAATAGCTGGGGCAGCAATGCTACTTCTAGGCTCCATCTGAGATGGTGTAGCGTATGCCTTCAGCGGTTTGTTCGGAGGTCCTTCAGCCATCGTCGGTTCTTCTTCTGATTTGGGAATGGGAGTGAGAGGATCGGGAATGTTATGTTTGAGTTGGTACTCAATGATTCAGCTTCTTAGATGTAAGAAGCGTTCTAGTTCTGCGACTGAAGGTTTCAAGATATCGCTTTGTGGGCGATCACTTGGCATACAATCGACAACACTAGTAAAGGAAAAATGAAAATTGTTTACCTAGTCTATACGGCGTAACAGAAGGTTACACTATTGACTAAACGTGTCCCCGGCAACAGCGCCAAAAACTTGATCGCGACTTTCTATGTCTAATACAACTAACTGCAAGTGCACAGTCTATCGCGTAGTAATAAAAGATATCGACCCCACAGGGACTCGTAATCAAACTAGTGTTCTCGGGAGTTACTATATTTAGCTAGGTAGGATATGTTTTATGGGAATAAGATTGTCACTAAAAGGGGGAACTAAGATTACTGTTTAGATTTTAATTAATCGAATCGATACGTAGTAATTATGTTCTTCAGGGATTTGATAAGTTACTGGTGTATGAAATAGTTTTCACAGTTTATTTAAGCAGAAAATGGAGATTTGAAGACTCTCGTCTCACAATGGTTATTGACGCTAATCATAATCCTAAGGGCCTAACGTACACTTTCGTATTCCGTTCGGGGTTAAAATTACTTTTTGGAAATCTCTAAGTTCTAATTCGTTTTAAAGTGCTTTCGCTGTTATTAAAACAAATGCCTAGTGTTTACTATCTGACCTTACCGCAACTTTCGCTTGTTGGTTCGTATCTTAATTAATTTTCCACTTTCGTGGCAAAACTACTTTAAAATAAGTTCTCGCTTTCGCGACGAAGTTTATTTCGTAAATCAATTTTAAACACTTAGACCATAAGTTATTTTTGTGAAAAGAAAGTTTTCAAACAAGAGTTATCAAATCCCATTCGAATTATTACTACATATCGATTACCTAAGTTTAGCTAGACATGGAATTTGGAAAAGCAAAACATAAATAATAATAATAAATAATAAATTGCATTATGATAAAATAGAAGTCGATCAAAATGAAAATCTGTAAATAATGCCAATTGGCCTTTGGGCAGATCCTCCACAGATGTTGGCAGGATTCTGTCTTTAGTTCCAATTCGATCGTACAGTGCAGTAACAATTACAGAAGAGCGGAAATGGGAATGAGTAAAATGGAAAGGGAAATAAATGAAAGGGATACAAATAAAACTGGAGAAATGGATACAAATAATAACTGAAAGTAAATTTGCTCTGGAAATTAAATTTGGCAGCACTTCGTGGTATGAATGCCGCTCCCTTTTTGAAGTCCCCTGCTTCCCTTTTTATAGAAGTGGAATTCCAACGGTTACCTCTGAGGATGATGGACCTTGAGGCAGATAATTTAGGGAGTAGTGGACCATTTAATGGGAATTGGAACTGCTCTTTTGACGTGTAATCTGAGTGGGGCGTTTTTGCCTGCATGACGGTCGTCACAAGGTGTGACGGTCGTCACCCGTGTGATGGTCGTCATGCATCTGTGACGGTCGTCACATCAACAAAAACTGTTTGCTGCGCTTTTCATTGTGTTTTCACTCCTTTTTCGTCCATATTTCATCTGGGATTGCTTCTTTTCTTCATGTTGCCTTGTTTAGACGTGATCGTTGAATACCTGCAAAAACATCAGACAAATACATGGAAATAACCCGAAATCGGATCGAAAACGGTTAGACTTTAGTTGAATTATGCATGAAAATATCTATATGATTTCGTGTTATCAATAGGAATCATCCTTCTTGGGCAAAAGTTCCATGCAAGTTGGGTAACTTTCAAGCTCCAAATTCACATACCTCAGATGACTTGTAACTTGTCTGGCTCATAACTTGAGCTCTATAAACCCTATCAAGGACTTCTAGTACTCAAATTAAAGCTAAGATCATACTCTACAACAATCATGTTGGGGTCAAGATGAGATTACAATCATATCTTGAGTTAAATTGCCTTGAAGATAGGGGTCAAAGGGGATTTTACACTGTCAAGTCTTAGAAACCCTAGCTTGAAACTTCTCAAACTCTTCAATCATGATGAGTTAACCTTAAAATCAATCTTATAACATCTCAATGTATCAATCCATGATCACATGACTCTTTAATTAGGTCTCAACCTTCTTCAAATCATCAGTTGACTTATGGTTGACCCAGTCAAACCCTAGCTGCACCACTCATGGCTGAGGCTTCTTAATCTTGCCAAATAACCTGTCCAAGCTTCAAAATGAACTTCAACATTTCTCATGAGCTCTCTCAAGACCTCAAGTCCACCTTCATGGCTTCAGAATCATCTGATGGCATTCCACAACTCTCAAGTTAGGAGACACACACTTTTGGTTTCAACCACTCTCTCTGAGGCTCTTTTAACTTCTCTGACAAGGATATCAATCCTTGAACACTTGAATAACCTTCTTAGCTAGCCTCGCAGTCTTGTATAGCTCTTGATTGGTAATCATACCTCTTGATCTCCTGCATACATGTCAATGAAATGCAAATGATAATGCTAATGTGAATAAAATGAAACATAAGCTAGGTAAAGAAAAGTTGGGCAAATTTTGGGGTGCAACACTTGGGGGCGTGAGGATCAGATGAGGAAGTCGTATCCGACTCTGTTTCCTTGAGGTGATTTTCAAGGGAAAAAATTCTTTTAAGTGGGGGAGAGTTGTAACACCCCAAATTTAATTGGAATATTTTAATTTATTTATTTAATTGAGAATATTCGTATTTTGGTGGTTTTCGGTGGTTTTGTGGATTATTGGGAATTATGTATTTTTGGATTTTTTTTATTTAATTAATAGTATACAATATGGAAATATTAGTATTATTATTAGTTAAAATAAATATAAGTGAAATAAGGGTAATTTGGGCATTAGGAGGAGTTAGTAAGGGTGTTATGGGAAAAGCTCAATTGTGTGGCCCAAGACTAGGTTTGACAAAAAGATTTCTGAAGGAAATAAGGATTCACTTTGTTAACCGTGAAAAGTATTGAGGCCAGAGCTTTGAGGAGAAGATTGGAGACAAAAGCTTCGAGAGATTCCATGAAAGATTGAGAAGACTTTGATCGACAACTAAGGTATGGGGAGTATAGCCTTTCATAATTTTCCATGTGTGACTTTCAGTGTAGTTAAGGTTGATTTAAGGGTTTAAGAGTTTTGAGGCGAATAATGAGAAAAAGGGATTTTTGGCCTTCGTGGCCTAAAATCGATTATTGAGAATTTTAACTGTAGGGATTTATTTGGAAAAAAAGGAAACTAGGCCTTCCTAGCCAAAAACTATGATTTGACTCTAACCACGTAGAGAAATTTGATAGTAAGAACCCTGATGGTTATGGTGTAGTGGTAAGTATTCCTGACTGTTAGTATAGATATGAGAAATAGTGATCTTTGGTCTTCGTGGCCTAAACCTATTAGTGTGAATCTAACCTAGAATCCGTTGGGGAAAAGGGAAAGGTAGGCCTTCGTGGCCAAAACCTTGAATTGTTATATGTCTAACCCTAAAGGAATATGAATATTTGATAGTGAGTAACTCTGATGCCTTAGGGTGTAATTGAAGAAAAAATTGTGATTTAGAGCATGAATATGTTACGGGATTGGCCTAGTAAACTGTAGGTTTTGCGCTTTTATCGCTGTAAGACCTTAGGAGTGATTTAGAGATGTTTTGGGGGCATTGGGGAAGTGAATCGTGTGGAATTTTGGGTTGATTTAGGTTCTGGAGCATAACAGCGTTTTGCTGTCCGTCACGACTGTTCATGTTTTCAGTCGAAATCGTTTTGGCCGTAACTTTTGATCCGTAAGTCTGTTTAGGCCCGCGTTCAAAGTGTTGGAAAGCTAATGAGCAGGGCTATAACATAGTATAGATAAGAGAATTGGTTTCCAAATACTTTTATATCTAATTATGTTGAGAAGTCAATTGTGTATATGTTCTATTAATGAATCATGTTTTGGTTCAGTGATGTCTTCATGTTTTGATGCTGGAATTTTCCTGATGAATTACCATGAGGGTAAATATGATAATATGTGATATATAATGGATTAACATGAGTAGGATTGTGAAGTTTATGTGATTAATAGGCGATAGTATGAGAATTACCACGAGTATAATTATGAATTAGTATGTGATAATATGTGATAATATGATGAATTAATATGAGTATGACTGTGAGCGCTATGTGATTTGTATATGATTATATGATGATTTCTATGATGTATGATGATGATTATTATGATTATATGATGACATGATGTATGATGATTATTATTATGATGAACTATGATGACATGACGTATGATGACGATTATGAGCTATGACGTTTGATGATGATGAATATGATGAATGATGATGCACCTATGATGTTGTTATAAGGATGATTTGTGACGTGTGCATCATTCATTCATGTGCATCCGGACTTCGGTTCAGGACCTCGATTACTTTGGTTTCAATCCCATTGTGTGGATGTGAAGTGTTTTGATGTGCTCCGATTCTCAAGTGGAATCGATCCTATTGATGGGGATCTATGGAGGGTTGATGGCCCAATGTCCATCGTGTTGTGATGATTGGTACCACATGCATTGAGTCTTATTGCATTTGCATTTATGGGTCTTTTTGTATGAATTATGACATTGTGGCCTTTGAGGCATATTGAAGGATATGAATGTGTTGAATATGATTATGATGCCATTTATATGTTGATTTTTATACATTGATTATTATGAATTACTTTACTCACCTTGCCTGTTTGAATGTTACCTCCACGTGGGTAACGTGCAGATGATCAGGTTTAGCCGTGGACGCCGTTGAGGATTTTTTGAAGTCTGTGAGTTGTTAGCCTTTTGGTTAACTTAGAGGGTCTTGCTCTGATATGTAACATCGGGTTGGGTTCTTTTGAGTTAAACTATATACTGTTGAGTTATTTTGCTTATCTTCACGTATGAGGAAAACCTTGATTTATACCTTTTGAGTTCCGCTGCTTTGTGCAATTTGATGTACTTTAAGAAAACCCGTTGTACACAGAGCATTGACTTATTTTAAGCTATTGAGAAATGTACACCCTTTGAGGTGATTTTGATTGAGTTAAATAATTTATTCTGATATCTGTGTTATTTTGCCTTAATAATTGTGGGGTAAAAAATGGTGTTACATCTCATTATTCCATCGATAAAAAAAATGGACATCAATTAAGTGTTGAGCACGATCAATAAACATTCCACTAGCGGAAACAGACCAACATCAATGACAATCTGTCTGACCTTATCAAGCATATGCGCAATAGAGAATTCATTCAACTTCTCCCCACAAGTGAACACCTTCAGCGGGGTGCGGTCCTATAATATCTAAAGTATAAACCATCAATTATTTTTAATTAATCTATAATAAATAAAAACAATTTAAAATAAAATATTTATACCTATCCTGCATATCCTAAATGCCACATGATTTCCATATCTAGTGAGTATGTGTTAGCTGTGAATTTTGACGCCAATGTTTGATTGAGTATGATGAGCAAAGGAAATGTTTTTAAGATGTTTTGGAATTCGACAGAAGCATTGATGAAGATTCCAGTCGAAGTGGTCCTTTATGAGAAGGATATGCTAGGTTAAGACTTAGAAATATTTCTAAGCTTAGATTGCAATTTCGACGGAGCCAATGTTGAGGCTGCGTTCGACAGAGATTTTGAATTTTGAATAAGGATGATAACTTTGTTCTTATCTGTTTCTTAAAGGTGACGTGTGGAAAGCTGTGGCGAATTGGAGACATGCAAGCGAGAACGTGTTATTTTCTAGAGAAAAGACCGTTAATAGCGGTTATTTTTGACATAGTATAAATAGGAGTCATAATGTATAGGATTTCGTGTACTCAATCATTGTACAAATACTCACAAATTACTTAAAGTATATGTGTTGAGAAACGAGTTCGTTGAGAATGTACGTCTGAAACACCATATTTTCATTTTAATTGAAATTATTTTTCAGTTTTATCAATTACTTATTCATTGCAATTTACCTTTAAAGTTTCTTAATTACAATTCCTTTATAAACTCTTCAAATTACTTTTTAAACTTTAAACATTCTTCAATCATGAGCATTGTCGAAGTGTTCTTAAGACTTTTAAATATAGTTTGAACAATAGCACATGTCTTAGGATTCATTGGTTGATCTGTAAAATAAACCATTTTTGGAGATCAGCAGCTGTTTACCAATTATCACGATAAACAGTATGGTAGGGTCACTGGGCCCTCAAGGGAAGCCTCCATGCGTGTGTAGAGACGACTCAATATCAGTTTGAGCTACTGCCTCTGTATCAGATACAGTAGAAACATCTGTATCAGTCTGAGAAGGAACCTTGATATACTCTAAAGAGGAACCTTGATATTATCCTAAAGAGAACCTCTACATCATCAGCGACAGTAACATTAAGCTTAACATCAAGATATATGGCACGTCCAACTCTACAACATATACGTCGTAGAGTGTGTGGTTATCGAGATTGCTCGATTCTCCTACTGTGAGACGTGTGGGGGCTAATGTACTCGCCTTAAGATAAAACTCATATTTCTCTTCTCCACCGCCTTCATCGCCAGAGCACTCAACAGTTGCACTTTCTGCTCTATTAATCAATTTATAAGCAATCATGCCATCTCTTTCTCTGGTCCTCACTAAAAAAAAAACTACTAGATATTTTTTAAATCTAGAAATTAACATGTATTTATCAGCATTTTTAAAATGTCTGATAATTTACATGTTTTTTTATTGGCATTTTTGAAATTGTCGGTACGTATGCATTTTTATCAAATATTCAAAAAAAATTAGTAAAAATACATGTAGACTATCACATTTTTAAAAAATTCCGATAACAAAGCACGTAAAACACCTAATATTTTAAAAATGCCGTTAAAAATGTATGATTTTTTTCTTCTAAAAAACCAGATATGAATACTAAATTATCGATATAAATATATAAATTCAATAAAAAATAATGCATACTTAATATATCGTGTAAAAGTTTAAAACAAAACAGTAAAAAACAAAAAGTTTTCAAAATCTAAAAAAAATAATCAGTAAAAAGCAAAAAGTTTTCAAAAATCTAAAAAAAATAAATAAATAAATAATGAAAGTTATATTTTTAAATGAGGAGGTATTATGATAAGAGTGCAATAAATAGATAGTTTACAAGTTCAATTAAATTGGATGCCATATAAAATTGTCTAATAAATATTTCAGTCCTGGTATCATTTTATACGTAGATTTTTTTATGAGCGATATTTCAACTATCACATATTCTCTACTTTGAATTGAAACTACAAAATTTTCTTATAATAAAACTAATTGAAAATCAAGGCATGCACAATTTAAATTTAATAGTGGTGAAAAAAAAAATAGTAATTGTTGCTTTCTTTGAAACTTCAAAGATTTAATATTGTTTGATTTGGTGAAGTTGACATATAATGCCATTTTCAAAGATAGACTGTATTTTATTTGACGGCCGTCGAAGATCTATTTTTTATTTTGACGGGAGTTAAAGGACTATTATTACAAAGAGTATTAAAAATTTATAAATAAACAAGAAATAATCTATTTTTTATTAAAGTATTTTTTATGATATATTCACATGTATTATCAATAAAAAATATTGTATTAAAATACTATAAATAATTAGGAGATATAATTAAAAAATATTTAATTAAAAATTCAAATAGACCCATCATTCAAAAAAACTCATTTTATAAATGAATAATTATTTTAGGACAGATGAGGTACTAATTATAATAACTAAATACTTTTATGTGAAATTCATCATTACTTTTTTGGAGTCGTTTCACTCTATAAAACTATGGGCCAATTAGGCCCAAATGATATAGATGACAACAATACTAACATTGCTTTATTTAAATCTCTTTTCTTTTTTAGAAATGTTTTTGACACCTATCGGTTGGATACTATACCTCTTTTAAAACATTTTTTCTTTTTTAAATAAGTTTGTCATGAAGTTTACCTTTTGGTATTATGTAACCAAAATGAGACATTTTGAATCAATTTAGAATCTTATTTTTGTGTATTGAAACAACACAATTATAATCTGCGGTGAAACTTTCACGTTTGAGTCTAATAGTTAAATATACAACAACAAAAGTCAAACTTTATCCCACTTAGTCGGATCGACTTCATAGATCAACTCTGTCATAATGTTCTATTCATAATCATGTTTTTGTCCAAATTATCAATTTCGAAATCATTCTTAATAATTTCTCTTATAATTTTTCTAGGTTTTTCTCTTCATCTAGCTATTTGACTTCTTTCCATCTGATCTACTATCCCTACCGCAGAATTTACAAATCTCCTCTCTACATACCTAAACCACCAAAGTTTATTTCCACGATTTTCTCTACTATAGGCCCTACCTCAACACTCTCTCTAATCTTGTCATTTCTAATCTTATCATGTATAGTCTTATCACACATCCAACGCAACATCCTCATCTTTGCTACATTTACTTTATTCTCGTGTTGATTCTTAAGCGCACAATATTTTGTCCTATATAACATTGATGGTCTTACCGCAATCCGATAAAATTTTCCCTTCAACTTGAGTGATACCTTTCTCTCACAAAATATCTCAGAAGACCCTGCCATTTTAACAACCCAACTTGAATTTGATGGTTTATATCTCCTTCTATTTCTCCATCATTTTGTATTACAAACCCAAGATATTTAAACCACGTGACTTATGGGATGATATGGTCTCCAAGTTTCATCTCTAGTTTAGAAACGCTTCTGGGTTTGCTAAACCTACATTATATATATTTCGTCTTACTTCTTCTTAGGCGAAAGCCATGCATTTTTAAAGCTCATCTCCAAGCCTCAAACTTCTCATTTAAATCCTCCTTCGACCCTCCAAGTATGACTATATCATCTGCAGAAAGCATGCATCTCGGTGCTAGTTCTTGGATGTCCTTTATAAGTACATCAAAAATTAAAGTAAAAAGGTAGGGGCTCAATGTTGAACCTTGGTGCAAACCTATTGTAATGGGGAAACCATCAGTCTCTCCACCCTGTGTCTATACACTAGTCATACTCCTTCATACATATCGTGGATAACTTGAATATATGAAATCCTAACCCTTATAATATCTAGAGCTTTCCATAAAATCTCTCTAGGCACTCCATCACATGCCTTCTCCAAGTCAATAAAAATTAAGTGTAAGTCTTGTTGTTCCATCTGATACTGCTCCATCATCCGTCTTAAGAAATATATTGCTTCCGTGGTCCACCTTCTGGACATAGAACCAAATTTATTCTAAGTAACTTGAATCTCTTTTCTTAGTCCCTATTCAATCACTTTTTCCCATAACTTCATGGTATGAATCATAAGTTTAATCTCTCTATAATTTGCACATTCCCCATTTCTTATAGATTGAGACTAAAGTGTTTCACATTCGTTCATTTAGTATTTTCTTTAACCTCATACCTCTATCTCCAAAAATTTCCATACTTCAATAGGTATTTTGTCTATCCCAACTGCCTTACTATTGCTAATCCTTTTCAACGCTTCTTCTACCACTTGTTTCTAAACCTGACAGTAATAGTTATAGTTTCACTCATCTTCTCTAATGTCGAGCCTGCTGAAGTCCGATGAATTATCATATCCTTCATTAAATAAATTGTAGAAATACGTCTTTAACACACTCCACTTGATCCAAATCTCTTGTCTTTCTTTATCTTCCCTTACCAAACCTATATATAGATTTTTCTATCTATTGGTTCCTAAAGATTAGTATAATCTGTCAAAAGGTTGAGTTCCTGATTCTATCACTACCTTCTTTTTCTCATTCTTCGATTTCTTATACTATTCCCAAACTTTGTCAAATTTACACGTAGACCATTCTTTAAAACAATTCTTTTTAACTTTAACTTTACTTTGAACACTTTCAGAGTAAAATTTATCAATGGTATTTGGCCCTCAAAGCATGTTTGACAACAATTTTCTCCCTATGCGACTACCACATACTCCTTTACGTATATCTATTAGTACCAACTTCATTTAGTTCTCGTCAAAATACCTTAATATTGGTGTAAATATTCCCATCTCGTATAATTTTATTGTGACCAAGGTGTACCTTTGCTAAAAACATTTTAGTTTTTTTTGCCTTCTCTTTGTTTGGGGGAAAATGTTTATTTTCCAAATACTATATTATAGGCTTCATCCACCCTTTATCATAATCATAGTTGTCTGTGGCGTTTACTACTATGGCCTCTTATGTAATGGGGGAAACAATGTTTTATGTATCACTGTTTTTGTTATGCCCGAGTTTCTTCGTAATAGCGAACTTGAATGGGAAATTTTTCTGAGAGTTTTGTTTTCTAAGAACATATGTTACTAAAAAAATGAATTTGTTTTGCCAGCTCATGAGCCTTGTGAAAAAAATTTCATTATCTGACCTTTTTTGTTACATATTTATCGGTGGCTTGACTTGTTACTAACTACGAGTCACTTTTTGAACTTAAGTTGGATGCTCTTGGTTCCTTTGCTAAAGTTATTCCGGTTATGAGGGCTTTGTATTCCGCCTAGTTATTACTCACATTGAATTTGAATCACACTGATTGTTCAATCAACACTTCTCTTGGATCTTCGAACACTACCTCGACCCCACTTTCTTTCAAATTCGACACTTGATATGCCGCAAGTGCACGACCAATATCGCATTGTAAGATTATTATTCCATATGGACTAGTATGATTGATAAATATTTTCTTTCTGTTTGACTATCTAAAAAAGAAGACATTTCTTATCTAAGACAGACCATGTAAAACCCCACTTTTGCTTTGTCATAAGAATTTAAGCTTTTACTGATTAAATAGAAAAAAAATAGATTATATTTTATTTATAATTGCATAATTGTGTCTTCAATCACAGAATCATCTATTTTCATGGCTAATTTAGTGACAAGACCCATTAAGAAAATATGTTTATAAAATAACCAAAACTTTCTCAATTAAAACAAAACTATTTTCATGTATTGGTTTAATCGTCTAACTTTAATGTATCAGATATCAGTTTTTCAATACATCAGCTAACAAGGGATATTGTCTCTATTTTCATAGAAATACTCGTAAAATACCTAAAGGTTAGAGTATCAACTTAGTTACTCATGATATAGGTTGAAATTAGGTTTTAAAATGGATATGTCATTTAAACAATCCTCATAATCCTAAGACTATAAGAGTTTACTCACTCATAGACATAGTGAAAGTGGAAATTATATATTTAAGCATAAACATAATAATATACAAAATAAAAAAGTAATAATAAAAATAGTAAATACCTAAAATTATAAGAAATTTGAAACTACAAAGAAACTAGATGTTCACAAGCATAAGCATAAAATGAAAGCTTTTGTGTTTTTATAATCTTATGGAGTCCCCTATTTAAACTGGAGCTAACATGAATCATTTATCCCCCAATAATAACTTGAGTCAGTTTAATACATAATAATACTTAGAAACATGAAGAGTTTTGTAACCGACACAAGAAAGAAAAGTTGACATAATTGGCCCAAACAAGTTTAGAGGCATTACGGCCGTAATGGGCATTATGCACAAGCTGTAATATAATCTTTCTTGGCAAGAAACTTGATTTTTTGCACCTGACAATTCGAGACCATTACAGACAGGCCGTAATTCCCACCACCACTTCACATTTTCTTCTTTAGTCTTCCTCAGGTTCTTAGAGACATTCATATATCTTTTGGGTGTATCCTTAATCACTTGGATATAATTTTTTAATTGTTCTTCTCTATATTCCTAAAATAAAACAAAAACAACAAAATGTTCCAACACATGACGTCCATCAATTTTTGGTAGGTATCTTCTACATTCTTAAGGCCGAAGGGCATCCCCTCATAGTAATAGGTGCAGGTGTTGTTTATGAAGGTAGTCTTGGGTGCGTCCATAGGGTTCATCTTGATTTTGTTGTACCTTAAGTATACGTCATTGATCAACCTATCTATATTGGGAAAGGAGTACGAGTCTTTAGGGGTATGCCATGTTGAAGTCACTAAAGTCCACACACATCTTCAATTTTTTTGAGGATTTTTTCAGGATCACGGTCATCAACATGATATATTTGATTTTACATATAAAATGCACCTCCTTTAGTATTTTCACTTTTTTTCGATAACTATTATATTCTCTTTTCCCATTTTTTGTTTGTTTTGTATGATGTGTTTAATAATAGTGTTTAGGCCTAGGAGATGACATATGACATATGCATTTATTCTTGACATATCAGAAAGAATCTAGGTGAATATACCCATGTTCTTTTGGAGTAGGAGAGATAACTATTTTTCCTTTAACCCTCTTAAGGAGATGCCCTACATTGTGATTTGAAATCTTTGGTGTCAGATTTAGACTTCTTTAAAGATCTTCCAAGGGAACTAGCTTGTCATCCATATACTCTTCCCTTGAGTCCAAGTCCATAAAGTTAAAATTGCGGGTACAATGTCTCTGTGGCATGTTGCAAATCATTACCACCCTATTTAATACAAGGTAATCCTAGTAGCACTTATTATATATCTCTTAATCTTCTTTCACGACCCATACTCGCGTGTTACTTCATAGTGAGGTAAACCATGGATTTAGATTCTTCTATAAAGTTGAATATTAGGCGGCCAATAATTATCTTGTACGATGAAAGGATGTTTAACATGAGGTAACTAAATTTGATAGTTTTCACGCTGTCACCCATTCTAAAAGTCCTTATAATGGATATGTATCACCAAACTTGCACTATCTCTCCTAAGAACCATATTAGGGAGCCTTTAAATGGATGTAGGTGTTTAGGGTCTAACTATATACATTCAAAGGAATCATAATAGTCGACTTCAAAAAAACTATCAGGGTCTATGATGACTTGTTATATGTTGCAATTAATCATTGAAAAATGCTATCTTGACATCCTTTCCTACACCCCATACATACACCGTATGCACTGTTCACCGTATTTATACGGTGAACAGTGTTTATTTATATTAAAATAATATATATTTTTAAAATATTAATTTTTTAAAAAAAATATTTATTTTTAAAATTTATTTTATAACACAAATATAAGATTACGCATTAACCAACTTCACAGTTGCATTAACCACAAAAATCTACATCATTAACCAATTATTTTACCTATAATTTATTAACCACTTTCACTACTTCATTAACCAATAAAATACATACCATTAACCATGTTCTGAGCATTTTTTTCATATATTTATGAACAGTAAATTGGGTGTAAGGTGTAAGAAAGGGTGTAGGAATAGCAAACCTGTTAATCATTTGTACGCTGATGACTTGTATATGTCTTTTAGCTTGTGGTTTGAAGGTTCATATGTCTCTGATTAGTTAGGGTCATTTTTGTTACGTTGATTGAAGGAGTCTAAGTTGTGGTTTCATATTTTCTAGCATGTTCTACATTTTTTTGTATTACTTTTATTTCCCTTAATGTGACGTTCCACCCTCACCATTATCTCTTCCATTGGAACAACATATTTATGGGCGAGAGACTCATTAAAGTATACAATCTTCACTATGCCAAAAATGGCCTTTAGCAGCGCTTTTTTTGACCTTTAGCAGCGCTTTAAAGCGCTGCCTAAAGTGGCGCTGCTAAAGGTAAAGGCAACGCTTTTTTTTGTGGAAAAAGCGCTGCTAAAGGCATCCCTTTTAGCAGCGCTTTTTTACCCCTTTAGCAGCGCTTTCAAAGCACTGCCTATTCTCCCTCCCCCTCCCCCCTGTAGCAGCGCTTTTTGAAAGCGCTTTTGTAGACCACCCTTTAGCAGCGCTTTTTTAAAGCGCTTTCTTAGACCCCTCCTTTCCTAACCTATAGCAGCGCTTTTTTATGCCTATTTTTCTCCCTTTAGCAGCGCTTTCTTGTAAAAGCGCTGTCTATACTTCACGTTTTTTAATTTTTTTTTTTGTAAAATCACATTTTTTATATATTTTTAGACAAACCTGCTTATAACAATTAAATTCCCTGCTTATAATTCAGGCTTTAAACATAACTTGGCCTTTAAACATTGTAATTCAACACTTGGCCTTTAATTCAACACAATATAACTAAACATTGTACATTATACAATAACACTTTGCAATTTACACATAATTAACTCAAGTATAATTTACACATAATTTAAACATTGTACATTATACAATATACAATATACAATATACAATATACAATTTACACATAATTACAAATCCAATATACATTATAGAATTCTTAACTCAATCATAAATTGACACCATTCTTCCTTAATTTCTTCCAATTTTACTTTCGAGTACGTAGCGCATCTGAATTCATCAAAATACTACATAATATAACAGAACAAGCACGATTTAATACTAATTACTCAGATGAAATATTAGTTAATTATCAAAATGAATCATATAACTCATGAATTGATCCATACCATGATTGAAATCTCTAATTGACCAGAAAGAATAATTTCCTTCATAAAGCGCAGTACAAAATATCCGCAGTCAATCCCACCACGCTGACGAGGACACTGTATTAGGAAAAAAGCGAACGAACATTTATCAGGATATATAGTTTAAATAGTTTTATAAGTAGAACCACTATAACAGTCAAACATGGGAAAATATACCTCCACTCTGATCCAGTTGATGTTGCTAGCCCTGCTTTTTGGCACTGTTGCATCTCTCTGTGCTCTGTATATTTGTATAACTCTAACATAATATAAACACATATTTAGAACAATGTCACATAATAAATAAACATATATAATTATTCAGAACACTATACATCATCACTTACGTATCAACCATGTTCTTCAGATTTTCATATTTGTTTGTATCGCCATCCAATGAATCTATATAATACACTATTTCTTTAATCGGATTAATTGCGACCAACAACCAGTGACCACTATAAAATAAGACAACAGTTTAGACGGAAATGTTATATAATATGGCAAAAATCGAACAATTATAATAAATGAATTTAGAATAAACACTAACCCATGGCCAGTATTATATGGCAACATAAACAACTTCTCCGTATTCGCACCCATAAATCTCTGGACTGTGTACACTTTGACTGCTTCTGGTGTCTGGTCTATTGTCCGTGAGTTGACACTGCTAGCAGATAAGAATGCGAATACTGAAGTCAAATCAGCGGGGACCAACAACTTGTCATACAAGCGCCTAAAAAAAATATAATCAACATTAGATTATTCAGTTAAACGAGCGAATTTTAAAATGTTCAATTATCTAATTAAAATGGATCGAAGTACCTGATGTAGGAATGCATAACCCCGACGCCCAATTCTAAATGTTTGAAAACCTGGTCGAAATCCTCCTTAGCAAGTGTTTCGGAATATTCAAAATCGAAAATACCTTGATCCATATATATTAGACGGATGCCTCCCTCAGGCACGTCTGTTGTCCCTACATATGTTTGAAGGCACGACCTAAATTGAGGAACAAATGCTCTTTTTGTCTCAACCTTTTTTTTGGGCACCTTGGAAGTTTCAGGCATGTTTCCCTTGCTGACTTGTTGCGACTGCTGATCAAGAACCTAAAAGTCATATATAAGTTCAGTAAATAATTTATAATAAAATAATCACTTAAACTGTAGTACTAGTACCTGTAACTTTGATGCAGCTGAATCGGTATCCCGCACAATAATTTTATCATCTTTTGTTTTGGATTTTGTGGGAGTCTAAGATCATCATGTCAATAAGAAAGTGTAAATGTCAGAATAACTTTCATGTATGGGTAATAAAACATTGGAATATTACAAGGTTCAACCTACCTCATCATCCATGAAAATGAGATTCGCCGGCCATGCTACATAAGCTCTTATCGCGTCTCCCACCACTGTTGCGTCTGATACATCGTCTGGCATAGGCAACAACGCCCCCCCCCCTCTAATGCAATATCAACAAATACTTTCAAAAATCCAGTAGGGAGGGGTTTATGGTGAAGTAAGTCTCCCAGGGTGTTATGCACCTTTCCCTTGCCAACCATGCGATAAGTCAGCGACGATAAATATAGTCGACAAGGTGAAATGCCCTAAATAAATAATGATCAGTTAATGTGTCAATTAAGAAAAATGTGCTAAATTAATTTCAATGTAATATATACAATTACCTCTGGAAGCTTCTGCGGACAACCGATACTATCTTTGTCACTAGTAGCTTTACCGGCCTCTGGAGCGCGCCTTTCGGACATGTATCTCTCCTTATCCTTCTGTAATTCACGAATTTGAGCTTTCATTTCCTACCAAAGTAGCCATCACTTCTTTATTGGTTGGATTTATTTCCTTGGCTGCTTATACAATTTGGATGGAGTGACACCAAATCCCTTGCCCCTCACACGCCCAGAGTACTCAGGAATATTCAACACCCGACTCAATAAACTCCTGCAATCATCGTCTTCAGCAGGAGTTATAGTCTGGGATAGGGACTCCTGAAATATAGATAAAAGCATATTTAAATATTTTATACACTTTGTTCAAACACTTTGTTCAAAAACTAATGTTGTACTTACACATTGTTCAAACACTTGTTGAACTTCTTCTTGGACGGCTCCATCTCTTCCCACCCGGGCAGCCTTCCATACGACATGGTCCGGAAGAGATGTCGCATCACTTTTCTCCTCTTCCAACTACGCATTAAGACGAACAATAAAGCATTATATCCTATTATGTATACTTACTATTTTTTGTAAATAGATCATATTAAAGCATATATATGCACTTACTAATTTTTGTTCTAAGCGTGCATATCCCAAACGCCCCTTTCTATATGGATACGCAGGGGTTGATGCCCGTTCCCGATTTACGCCACTCTTAACCTGAAAAAACAAGTTTAAGTCATATCAGTTTGTTTGTGGAATAGGTATATATACTATACATTGTTCATGATAAGTTGTACTTACTTCAAATTCTTTGGTTCTTCGCTTCGCAACAAATGTCTCCCATTCTGCATCCGAAATCAAATCAGCGTACTTCGCTGGACGCTCCGACTCTACAAAGTTGCCATCAGAATCTTTAAGATATTTGTTGGTTAAAAACGCTCTAAATCCCCTCAAGCGTTTTCCGGCCAACTGAATACAATATTTTCTCCTAGAATCCTCAATATTAAAAGATCTCTGCAAACAAATACACATACATATAACATGTTAGTATAATTAATTTAAAGATGTAACTGTCAACATAATTAAAAATGATCAAATCTCATACTTGAATCTCGGTCCAAATTTTATCCTTAGCCGCTTTTAATGCAGGAATTCTCCAGTTATCGCAAGTAATCGGAACTTACGAACGTACAACTGCTCCAATATAACTTGTCAGCAGCGCACCATTAGGCTCAACCAACTGATCTCTTTCATTCCAATGGACATCGTACTTTACACCTCTATCTCTCGCACGGATGATACTTTTCATTATCGTTATGCCTCTTTTAATTTCGCCTTCAACGTCTTTGGGTGTTTCTTTTCCATCATGTGATGTTTCCTCGTTGCTGGCCATAATATACCTGTAATTCAGAATAACAACAACAACAACAAATATCAACAATAATAACAATAAATGTCATATTAAACAACAACAACAAACCATCTATATCAAATATAAACTATAACACAATATCATATATATCATATATCATATTAACTATATCAAATATAAACTATAACAAACCATCTATAAACCATCTATAAACCATCTATATCAAATATAAATCATCTATATCAAATATAAACTATAACACAAACCATCTATATCAAATATAAACTATATCAAATACAAACCATCTATATAAACTATAACAAATATAAACCATCTATATCAAATATAAACTATAACACAAACCATCTATATAACACAAATATAAACAATCTATATCAACTATAACAAATACAAACCATCTATATAACACAATATAAACCATCTATATCAAATATAAACTATAACACAAACCATCTATATCAAATATAAACTATATCAAATACAAACCATCTATATAAATTATTTTACATCAACAACAACAACAATATCATATATATCTCATATATCATATTAACACAACAACGAATAACACAACAACAACAAAAACCATCATTGAAAAGATAAAAACCATCTATATCATCAGAACAACAATGGTGAAAAGATAAAAAAACAAGAAAAGCAGAGTAAAGCTTCACGTACCGTAACAATGGAGGACCGGCAATGCAGACGGATGGATGAACTCAAAAACGGACGGTGAACGGTCGGTGATGGTCGGAAGGATGATCAGACGGAAGAAGTTGATGGTCGGACGATGAACAGTGGTTCGTTCGTTCGTTTTCGTTCGCCAGAGAAAGAAGAAATGTGTTGCGTGACTGTTCTGATTCTATTAAAATTCTGGAGGGTATTTTAAAATTATAATATGAATACCTATAGCAGCGCTTTTAAAGGCCTTTAGCAGCGCTTTTAAAAGCGCTTTCATAGGGTGCCTTATCAATTCCATATAGCAGCGCTTTATATAAAAAGCGCTTTCTAAGGGTCCCCCTTTAGCAGCGCTTTTGAAAAGCGCTTTCGTAGGCCCCCCCTTTAGCAGCGCTTTTTAAAAGCGCTTTCTTAGGCTCACCATTTAGCAGCAATTTTTTAAAAGCGCTGTCTTTGGTAGGCGCTTTTTTTCTTTTTTTTTTATTGGCCCTTTAGCAGCGCTTTTGTATAAAGCGTTGTCTTTCTATGCGCTGCTAAAAGTGATTTCTGGCGTAGTGCTTTAACCCATTTTGGAAGTCTTCTTGGAACTTATCTTGGTTATGATTTACTACTTTGATGGTTGCTTTGTTGAAGCGTGTGTTTATTCACACAAAGGTTAGGAGTTCCCATGTATTACATTAGAGAGACTTGTCGTTGATACCTTGCTATGTTTATTAGCTTAGAATTGATGAAATAATTTTCTAGATATATCTTGGTAACTAGTTAGAGAGAATTTGGAAAGATTCATATACCAACAAAAGTTTGCCTTCTTCAAGGTTGTAGAAGTGAGTTTTCATTTGAATGAGTCTGTCACACCTATGATTACCATTTGTGTGTTGAAGGAAATGACATGATCTTGAGGTTGACTATTCCAACCAAATGTCACCAGCAGAGACGACTTAAATTTTTCTAGGAGTGGGGAACCCCAATCTTCGGTTGAGAGGTGTTAATGGTCTTGAACCTCTACCCTATCTTGGTGTCCATTGTCTTTTTGTTGTAATTGTTTTTAAATCTCTTAGACGATTTCTTGTAGGGTTTTATTATTGCGACATATTTCATCCATATCAACCTTCATTTCTCCTAGGGTTTCCTGATTGTGTGAGGGTTGTGAAGCGTGTGTCGTCACTATTGTTAAACAGTGGTTGGTTATGTGAAAGCTCTTGTTGAAAGTGTGCGGCCCATGAAGGTTTTATAAATTATCATAGTTCAAGAAAATAATCATATTTTGTTTTACAATTAGAGATCTAAAGGAAAAAGTAACAATTGCACAAGACATACTCTATTAAGTGTTTTCTCTCCCAGGATTGAAATAATATTTTAAGTGTATACAAAATTTTTAGAGCAAGGAAAGAGTAGAGGAGAAGGTACTATTCAAAATTTTGTTTATTTTCAAATGAACACCATACCTTCTTTTATAGTAAAATATTTACACAAAATAGGAAACTTTTGAAAATTCTAAATCCAGACGTTAATCCATAATGCTACGACCATAATCGATTACAACTTAGAAAATAAGGAAATATTTTCTATATCTGAACCATGATCAATTATTAGGTATCCATAATCAATTACTAAGTGAGACACGTCTCATAATCGATTACATCACCACCATAGCCGATTATAGGCCAAATTTGATTCATAATCAATTACATAATTGATTATGCTTGGTTAAAATGTTTTGGCATTTAAAAACATATTTTTCAAAAGAGTTAGAAAAGAGACGAGATTTTGAAATAGAAGTTATGAGAGTATATGTATGACTTTAGTACTTTGAGAACAACACCCTGAACATTAGATAAACAATACAATAAGTATAAGATATCTGAGCACATGATCAAAGATGTGCTTTTAACAAATGAACCGTTTCTTGATGATGTTATTTAGGATTTGATTATGTTAAACTAATCATCTAATTTTTTTCTTTTTGATTTGAGTTAAACTTTCTTCTTCATTTGGTAATGTTCTTGATATCTTTTATTGTTTTTCTTTTGATATCATTAAACCTCTTGGTTCCTTTTTGCCATCACCAAAACCTATTTAGCACACATAGCCACAATTGCTATCACGTCTAAGTTCCAAACACATGATCTTTCTATTTTTTTCTAACTAATTAAGATCTATCATGTATACCGCATAACTGTAGCACACTAGGTCAATATTGTTTAATACTTGTACACCTGAACTACAATATTTAAGATGTTTCATTAATTTTCTCATATTTATAAATGATTTTCCTTTATTTTATTATTATTTTTTATCATTTTCACACAAATTCAAACTTATATACTAATTTGATGTCAATATTATTTTTTCAATCACAACATTATGTAAAACCAACTATCTTTTTTAAATTTTATACAAGTAAAATCAATCATATTTTACTCTTGAGATATTCTTAAAAAAATTGAAAGTATAAAGACATTATAATAAGTTGAAGACATTCAAACTATAATGTCACTTTAGCAAACTCTACAAGAAAAATGAAAAGTTATTATGGTTATTTTGGAAATTTATGGTGGTTTGAACCGCCTCAATAATTGACTCACGACAAATTTGATTCTACAACAAAAGCACGTGTCGTCACTCTATCCTGCAATGGTTGTTAAAACCACCACTGCAACTGACGTTTTAAATTGCGACAGGTAGTTAACTGTCGTAAATGGTTGATCGCTTAAATTACAACGCTTACAAACCTCATGATTTTAGTTGGAGTTTTGTTTTCAATGCTAGTTGCGATGGTTTCAAACTGCCATGAGTGTGAAATTGTGACAATTCCGTTCGTTGTAATTTAATTTATAAATTCTTAAAATAATTCATTTGATAACGGTTTAAAGCGATATTTATTATTTAATTTTTACACTTTTAGCAGCAGTTTAAACCGTTATTAATTTTAATTTATAGTGTTATTTTTTTATAATATTCTTCATAATATTCTTTTTTTTCTTTAAATTATTAACATCTCAAATTTTTGTATTTATAGTAATATTTTTTATTTGTAATAATATTATTTTTTCTTTATAATATTATTTTTGTTTTGGTAATATTTCTTTAACCTTTTATTTTATTTTCTATCACTTTTTAACATAATAAAGTTCCAATCACAAACATCTAATATCAAATAAGCATCATAATGTCAAAAAAAATCGAGTTCCAAAATCATAATGTCATATAGGACAATAAACCAAGAACATATTGAATCCTAATCTTATAATAATTAGCATCATAATTTCATAAACACATAGGAAATCTCATAATCTAATTAATGTGTAGCAAAGTCTAATTAGTCATTCTTGATGATCCATTATCTTCAATTCGGTTGTTAGAGTAGAAGAATGTCTACCATCAACAAGTGATTCCAAGTATGATCCCTGAAAAAATGTATTAGAATAATATACTCTTTAAAATAGAACTCATTTTCTTTAACTTTATACGTATACAAAAATAATATACATGTCTTCCACTAGAATTTTACATTTGCATTAAGAGTGAAATTTTCTCTTTCCCAACATTGTCCATTTGCTTTAAGAGTGCGATTTCTCCCATCAATTCATCAATTTATGAATTCCTTTTTTTGTACAATAATTTCTCCTTGCATTTCCTTTATTCTTTCATTTTCTTCGGATGAAGACACCAATCTTGTGGATCTATTAATCTGAGATGATGTTACTCTAAGTACCATACAATGAACATATCCAATATGTTATTTTCCAAATACTTTTTGAAATGCCATATTTTCAGACACAGAGTCCTTAATTGCAGCTTTTTTCCTGCACATGCAAAAGAGAAAATTGAGCAAGCAACAATACTTCACTTCTAAAATGACTGCAATACTTTCAGCAATACTAAAAACTACTTGGATCATATTACATATTATAGGAGGACCAGAGGAAAAATAATTGTAGGAGGAAAGTTTCAAATTTATCAAAAAAAACTCTACCCTAGAAGGAAGCACACCATGGAGTAGTCATATTACTTATTGCTATAGGTAGTATGGAATTTGGAAATGCACTCATTAACTCGGGTGCAAGTTTAAACACAATATTATTATCACTGATAAAAAGATTTGGGGACCTCGAGATACAGACAATTGCAGAAACACTACATATGGCAGAAAAAATTTGTAGGAAGTTAGTGGGAACTGTTAAAGATCTACTGATAAAAATTGACAATTTCTCATTTCCTATATATTTCATGGTGCTAGACATTGAGGCAAATCCAAAGATGCCTCTCATTATAGGATGGTTATTCATGAATACTGCAAGGATATTAGTGGACATTAACAAAGGTAAAATGAAGGTCATAATCAAAGATCGTGAGGTATGTTTTAAGGTAATAGGTATTATGTGACACTGACAACTGTCAAGCTGTTAAAATTAAGCAAGCGCTTGTTACGAGACAACCCAACCAATTTTACTGTTTTCTTAGGTAGTCTTTTAAAAAAATTAAAAAATCACAATTTTAAACTAAAATGGTGGCAAAAAATGAAAAGCGACTTGCTAAGTGCACTAGGCACATGCCATGTTTTTCGTAGCGTGTCAAGTTCCAAAAAGTGTAAAATTTATCGTCGATCTATCTAGAGCTTTCTTAATGAGAAATTAAATAATGAACAATAATATAAGACTTTTTATCATCAGACACACTCTTTAAAACAAAAGTTTGCACTGCTTGCATGGTCATGTTTTGAAAGGTTGAAGCAAATTCACAACCAAAAACATTTTGTGAAAAAGGGAAACTTGAACAATCACCTTGCACACATTCAAAACATGAAGTTCATTCTCTCTTATAATACTCCAACAAAAAACTCGGGTATGCCACTCTACTCACTCTTCATGCAAGTAATTGAAGGTATCAATGTATGTTCTTACCATTTACATGCCTTTGATAGAAATCCTTAGTTCATATTTTCAAACTTCACGTTAAGCTAAAAAACATATAACACATGTATGACTGCACCGTTGTTTCATGCTAAAATCATAAAAATACTATTTTAGACTAGTATGTTGCGCTAAGCGAGCTCAAAGCCTCGCTTAGCGAAAAAACACCAATTCAGAAAAAATAGCATGTTAAAAATGGAAGAAAGTTGGTTAAATTCATTGAAATGTCTAACACAAATTGTTAAAATATATGTTATTTAATGACTTTTACAGAGGGATCCAAAGAAGTTAATCATCGGGAAAAAAAAGGTAGTAAATCATTGAGTCATTGTAAGTACTGTATGATCCTAACCGATTTAAGAGCCTTGATCAGGAGGAGGTTTACAACCAAATATAACATAATTCTCACTGGGCAAGCCCCTGAGTGTGCCTAGAGCACAGTACAACAATTCAAGGATAGGTGATGAAATTTAGGCTAGGCAAAAAATCCCTACAAAAGCTATTTCTTGTCTGCTACCTGAGGACATGCAAATATTTTCTAAAAGGGGTGGAATTCAAGGATTATTAAAGCCTATACACGTGCAGTTTAAAATTGTTTTCATGATTAATACTTGTTCAAATGATTTTTTTTTAAAAATTGCTTTTAAGAGGTTTGTCTGCAGATGGTTCAGTTGATTATCTGAAAGCCAAATGCATTGGAATCACAAAAAGCTAGGTTAATGATAAAGCTCCAGAACAAATGCCATGAAAAGATTTAATTCTTTTAAATGTTTCATTCTGATTGATGTTTGACTATTTGTGAATAATAACATGACTATAAATGAGTTGTTTTCAGAAATTTTGATTTTACTACTGTATATAAAAAACATGTTAATGTAAGTCAAGAATCTTAAGCCTAACAAAGTAAGATGCATGTTAACTATGTAGATTTTGCATCGGTCTTGCTATTACCCCATAGGTTTGAAATTATGGATATGATCAATGCATTGTTTCATTTTGAGTGAAAACAACTTGACCAAAAATCCTACCTAGTGAGGGTGTGATCCTTTTACAACTCCTTTGTGCCCAAAGTGAAATTTTTTTCTTTCAATGTCACAATCCATAGCCAATTTTAAAATAAAAATAATGTTCACCACCTTGTCTTAAGGATAAGAGAGTACTAAAAGACACAAGGGTATTTAAAAACTAAAGTTGGGGAAGAAAAAGAAATGTATGAAAAATAAAATCAAGTAGTGATGGGGAAAATAAAATAAAAGATAAAGAAAACATATTCTTTTGGCAAAAGAAAAATAAAAAGAAATCAAATGTCAACAAGCATACAAAAGAAAATCACCAAAATAAAAGTAGTTGTAAAAAGTGGAATCAAAAGAATGAGACTTTTTGAAAATTAAATGATTTACCAATACAATTATGCTCTCTTATATTTAGGCTTTTTGAATCCAAAGAAAAACCAATATTTTTTTTAAGCACAACCATGTTAAAATCAAAAGAAAGACAATAGTGATCTATGGATGAAAAAATATTTTTGTGATATTGCTTAGATGAAATGCAAAATGTTTCTATAGTTCGTGCATTGTCCAATTATGAGGGAAATACTAACCATTGGGAGATACTTAGTGAGATCATGATTCTGAAAAATAATTAACGGCTGATCTAGACATGTAGGAGAATATTATATCATTCAAGAAATAATTTTAAAAAATCCTTGACCTAGTCATTTAACCTCTCATGAAAAATACATTTCAAAACTTTTGAACCATCTGAATGAATTTTGTTTGAGGATAAAGAGAAGATAAGTTAGAGAGAGTTGATAAGTGTCAAAATTACGTAAAATATGTAGGCACTTATTAATTTATTTTTAAATCAATCAATATAAAACCCCCTTATTTATCAATAAATATAAAACACTAGTTTGGACTTTTTACTAAAAAATTTAACAAAAACAAGTGAAGATGGTTGAAAAACCACCAAGAAACATGCAAATTCTTTTCCAATACCATTTTCCTATAAGCAAGGCTCTCTAGTCTAGGTCCATGGGCGCGCTATAAGAGCACATGCAAGAGAAGACTTCAAAGCTAAGTTACTTCATGGTCAAAGATAGGTGGTGCGCCTAGCGAGCTAGGGCGACTAGAGCTAGTTATAGGGTGAACTGACATTGCTTAATAGGGGAGAAAGTAGGCATGCTAGGTGAAAATGGGTGGTGCGCCTAGAGACCTTACCTTTCTCAAGCCTTTAAATAGAGAGTGCCAAGTTCAGTTCAAAGGGAGTTTTGGTGGATTCAAGGTAGTACAAAAGGTAGAGGTTTCTCCTTGAATCTCAATAGGGGAGAATAACGAGAGGAAGATCAAATGTGAAAGCACTGCTATAGGGATTGCTATAGATTCGGCTTAACCTCTTTCTTCTAGGGTTTTGGTAAAGCTATGATGAGTAAGCTAGCTAATTCTATTTTGTTAGGTTTACGTGTAGTCATCTTTATACTCATGTATTAGTTACGGTCATGTCATTTTATGTAATTCTACTTAAATTTTAATATTGATGATTTTTTGTTCATAATGCTTGTTTTGGATTAGCTACCTAAAACATGTTCTCGTGGTACGACTTGACATACAAGAGGTGCTGGTTGTTACTAGATCCAAGTCTCCATATATTAGATGTTAATGCCTAGAGATATGGTTAGGTTTAATATCCACACAAATAGTGATAATTGTTGTCAATATCTTTATTCACCATTGGAACTTAATAATTTTGTATTTAATAGGGCGAGGGATCGTTTATTAGGTATCACAACTGATATCAAGTTGTTGACTATTGTGAATCGGATACCTTAAAATTAAGTATAAATAGTTTCTTAATAATCAAGAAACACACAAGGGTTAGGGTTAATAAAGGAGAAAACAACAGGGATTGGTTATTAAACTGCTATTCTTTCCTTTCTCTTAGAACAAGATTATAAGTATACAGGAATAACAAAATAACCTCTCTCTCTTGAAATTAGGATTTTATCTTCCTATTTTTCCTTATGTCAAGATTGAGAGCCTCCTATTTATAAGAAAAAATAGCACACTAACCTAATGGGCTTTTTAACAATTACCCATTACAAGCTAACTTAAACAATTGGACTTACAAGCAAGGCCCAATTCAACATGCTAACAACCCTAGCAATATTGACTAATGCATGTTAGAACAAACTTCGACTACAATACACATTACTCGCGAACAAAATTCAACCACACTAGAGCTCGATCCAACATCTCACAAATCTCCATCTTGGATGTAACTCTATAACATCAAGAAACTAGTATTCTTCATGCAGCTTCATTAACTACATATAGTGGAAAAACTTGCAACTGGGCAACGTCTTGGTGATCATATCAGCAACATTATAATCTGTCGAAACCTTCAGTACTTGGACTTCTCCATGCTCAATTACCCTCTGAAGAAATGCAGCCTCACATCAATGTGCTTGGTTCGCTCATGATAGGCTGAATTCTTCGACAGGTGTATTGCACTTTGACTATCACATTTAACAATGATAACTCGACCTTGAAGTTTTAGCTCCTTTGCAAAACCTTCAAGCCACAATGGTTCCTTCACAGCTTCAGTTAGGGCAATATACTCCGCTTCAGTGGTTGATAAGGCAACGAACTTCTAAAGTGTTGCTTTCCAACTAATTGTTGTCCCAAACATAGTGAACACATATCCAGAGATAGATTTTTTGGAATCCATACAACCTGCATAATCAGAGTCGACATATCCTTCGATTGCTACTTTACTATCTTCACCCAAGGCTCCACCATAAATTAGGACTCTATTCAGAGACCCATTTATGTACCTTAAAATCCACTTAAATGCTTGCTAGTGAGCCTTTCCAGGATTTGCTATGTATCTGCTTACAAGACTTACTGCATATGCTATGTCGGGTCTAGTACAGACCATAGCATACATCAAAGAACCTACTATGTTAGCATATGGAATGCTATTCATATAAGTTCTTTCAACATCAGTGTTGGGACACTGATCTATACTCAACTTGAATTGAGGGTTTGTCGGAGTCACAACAGGCTTTGAATTTGACATACCAAACTTTTCAAGAACCTTATGTAGGTATGCCTATTGAGACATGCATAACTTCGAATGCTTTCTATCTCTCCGGATGTCAATCCCAAGAATCCTGGACGCAGCTCCCAGATCCTTCATGTCGAACTCTTTATTGAGTTTAGCCTTCACCATCATTACATCTTCGACATTGTTGCTTGCTATTAGAATATCAGCCACATAGAACAACAAAATAACAAATGAATTACCCGGTCAAAATCTGAAGTAAACACAGTGGTCGAACTGACTTCTGATGAAATTTATGTGTGCCATGAACTTATTGAATCTCCTTTTTCACTGTCGAGGAGATTGTTTCAGTCCATATAAAGATCTATTCAGTTCGCACATATAATCTTCCTCCCCCCTTTCAACATACCCTTAAGGTTGCCTCATCAGGATTGTTTCATCTAGATCACCATACAAGAACACAGTCTTTACATTCATCTGTTCCAGTTCAAGGTCAAACTGGCCACCATGGCAAGCAACATTCGAATGGATATGTGCTTCACAACAGGAGAGAACACATCATTGAAGTCGATACCTTCTTTCTGAGTGAACCCACTAGAAACTAATCTTGCCTTGTATCTCTTCGACGTCACTCCTTCGATTCCTTCCTGAACTTTGAAAATCCATTTACAGCTGACTAACCTGGCTCCAGAAGGTTTCTTGATCAGTTCCCAGGTGTTGTTATCATGAAGAGATTTCATCTCATCACCCATGGCCTTCAACTATTCAGTCTTCTTTCGACTCCTTATAACTTCTTTATAGTCTCTAGGTTCTTCATCTAGAACCTCACTAGCAGAGATTAAGCCATAAGCTATAAGATCTGCATACCCAAATTTCTGAGGTGGCTTGATGACTCTCCTCGACCTGTCTCTTGCTAGCAGGTAGTCATTATCAGTCTCCTCATCTTCGACAACATCTTCTGCGTCTTCTTCGACTTCATCTGGGGTAAGCAATTCAGCATCAACATGCTCCACCTCAGCAGGAATCTCTCCCTGTTCCAGCTCTTCGTCAACATCATCAGTTTTCTTGAAAGACATCTCTGCTTCATTGAAGACTACATCTGGACTGGTGATATACCTCCCATGACCTGACTCTAGGCACCATGGCCTATAACCTTTGACTCCTTCAGGGTATCCCATGAACATGCATTTTAGAGCTCTAGGTTCGACCTTGTCTTGCCTAATATGAGCATAGGCCACATAGCCAAATACTCTCAGTTTTTCGAGACTAGGTGGATATCTCGACCAAACTTCTTCAGGTGTCTTCATTCCCAAGGTAGTCGAGGGACATCTATTTATCAGGTAAGTTGTTGTCGAAACAACTTCAGCCCAAAAAACCTTCTTCAATCCAACACTAACCAACATCCGTCTAACCCTTTCAAGGATTATTCGATTGAATCTCTCAGCTAAGCCATTTTGTTAAGGAGTACCTGCTACAGTCTTATGTCTTGCAATCCCAGACTCAAGGCAGTAACTGTCGAACGCTTCATTACAGAATTGAAGGCCATTGTCGGTTCTCAACTGCTTAACCTTTTTGCCAATTTGAGTTTCGACCAGAATCTTCTAACTTTTGAAATTCTCAAAAGTTTCATCATTCGTCTTCTGAATGAATACCCATAGCTTTCTTGAATAGTCATCAACGATGGATAGAAAATACCTTGCACCTGAGTGTGAAGGATTCCTTGCAGACCCCTAAAGATCAGCATGAGTGTAATCTAGGGATCCATGTGTTCTTTGCTTTCCTTTGTTTAACTTTGCCCTACAGGATTTACCAAATACACAAGATTCACAAAATTCCAACTTTTCGACTTTGTCACCTTCTAGCAGGTTCTACTTCCCCAATTCGACCAGGCCTCTTTCACTGACATGACCCAATCTCATGTGCCATGATTCTGTCTTTGACACATGTTTCATGGATGCAACATTTTTCGAACCACTTACAACCTCAGCCTCAAGGGTATAAAAGCCTTGTTTCTTCACGCCTCTCAAGACTTCCTTCGACCCCTTCATGACTCTTAGGATACTTTTCTCTCCTTGAAAAATATATCCCTTTCTGTCGAATTCACCAAGAAAAATAAAACTTCTCTTCAAGTCAGGTACATACCTAACTTCAGTCAATATCCTTAATGACTCATCATGGAGCTTGAATCTCACAGATCCAATACCTGCAATTTTGCAAGATTTGTTGTTTCCCAGCAGCAGCGTATATCCACCATCTTGATCACATAGCTCCTCGAACAATTCTCTATTTGGAGTCATGTGCCAAGTACAACCTGAATCCATAATCCACTCTTTTCTCAAGTCGCCACTTGAAACCACAAGAACATCAGATGAGTCAAAGTCATCTTGAACGATGGTTGCGTTACCATTACCTCCATGATCTTTCAGGCATTCAGGGCACACCTTTCTTATGTGATCCTCCTTCTTACAGTGATAACATCGAATACTAGATATGTCATCACTATAAGAATTTTGTTGACTTTTACCTTTCTTCTTGTCGAACTTACCATCCTTTTGCAAGAATTTTCCCTTAACGGCCAAACATTCGCCCACCGTCAAAGGTTTATCCTCTTTTCGTTTGTTCAAGTCCTTAGAATACAAGGCTGATAGAACTTCTTCAAAGGTCAGGGACTTCCTTCCACATAAGAGAGTTTATTTGAAGTGAGCATGTGTTTTGGGCAAAGCACACAGCAACAACAGTGCTTGATCTTCATCATCGATCTTCACATCAATATTTTCAAGATCAAGAATTAGCTTGTTGAACATATCCAACTGCTCAGCCAACACTTTGTCTCACTCATCTTGAATGAATACAATGCTTTCTTCAGGTAGAGTCGATTGACCAGAAATTTGGTCATGTACAAACTTTTAAGTTTCACCCATAATCCCGATGTTGTAGTCTCCTTTGATACCTGTTGAAGAACCTTATCACCAAGACTCAACAATATTGCATTGTGGGCTTTCTCGATCATGCCCGTATTTTCTTTTGCCGTTAACGCAACGTCCATGGCTGCCTCACCCTTCAACGCTTCCAAATAACCCTGTTGAACCAGTAGGGCTTTCATCTTCAAGCGCCACAGACCGAAGTCGTTCACTCCGATGAACTTTTCAATCTCATACTTTTTTGAAGCCATCTTCTCCATGCTCACCGCACCAATTTACTGTGAATCAGATACCCTAAAACCAAGTATAAACAGTTTCTTAATGATCAAGAAATACACAAGGGTTAGGGTTAATAAAGAAGAAAACAAAAAGGATTGGTTATTAAACTGCAATTCTTTTCTTTCTCTTAAACCAAGATTACAAGTATACAAGAATAACAAAATAATCTCTGTGTCTCTTGAAATTAGGATTTTATCTTCCTATTTTTCCTTATGTCAAGATTGAGAAACTAGCATCCTATTTATAAGAAAAAATAACACACTAACCTAATGGGCTTTTTAACAATTACCCATTACAAGCTAACTTAGGGTACAAGCTAACTTAAATAATTGGGCTTACAAGCACGGTCCAATTTAACATGCTAACAACCCTAACAATATTGACTAATTCATGTTAGAACAAACTTTGACTACAACATGTATTACTCGCGAACATACTTCGACCATACTAGAGTTCGATCCAACATCTCACATTGATGTTAGAGATGAGATGTGATGAGAGCAATATACTGGTGTATTAGTAGCTCAATAAAAGAGCATATTATTGACCAATGATTATACATGAGGATAAGGATGATGAAATCTAACCCCAACAAGTTTTCTTATGGTTAACACCAAAATCTCAATTTATTTTATGCAACCAAACAACTATAAACAACCCTTACTTTGAATCATAAAAATTGTTGACCCAGTCTTTAAAACACAATGAACCTCTTTGGATACAATAATATTTCACTATAATAACTATAAAGACAACAAAGAAACAACTTGTTGCATGTGATATATCACCTATACCGCCAACTCCACCTTAGTTGTGTCAATAAGGCGTCAAATATAAACATAATCCTCTTTGGCAATGCAACATTGTACGTCTTGGAAAGTGTGATGCCTCAGAAATAGGAAGACTTGTGGAAACTTGAAAGGAGTTAGAGGAGTTACATTTCCTTCTAGGGTAATTCCTTTAGATGTAGGCCGTGGTGGTTTTCAATTTTTGGAGTTGGGCTCTCTTTGTAATTTTAACTTACCTTGATCTCTTTTCTCCTTCTCTACACGATAGAGGGAGATCATTTATTTAGGTTTTTTGCCCTGCCTTTCAAAATAAGAGCATCCTTGGTCAACCTCTTTCTCCTGCCCTCAGGCGAACCTTTCATTCCACCAGGATCATATAAATAGGTGTGTTCATTTGGAAAAGAGTTGCAATTGGGGCAGGGGAGGCAAGTACCTCATCCATAACGAAGGCCTTCCTTCTATTGAAAAAAATCTTGAGATATTCTATGTTATCTATAAAATAAGACAAAATATAATTAACATAATACTATAAGAATGACAAAGGCAAGCATAAAATAAATCCTCTCCTCATCAAATAGGTTTTCCCTTTCTTGATAAGTGGTGGCGTCCATAACCACCCGCGTGTTCATAAAGTATTTTTTATGTTTATTGGGAGGTTCCCCTTAGGGAGCAACCCCGTCTTCAAAGCATAAGTTCTCCAAAAGCCTATCGAGTCTTCCTTCAACGTATCTTCCTATCGGGTTAGATAATCAAACGAGTAGATATAGGTCATCGATTCTCGTTAGAATGGTTCCAGCCCTAGTATTTGAAATGTCTCTCCTTGCACTTTACCGAATGACAAGCTGAAAGGCTGGGCAAATGAGTCTCGCCTTCCAAGACCTTTCATAAGACGAAATGAGCCTCTAGGGTTAAAGGAGTAACCTAAAAAAATTACCTTTTGAAATTCTTGAACCTTCCAAAGTACACGTCAAATACTTTGATTGGATGGCGAAGCGAGAACAACCTATGTCCTCGATTCAAGTTAGTAAAGTCCGATATACAGTAAAGGTATTGAAGAATATACTCAAATAAGGTTTTTTCTACTATTATTCACACTAGTACTAGAATAATTTGATAAACTCTCAGGCTACTTGGTGCAGCTGGGACACAACTATCTAGAGATGCTTCAACACTTCTCATCTAAGATAGTGAAAGGAAGCTTAAACTTTAGTCTCGAAAACAAATATTCATAAAATAGAATCGAGCACCCGTCGAAGGAAATTCATACTTTCTTGGGTGCATTAGTATAGGAGACCTACCAGTCAAAGGATGACCCCATATCCGTGTGGGCACCCTCTAGATAGACGAGATTGTTGAAATAAGTAATCAATCCCTGTGGTTCCTCATCTACCCAGTGTTACTGAACAACATCCTCAGGTTGCACCAAACCTCGACGTTCCTTCATGGCCATATTTTCCAAGCTATCATGAAAAAGATGATTTTGGTCATGAACCCAGAAATGGATTCGAAAGATAATATAATCTCAAAAATCTCTATCACTAGGATCCTAGCAATGTGTTTCCCTAAAAGATTAAATAAAAAATCGAGTCATCAGTTTATTATGGGCAACCTTAACATGTTATATATTTATAGGAGACGTCATGGGGGAAAGGGAACTGACATTTATGCCCCTGACAGCGAGATTATCATTGTCATTCCCTTTATCTCCTTTGGAAGAATCATCTACACCTCTAATAGATGGAAAATTAGAGGATTCACTATTATATTCGACAAAACCCCTTCCAAAAATATAGTTATCTTTAAGCACAATAAGGTTCGCAATAGACTGGTTAGATTCTAAAAGGTCCACATTTAGTAGTTTAGGGTTAACTATCTCAATAGCGGAAGACGAATCGTCTATGTAACAGCCCAATTTTCAATAATTAATTAATTGTGTTAATTAATTGATTTATTTGGATTATTCTAATTATTTGAATAATTAGATGTTTGTTTAATGGATTGATAGATGTTTTGAGAGAGTAAATATATTGGGAAGAAATAAAGAGAAAGGTATTATGGAGGAAATAGAATGGAAATAAATATAAAGAATAGAAATAGAAGAAAAGGAGATAAGAGTTGGTAAGAAAAAAAGAAAAGGGAAGAAAAATAGAAAGAAGGAAAAGGAGGAGAAAAGAGAAGAAGAAGAAGAAAAGTGTGGAAATCATCAAGGGCAACTCAAAGCTTCGATTAAATCGAGGTAAGGGTGAGAAATGTTTCTATTTGATCATTGCATGATGTTATGTATGTTGGGTTGGGGTTTTGGTAGAGTTTTCATCACTTTCCAATTAGGGCAAATGTTGGATTAATCGGTAGATTGATGATTTAATCGGTTGGAACTGAGTAATAACACCGTAGAATAGTCGGGTAACATGTATTGATGCTATTTGTACTGATTTGGATGTTCAAGGTTTGGTTGATGATGGATTGATGAAGGAGAGAAAGAATAGGGTTCTGTTCTGCGCAGGTTCGCTGGCTCTCGCCAGGCGAGCGAAGGCGAAGCTTCGCCAGGCGAAGCCCAACGAATGCTGGCGAATAATTATGATTAAGTCCCAGTGGACTTCGCTGGCGAGTTCGCCAAGCGCAGTTGGATAGCTAAGGTTCGCCCAGCGAAGGTGCTGGCGAATGGTGGCGAATGAAGTCAGTAGCTACTGACTTGGGCTCGCTGGGAAGTCTCGTCAGGCGAAGCCTAGCGAGTGTTTGCTGAGAGAGTTCGCCAGGTGAAGGCCAGGCGAAGGTTCGCTGCGAGGGTTCGCCAGGCGAATGAAGGCGAATGTGACAACATTTTTCTTTTGCTGTGCTGCTCATGTGGTGATTGTTTGATTGATTCACATAGGTTAATGCCTCTATGATATGATATAGATATGATCTATTGTGATGATGTGTGCTGTGGGTAGCCTACGGGCGTGAATCCTAGTTGATGTGCGATGCGTATTAATTGTGATAAATAGAAATACATGTGAATACAATGATGAATGTATGTGTATTGTCTAATGAACTTGCGAATGCTTGATGTGTATACAATTATGTGATGAGTATGCATGAGAACATGGTGGATATGTGTGCATAACTTATAATTGTATGATTGGTATTGTGATGTGTATACCTTGTATGAGATGACATGAGATAAAGAATAAACATACTATGAAAAATGTGTTGTGGATGCATATTGTTTATATGCGATTGTATGTTAAAATACATGAAGAATGCATGAGAGCATAATGATGGATATGCGTGCATTGTGTCGCTTGCGCGAAAATAAGGTGCCGGCATAACAGAAGAGTCGCCACCTTTCGTTATTTATCCCTCAGAGCGGGAAAGGAAACGATCGGAAAAACCTGACGAAAAAGGGTAAGACAAGGTCGTCGCAACCATTGTCTGGGTTCGGGAGTCGGTTACGCAAGGGGAAGGTATTAGCACCCCTCACGTCCGTCGTACTCGACGGGATCCTCGCTTGTTTGTTTACTTGGACGGGTTGGTTATAATCTATCTACCTATCAAGGCTGGCTGAAAAAGAAAAGAAAAATGACTCGGCAAAGCGTCGCGCTTTATGCCTACGTATTCCCATCAGAGAATGAGAAATCAGAGTCAACGTAGTTCGGCTAACTACGGGGGGAAAAATGGGGAAGGTTGCTCGCTAGGATATCGCATCCTATGCCTACGTACTTTCATCTGGTATGAAAGATCAGAGCAAACGTAGTTCGGGAAACTACAGGAAACAGCTCAACTAGGAGGGAGACTATCAAGTCCTACTGTTATCATGCCATGGATTCATCCTATGGTTGAGGTTTGAACAGGGAACTCCTAGATGTTGTCATGCATAGGTTTCAACCTAAAAGTCTATCATCAAATCCTCATCAGAGGGAATGAGAGTCCTAAGGGATCATATCAATGATACACAGAAACAGACAAAAACATCAGCTTTAACAGTAAAATGCATGCAATGCAAGTGAGGGAGGAAATGTGTGTGGGGTTTCAGCCTCCACAAGCTCGTCTCGACCTCAAGCCAGTCATGAAATAACAGTAATCATACTGAAAATCAACAACATGCTATCAAGCAATAAACAGATAAAGGAAGTGAAGTGCTATCAGGCAAACAAAACTCACATGAGAAAGAATCATCTATTCTCTAATCCTGACCCTAATCACAGAATCTAAACAAATCTAAGCAAAGCTCTCAAGCACAACCCTAAACAGGAGCAATCATTCCCAGCCTTCAAGCTTCAGAATAAGCTTACCAAAGAAAGGGAGCTAAGCAAGCAAGCTCATAGTGTCTTCCTCAGGAGAACACTAGGAGGTGTATACTCAGGAGTCATACCCTATGTGGCTCAACCACTGTGATCAGTTTACATCCCTCCTCAGGAGAGATTAAACTCACAAGCAGGCTCCAACATCACTGGATATTTAAGAAATCCTATTTAAGCTAGTGGAGCTAAGTGAATAAACTCATAGGACCTTCCTCAGGAAAGTACTAGGAGGCTTCCACTTAGGAGTTGTATCCCATGTGGCTCAACAACATGTGATCAGTTTACATTCCTCCTCAGGAGAAATTAAACTCACAAGCAGGCTCCAACATCACTGGATATTTAAGAAATCCTATTTAAGCTAGTGGAGCTAAGTGAATAAACTCATAGGACCTTCCTCAGGAAAGTACTAGGAGGCTTCCACTTAGGAGTTGTATCCCATGTGGCTCAACAACATGTGATCAGTTTACATTCCTCCTCAGGAGAAATTAAACTCACAAGTTGGCTCCAACATCATTGGATACTTGAGAAATCCTAGATCAACTAGTGGAACTAAGTGAATAGACCCATAGGACCTTCCTCAGGAAAGTACTAGGAGGCTTCCACTTAGGAGTTGTATCCCATGTGGCTCAACAACATGTGATCAGTTTACATTCCTCCTCAGGAGAAATTAAACTCACGAGTTGGCTCCAACATCATTGGATACTTAAGAAAGAGGTGAGAAGGAAGAATGAAAGTCATTCATAGTGCCTTCCTCAGGAAAGTACCATGAACTTCCTTCAAACTTCAGGCTCTCAAACCTCACAGACAGGAGATGAGACAAGCTCTGGGTCTCTGCATCTTGGTCTACAAGCTCCTCTTCATGATGCTCTCCATCAATATCCTCAAGGCAACACAAGCCCTTCAGCAAATCCCTCAGAAAGATCCCCACAGATGAACAGATAACCCACTGAACAAATCACATCATCAGGCAACTCAGAAAATACCTAAAAATGCTAAACTAATGGGGAAAAATTAACAAATATTCATAAGGGTCCTCAACACTTACCCCTAACATCTACAAAGGTTTCTACCTAAAAATCAAGATAAAACTCAATCAAAGAAAGGAATCATCACCTATGCACAATTCTAAACCCTAATTAGACTAACCAAAGTCAACCCTAATTAAACTAACCAAGATTAATTCTAAAAAATCTAGAAAAAATCCTATGGGGAAGCATGACTAACCATCTAATTGCACAAAAAAGAATGGGTAAAAAAGATTAATGGAAAGTACTAAAACAATTCCTACAAAATCAAATATCAAAATGAACCAATTAAAAAGCTATTTAATTGGAAAATCTACCAAAAATATCAAACATAAAAATAAAATCTCAATTTTATTTTTATAATTTTCTACTCATTTTAATCTACTCAGGAAAAAAAGAAGAAATTAAAAATCATTTTTTATCTATTTTATATGAATTATACAAAACAGAGAAATATTAAAAAGAAATTAAAAGAATTAAAATAACATGAAATGGGAGAGGGGTGCGATCAGTAGGTGGGTTAAGTGCTGGGGTGCGAAAAGTAAAAGGAGCGAGGCCCATTCCATGTTCAGAAAAGAAAAAGAAAATAAAAATGAAGGGGGGTGTGAATTAAGTAAGAAACACGTGCAAATGAATGTTGGGCCAAGGAGAGGAGTGTGAGTAGCAATTCACTTCTGAGCCCATATGAGTCACTAATCCAAAACGCGTCGTTTTGCAGTCAGTCTTCCCTCCGCTTGCGTGTCCAAATCATGGCCATCCGATGGAAAGAAATAGTCAAGGGAGTCAAAGCGCGTGGACGGATGGGATTATGTCTTCTTCCCTGAACCACCAAGCTAGGGTTTCGAGCAGTTTTTGTGGCAATCTTCGAGCTCCTCTAACTCTCTCATCTCTCAACCTTTTTACACGATATAAAAATGGAAATTGTAGTACTCATTCTCCTCTACACAACTGTACTTTTATATTTTCTTAAAGCTCAAGCAATAAAGAGATATCATGGCTGGAAGTTCCGGGTACCATTGAATTCACCATTTTTGCAGGGAAACCAATTGAGCTACTCTTAACCTAGAATCATCTACATGCTAAGGGGATCATTCTGCACTAATTACCTAAGATTGCAACCCTAAATCTAGCTTGTAATTCAAGATCCAAGAATGTTGCACCTGCTGCAAACCCTAGCTATATGCGCTCAAACTCTCAGGATTACATCTACTACTATAGTACATGAGTTCTATACCTATGAGGCCCACTAAAACCTAATAAATTATGAGGTATAAAGATGAGAAAGAACCTGTCAAAGAGAGATGGTGTATGCTCGTGGTCAATGCTTGCAAGCTTTGTAATGGAGGGAGAATGATCCTTTGATAGTGATTGAAGTTCTGTTTGCAAAGATCCTGGTGGAGAAGCTTTGGTTATGGCAGAATTCTTGATCTCTTGAACTTTGAACCAACACCTTCAATGGAAGCTCTCTCTCTCTCAAATTCTCTATCACCCTCTCTCAATCACCAACCCTCTCTTCTATGAAGAATACTCTTTTTATAGCAATTCATGGAATGTTCTAGAGCTCTTTAGAACTTCCTAGAAACTCATGGAAAGTTCCATGCATGAACATGTTTCTACATGCCATAACCCATGCATATCTCCTTATTTTCGTGCCATGCATCCATTATGTGACATATTAACACTCCTTGAACCAAAATGTGAAGGAAAATGGGCCTGTGTAAGATTTTCCAATGGTACCTTCTTTTTCAAGTAATCTTTTTTCAAACAAACTTCATTTTTTAAGGCCCAAATCAAAATTCTATTAAAACCATTCTTCTCAAAATGTTTTTTCCAATCAAAATGATATATTGGATGACCCCATTTGGATTTGTAGATCTCCCAAAACACTTTTCAATTTCAACTTTTCAAAGTTATAAGTCATTTTTAGTTCATTTTTGACCAATCATGGAATCTTGTGCTATGAGCCTTTTCAACAATTTGTGACCTTCTTTCTAGACTTAAAATCACATTTTGAGCAACTTTCATGTTTTGAATTTTTCCATTTGAGGCTTGGAAATAGGAGTTTTAGGCATTGGTTAAAATGACCTATAACTGACAAATGACCAAAATACCCCTGCCTTGTTCAAACCATAAGTTGAGTTCCACAAATCCAATCAAGGACTTCTACCACTCAAATTAAAGCTAAGAACATCCTCTTCAACATTCATGTTGACCAAGAAACCATAGGAATCAACCTACTAGGGCAAAAGTTGTCTGGAAGTTGGGTGACTTTCAAGGACCCAGATTCACACACATCAACTGACCTGTAATTTGTCAAAACCATAACTTGAGCTCTGTAACTCCTATCAAGGACTTCCACCACTCAAATTAAAGCTAAGAACAAGCTCCACAACATTCATGTTGTGGGGAAGATGAGATCTCAATCACATCTAGTGCTAAAGCTGCCTGGAAGATAGGGATCAAATTAGGGTTTTTCACTGACAATCCTTGGGAACCCTGACTTGAAACTTCTCAAACTCCTCAATCATGATGAGTTGGTCTAGGAATCATCTTTATAACATCTCTATGCATCATTACATGATCTCATGGCCCTTGGATTAGGTCTCAACCTTCTCCAAATCTTCAATTATCCCAGGGTTGACCCAGTCAAAACCCTAATTCTACCACTCATGGTTGAATCTTCTGAATTCTTGCATAATGACCTCTCTGGGCTTCATGATGGCTTTCAAGACATCTAATTGTATTTCTCAAAGCTTCAAGTTCATTCTCAAAGTCTCAGAATCATCTGAGGGGCACTCACAACTCTCAAACTGTGAAGCACACAACCCTGGTTTCAACCAACTCCTCTGAGGATCTCTTGAACTTTCTGATGAAGGTATCAACTTTCAAACATTCCATGAATGAATAAATGTTGGTCAAATTTTGGGGTGCAACAGCTGCCCCTATTCAAACGGCTTGGACCTGACTGGGTGAGAAGCGAACGGCTCTCAACCAATCAAGGTACGAGACGGTTGAATATCGGTAAACCCGAAAATTTGCCAACTGCACAAGCACACGGTACTCTGCGGGGAACAAATCTTTGAATACTGCAACACTAGCCGCTCAACAACTAGCTGGAGAAATACTGATCTGACATCGCCGCCGGAAACAAACATAATCTGAGAGACACTCGACATCGCCGTCGTTCAAACATCATCTCTGTTGGGGATTTAAAGGAGTCTGATATTGCCGTCAAACAAACATCCAACCTTGCTGCCGAAAACAAACATAATCTGACCTCGCCGTCGGATCTAAACAAAATACCCCGCGTTGCCGCTGGAGAAAATACAACACTGAACAACTCTGACCTGGGGTTCACCCCTGGAACAAAAGGTATACTTGCGTATTTGAAGCTACTCCGCTGGGAATGAGAGACTTAACCGATCACACTTTGATCTGGGGTTCACCCTCAGAACCATAACGAACATCGGAATACTGCTGCACACTGCCTGCCGTAGAACTTCAACATTAAAGACATATGAAACCCTGGCCCCTGGCCGCCTCTAGCTTCAGCTAGAAAAGATCTTCAAGCACTTATGAAGATAGATGAAACCCTGGCCCCTGGCCACTTCCAGCTTCAGCTAGAAAAGATCTTCAAGTACTTCTGAAGATAAGCATCCTTGGCCTCCAAGGATGGCAACTCTGCAGGAGGTATCCTTCGACTTCAGTCTGAAGAAAATGATCCTTGGCCTTCAAGGATACATGGATCTGCCTTCAGGCAACTCCGCCTCTGCTATAGAGCATCCGAGACTTCAGTCAGGGATATACTTCGGCCTTCAGCCCGAATAATGAATCCTAGGTCCTTCACGACCTTGGGGGATAACCTTGCCTTCAGGCACCTTTGCTTCAGCATAAGAAATCTGTGACTTTAGTCAGAGAAATGGTATCCTGAGCCATTCATGACTCCACGGGGATTCAAACACTTTGCCTACAGGCAAAACTCCGCTTCAGCTGGAGAAACATCTTTGACTTCAGTCAGAAGAAACTATCCACTTGATCGCAATCAATCATCACCTCAGGATAACTGACTTGGTCTTCAGACTCACACGAATCACTCTGTTGTATCTACAACCCTGGAACCTTGTCTTCAGCCACCTGTTGATTCTTCAACACGGAAATCTGGCTTCACAGGAACCTTCTGATACCGCCTTCGGGCGCTTTACGAAATCCATCTTCAGATTAGACATCGTTGTTGGAGCATACATATCATGCTACTCTGGACTTCAAGAATCATCTTGAACAAACAGATCCGTCGGGCATCTTCAAGAATCGTCCTGAACTAATAACCTTTCTGGAGCAAACATTCTGTTGGGAATTCCAGGAATCTTCCTAGGCAACTCCTGCTGGAGGCGCTATTGGGGAACTCAAGTATCATACTAGGCGAACCACTCGGGAAGCTGTACTGAGGTCTTAAGAATTGTCTTAAGCAAATGACCCTGCTGAGGGGTTTGAGAATCATCTCGAAACGAAGTCTTTGCTGGGGATCTCAAAAATCATCTTGAGCGAGCGACTGCGGGGATCACCGGGGTCTTCAGAATCATCTAAGAAAACAACCTTGCTGGGGAGAACTTCAAGAATCGTCCTGAGCAACCGGTCTTTCGGTAGTACTCCTGTACCATAAGGATGATAATGACCTAGGTCATGCTTATGATGCGTATGCTTCTGCACTACGCCCCATACAGTGGGAATGACATGTATTTATGCTAAATGCCATGCAATCATGCACAATGCTATGCAGTGTTGAATGCTATGCAGTCATGCACAATGATACGATCCCGTCAGCAAAATAAATGCCGAGGGGGGAATCCTCCTGTCAAGGAGAAAGGACCACTCAGGTAGAGGACTCATCCTGCTGAGGAGAATGTGAACACGCCAATATCAATTAGGCTCTGTCTAGGGAATCAATCTTCCGCGAACTGCTGCAGGGGAACAACTTCAGCTGACTGCTGCAGGGGACGAAGCTCTACGAGAACTTGGATCTGCTGATATCAATCGCTAGAATGAACTGCGTGGCCATCTCGGCTACTCTTCTGGGGATAACCATTCCGTGGGGAACCAACTTCAGCTGTTCAACACTCCACTGGGGAAAAACCAATCATGATCTGATCCACTTCCAAGGATTCGGATCCCTTGGACATCTGCAGACTCGGCTGAGGAGGGAGAAATCATTCTGCTTTACTGGATAGAGTACGACTCTGGGGAAATACAGCATCGGCTGCTCCATGCTCTGCTGGGGAGAATTGATCATGATCTGATCAACTTCCAAAGATTCTGCTTTTCTGCGGACTCAGCCGGGGAGAGAAATCATTCTACTTCACTGAAGAGTACGACCCTGATGGGGAATTTCAATTCCGCCGGGGAAGAAAGGATCATCTGACTTCGGGGGAGAGTACAACTCTGCCGGGGAATACAACATCAGCTGTTCCAACACTCTATTGGGGAAGAAGGAATCGTCCGTCTTCAGGAGAGAGCCTGATTCTGGTGAGGAATCTCAATTCCACTGGAGACTTCAGTCTGGCATCATCAGTTACTGCATACTTCGGTATACGACTAGCTTCCTGCGAATCCTGCACTTGTGACCCGGTGCGGGGGAAAATCCTGCTTTAGTGACTTTACTGGGGGAAAACACGAGCTTCAGTACTCAATCATTTCTATGAACTCTGTACTTGTGACCCGGTGCTGGGGAAGAGACGACATCATTCTTCGGTGCTTGACTCAGACGTCCCTTCAGGATGCGCCTGCTTGGGGAGGAGAATCACCTCTACCTGGGGAAGACATATCAATGCTCACTATTCTGATTCTGATTCTGCGGAGGAGAGACTACTGAACTCTGCTGGAGAAGGAGGACTTGCTCCGCTTCGGGGATATCAATCCTGGTCTACTGAGGGCAATCTTGACCCTAATCTGATGAGGGATAAACACCATCTCAATCTGCTGCAGTCTCCAACTGTACGGGGGAACAACCTCGAACCGTACATCTCTGCGGAGAAATAATCCTGATTCAACGACGCCAACACAGGGAATACAGGCTACCAATCATGGAGTCAAGTAACAAGTTATGCTGTAGGATAGCAACCCAATGACCGCAAGGCTTCTTCAGAAGGTTCGGGTTTTGACGGGGTAATGACATGATTCCCCGATACTCAATTCTTGCTAGGGTGAACAAACTCATTTGAACAACTTGCCCCAGTGCATTTCAACTTGCCCCAATCCGACCTTTGGGAATAATTCATTCTGAGCCGAAAACAACTGGCAACAAGACAATCTTCAGAGGGCTTGCCCCAGCATCTGCACAACGGGAGGATTCATCCTCAACTGATCAACTCTCAGCATGGTTAGCTTCAATATCTCTGAAGTAGTTTGCCCCTGAACGAGCGATGAGCGACTCAACATGCTCCGATCGAACACTGGAGGGATCTGCCCTTAAATCGCAAGGATTCCGGATAACTGCCCCTGATTGGGTCTCGAGAAGATTCACTTCCGATCAACCGCTGCTTGCATAAACTGCCCCATGATCAACTGATGCTCCGGGACTTGTCCTCAGACAAACTGATTCCAAACTCACTGGAAGTCATTGCCCCAAATTCACAGGGCTTCGCAGCATACCATTCTGATCCAGACCTCTGACGATTCAGTCCTGATTGACTATTCCCTATTGAAGTCCCTTCATGTCAGCTACCAACCTGCAATTGAAATTGTTTATTCACGAATGGTAATTCTAATGCAGTGTTCATGCAAATTTTGAAAAATGTTGTACTGTCACTCATTTACGTATCATGCTAGTGAGTGACGAGTGAACCAAAGAGTTCAAACGTAGTGCTGATGCGATCAGTGAAAAATGCAATAAGGATATGATTAGCAAATCATGAAGGAGTCAGGTTACTCAACCTTATCGTAATGCGCTCTCAGAATAAACCCTGCCTCAATTAGGTCTTTTAAGGGTTGTATCGTGGTCGGGTTCACGGTTCGTGAAGCAAAGGATATTTGGCTCAAATCATGATTTGTACCCACCCCTTCTACGTGATGTTCTCCGATCTTAAAGTTCAGTTAACTTAGCTCGAGCGCTCTCCTCTTCGAGAGGTATGTTGAACATTGGGAACAACTGGTTAAAGAATTCTCAAGGTGTTTCGGAGTGACAGTTACTCCTTTTCGTTTTTGGTGTCTGTGTCTACACGACTTCGTCCTTGTTCGGGGATTTTCCTTTTTTATAATCCTTTCTTTTTCATTCTTTTGATTCCCTAACTTTTGCCTGGACTGACTCCTTTTGAGTTCTTTTCGATTTTTCCTTTGAAGTCCAGCGGGATGCCCTGATTTTTGCCTAAGTATTTGCTTTCTAGCTTTTTTCTTTTTTACTTAGCGGGCTTTCTTATTTCTCTTTTTCCTGGAACAAGTCGTGTGACACTGGTTGTCTTGGTTGCTCCGAAAGGATTATAACTGTCTCACTCCTGATTGGTGAGGTTTAACCATTGTGGTTGATGAGGTACGACCTCTGGAGAGGAATATGATGCGATTGGTCCTCGAAGGACAACACTCCTCTATAAGATTTGAACGCTCGATCAAGCTGACTGACAACTACCCTGCCCTGGGTTAAGATGTGAGGGTTAAAAAGTCCGAAAGAAACTCCTACTCCTCGGCTCGAAGTGGTTAACAAGGGATTCTCTTCCTTATCTCTCCGGTGTTTGGGGATTTGAAACAATGCCTTATACGTCATCGGCAAAGTTTTATCTGAACGCAATACGATCATCGGTTATGCGTATTCAGTTTCATCATCCTCCCTCCGCTCATTGCTAATCATAGTAAGAAATCGGAGTAAATAAAATGCAAGTGCCAGTGCAATGCAGTAAATGAGTGACAACGACATAACTAATTCAGAAGAAATGCATAGTCACTTTATTATCATTACCATTCGAAACATACAATGTTTAACAGCAAGTAGTAACTAACAGAAAAGAAACTACAAATGCAAAATGGTAAAAAGTCCGAGGACTGCCAATGCTGAGGACGTCTGCCTGTCTGGATCACTGGCTCCTGGAAACAACCCTCTGAATCTGTGAGCTCAGGCAGCTGATAGGTCGTTACGCACAACCAAGACTCCGTCTGGAAAGGAAATACACCCTTGGTCGATCAATTGTTGTACCTTCGCCTGGAAAGCCTTGCAATCTTCAGTTGAATGCCCCAGAGATCCACCATGGTAGCCACACTGAGCATGAGGATCGTACCCTGGAGTGTAAGGCTCTAGCACGGGCTTGAGAGCTTTCGGTTCCACCAAGGAATTCTGAACCAACATCGGAAGAATCTGGCTATACGGCACAGGCACTGGATGGGGAGAAGCGTTCCTTCGTTCCACGAGGCTGCGAGGCCTTTTGTGACCCTGGGGCTGGTATTCTTTCCGCCCAGGAGTAAGAGGTCGTCGTTTCTGAATGGCAACAGTCTCTTGTTTAGACGCTTGCGTCCCTGAGCTTGATCCAGGTAGGAACTGCGAGCGAGGTGATTCAGTCACCAAAGGTTGAGGGACGTATTCGAGATCTTTCTCAGCTTCAGGCAAAGGAGTGGAATCATCCACTTCTCCTGCAGGGTAGGGGATAAACTTTCCCGATGCTCTCATGCCGCCCGGCACAAGCCTAATTGTCCTCGAGTCGATCAGGTCCTGAATCTTATTCCGGAGAGCCTTACATGTTTCAACATGGTGCCCCGGCGCTCCTGAGTGGAAATCACAACGCACGCTTAGATCAACGTCTGATGACCCCTCATCTGGTGGATTTAAGGTCCGAAGCTTGAGAACTCGGTTCTGAACCAACAGCGGCAGCAGCTGGGCATAACTCACAGGTAGTGGGTCCACAGCTCTATCAAGTAGCTTCTTCTTCTGACCATAACCTTCAGGATTATTCTGAGATGCTCGGCGCGGCTGACGACGAGACAGGCCTCGAGCTTCATGCTGTGTAGAGGGTCCATGAGGTCCACTTGGCTTCAGCACAGGTGGCAATGACGGTAACGGAGGAAGCACTCTGGTCTCCTCCTTGGGTGTTTGACCACTCTCCTTATCTAGCATACTTCTCACCACTCCCATGAGAAAGCTCAGCTGGTTCTGCAGCTGCTGATTCTCCTCTCTGAGTACTTGCTGGTCCAGACGCACTGCCCGTATGTCATTCATGACCTGCCCCAGCTGGCTTTGGATTTTCTCTAGTTCAGCTTGTATCTGCTCCATTGGTCTGAGCTGCTCGATTCTGAGTCAAACCTGCAAACACAAAGGTTAGAAGACAAGTCCTGGCTTCTGCCATGCAAGATGAATTATGGGTGTCTGTACGTTCAGGAGATCACCCCTGATTTTGGTGTTAACGTGCCAACATAGTGTCAATGCAATGATAAGACTGGATCCATTCATGGAAGAAGATATCTCATATTGCTCGGGACACTAGGATCAGGGTACGAAACACGCCTGCAGCACAGACACATGCTAATGGAATGCAAAAATGGATATGCAAGCTAATGCAAAACGCAGGTATGCAACAATATATCCGGGTGGCTGCTGCGGAGATTCGATGTCAACAGTCGCTGATGAGAAGGAAACCCTGGTGTAAAACCCCTGATCTGATCTGTTGTGAATAACCATCTGGTAGGATCGAGATCAAAATTCTGCTCTGACAAGAACGAAGGCCTGATAATAAAGAACCCGGATGCAAGATCAAGGAATATCTGTTGGAGAAGTCTTCGGACCCCAAGTCAAAAATCTGCCCTCTCAAGAACAACTGCACGGCTGCTGATGAGATTTTCAAACCTCACTCAAAGCCTGCCCTATCAAGAACAAAATGACAACTGCTGACGAGATCCTCAGACCCCACTCAAAAATCTGCTCCATCCAGGACAAACTTCTGATAATAATACACTGATCAAAGCCTGCTCTATCAAGAACAGACAAATACCCGATGATAAGATCCTCTGATCAAACCCTTGCTCTATCAAGAACATATCTGCAACTGAGAACTCAACATACTGATCCACTGTCAAGAAAACCAGGTAGTCTGGAGGTCAAAGTTTCCTGCAATATCCCAACCCCACTCACAGGTATGATGGACCTAATCCACGGACAAAGGTACGGCATCCTATGCGGTTGTCAGCGTCACAGACATTCATGAGTGACAATACGATTCCCAGAAGGAGTGGCATCGTCAAGTCATGAAGAGGCCTCTCTTAGCTGACTTCCAAATGATCGGTCCCCAGAGTCGACAATCCTCACGTCTGGACTCCCCTCAGATCCTCAGGACCGGAAAGGAGCACCTCTGCAAGAATCTCGTCTGAGCGCAGATTTTCGTAGGGAACTGTGCCTGCTCAGCAGACAGGTTCGTCTACTACTTCTCCGCAACTATATCTAGGTGTGTACTCAAGCCCAGGTCCGGCTTCTCACTCACAGTAACATCCCTCTCCCACAGCAGCACAGATAATCATATCAAACTGGAAATAAAATGCGGGAAATAAAATGCGGGAAGTAAAGAATGCGAGAAGTAAAGATGCGATAAATAAACGCAACCCAACAAGCAAACACACAAACGATAGGATTGACCCTCATAGGGAACCGGAGAACCAGAGATTCTGGGTTCGGTCCCCAGCAGAGTCGCCAGCTGTCGCTTGCGCGAAAATAAGGTGCCGGCATAACAGAAGAGTCGCCACCTTTCGTTATTTATCCCTCAGAGCGGAAAAACCTGACGAAAAAGGGTAAGACAAGGTCGTCGCAACCATTGTCTGGGTTCGGGAGTCGGTTACGCAAGGGGAAGGTATTAGCACCCCTCACGTCCGTCGTACTCGACGGGATCCTCGCTTGTTTGTTTACTTGGACGGGTTGGTTATAATCTATCTACCTATCAAGGCTGGCTGAAAAAGAAAAGAAAAATGACTCGGCAAAGCGTCGCGCTTTATGCCTACGTATTCCCATCAGAGAATGAGAAATCAGAGTCAACGTAGTTCGGCTAACTACGGGGGGAAAAATGGGGAAGGTTGCTCGCTAGGATATCGCATCCTATGCCTACGTACTTTCATCTGGTATGAAAGATCAGAGCAAACGTAGTTCGGGAAACTACAGGAAACAGCTCAACTAGGAGGGAGACTATCAAGTCCTACTGTTATCATGCCATGGATTCATCCTATGGTTGAGGTTTGAACAGGGAACTCCTAGATGTTGTCATGCATAGGTTTCAACCTAAAAGTCTATCATCAAATCCTCATCAGAGGGAATGAGAGTCCTAAGGGATCATATCAATGATACACAGAAACAGACAAAAACATCAGCTTTAACAGTAAAATGCATGCAATGCAAGTGAGGGAGGAAATGTGTGTGGGGTTTCAGCCTCCACAAGCTCGTCTCGACCTCAAGCCAGTCATGAAATAACAGTAATCATACTGAAAATCAACAACATGCTATCAAGCAATAAACAGATAAAGGAAGTGAAGTGCTATCAGGCAAACAAAACTCACATGAGAAAGAATCATCTATTCTCTAATCCTGACCCTAATCACAGAATCTAAACAAATCTAAGCAAAGCTCTCAAGCACAACCCTAAACAGGAGCAATCATTCCCAGCCTTCAAGCTTCAGAATAAGCTTACCAAAGAAAGGGAGCTAAGCAAGCAAGCTCATAGTGTCTTCCTCAGGAGAACACTAGGAGGTGTATACTCAGGAGTCATACCCTATGTGGCTCAACCACTGTGATCAGTTTACATCCCTCCTCAGGAGAGATTAAACTCACAAGCAGGCTCCAACATCACTGGATATTTAAGAAATCCTATTTAAGCTAGTGGAGCTAAGTGAATAAACTCATAGGACCTTCCTCAGGAAAGTACTAGGAGGCTTCCACTTAGGAGTTGTATCCCATGTGGCTCAACAACATGTGATCAGTTTACATTCCTCCTCAGGAGAAATTAAACTCACAAGCAGGCTCCAACATCACTGGATATTTAAGAAATCCTATTTAAGCTAGTGGAGCTAAGTGAATAAACTCATAGGACCTTCCTCAGGAAAGTACTAGGAGGCTTCCACTTAGGAGTTGTATCCCATGTGGCTCAACAACATGTGATCAGTTTACATTCCTCCTCAGGAGAAATTAAACTCACAAGTTGGCTCCAACATCATTGGATACTTGAGAAATCCTAGATCAACTAGTGGAACTAAGTGAATAGACCCATAGGACCTTCCTCAGGAAAGTACTAGGAGGCTTCCACTTAGGAGTTGTATCCCATGTGGCTCAACAACATGTGATCAGTTTACATTCCTCCTCAGGAGAAATTAAACTCACGAGTTGGCTCCAACATCATTGGATACTTAAGAAAGAGGTGAGAAGGAAGAATGAAAGTCATTCATAGTGCCTTCCTCAGGAAAGTACCATGAACTTCCTTCAAACTTCAGGCTCTCAAACCTCACAGACAGGAGATGAGACAAGCTCTGGGTCTCTGCATCTTGGTCTACAAGCTCCTCTTCATGATGCTCTCCATCAATATCCTCAAGGCAACACAAGCCCTTCAGCAAATCCCTCAGAAAGATCCCCACAGATGAACAGATAACCCACTGAACAAATCACATCATCAGGCAACTCAGAAAATACCTAAAAATGCTAAACTAATGGGGAAAAATTAACAAATATTCATAAGGGTCCTCAACACTTACCCCTAACATCTACAAAGGTTTCTACCTAAAAATCAAGATAAAACTCAATCAAAGAAAGGAATCATCACCTATGCACAATTCTAAACCCTAATTAGACTAACCAAAGTCAACCCTAATTAAACTAACCAAGATTAATTCTAAAAAATCTAGAAAAAATCCTATGGGGAAGCATGACTAACCATCTAATTGCACAAAAAAGAATGGGTAAAAAAGATTAATGGAAAGTACTAAAACAATTCCTACAAAATCAAATATCAAAATGAACCAATTAAAAAGCTATTTAATTGGAAAATCTACCAAAAATATCAAACATAAAAATAAAATCTCAATTTTATTTTTATAATTTTCTACTCATTTTAATCTACTCAGGAAAAAAAGAAGAAATTAAAAATCATTTTTTATCTATTTTATATGAATTATACAAAACAGAGAAATATTAAAAAGAAATTAAAAGAATTAAAATAACATGAAATGGGAGAGGGGTGCGATCAGTAGGTGGGTTAAGTGCTGGGGTGCGAAAAGTAAAAGGAGCGAGGCCCATTCCATGTTCAGAAAAGAAAAAGAAAATAAAAATGAAGGGGGGTGTGAATTAAGTAAGAAACACGTGCAAATGAATGTTGGGCCAAGGAGAGGAGTGTGAGTAGCAATTCACTTCTGAGCCCATATGAGTCACTAATCCAAAACGCGTCGTTTTGCAGTCAGTCTTCCCTCCGCTTGCGTGTCCAAATCATGGCCATCCGATGGAAAGAAATAGTCAAGGGAGTCAAAGCGCGTGGACGGATGGGATTATGTCTTCTTCCCTGAACCACCAAGCTAGGGTTTCGAGCAGTTTTTGTGGCAATCTTCGAGCTCCTCTAACTCTCTCATCTCTCAACCTTTTTACACGATATAAAAATGGAAATTGTAGTACTCATTCTCCTCTACACAACTGTACTTTTATATTTTCTTAAAGCTCAAGCAATAAAGAGATATCATGGCTGGAAGTTCCGGGTACCATTGAATTCACCATTTTTGCAGGGAAACCAATTGAGCTACTCTTAACCTAGAATCATCTACATGCTAAGGGGATCATTCTGCACTAATTACCTAAGATTGCAACCCTAAATCTAGCTTGTAATTCAAGATCCAAGAATGTTGCACCTGCTGCAAACCCTAGCTATATGCGCTCAAACTCTCAGGATTACATCTACTACTATAGTACATGAGTTCTATACCTATGAGGCCCACTAAAACCTAATAAATTATGAGGTATAAAGATGAGAAAGAACCTGTCAAAGAGAGATGGTGTATGCTCGTGGTCAATGCTTGCAAGCTTTGTAATGGAGGGAGAATGATCCTTTGATAGTGATTGAAGTTCTGTTTGCAAAGATCCTGGTGGAGAAGCTTTGGTTATGGCAGAATTCTTGATCTCTTGAACTTTGAACCAACACCTTCAATGGAAGCTCTCTCTCTCTCAAATTCTCTATCACCCTCTCTCAATCACCAACCCTCTCTTCTATGAAGAATACTCTTTTTATAGCAATTCATGGAATGTTCTAGAGCTCTTTAGAACTTCCTAGAAACTCATGGAAAGTTCCATGCATGAACATGTTTCTACATGCCATAACCCATGCATATCTCCTTATTTTCGTGCCATGCATCCATTATGTGACATATTAACACTCCTTGAACCAAAATGTGAAGGAAAATGGGCCTGTGTAAGATTTTCCAATGGTACCTTCTTTTTCAAGTAATCTTTTTTCAAACAAACTTCATTTTTTAAGGCCCAAATCAAAATTCTATTAAAACCATTCTTCTCAAAATGTTTTTTCCAATCAAAATGATATATTGGATGACCCCATTTGGATTTGTAGATCTCCCAAAACACTTTTCAATTTCAACTTTTCAAAGTTATAAGTCATTTTTAGTTCATTTTTGACCAATCATGGAATCTTGTGCTATGAGCCTTTTCAACAATTTGTGACCTTCTTTCTAGACTTAAAATCACATTTTGAGCAACTTTCATGTTTTGAATTTTTCCATTTGAGGCTTGGAAATAGGAGTTTTAGGCATTGGTTAAAATGACCTATAACTGACAAATGACCAAAATACCCCTGCCTTGTTCAAACCATAAGTTGAGTTCCACAAATCCAATCAAGGACTTCTACCACTCAAATTAAAGCTAAGAACATCCTCTTCAACATTCATGTTGACCAAGAAACCATAGGAATCAACCTACTAGGGCAAAAGTTGTCTGGAAGTTGGGTGACTTTCAAGGACCCAGATTCACACACATCAACTGACCTGTAATTTGTCAAAACCATAACTTGAGCTCTGTAACTCCTATCAAGGACTTCCACCACTCAAATTAAAGCTAAGAACAAGCTCCACAACATTCATGTTGTGGGGAAGATGAGATCTCAATCACATCTAGTGCTAAAGCTGCCTGGAAGATAGGGATCAAATTAGGGTTTTTCACTGACAATCCTTGGGAACCCTGACTTGAAACTTCTCAAACTCCTCAATCATGATGAGTTGGTCTAGGAATCATCTTTATAACATCTCTATGCATCATTACATGATCTCATGGCCCTTGGATTAGGTCTCAACCTTCTCCAAATCTTCAATTATCCCAGGGTTGACCCAGTCAAAACCCTAATTCTACCACTCATGGTTGAATCTTCTGAATTCTTGCATAATGACCTCTCTGGGCTTCATGATGGCTTTCAAGACATCTAATTGTATTTCTCAAAGCTTCAAGTTCATTCTCAAAGTCTCAGAATCATCTGAGGGGCACTCACAACTCTCAAACTGTGAAGCACACAACCCTGGTTTCAACCAACTCCTCTGAGGATCTCTTGAACTTTCTGATGAAGGTATCAACTTTCAAACATTCCATGAATGAATAAATGTTGGTCAAATTTTGGGGTGCAACACATTGCTTGCTAAATATGATGTTGTATTGAATTGTGAGGGATGCATGGGAACATATCGTGGATATGTGTGCATCGGTTAATAATTGTGAGAGATACATGGGAACATATCGTGGATATGTGTGCATCGGTTAATAATTGTGAGAGATGCATGGGAACATATCGTGGATATGTGTGCATCGGTTAATAATTGTGAGAGATGCATGGGAACATATCGTGGATATGTGTGCATCGTTAATAATTGTGAGAAATGCATGGGAACATATCGTGGATATGTATGCATTGTTTGATGACGTGGTAATAGCATAAATGTCATGGATATATGAAATATGCTTGTGAATATAATGGGTTTTGGATGATTGGGGAATATGTATGAAGGGATATGTTTGGGTATGTTCATATTTGTTTAATATGGTAAATATAACTATGAAATGAATTTGTGGTGAGAAATGTAGAATGCAATTATATGATACCTGTATATATATATAATCTTATGCATTGATTATTATGATTATATTTCTCACCCTTCTGCTGTTTTATAATGCTCTATGAGGCATTGCAGATTAGGATGCTGGAGTCCCTTTTGTGAAGTATTCTTCATTCTTTTGAGTCTGCTGCTCTGATATGTAACACCGGGTAGTTAGACTAGTATAGTCATTCTTTGGTGATACATTGCGATGTATCAGTTGATGTGATTGTGTAATCTAACTGATATGATGTATTTATTTGGATTAACTTGTGTGTACGTGGATTAATATTTTGAAAACGATTAAAGGATTTGATCTTCCGCTTAATTTTGAAAATGTTACATATCTTATGGGGAAAAATGTGAAAGTGTTTTATTGGTGAAATTGTGGCATTCTTCTTTTATACCTTATTATAAAACCTTTTTACTCTGATAATTTGTATGCGCTTAATTGTTTTATATGCATATATAAGTGGGGTATAGAAGGGGGTGTTACAATAGTGGTATCAGAGCAGGTCGGTCCGTCCGGCCATGTTGTTTAATGTTATCCGTTCCCTTGTATGCGACATGTGTATGAAAACACTGTCGATACATGTTTGTTGTTTAATCTTTGTTTGCAGAAGTGGGAATGATCAAAGTGGGGGAGAAGCTTGTGATTCCTTAGAAGGCTGCAAGTGTGGAGTTGTAGCTTAGTGTGTAGTTAAACGCTATTATATTTTGGTAAAGATGGTCTATGCCCCATTATGGTTTCGGCTGTCTATTGACAAATTGAGGAACTGATCACCCTTAATCTCTTGTTGATAGTAGTTGGGATTGTGTTGGATGGGATAGATGTGTCTTGCAAGCTTAGATGGCGTGGTGCAGTGAATTGTCTTGAGTAAAGCCGAGCACTTGAGAATTGTTTTGATGAGTCGGTGCAGGACAATGATGAGATGTTTGATTTCGATGGAAATATTGAGTATTGATGGAAGTGGAGGAGTTGTCGGTTTACCGTTTGGTTGTGGTAGTCTGAGAATTATCCTGACAAGATAAGGGATAAATAGCCAAGACGTGAAGTTGAGTTGTGATCGACTTAGTTGCGGAGAATAATCAGATATTGGAAGCTCCATATTATACTTTTGTTTGAGTGGCCAAGGAATTAAGATTGATTAAGTTGTGTTGAGGCTTGTGTTTGGTGTGTATGCTACGACAGCAAAGTGTGAAGTCGAGTATAAGAATGTATAATGACTTTCGGTGATTATTAAGGAAAGTAAAATGTGGAGTACAATACGGGTATAATTAGACCTTTGGAATTTCAAGAGTTGAAATGCGTTGAGTGGCCTTCGGAGTGTGAAAATGTTGTTTTCGTCTTTTGACGCACCATTCGGAGCGTTGGACGTTATTTTAATGCTCTGTGTGATGGTGAAGTAGTGGCAGGGAAATTAATTAATTTATTGATGGAATGTGTTTGATAATTCGAAGAATATAGAGGATCATGTTGAGCATCGGGAACTTGTGTTATCAGTATTGGAGAAGAAGTAGTGATTTGCCACTGTGAAGAAGTTCAGAGAGTTTTTGGAAAGTTGTCAATAGCTCGTGTGTTGGTCTTGCCGAATCCGACGGAACTATTTGTTGCGTTGTAATGCTTTGTTAATATGACTGAGAGATATGTTAAGTGCAACATCAACGAGTTTTGCTATGCTTTGAAGCAACTTAAAGTACATAAGGGAATTATCAGACAAGTGATTTAGAGTTGGGTGTTGTTGTGTGTTTCTACCGGAGTTTGGAAGCCTCAATTGTTTAGTTGAGATTTGAGATGGTTAATGATCTTAAGATCTTAAGGTATTTGTTTGATTTGAGAAGTTGAATATGATGCAGAGGAAATATTTGAGACTTCTGAAAGAGTATGGTCTTGGTTGAGTTACCATTCGATTGAGACCAAGTGGTAATTGAGTTATTGCATTGGAAATCTCTATATGTACTGATGATGATGGTAATGAAGTTAGGACTGATTGAGTAAATTCAGAATATGATTGTAGTCTGTGAAGAGACTTCTCATGGAGTTGAACTTTATATGATACGACTGACTATTGGTATTCTCGATGAGGTTCGAGGAGGTCGGAATTCTAATCCGAGTTAATAGATTGATTGAATTTAAGGGATAAAAGTCGAGGAGGTGATTTTTGGATTTATGGAAATGGTATCATGAGATGTCAGGATGGAGTATGTGTTCTGAATAGTGTGAGTTGGATGAAAGTACACGGGAAGAAGGACATTGAGATAAATGGAGTATCCATGCAGGTACTAGGAAGGTGTGACCGAATTTGAGGAATTATTTTGAGGACCACAGATGAAGAGAGGAGTGATTGAGTTTGTATATACTGGATTAGACTTATTAGAATGTCGGAGAATAAACGTCAGAGACCGTTGGGTCGGATGCAACTATTGAATATTCCCGAGTGGGATGGAATAGTATTTCCATAGACTTTGTGCCGGGTTTTCCGAAGAATTTGAAGGGGTATGATTTGATTTGAGTGGTTGTGGATAGATCGACAAGATTAACTTATTTCTTACCAATGAGGATTAATCATCCTGTGCTGAAGCTATCTAGGAGATATATTGAGGAAGCTGCGAAGTGGTATGAGATACCGTCGAATGTTGTGTCAGATGGGAATCAGAGTTTTTCATTGGGATTTTGAGGGAGTTGCAGACGCTTTGAGCGACCTGTTGATGATAATCTCTGTCTAGCATCCGTGGACGGATGGGTAGACAAAGAGAACTATCCAGTATGTAGAGGATTTCTGGAGGGCTTGTGTGTTGGATCAAGGTGGATCGTGGGATAATTAACTATCGTTGCTTGAATTACCTACAATGATAATGATCATTCTAGTATCGGAATGACATTGTATGAGGCTTTGTACGGTAAGAGGTGTAGGAATCCTTTGTGTTGATGTGTGCCAGGCAAGAGTGTTGTACTCGAACCTGAGATTATGCAAGAGACGACTAGAAAGATCAAAAGGATCCAAGAAAAGAAGTGTTTCGGGAGTTACAATAGTAACTGGTGTTGGTCGAGCTTGAGGTCTCAGAAGCACCCACCGTGTTTTGCTTATTTGTATCAGAGTGGCGCAGCGGAAGCGTGGGAGAAGTAGTATGTTAGACTGTTTTACCGCTGTCACTTGTGGGAATTGCATGATATGTTCATGTACCTAAGTTGAGGAAGTGCAAATGCATTCATTCATATAGATGGTGTACAAGTGAGAAAGGAATTGACCGTTAAGGCATTACTAGTTCAGGTTGATGAACGAGAGGTAACTTCGAGGTAAAGGAATTCCTTTGATGGAGGTAGTTCGAGAGAGAGTTAGATTTGGAAGGTTGGGATGCGAGGATCGTATCCAGAGTTATTTGAATCAGGTAACATTTTCGAGGACGAAAATTCCTAAAGTGGGGGAGAGTTGTAACAGCCCAATTTTCAATAATTAATTAATTGTGTTAATTAATTGATTTATTTGGATTATTCTAATTATTTGAATAATTAGATGTTTGTTTAATAGATTGATAGATGTTTTGAGAGAGTAAATATATTGGGAAGAAATAAAGAGAAAGGTATTATGGAGGAAATAGAATGGAAATAAATATAAAGAATAGAAATAGAAGAAAAGGAGATAAGAGTTGGTAAGAAAAAAAGAAAAGGGAAGAAAAAGAGAAAGAAGGAAAAGGAGGAGAAAAGAGAAGAAGAAGAAGAAAAGTGTGGAAATCATCAAGGGCAACTCAAAGCTTCAATTAAATCGAGGTAAGAGTGAGAAATGTTTCTATTTGATCATTGCATGATGTTATGTATATTGGGTTGGGGTTTTGGTAGAGTTTTCATCACTTTCCAATTAGGGCAAATGTTGGATTAATCGGTAGATTGATGATTTAATCGGTTGGAACTGAGTAATAACACCGTAGAATAGTCGGGTAACATGTATTGATGCTATTTGTACTGATTTGGATGTTCAAGGTTTGGTTGATGATGGATTGATGAAGGAGAGGCAGAATAGGGTTCTGTTCTGCGCAGGTTCGCTGGCTCTCGCCAGGCGAGCGAAGGTGAAGCTTCGCCAGGCGAAGCCCAGCGAATGCTGGCGAATAATTATGATTAAGTCCCAGTGGACTTCGCTGGCGAGTTCGCCAAGCGCAGTTGGATAGCGAAGGTTCGCCCAACGAAGGTGCTGGCGAATGGTGGCGAATGAAGTCAGTAGCTACTGACTTGGGCTCGCTGGGAAGTCTCGCCAGGCGAAGCCTAGCGAGTGTTCGCTGAGAGAGTTCGCCAGTCGAAGGCCAGGCGAAGGTTCACTGCGAGGGTTCGCCAGGCGAATGAAGGCGAATGTGACAGCATTTTTCTTTTGCTGTGCTGCTCATGCGGTGATTGTTTGATTGATTCACATAGGTTAATGCCTCTATGATATGATATAGATATGATCTATTGTGATGATGTGTGCTGTGGGTAGCCTACGGGCGTGAATCCTAGTTGATGTGCGATGCGTATTAATTGTGATAAATAGAAACACATGTGAATACAATGATGAATGTATGTGTATTGTCTAATGAACTTGCGAATGCTTGATGTGTATACAATTATGTGATGAGTATGCATGAGAACATGGTGGATATGTGTGCATAACTTATAATTGTATGATTGGCATTATGATGTGTATACCTTGTATGAGATGGCATGAGATAAAGAATAAACATACTATGAAAAATGTGTTGTGGATGCATATTGTTTATATGCGATTGTATGTTAAAATACATGAAGAATGCATGAGAGCATAATGATGGATATGCGTGCATTGCTTGCTAAATATGATGTTGTATTGAATTGTGAGGGATGCATGGGAACATATCGTGGATATGTGTGCATCGGTTAATAATTGTGAGAGATGCATGGGAACATATCGTGGATATGTGTGCATCGGTTAATAATTGTGAGAGATGCATGGGAACATATCGTGGATATGTGTGCATCGGTTAATAATTGTGAGAGATGCATGGGAACATATCATGGATATGTGTGCATCGGTTAATAATTGTGAGAGATGCATGGGAACATATCGTGGATATGTGTGCATCGTTAATAATTGTGAGAAATGCATGGGAACATATCGTGGATATGTGTGCATTGTTTGATGACGTGGTAATAGCATAAATGTCATGGATATATGAAATATGCTTGTGAATATAATGGGTTTTGGATGATTGAGGAATATGTATGAAGGGATATGTTTGGGTATGTTCATATTTGTTTAATATGGTAAATATAACTATGAAATGAATTTGTGGTGAGAAATGTAGAATGCAATTATATGATACCTGTATATATATAATCTTATGCATTGATTATTATGGTTATATTTCTCACCCTTCTGCTGTTTTATAATGCTCTATGAGGCATTGCAGATTAGGATGCTGAAGTCCCTTTTGTGAAGTATTCTTCATTCTTTTGAGTCTGCTGTTCTGATATGTAACACCGGGTAGTTAGACTAGTATAGTCATTCTTTGGTGATACATTGCGATGTATCAGTTGATGTGATTGTGTAATCTAACTGATATGATGTATTAATTTGGATTAACTTGTGTGTACGTGGATTAATATTTTGAAAACGATTAAAGAATTTGATCTTCCGCTTAATTTTGAAAATGTTACATATCTTATGGGGAAAAATGTGAAAGTGTTTTATTGGTGAAATTGTGGCATTCTTCTTTTATACCTTATTATAAAACCTTTTTACTCTGATAATTTGTATGCGCTTAATTGTTTTATATGCATATATAAGTGGGGTATAGAAGGGGGTGTTACAGTCTCTACTAGGTATTTTTATTACATTTGCAAGTACATTTCCTATATGGTCCATAAATAAAAACAATGAAGAATATTAGTGAACTGTAAACAAAAAAGAGAAAGATAATACCTAGGAATACCAAAAACACAGGTAACAATGAAAGGAAATGACCGAGATGATACGCTGGACCAAGAAATGTGTAACCAAAAGAAGGAAAAAGATTGACGAAATGGGTGATTCCAAAGTTTCAGATAATACAATTGATGTGGTAGAAAAAATGGGAGTTTGTAGTTTACGTAAAGGGTAAAAAGAGTTTGAAATCCAATTTGACCCTTATATAGAAAAGTAAGACACTTTACTCAAAGGCTAAGAATGAAAGAAAATGGAGAGACAAAAAAGTAACGATTAGATTTCGCCTCGACAATGCAACGATACTTGAGTGAACTTAAGTATCCTAGGGAGATGCGTCACTCCCTAGTCTAGAAACCTATGGCCACATGTCAAGCAAATCCCGTGAAACGTCTCAATGATGAGACTCACGTTTAATGCACTTGTTCTCTAGATTATCCACGTCGTCTGTCAAACCTCTTCCACTTCTCCAAACAATGACCCCTGTGTAAACAACCCCTATGCAGAGAACCTAGCCCAATTCTGTTAAAGACTCATCACTACGATGCCACAATAAGCTTTGGGAACGACTGTTCTGAGCCACCTAAAGGCCCCAAAAAAACTTACATCCGATCCAAATCTTGAACACTCCATCCAACTCTCATATATAAAGGATCTCACGTGAAGGAAAATGTATACTTTAAAATCCTTACTCACAAATTAGTGATTATCCATACTAACCTAGGCATTGGAGTATTAACTTTACAGGTTAGCCCTCCTCAGTGTATCATTAGTGCAAGATCACTGCAACAACAAACACTACTTCATTGTCTCACTAATCATCTCTAATTCTGACCCAAAACATAAATATCGTTTAATATTGAAATAAGAAAAAAAATCTTTTCTACTTTGATTTAATTATTCAAAACTCTTTAGAATTAAGGGAGGACCCAAATTCTATTCATAGAAACCAAAATAACCCATTTGTCTCTAACAAATTCATTTGATTTAATTTAACCCAACAAGTACTCCATGATTGGATTAAAGCACAAATACTAATCATGAAAAGTTTATTTATTTAATAAATAAGTTGCATAGAGGACATATCTTTCGGTGTTAGTATTAGGTTTATTATTATAAACTTAATGTGTGTGTGAAAGAAGCACCTTGACACCCACCCACCAGCCTCATCAATGTTGGGGAGCATTAGTAAAAAAGCTTGCAGGTTTTAAGCCTTTATGAAGCAAAAGCTTTGATTAATCGATTTTTATAATTTCATCATTGCTATCAATGGCAGTAAAGGAAGTAACTTGGAAAGCCAATAGATTCCAATTGCTAATTGTTTTAATATTCCTCATCACCAAGTCGTACAAATTGTGACTTTTTAACGGGTCATGTGAGAATTAAATGATTTTTAATTTAAACAACAAATTATGATTGTTAAAGAACGGTGTTCAAGTGATGGAGTTGATTAAAACAACTATGTGATTGATTATACATAACTATGAGATACTAATACATTTATACAACAACTATGTGATTATAAACAACTATGGGATAATATAAAATTTATACACAAATGTGAGATTTTAAATTTTATGATTTATGCTATACAATTTAACAATATTGGCATTTGAAATATTGAGCAATTTACAAACACGTTCAATTATATTCTATCATTATGTTGTGTTATAATATTATTTCTTTAAATATATGCTAATATTCTATATTAATTAAATTCCATCTATGTTTAATCATATGTGTATTTAAACAATAATTTGGGTCCTGCCATGGAGCACCAACAATTGAGAATAGGGCATGTAGAAATCAGGCCTGGAAAAGAAGTCCACATACTCTTTATTTATATAGTGGTATGACACTAAAGGAATTGTTCTTTTCTATTTTAGGAATTTTTTCTCACCGTCGTGAAAAAATTAAAATGCCTCCAACGTTCGGAGATACATAAAAACAAGATCATATATGCAGGAAAGACTTTGGAGATATATATCGATCCACTTTTTTTTCTCTAAAACTTAAGAGTTTATCCGAAGATGCACATCTGTATAGTTCTATGTTTTTGTTTTTGTTTTTTAAATAATTACAAGGTGTATTCGAATATGAAAGACCCATCCAAAAATTATGCAGACCAGAATCAAGGTGTCAAAATACAAAAATTATCCAAAAAGTACCACCCAAATTTATAACATTATACAATACGTTACATACAAAAAAATATGTTACATTTCTAGATTACAATTAAAATGCATCAAAAACATGTCACTAATAAATCTATTGGTGGTTCGTTCTTTGACATTTTCTTATTTGCTTCTCGTTCAATATCACTCAACTTAGTGAACTCTTTCATCCTTTCTAGAAAGTGATCAGGCCATGTTTCAGCATCTTGTGTAAAATGTGTCGTCATTATGGTGATGTCGTGGTGTAGGACATCACGATTTCAAACAAACCTGAACAAAATGTTTTTTTTATAGCAAACCAATACACATGACATGTTTAGATAGATTTTGAGGTGGCTTACTCCGAAGTGGGAAGAATTTTCTGAGAAACCATATCGTGTTAAATCAATGCACACTCCATCATACAAACTTTCTATAAGTTTCCCCATTTTCAGAAAACACATCCATTTGTCGAATGGAGCCGTACCCGTAAGACAAGGAACATGAGCATCGAGAATTGCATCATAATTTTCTTTGTTCCTGTATAACTTTGTATATGATTCCCTATGCGTCGTCATCTCTTGTATAAGGCGATGACGGACAAATTGGTAGTCGTCCCTTCCTTTACCGAGCAAACCCGAAACAACTCGATGTCACTACGCGAAAAACATCCAGCGAAGACACAGAGTTGCCATCAAACTTTATTTATCCCAACGAGGAAAAGAAAACATCGAGAAAACCTCAGAAGGGAAAGAACATGGTCTCGCAACCAAATTCGGGGTTCAGGAGTCGATTACGCAAGAGGAAGATATTAGCACCCCTCGCGTCTGTTGTACTCAATATGATCCAATCTTGTTGTTCTAATTAAAGGGTGTGTGTATCTAAAGGCTTAATTGCTAAGGGAATACATAAAGGAAAAGGGAAAAAACAAAAAGGAGCTCATCAGGATCTCGCAATCCTGTGCCTATGTATTCTCTGGTGCAATGGGAAAGTCAGAGCAATCGTAGTTCGGAGGACTACAGGTTGCTTGATGTCTTTTATGGACGATGTTAACATTCACTTTCTAGAATTTTAGGTGTTTTCCGCTCGTTGTCTGGAGACTTATGCGTCACCTGTTTGCGGTAGAACGAAAATAGCATGCCCTCTTCTGAAAAAGAACATAGAGAATCCCGATGGAAAACGATTTGAATTTGTTGAAGTGTTTTAAAGAAGTGAGTTGAATTGGTTTGTAATGTGTATCGTACTTAAGTCTATGACAATAGGAATGAATACTTTGCACAAACGATCTGAGACGGCTCGCGCATAAAGCATTTTAGAAGAGGTAAGTAAAAATTCTCGCTCATCATTTTCCACGTACTTAAGGCTCATGGTGCACTATGTACATCGTATTTATTAAGTATATTGAATTGATTAAGAGAGAAAGGAGAAGGATGCACTGCAAATCTAGGGGAAACTGAGTCCTAGACGTTAGCATTCAAAATGGTCTTAAAGTTGAGATTAGAGGAAATTCTATCCTAATGTGATCATGCAAGATGGACCTATGGTTGAGGATAAAGAGGAAAATATACCCTAGTGTTCTCATGTTTGGATCAACATCCTAATTCCAAACATAATCAAAAATTAAGTTGGACTAGGAAGCTCTAAGGGAACATGCGAGCACGACAAACAAAAAAAATAAGAAAAAGGAAAAAAAAATAGCCGCATACAACAACGCATTATGTTCAGAACATCAATGTATCTTACGCAGCAGCATAACAACATTTAACAGCGTATCTCAGGCATAACAGGGATATATGCAGCAACAACAAAATGGCAACATATAACATCATGTATTATGCACAACAACAGTGTATGCACCAACAATATTGAATTCATTCAATAAGATCAAGCACACATTAACATGAACATGTATCATACAAGAGTAAGCAAGCATTAACACGTAGTCAACAATTAACATTGCATATTAACATGCATCAACAATCTAAGATCAAGCAATGTGAGCATGTATTTCCTTCGAGCAACACATGAATCATATAAATCATAAAATACTACATTGTGAAAATGTAAAATAAGCCAAAATAGTGTTAGATTTAAAGATTACCAGCCTACAAGGCTGAGATTTGCCTTGGTAATTGTTGCAAAATAGAAAACGATGAATGTAATTAAGAAAACCAGAGATCTAAGAAGCTCCTCACAAGAAAGTTGAAGAACGATGAAATGATTGGATCAACTCCGGATTTGCTTCGAAAATCACTTCAAGAATCAACTTCCAAGCTTAGATCTGATGTAGAACCTACTGTTGCTACATAATTTTATGTAGAGGAAGCGATGAAATAAAGTTTAAGCTCAAAGATTAACAAGCTTTAATGAAAAACCTTGTTAACTTTAATGGTGGAGCTTTGGTGAGGTTAGGGAAGATAATGAAAATGTAGAGCGTGAGTGAAAAATTATGCAGAAAGTGAGAGAGAATTGAAGGTGAATTCAGAAAAATGAGTGGAAAAATTACTAGTCTTCTCAAGGTTTGGGGTAAACTTGTTTAAATAGGACCTAGGCTTGGAGCTTAAATAGGCTTGGGATTGGGTTTGGAAATGTGAATTGGAGCTAGGTATGGGTTTTGTTTGGAATTTTGTATGGAGTTTGTTATAACTTTGATGGTCCTAGATCCTTCCATCTGATGTAATGGTGATGCACAACAATAATGAAATTGAATGAATTTTGCTACGGTGCCGAAAAAATTTTGTTCTTGGAAAAATCCACTTGACATAACCGGTTATATGAAACAGGGTAACCGGTTACATGCTTAAAAATTTGAGTTATGGCGCCACTTATGAAAGGTTTAACTGGTTACAAGATTTTTGGTAACTGGTTACATCAAGGCAAAAATGAGAAATTTTCTCTGTTGCAACCTGTTTTGAGCATGGCTTCGCATTTGAACCTTAACCTCTGATAATGACCTTGAATAATGCTTGAAATACAATGAGTGACCTGTCTCGAACCCTATATAACCTCTGACCAACCTGAATTCCAAGTAATCTCACACAATATCTGAGCAAAATAGATGCTAGAGGTTTCTGAAGTCGTTGATCTGGCTTTGAACACTTGAGCTAACAACTCGATTTGAACTTGAGAAATCGAGACTCTGATTTCTTTGCTTTTGCTTGCATACTTTGGGTAGAGAACTTCATACCATAAGAAATAGCCTTGATCCCGTGTCTTAAGAGCTCATGCAAATGAATTATTGTGATGTCATGACCTAATGGAAAATGCATATGAATGAGAAGCATAAGCCAACTAGGGTTAGAAACAAGAGAACAAATTTTGGGTGCAACACTCGAAAACCATAGTTTTCATCACCTTCAACATCTATAATTTGCTATATGTATTTATGTATAAAAAGCAGGATCTCTTCAATATGTTTAAGTAAGTCATCTCTGAATGAATAAAACCGATTGAATAAGTCATCTCTTTAGAAGTAACACCAATGATTTCCAGGAGTGGAAGTCTATACTTGTTTGTTTTGTATGTTGAGTCAATTATGAGCACGGGGGGAAAGGTGTTGAACAACTTGACCGAATCAGGATGACTCAAAAATATATCTAGAACAATAACTTTATCCTTACAAACTTTTAACCTCAAAACATAGAGGTCATTATCCAAAAGCTTCATTATTTATTGCATTTCATATTATGGTCCTCTTACGACCTTGTTGTCTCGAGCACACACGCTGTATAATGTCATGTCATGTCTGAAATAAGTTACCTCTCCTCCAAAACAAGGTGACATACAATGGGATGATCGGCTAGCTTGTCATTAAAGGAATAATTATGTATACTAGAAATCACATTAAATTTCCATGTCTTATACTTCATACAGTATCCGCGTAATTTAAACAGACACTCACATTTCCTCAATTCAGTGTCATCTCATTTCAACTTCCTAATCTTTGGTTGGTACGTGCCACTTATTTCACATATCATTGGTATAAAATTCTTTTCTTCTATTCGAAGCATTGTCGGAATTTCTCATCACCATTTCAAACCCCAATTTTCATACCTTCTTACGAACCCATTGTAGCATATGTTCACGAACAATAAACATTTCTTTATTTGTAAATTATGCACGAGCATCTACCTCAACTATAACCGGTCGAGAACCCAATTTAACATCATCATTCGCTTCATCTGGTTTAACAACATCATTCACTTCATCTGGTTTAACATCATGTTTCACTTTGACTGGTTTAACATCCACTCTCACAATAGCTTTGAGAAACATATTCAGGTGTACCATATCCATTACCACCAATAATAGAAAGACATTTTTAAAAACCAAACTAAGAAGAAAATTTGAAGATGCACATCCGGACCACACCTAACTTCCTCCGGAGATGCATATCCGGATTCAATGTCCATTTTTTCGGCTCATAATGTAAGGAATGAGGGATGAAATAAATGATCTTTACCTGCAATTCAAACTTATTTTCCTCTCTTTGAAGTGATAAAATATAAGAATGATGTTTTGGTTTTAAAAGGTTGATTGAGAATGAGAGAAATTTTTTAAGGGTTTTGCAGTGGAGTATGTTTTTAGCATGAATAAGATCATGCAAGGTGGTGTTTTATCAAATTTTAAACTGGGCATTTCCAGAGATGCATCTCTAAAAATATCACTAACGTGTTATTTAAATCAGTTGTGTGAATAACAAAACTCTATAAATGTTGCTAAATCCTAAAATGTTGATCAATTTGACTATAAATAAAATTTATTATTTTCTTTCTATTTAATGGTGTAATTTCTAAAGTACTCTTAAGTTAATATAAATTTTACATCTTATTCTTTATCGAGTATTTTTCCTTTTTTTTAGCATATGGTTTGTTTAAAAAAATTTATGGGAATACACTAATATAATACTAGGAGTGGTAAAGCAGATTTGGCCCATCGAACATGTCCGTTTTGTTTACATTTTTTCTGGATTGAATCAAGGTTTAAGACCCACACCTTTTTAATGTGTCACCTCCTCCCCGCTTTGTTTTTCACAGGCATAGACTTTTACATACAATTTGTAACTTTTAGACTTAAAAGAATAAATTTCGTTGGGCTCGCCCCTCCCTGCTCTCACTTTCATGTGAGGCGGGGTAAGGTTTTAGGCCCACACTCTCAAATATGTAAGCCTCACCCCGCTCTGCCCTGTATTTTGGAGGAGTTTTGTGGGGCGGACCTAAATGGGACGAACATTCCCGTTTTCCACCCCTATATAATATGAATTTAAAAACAGTTAGAATATGAATTTTCACGATTTTCAAAATAAATTTTTTGATAAAATTTTTGATTGATAAGTATGAACAACTTATTTATAGTTTAGTAAAAACAATATTTAATTTCAAAAAATATAAAGAAATGTTGTCGACAAGGAATGAACTATAGACCAATAATTTTCACTAATCTAACTCAATTAACACATACTGATTGGTCTACGACATCCATCCTAGTTGACGCTCTTTAAGAAAATAGTTACTTTTAGTTATGTTTCGGGCTGATCATAGGAACAAAACACAGAGACGCTCAATAATAGGAGAGCTCAACCTCAGATGCATTAATTTGGTTGCTAAAGATCATGTGTTCCCTTAGTTAAGAAGTGAACACTTAATCTTTACCATCAGATGATTGTCCACTACTAAATTCAACCAACCAATCCCCCGTCTCAAGTAGGAGATTATCGGGATGTTCTAACCCCATATATAAAGACGGACATGGTGGTTCCTCTACGGCGGTACGATATATAACACTCTAATTCCCGACTCAACATTTAATAAAATAATTCAAATAAAAATCCACAAATTAGAATGTCACACATGCTTCACCAAAGCATAAAAATATCAAATACAAAATAGTCATATGAAAGTAAGCAGCAGAAGTAAACATGTTTGACATAAAGTCTCAACAACGAAAACTCCAACATAAATAAAGCATAACACAAATAACGAATGACATCACATCCCCAATGCTACATATGACATAGACTTCTCTAAGAACCAATGATAAAAGCTAATGAGGCATCAACGTCATCCTCTAACTCAAGCAGCTACGTTTGTACCTGATTGTTTGTACTCTCAAAGAGCACAGACGCCACAACAACAAGCAGAGGGTGAGAATACATCTAACAAATATTAACAGTGAAATTCAGCAAACAGAGGGTGGGAATACATCTACCAAATTATAAAATATCACAATCACACTCAAAAACACAATCAAATAGATAAAAAATATAAATGCAATGCCAATGCCACCAACTTTTTCTCAAAATGCATGTAGTATCAAAATTATTGGGATTATAGGTGTGTTACTAATATTCTCATGTCTCTATTTCTTCTCTGAATCGTGTCCCTCTCTGGACGCTCTGAACCAGGTTGTCACTGGACCGAAGTCCTACCTATCTTTAATATAAATGAATACATGATTATAAATGACACAAACATACAACATCATCAACATCACAAAATAAAAAAAAAAAACATATATCTCAAAACATCCTAAAAAAGTTCCACTCTTGAACCTATAAATTTCCGATCACAGGCCTTGTTGTAATCCCTTTCTAGACTACTATACTTAAATCACCAATAAAGGCCTCCTGTAATCCCTTTCTGGATTACTATTCTCAAAAATATGTTTTTCTTAAAACAATTTCAATTATTTCTCCTCAAAAAGGTAAAGTTGTGTTTTTACCCTAATCTTCAACTAATCAAAATACTCCATGAACTCAAAAAGTTTCAAAACTCATAATTCTCAAAAACAAATACTTCTCAAAATTCTCAGAACTCAAAATCCTCAAAAGGTCTCAAAGAGGATAAAAATTGACGAGTAATCACTCTATTAGGATAATGACAGACAGTTTTCTCAGTTTACTCAAAAGTGACTAAAAGGTCATCAAAAGGACTCTGATGTCACAAGATGCTCAAAAATCGATTTTCCAAAAGTTCGATTTTTTTTAAAAAATGATTTTTTTTTCAATTTCTTGTTTCTGCCAAAAATAAAAGTTTTATGTATTATGGCAAAATTTTCTAAAATAATCGATTTAGGGGAATTTTAGGGAAAAATAACACAGGGTTCCAAAATCACGTATTTGGGAAATTAAACGACCCCAACGGAGTTGTTCGAAATCCCGGGGGAAAAAGTATCAACTCAAAAGAAATCAAATCAAAATCAAGAAACTCATACAATCAAATCATCATTGATACAAGGTTATAACACACAAATAAAAGCTTATAGAGATCTTAGGGGATTTATTCCAAATCCCCTATTAGGGTCTCAGAGCAAACATGTATCAAACATTCTCAATAGATCATAAGCAGAAAGGGTGAAAATAAGGAAAACTCATATTACTCATATGGTGCTAATAGAAGGGTAAGGAACCATCAATATCATGCATGCCTAAAATCACCAATGAGTAGACAATCCCCCTCCCCTTTACCTTAGATTTGTTGCAAGAATGGTGATTCCAGCAACTCAAACCTACCTCCTCTTCTCAAAATCTATGTGCACGTTCCTCCTCTTTTTCATGTACTATCAGAATGCTTCTAACCTAATTTATCCCTACCTTTTAGTATTTATATGGGTCTTACTTCTCAAAATCACTTTTTTTCTTCCAATTTAATCTAAACCTCTCTCCTCTCACCTCATACTCTCCTATATTCACAAAAATGGCCTATTCTTCTATTTATTCAATTAAATTTTATTTAAATTAAATAAATATTCAACTTAAATAATTATTTAGTCAAGATTATGTAATTTCTATTATTTTATCTTATTACAAAATAATTAATATGCCTAGTTATCTGTAATAATCCCAATAATATTATTTTATCTGCTCTCACATCCCTTAACCCCGATAATTAGTAAATTACCAAAATACCCCTACATTTTTGAAATTAACAAAATTCACATATAATGAATAAATCACACGAACAATCAAATAAAATACTCTACTTATAAGTTGGGGTGTTACACGGTACACACTGATCACAAGTATATTCTCATCATAACTCACATCACTACTTTTCTAACATCCCACTGACATGGTTATTGTAGTGCAAATCTTTAAGATTTATCCATATGCGCTGTAATGGAAAACACTTATTGCTACTCCAGTCAACTTCACATCTTCATATCCATCATTTTAGGTTCCTATATAGAATAATGACGCCGTTTGTGGAAACGATTTTCGATTCTCACAAATTCCCATTATCACATCCTTTGGATTCAAATGCCACGAATCGGCTATTGCAATCTTGCTCGAAAAGGATGACGATTGTTGGTCCAACTGTTGGAATCACTATGGTTTCGACAACCTCAAAATCATTTTCTTACCTCACCATCTCTCTAATCGACAATATATTATCTAGTACGGGGTAAGTAAGGAAAAAACATATGACACAAGGCTATTCAAGTTTGCCAATGATTACTAGGATACATGAATAAGACAAACATATCCTAGGGTTCTAAGGCAACAATGAGGTGAACGAGATTCCCAATGTAACACTTTCATTGGTCATAACTTTCGCTATAGAAAACCACTTGGTGTGATGATTACTTATTGACAACAAGAGTTCTTGTGATTTTAAGTACAACGACATCGTTATGCATTCAATGATTCTACCACTCACCTTTGTAGAACTGTGGGATTGCGAATTTATATCAAAAAGGGAAGAATGAAAAGACTGTGAATGTGTGTTTATTAGTAATTCCTTACAGAAGCGTCTACAATTGCATATTATAGAGATCTTTCCTTGCAATGCTAGATGTGATGACTTTTACCTTCCACCTAAAGATGAAGTATCATAACGACTCTAGTGAACCAATCTTCAGTCTGGATAATCTATGTGAAGCTTATCTAATACACGAAACAATACTAAAGAACCCTTGCACAATGACCCTCATCTTGGAAAAGGAAAGGAAGAAGACTCTTATGTTCTTCATCATTGCAATCAATCTTGGTGTACAAGAATATGAAATCCTATGAGATGATGAGCACAATTCACCACCAGAGACCAAAGAGAAATCCCATATATAGATCCTAGATGGAGACATTACGTTTGTACATCTTGATGAAAATCCAATGAGATATATGATTATGGGAACAGATTCTCAAACACAATAAAGGAAGGGCTCATTAGCTTCCTCAAAGCCAATTTTGACCTTTTCAAAGTTTCACTGGACGAGATGTCCAACATAGACCATAATGTATTATGTAACCGATTGAATATTTACCCATACTTCTGGTATGTGGCCTAGAGAAGAAGATAACTATCCCTTGAAAAGGATGAGCCGACTACGAATACGACTGGGAGCATATTTGACACCTAATTAGTTTCAAAAGTAAGGTATATTGATTAGTTATCCAATTTCATGCTAGTTAATAAGGCATATGTGACATGGAGAATATGAGTTGACTACACTGACTTAAATTGAGATTGCCTGAAAGACTTGTACTCATTCCCAAACATCAATAAACTAGTAGGCAACTCAGCCTACTACAAACTATTATCATTCATGGACATATTCTAGCTAAAATCAGATATCAATGTATGAGGCAGACAAAGACAAAAATACATTTATGACAGAATATGCCAACTACAGATACAACTTCATTCCTTTTGGCTTGAAGATAGTAGGAGCAACATACTAGAGTGATGACAAAATATTTGAAGAATAAATAGGGGAAACACTAAGGTCTACATGGACAATATGATCATTAAATCCAGCAAAGAAGAGCAACATGACAGGAACCTGGCTAGCATGTTTCTCCGAATTTGATAACATAAAATGAGGCTCAATCAAGAGAAATACATCTTGGGATTTAGATCTAGAAAATTCTTTGGCTTATATTGTAGAAGAAAATTTCCAAAAATAATCATAATTTTCTTCAAGAAAGAAATAACACACTTCCTTCATAAGGCTGAGACCCTTGTTTATGATTTTTTTTCGTATAGAATAAGTAGGATGCACACTCTAGTTACCACCCATGATCATTTTCTCACCAAGAAGTTGCGTTGACTTTAACCTCTTTGAGGATGTTACTTGTGAGTTGTATTCTTACCTCATTCTTATTGTTAGAGTTAATCCCCATGAGCTTTGATTGATCCACGATCTTTTCACTTCATTGATCATGGGATATCATGCTACAAACATTTGAGACTAAATGGTTTAGGTCCAACTTATCTTCCCACCCATCATGTATCAGAAGTGTTTGATCAAGGTTTACAATGTCACTTTTTCCAAGATCTCCTCTGGCATTGCTCTAATAAGGTCCTAAATAGAATTTGTTGGAGGAGGCAAATGAGTATTCTTCACTGTCAATGCCTTATTCCACTTCATCACATAATGGATTAATCCCATGTTATCTGCAAAAAAAATATAAGTGATGATTAAATCTAAAATTAAAATTATGATAAAGACAAGTAAAAGGGTTATTCCCTCTTTTCACCAAAGAGATTTTCCTCTCCCACGCTTTGGCTGACTCCACCACCGACCGCGTGTGAATATGTTGCCTCTTATGTTGTGTCAGCAATATATTTGAGGAACCAACTCTATCTTTGAAGCTCATACTCTCTTAAATAGCATATAATTCAAGCTCCAACTATTTCTTTTGAAGCTAATTCTTCCAAATGGAACACATACTTGATTGGAACCCTCAAGAAGTAATTTCAATTCTATTGCTTTGGATATCTTTTTTTACATATTACTGACTACAATCCTAAGGGAAGGAAATATTATCCTCCGGTGAAAGGCACAAGCTAGAGTGGGATTCACGACTCTAAGGGACAACATAAAACATAAATACCTTCGCCGGATGACAAAACGATAACAACCCATGTCCCACTCTGCTCTTGCAAATGTACATGTTATAATGAACATGTTTAAGAATAAATTCAAGGTAGAAACTCTACCATAAAACTCACACCAATGTTAAAACACTTTCACGTAAGCCTAACTTACCGAGTGCATTTAAGAAGGAGAAACTCTTGAATGATTCAAGATCCCCACCTTTAAGTATGTAAAGGAGAGAATGAACTATAGTCTAGAAAACAAACACTCATGGAAAGGAAGTAAGTGTAATACCCCAAATTTTGCCCTAAGATTAGTCGTTTCATCTTTCATTCCATTTCATTGTGCATTGCGTTTAAACTAACCACTAACGGGTGGTGCAGTTGTTTGATTGTTGCAAGAAAATATCATGTGGCGCACTCTTTTAGTTTACATGATTTCTAGTGCCACTTTATTTTGAATGAATAAAATAGCACAATTGGCAAGAGGTCGTGTGCAAGGAGTTGTGAGTGTGAGAGGTCGAGAGTTCGAATCTCACCTTCTTCACTTTTTGTTTTTTTTTTATTTTTATTCTAACTTTTCTATTTTCATAAAAAAAATAACAAAAATAGTTTTTTTTATTATTTAATTATTATTTTCGTATTTTATTTAAATTATTTTTTAAAAATATTATTTTTTTTTTTGCTTTTTTCCATATTATTCATAAAAACATCCAAAAATCGTAAAATTAAAAATATTAGAAAAGATTTTATTCTTTTAAGTTTGTTTTAGTTTTTTTTTTTTAGCTTTGACTAATTATTTAAGTTGGGCTTTAAAGTGGGCATTAGGTTAGAGTTAACCCTAATTTGTTACCTATATAAACATAAGTTGTGTTTGATAAAAGGGGGGAGGAGACAAAAGAGAAAAACGGCAGCCGTTCTCACGACTTATCAAAAGAGGGGAGATTTTTGACAAAACCTTCAAAGCTTCATCACCGGCAGAATCACCAACAAATCATAACTCGTAAGATTTCATCAATATCACATTTGGTTTCTGTTATTTTATTTTATTTTTTTACAGAAAAAAGAGAAGATTATGGCGGCGCAATGAAGAAGAAGAAGTTGGGTCTTTGGAAAGACAAAGTCTGAAATGAAATGCCAAACCTACCTCTTTTCGTTTATGCCTCAGTTTTATTTTCTTGTCCTTTTCTATTTTTTCTATTTTTTGTTTTTTTCTCTGTTTTCTTTTTTTCTTTTTTCATTTTTATTATCATTAATTGGTTTGAGTTTTATAGATACTAACGTAAGGTTTTGTTAATTAAGTAACTAACGTAATGTTTTGCTAATTAAATAACTAACGTAATGTTTTGTTAATTAAGTAACTAACGTAATGTTTTTGCAAATATTTTTTTTGTATTTCTAGAATAAGAGCATTTGGTAATATAAAAATAATTTCTTTTAATAAAAACAATTACTTTTCAATAAAAACAATTTCTTTTCAATAAAAATCCAAAAAAAAAACATTTGTTTCTCTAATTAAACTAAAAACACTCTTTTAAAATTTAAAACAGTTTTCTTTTAAAGTTAAACCAAAACAGTTTTTTAAAATAAGATTAAAACATTTCTTAAATAAAAACTAAAATGTTTCTTTAAATTTTAAATTAAAAAACTAAATTTTTAAAAATAAAAAATTAAAACTAAAAAATATTTTCAAAATTAAAGCTAGATCTTTTTCAAAATCAACCCAAAACATTTTCAAAATCAAATTAATTTTCTTTTTAAATTAAATTTTTTTTAAAATATAATAATAATAATGTTAAATAAACGTCCAAATTCTTAATTTTTCTTTTTCACTATTTTATTATTTGCCATGAATTTATGTCTAACCCTTTGCACTAATGTTCTCTGTTTCTCTCCTCAGATTATATTTAAATTATTTGTTCAATTTATTTTGTTCCATGGATGTAATTTACGCGAGGCCATGGTCGCGGTTTTATTTTATCTTTCTTTTTTTGGGATTTGTAATTTACGCGAGTGATCGTCGCGACGCTTTCTTTATTTTCCGCATTTTAATTTCTGCCATATAATATTTTGCCATGTTTGCATGTTTTACCGTTATATTTCCCTCCGAAGGAATTATGATTAACAGTTTGACCGCCGAGTCAATAACCCTAGTTTCAACCATTTCAAAATCCTAATTAGCTTAGGTGTCCCGCCGTGGACGAAAATACCATTTATCCTAGCATTAGGTCAAAGAGTCGCCGTACTCTGTTTAGGGTTTCCCGCCGTAGAATCCCTAATTTAACCCTAATTTCAATTCAACAACTTTAACATAGAAATTGGAGTTTCAAAGACTCCACGTAAGTGTTTCCTTAAGAAATGCTTACTCCCTATCGAAACCTTGACCACAGTCAAGAAGTTTCTAACCTCCCTTTCGAGGGGAACTACAATTACTCTGATTCCATTCCCGTCAGGATATGTAGGCACAAGATGCAACGTCTTGCCGAGTAAACTTAGGACTAACCCTTAGGTCTTTTAGGTCACTATATCCCTTAGCTCAATATATACATCAAGCAGATAATAAAATAAAAAAAGCATACAATAAACAAAAGGTTCCTGTAGAGTACTACAGAAGTTTAGGGTGCTAATACCTTCCCTAAGCTTAATCAACCCCTTACCTAGGTCTCTCCCCGCATTGTGTTTACGATGCAAAAATAGGTTTTCTCTCTTTTGACCTTTTCCTTCGGATAAATCAAAGAGCGGTTGTGAATCAAGAATTGTGATTCAAACTAATTAATAGTTTGATATCCTATTTCCACCGCAACAGAAAATGGCGACTTCACTGGGGACCCTCCTAATTTTTAAGGGTTGCCCCTATTTTGTTTATTGTATGATATTTCTATTTTATCTTATTATCTATATATATATTGTACCTTGCTTGGGGTATCTTTGTTGTGAGATAAGTCCTACACCCGGACTTGAGTGACATTATTATAGGAAGGTGATATATTCGACGAGGCTTATAGGGAGTGGAATCCCGACCAAGCTGACTTGAGAATCACCGCTCAGTTGAGACCCTTTCGAAAATGGTTCGGTTGAATGAGTAATCGTGAAAACTTTTACTATTGTCGATTGGAGTCTGTGATATTGGGGACCGTAGTACCTTAACACCACTTTGGCCTTATCTAGGACGTAGTGCGGGAACTATGAGGGAGTAATTCCAAAATGGTTGCTACGCGATACTACACTCAAAAGAGATTCTCTCGAGAATATTATTAACCACCGAGTTAATTGGGAAATTGATAATATCCGAAAGATGGATTGATGACTTTGGGCACTTCTTTAGAACCTTGTTTTGCAGGTACAACTAGCCTTAGTACATACCTATTGGGATGGGTAGACCCTAACTCCTTGCATATACCTTTAACCTAGGACTTTGTATATATACATTGCATCCATAAGACATCACATTGCATCACATGTCATGGAATTCAAATTTTATTTATGAATATTGCAAGATACCATGGATTACAAAAACAAACTTTGAGATATTCTTTTAAAGGACTTAAGTTAGATGACCTAAGGAAACTAGGAGCTTTGGTTCAAGATCAACAAAGGATCCAGAAACAAGTATGGAAGGCCGTTATTTTTGTTGAAACCTCAAGTAGATGAAGGTTTCCTTTCGACTTTGTTACAGTTCTAGGATCCAGATTATCTTTTCCTTACATCCCTCGAGTATCAGCTCTTACCTACCCTAGAAGAGTACTCTCAATTGGTGGGGTTATCTATTCTGAAGGAGCCTTTGTTCCCTTTCTTGGAGGTAAATCCTAAAGAACAAGACATCGCTAAAACCATATGTTCGAAGTTATCCGACATCAAGGACACTAATCACCTACAATTGTGAAGACTTTTCCAACATACCCTTGCTTGGTTTTGATGAAGGATTTATGTTCCTCTAACTCTCGATTTACCTTTTGAAGATAGGCTCATCCTCAAAAAGGCCTAGCCCGAAGAGCAGAGCAAGGGGCAGAACAGGAAGCTTCCTTAGAGTCATTATTAGCTTTTATTTAGCTATTATGCCAAGACTTTTCTAAGAATATTATTTGTAATCCGTTTTCAAATTAATAAATAAAGTTTTGTATTCTGCAATATTCGTAAATATTTGAATTCCATGAAATCATTTTGCATTTTAACATCATATTTTGCATTCCATGTGTCTCCCGGTTTCTCATACTCGGTTCCCTCGCCTTCCACTTTCGTCACCCTGGATCCTCCGCATCAGTACAACACTAGAGCCCAAGCTCGAAAAAGGATGGAAGAACAAGCTCAAGAGATCGACCATTTCAGCCATGAACTCGAAGATCTTCGAGGAAGTGTGGGGCAGATTATGGAGATGCTGCAAGCCCTTAAGGTGAAGATGGATAATCAACCTACTGTTGTCTCTGAATGTACCAATATTGTTGTGGATCCTCAACCAATTGTTACTGCCGAGAATATACCTCTTCAGAATCGTCAATCCAGTTCAGTGAGTCCTACTGTTGCTCAACCAGTTCGACGAGTTACTCCTCTGAAGTGCAAAACTCCGAGCAATCGCTCGATGGCTACTCATCAACCTTGGCAACCTCCGCAGAAGTATGTTCAAGGTTATCCAGTTCAGTATGCTCCACAACCATATGTAGCTACTGTTGCACCTCCTTTTAGTCAGCAATTTCCTACATATCAGCATGTGCAACCGGCTCCGGTCTATCAGCATCCGGTTTATCAACAACCTCCTGTTTATCAGCCTGCACAAACTCCTGTCAACTGTCAACGAGTGCCCAACGCTCCCGTGTGCCAACCATCAGAGGAGACGATACCTCATCAAAATAAGAGACCATACAAGCCTTATCCTCCGATCCCAATGACGTTCACTGAGTTGTATCCTTTCTTAGTGCAACGAGGTCTGGTTGTTACCCGAACTTTGGGTCCACCTCCCAATCTGGTACCTGTCAATTACAACGCTGCCGCTCATTGTTTATTTCATGAGGGTTCGTCTGGTTACGATTTGGAAAGATGTTACACGCTTAAGAATATTGTCAGAGATTTGCTAGAAAAGAAGGTCCTGTCTTTTGACGATCCTTAGCTGAAAGTCAAGACTCCTCTCAGAGCTCTCCATGGGCTAGAATCAAGCTCTGCAAAGCCTGTTTTCAATAGATCTCAGCCGGTGACGCCTACGGTGAATCAGCCGAAGCCGGTAGTTCATCAGATGCCTAGTCCTTCTCATTTCAGCAATCCTCAAGATGATACGACCCCGATCAACAGAGAATCTGGGAGAATTATTCTGAGCGAAGATTTGAAGACCGATAATGAAGTAATGACAGACGTAGCTGGGGCAAGCAAGACGACTCCTTCCAGTGAGGCTCCTCCAGAGGAAACCACTACCATGCCGGTCTCAGACGCAAAGACTTCATAAACATATCTTGAAGGACTTTGAGACATTACATTTTGATTATTTATATGTTTATTTTCTTTGATTAAGTATAATTATCATGTACGAACTTGTTTATTTTGGAATAATTAATGCAATGCATATTTGTCTGGAATAAATCCATTCGTTTCGCTCATTAAAATTATTTTTTCCATAAACTATAATGTCAACTTTACTCGATCTCTCGTGTTGATAGAGAATTGGGAGGAGGATGATGAACCAAAAACATCAAATCTCTTGTCGTATGCTTTCAATTGAAACCTGCAGATGATGTAAGGCATTGTTTCAAATCCCAAACAATGGAGATATAAGGATGATAACCCCTCTTTAACCCCTTTGAGCCTTGAAGTAGGAGTTTCTTCTCTTCCAAAAAAAAACCATCATCTTAACCTGGGGCAGGGTAGTTTTTCAGTTAAATTGATCAAGCGCTCAGACTCTCAAAAAGGAGGAGCGAACCATCGAGAATCTATCCTTAGCATCTTAAGAAGTCAAAATGCAATGACTATTCCTCTACTACCTATAGAGTGGGGAAGTCACAAACCTTCAAAAGAGTCACATGACTTAGTCGACAAAAATAAGAAAAATATATATATAGCCCGCTAAGTCAGAACCTGTGAAGGAGACTTAGGCAAAACTGGGGCATCCCGCTGGACTCCAAAGTCAAATCCAAAAGACGTCGTCCAGGCAAAAGTTAGGGAATGAAAAAAATATAATAAAAACAAAGGATTACCATAAAGAATTCCTAATAAAGAACAAAGTCGTGTGATCAAACACAAAAGACAATAGGTGAGTGACTGCCATGTCCAAAGCCTTAATGAGTTCTCGACCATATCAAACCCGATTAAGATATGAGTGCTCGTATCCCATTAACTGAATAGGATTAGAGAACATCACGAAGAATGGGTGGGTGCAAATAACATTTTGAGCCTTTATCCTTTGTTTCTTAAACCGTGAACCGAGCCGCGATACAACCTTTAAAAGACCTAATTGAAGTAGAAATTCTTTTGGAAGCATACTCGACGAGATAACGTTTCCTGACTCCTACGAGCTATGCTCAATTTACCGTTGGCATTACAAGTTAAATTCATATCCTAGCTACGCGACTTCGGTCGCGAGTTATAGCGATATCTTTTTCCAAAATGAAAACAAAAATTTTCTTAAGACAAATGTTGTTGCATTGATAGTTTCAGGATAACATTTCGCGCGTGTTGATTGTGCTTGATATCATAGAAACTTACATACGTACATTCACAATGGAACTTGAAGATTATGCTAAACAGGGGCATGTGATTTCCAACTCACTTACTGATGCGAGCATGACGTACTTAAGAGTTATTCTTGTAGACTCAGTCGTAACACGGTTAATCCGTGCTAGTTACGTTGAGATCTGACAAATCTCTCCAAGAGTTTGAAAATAGTGGGGCAATCGAACCCTATGTTCTTTGTAAAATCCTCTTGAGATGACTCTCTCATACAGCAGGTACTCTAGGGCATATTGTTTTTCAAAATGGCGACTATCCTGAAGTCCATTAAGATCAAAACTAGCTTATTTCACGACATTTTCATGCACCCGATGGATCTTACTCTCGGTGGTCTTCATTCCCCAGTAAATTTCATCAACCATCTCCTCAGAGTAGTCCCCAGAGAGACTTTAAGCCGACGCAGTCCCCAACGAGACTATAAGCTGACAACATTATGGACCGAGCCGGTAATCTCCAAGACAACAAAGATCATACCAGCATCTTCCCAGTAATAGTCCCCAACGAGACTTTAAGCTGACAACACTTTTGGGATCCATCCGATAAATCCCCAGTGACTCTCAAGACTGCAGAGATATCCCCGGTATCCTCCAAGTGATATATGTTCTTGAACCCTATTCTCAGCGGAATTATCTGTTCCTCAGTGAAATTTCCTTACTTTCCTCAGGAAATACTTCCCAGTAGACTGCCATATTCTCCCCAAGAGGTCAAGATAGCTTCCCCAGGAATGTCTGTTGATTTCTCCCCAATAAGTCTGATAAACTCTCCGCAGGGAAGTTTGATATATCTTATCCCCAGTCGGATATACCTTTTCCCCAGGAAGTCGAGGTACTTTTCCCAGGAAGTTGTTACACTATCTCCATGAAGCTGTCTAGCTCCACACCTTCCCCATACAACAGATGTTTATTTTATCCCCGGAAGTCTATGATCCAAAAGTCCTTGAGCTGATTATGGTTCATGATAGCAATCCCTCACGTGAAGTCATGACATCTTATCCCCATGCGGAGGTCATGAATCCCCAGTTGAAGTCAGGGCATCATACTCTCCGGTGAAGTCGTATCGCATCCCCATGTGGAAGTCATGAGATTTTCTCCCCAGGGAAGTTTTAACTTTGAAGCCAGATTCGGTCTTACCATCAACTATTCCTATCCTCTAATAGATGTACTTCTACAGAGGTCACCGGTTATTCTTGTCGAGACGTTTATTTCATCTCATGTCTCTTCTCTCATCTGTTTTGTCAGCATAAGCATAAGCATGAGAATTACATACTTATTTTCATTTCATTTTCATACACATGAACATACACATTCGTATACACTTTGGCATACGCATTAGCATTTGCATGCTTGCTATTTGTCATCATCCTTGTCGTTACCGCCGAGTAACTGGGTTTGTCCGCTCTCTCCAAGTAGATCATCAGCCCTAAGCATAAAATACCTACTTGTTTCCAGTTTCCTCACAGAATTCAACCCTCGTGGACGATGGTTATTTCCGTTACCTCTCCGTGTTAAGATAAGGTAGTCCCCACTCGAGTTCGTTTCCTCAATGAAGTCTTGTTTGACAGTTCTTTCTATCCCAATTCTAGATCGAACTTCGGTCCCATCGGTCACCGAACATACCTAGATGTGCATTTATTTTGCACTATCTCTCAAGAAAAGCATTTACAATTCTTTGCAGATATGCGACAGTTCTCGCCTGAGAAGCTTATCACTACATTGCACAATAGACAAGCAATAGTTCCCAGCCGAGGAGCTTATCACCTACCTTACACTTTACAATACACTCTACAATTGATCTTCTCATACAAGGAGCTCATTATTACATTACAGTGATCTAGATGTTTGCCATCATCACAATATTCTTGACAATTTACATTACAGTGATCTAGATGTTTGCCATCATCACGACCTTCTTCATAATTTATGTTACCTACTATCACTCAGTGATCTAGATGTTTGCCATCATCACAACATTCTTGACAATTTACATTACAGTGATCTAGATGTTTACCATCATCACGACCTTCTTTACAATTTATGTTACCTGTTATCACTCAGTGATCTAGATGTTTTCCATCATCACAACTTTCTTTACAATTTACATTACCTGTTACCACCTCTACAAGCAATTCTCACCCGAGAAGCTTATGATTTCCACTCTTGCAAATAAGCGACATTTCTCGCCCGAGAAGCTTATCCTATCTTCATTATGACTTGCAGCAAATGGCCATATCTAGCGAGCAGTTTGGTTTCCATTTCCCGTATCATTTTGAAGAAAGGGGAGGTTTGAGCGGAATCATATTCAAGAGAGTGTGAAACTTGAAGTATGAGGAAGTTCAATTTACCTTTAGTAAAAGAAGGAGCAGAATCATATTCAGGAGAGTGTGAATCTTGAAGTATGAAGAAGTTCGTTTACCATTTAGTAAAAGAAGGAGCGGAATCATATTCAGGAGAGCACGGATCTTGAAGTATGAAGAAGTTCGTTTACCCTTTAGTAAAAGAAGGAGCGGAATCATATTCAGAAGAGCACAAATCTTGAAGTATGAAGAAGTTTGTTTACCCTTTAGTAAAAGAAGGAGCCGAATGATATTCGGGAGAGCACCGATCTCGAATTATGAAGACGTTTATTTTATCCTTTAGCAAAAGAAGAAACCAAATCATGTCCAGGGAGCACAAACTTGAGACGTGAAAAAGTTTATATTATTAATCAATCTATTATCCACAGATAAGCAGCAGTCTCTTTATTTGAGAGCTTATCCAGTTTGGCATATAAGTCCCTTCCAACGATAAGTGGCAGTTCTCTCTCGAGAAAGCTTATAAGGGCGTTTCCCATTTAAGACCATTTATTTTGGCATACAGCCGGTTTTATCCTGTATATTTTCTACGGATTCCTAAATTCCGTTTGATCCTGTCACGAGGGAAAGTTTACAGAAGCTCGGATGTTATTCTTTGCTCAATGCTCCATCATCTTGTTAATCGATCCTACAGTCGTGCAGATCCAGATTTATTTTCTTACTCTAGAGTATCAGCCGGTCACGCCTGAACCTGTTGATAATTACTCTTAAATTCCCCCAGTGGAGGCCGTCTCACCGGTGCCATCTCCATTGAGGATCCCACTCTTACCATTCCTTTTCCTAAAGTGATAATTGGTCGTACTCGCACCAGTTGACTATCACTTTAGAATTCCCCAGTATCGTGCTGTCACCAAGTGCGTCGTATTCCCAATGTGGTTCGTTCGTCGCGTCTGTCCCCTATGTCGTCGTGTCGTCTACATCTCTGCATTTACCATTCCATCATACACAGCATACTAAATTCATGGCATTGTCAACATTAAATTTATTTTCGTTTTGTCCATAGTATTGCATATCACTGCATCTAAGGGCAAAATTTTCGGTTATCTATATTTAAATCCCTCCACCATGATTTCTCGAGCCTTTGTCGCTCAAATCATCCGGTGAAGCTATTTAAATAGGGGAAACTGTAATACCCCAAATTTTGCCCTAAGATTAGTCGTTTCATCTTGCATCCCATTTCATTGTGCATTACGTTTAAACTAACCACTAACGGGTGGTGCAGTTGTTTGATTGTTGCAAGAAAATATCATGTGGCGCGCTCTTTTAGTTTACAGGATTTCTAGTGCCACTTTATTTTGAATGAATAAAATAGCACAATTGGCAAGAGGCCGTGTGTAAGGAGTTGTGAGTGTGAGAGGTCGAGAGTTCGAATCTCACCTTCTTCACTTTTTGTTTTGTTTCTTTTATTTTTATTCTAACTTTTCTATTTTCATAAAAAAAAATAACAAAAATAGTTTTTTTATTATTTAATTATTATTTTCGTATTTTATTTAAATTATTTTTAAAAAAATATTATTTTTTTACTTTTTTCCATATTATTCATAAAAACATCCAAAAATCGTTAAATTAAAAATATTAGAAAAGATTTTATTCTTTTAAGTTTGTTTTAGTTTGTTTTTTTTAGCTTTGACTAATTATTTAAGTTGGGCTTTAAAGTGGGCATTAGGTTAGAGTTAACCCTAATTTGTTACCTCTATAAACATAAGTTGTGTTTGATAAAAAGGGGGAGGAGACAAAAGAGAAAAACGGCGGCCGTTCTCACGACTTATCAAAAGAGGAGAGATTTTTGACAAAACCTTCAAAGCTTCATCACCGGCAGAATCACCAACAAATCATAACTTGTAAGATTTCATCAATATCACATTTGGTTTCTGTTATTTTATTTTATTTTTTTACAGGAAAAAGAGAAGATTATGGCGGCGCAATGAAGAAGAAGAAGAAGAAGTTGGGTCTTTGGAAAGACAAAGTCTAAAATGAAATGCCAAACCTACCTCTTTTCGTTTATGCCTCAGTTTTATTTTCTTGTTCTTTTCTATTTTTTATATCTTTTGTTTTTTTCTCTTATTTCTTTTTTTCTTTTTCCATTTTTATTATCATTAATTGGTTTGAGTTTTATAGATACTAACGTAAGGTTTTGTTAATTAAGTAACTAACGTAATGTTTTGCTAATTAAATAACTAACGTAATGTTTTGTTAATTAAGTAACTAACGTAATGTTTTTGCAAATATTTTTTTTGTATTTCTAGAATAATAGTATTTGGTAATATAAAAATAATTTCTTTTTAATAAAAACAATTACTTTTCAATAAAAACAATTTCTTTTCAATAAAAATCCAAAAAAAAACATTTGTTTCTCTAATTAAATTAAAAACACTCTTTTAAAATTTAAAACAGTTTTCTTTTAAAGTTAAACCAAAACAGTTTTTTAAAATAAGATTAAAACATTTCTTAAATAAAAACTAAAATGTTTCTTTAAATTTTAAATTAAAAAACTAAATTTTAAAAAAAAAAAAAATTAAAACTAAAAAATATTTTCAAAATTAAAGCTAGATCTTTTTCAAAATCAACCCAAAACATTTTCAAAATCAAATTAATTTTCTTTTTAAATTAAATTTTTTTTTAAAAATATAATAATAATAATGTTAAATAAACGTCCAAATTCTTAATTTTTCTTTTTCACTATTTTATTATTTGCCATGAATTTATGTCTAACCCTTTGCACTAATGTTCTCTGTTTCTCTCCTCAGATTATATTTAAATTATTTGTTCAATTTATTTTGTTCCGTGGATGTAATTTACGCGAGGCCATGGTCGCGGTTTTATTTTATCTTTCTTTTTTTGGGATTTGTAATTTACGCGAGTGATCGTCGCGACGCTTTCTTTATTTTCCGCATTTTAATTTCTGCCATATGATATTTTGCCATGTTTGCATGTTTTACCGTTATATTTCCCTCCGAAGGAATTAGGATTAGCAGTTTGACCGCCGAGTCAATAACCCTAGTTTCAACCATTTCAAAATCCTAATTAGCTTAGGTGTCCCGCCGTGGACGAAAATACCATTTACCCTAGCATTAGGTCAAAGAGTCGCCGTACTCTGTTTAGGGTTTCCCGCCGTGGAATCCCTAATTTAACCCTAATTTCAATTCAACAACTTTAACATAGAAATTGGAGTTTCAAAGACTCCACGTAAGTGTTTCCTTAAGAAATGCTTACTCCCTATCGAAACCTTGACCACAGTCAAGAAGTTTCTAACCTCCCTTTCGAGGGGAACTACAATTACTCTGATTCCATTCCCGTCAGGATATGTAGGCACAAGATGCGACGTCTTGCCGAGTAAGCTTAGGACTAACCCTTAGGTCTTTTAGGTCACTATATCCCTTAGCTCAATATATACATCAAGCAGATAATAAAATAAAAAAGCATACAATAAACAAAAGGTTCCTGTAGAGTACTACAGAAGTTTAGGGTGCTAATACCTTCCCTAAGCTTAATCAACCCCTTACCTAGGTCTCTCCTCGCATTGTGTTTACGATGCAAAAATAGGTTTTCCCTCTTTTGACCTTTTCCTTCGGATAAATCAAAGAGCGGTTGTGAATCAAGAATTGTGATTCAAACTAATTAATAGTTTGATATCCTATTTCCACCGCAACAGTAAGCATCCTCTAAAGGAACTATTTAACCTCTTATTGGATTCAATGTGAGAAATACACTTGTTAGAATATGGTTCCATTTCCCGATGAGTACGCTTCACTCTGAGGGATTTAGTGAACACAAAAGTCATCCCCACCACCTCTACATCCACCCAGTAATATTCATTGGAATTCTTAGGAAACTTGAGACATTATTGGATCTTTTGAATCATTACCTCTTCAGTGTCCACAGAAATAATATTGCCATCATGAGTTCTAGAACACCCTCGGAAGTTAAGACGTTACCTAACTTCAATGTCGCTAGGTTCTCATCCATTCAAGGATCTAAAGGATTTGTTATATGAGCGAGCCCCAAGATCATTCGGTATGCCCCCATCAAACTCTGGATCCTCCTTGGGAAATTTAGGAGAATAAAAGGCATGGCCAGTTCTCTTTGTGTCGGAATGAACTAGATTTTCTCCTCCGCCTTCCTCTATAACCCCCTTCACTTTCACTACTTTGAGAACCCATCGACTCACTTTCACTTTCAATGGAGAACCCTCATAGACTCAGAGATAACACTAAGGGGTATAAGATTTGTAGGGGGTGAATAACCGGCAAAGGAACAACATTCAGTACCTATGGTTCGACTACCCCATATGAGATGAAGCGTTACTTATCTCATCACTACTGGATATATCTACGAAATTTACAGGTCCATCTCTTAGATTGCTTATTTCTAAGGAAAATTGCAAAACCAACAAATACAAAACAAAAAAAATAGGGATATAAGTGATACCTTGAAAAACTAAAGAGATGAAGTTAATACAACGATGAAGAAAACACCCTAAAACAAGAGTGAAATTTTGGCACACAGATACCAGATGTCGAGACAAATGTCATAACACCAGAATCAACAACAGCTTGGTCACACAAAAAAGATGCAGAAAAATAAATGACAGAAACGTAAAAATAACACCAGAATTGTTAACCCAGTTCGGTGCAACTCACATACATCTGAGGACTACCAAGCCAGGAAGAAAATCCACTGTGATAGTATTAGTTCAAAGCTAAACTTGCCCATTTACAACTTCTTGCCTAATCCCTACCTTGTGCAACTCTTACCTAGACAACCTCTAGATATGAGATCCCCCTCTCACTTCCTAATTATTCACAATCCCAGTGAAAATTCAGCAACAAAAAATAATAGAAGTAGCACACTTCCAAGACAATACTTGATCTTGCTTAAAAGCTTTAGAGTGGACAATGAAGCATGAACAATCATCCAACCTCAATGCATCAGAAGATACATGAGTGACCTACAATTAACAAGCAGAAAACCATAAAGACCAACCAAAACAACGACTAATCCTTATTCCCAAAGTTCTTCATGTTATGCTCTCTACATCAATAATGTTTGTCTTCACTTTAAATAGTCTTCACATGATGGACTTGGGCTCTTAAGGCGCAAAAATAGTAGCAATCAGTTTTAACTTGCTGCAAATCAACCTGTACAATAATATGAGTAAAATACAAAATTTCTATAAAAAGGATCAAGAAACATTTTTATGAAAACAAATAGAATCTGTCGTAACATAAATTCCCACAATATACTCCCATAAAAGTCACCCACGTGTGCATCAAAACACACTAAAAAAAACCAAAATAGTCATTCCCTAATGTTTTGGTATAACATGTCTTGGAACATGTCACAACATCATGCAAAACATGATGTCTGAATGTCATGGCAGAACATTTGTTTTTACCAAAATGCATCCAATCCAAAAAAACACAGAACTTACAGCGAGAAACCAACGTGGGTTGAAAAATGAGAAGGAAAGACAAATGAGCAAGACAATGTGTCATAGAAGCTTAGAAAAAGATAGTTAGAAATGCTAAAAAAGGGACTTTGTTTGGACAAAGAAGCAGAAACATAACATGTAATGAGAAATAACCTGTATACAATGGGACAAGTTGAACATATCTACGTCCCAAAACAAAACAAAAGGTAGGAAGAATAAACTAACGAATGAAGGCCACAAAGAAAATACAATAGGACGAGGTCATTTGTTTCCACTCACATGTCCTTTCCACTTCCATGAAACTAAAAATCCACGAAGAAAACCACGATAGATGAAGGCCTAGTAGAACAAAGTCTTCACATTACTTCACAATGAGAAAACCTTTAGAGAAGCTAGTCTAAACCAGTCATGGGCCCAAAAGACGGAGATTCCTAATCATAAGAGAATTCAATACTAGACACGTTCATTAGGATGCTAAAGATCAGGTACACCCTTGATTAAGAAGCAAACATTTAAGGTCCCCTGTGTCTCACGTCAAGGGAATATATGGCCGTTCTAACTACCCCCATATATAAAGACTGTAATATGTTGATCACATATTTGTTCTCATAAAAACTCACCTCACCTCACCATGTTCCCCACATTTTAGTCTCTAGAATTTTGAACTGACAACCTTGGAGGTTCTTCCCTCTCCTCTGTACCAAAAAACACCCGTTGATGCTCTAGTAAAATCATTATGTTAGAAGATACAATTTAGTATTTTAGGAAATCTATATTCGACATAATTGTATTAGCCGAGTACATCATGTGTGACAAAGTATAAACATGTATTTGACAGAGTCGAATACTGCAGTTTGGAAATTTTGTTTTGGGTTTCCTATATATACATGTGACAATGTAAATCTAACAACAATAACTTTACTTCAAGAAATTCCTTTTCACAATATAGTCTCTCTCTATCTCTCTTTATCTCTCTCTCTCTCTCTCTCTCTCTCTCTCTCTCTCTCTCTCTCTCTCTCTCTCTCTCTCTCTCTCTCTCTCTCTCTCTCTCTCTCTCTCTCTCTCTCTCTCTCTCTCTCTCTCTCTCTCTCTCTCCTCCTCCTCTTCTTCTTCTTCTCTTCTTCATTCTTATTGAAAACCTCTCTCTCTCTCTCTCTCTCTCTCTCTCTCTCTCTCCTCTCTCTCTCTCTCTCTCTCTCTCTCTCTCTCTCTCTCTCTCTCTCTCTCTCTCTCTCTCTCTCTCTCTCTCTTCTTCTTCTTCTTCTTCTTCTTCATTCTTATTAAAACCCCCAATTGTTCCAACAAATTGGTATCAACGAGCCCGGTTGAAATTCATATAGAATCTATAATGGAAAATGGTAACACAACATCAACGTAATTTCTAGTGAATCTACCGGTTTTAAAAGGTGAGAACTACGAGAGGTGGATTGCACAAATGAAGGTCATTTTCAAATTTGAAGATGTGGTTGAAATGATGAGTGATAGAGTACCTGCATTGGAAGCGAATGCAAATGATGTTCAGAAGGCTGCACATAAAAAACAAAGGAAGAAAAATGGAAAAAAAAATTTCTTGATTCATCAATGTGTATCTCCTAACGTGTTCGAGAAGATTTTTGAAGAAGAAACTTCGAAAAGAGTATGAGAGAAGTTGAAGTACTTATATGGAGGAGATGAAAAACTGAAGAGGGTGAAGTTGTAGACAGTAGGAAAGAAATTTGAGATAACATAGATGAAAGAAGATGAATTGGTTGTTGATTTCTTTTAAAGATTAGTGTTACTCACGAACCAAATGAAGGCGTGTGGTGAATCCATCAGTGACTTGCAGAAGATTTAGAAAGTGTTGTGGTCTCTGATTGCAAATTTTGATTATATTATAATATCTATTGAAGAGTCTAAGATCCTAGCTGAGATGAAGTTATAAGAACTTCAAGCTTCATTAGATCCTCATGAAATTAGGCTGAAGCAGAGGAACTTAGAAAGGAAGAAGGTGGATGAACAAGCATTCCAAACAAGACTCATCAAGAAGTTTGGAAAAGAAAAGGAGAGGGAAAGAAAGAATCTTGAAAATGATGAGAAGTCAAGAAAAAATTCAAAGAATCATTCTGATTCAACCAAGAAAGTCATGGGCAACAAGTATTCGGGGAAGAAAGTTGACATGAAGGAGGTGTAGTGATACAACTATCAAGGATTTAGTCATTATGCTTGATGAAATTCTAGAAACAGATAGTCGATGTTATAATGGATGTTATGACATCCACTACTGAACAGACTATAGAACTTAACAGTAAACAGAAAATGAAAGCAGTAAATAACACAGGGAATTGTTGACTATAATGGATGTTATAAGTTCGGTGCAAATCACACCTACTCTTGGGGCTACCAAGCCAGGGAGGAAATCCACTATAAGCAGTGTTTATTCAGAGCCAAACTACCGGGTTGCACTCTTCACTTAACACCTATCCAATGCAACTTCAGTCTAACACTAGACCTGAGTTCCTACTCACTCCCCCTCAATCACAGCAGTGATATCAACGAATTAAGTTACAGATTAAAAAGAAGGCACACTTCAAACAAATCTTGATCTTGCTTCACAGCTTCAATCAAGAGACACAATACTCGTGCTTAAAAGCTTAGAGTGACACAATCAAAGTACAACTCAAAACACACTAGTCCAATGCAATCATCTAGGTGATAATTTCTTGTCTCACAAGAAATCCTAAGACACAAAAACTCACGTGAAGAACAAGTTACACAAACAGAATTCTTCACTCACAATCTCTAAGTCCGTCCATAATCAGGATTGTCACTTCTGTATTTATATGCAGCGCATGGACCTTGGGCCTAAGTGGCAGAAGTTAGGTTTAACCAAGTTAAACCCTTTTGCATAATTCAGGATTGTTTCAATTAGGTCATAGGCATTTCATGATATGCTCAGCACTGCCTAGCATTTCTCCTGAGATAACTACGAACCCTAAAATGTTTCCTGAAATCTAGCCTAAGCTAACTCATGCATTATACCAGAAAAACAAACACGCGCCCTTACTTGTTACTGTTAGACTATGGCACGGATCTAGAAGGGGGGTTGAATAGATCCCAATTAAAAATTGAGTCGGCGCTACCAATTAAAAAATTGGTTTTGAAAATTTGTTTTAAGTGCGGAAGCGGCCGAGGAAAATATAGTCTAGAACGAACGGTTATTGGAAAACCGGATATGCGTTAAGCCTATGAATTAATGACAATATGGAAAAAGAATCACAACACTAGTCACACTTATCAATGATCTAATTCACCTGTTAGGATTCCTAGTTCCAATGATTTAAAGAGCAAACCAAAACTAGATACGCAAATAAGATAATTTTGGTTCAGGCAAATTGTCGAACACTTGGTGTGCAAAAACACTCCAAGTGATATTTATGTTGAGTAAGTGATTCCAACTAGCCTAGTACAATGTCTTATTTTTACTTTGGATTCAAAAACAGAGTTTCAACCTCTTACTCAATTGATATCACAGTTTGACAATAGTGCTTATACGAAAATCACTTATTTTTAAGCTAAAACGAAAATGCTGAAAAATAGAGAAGACAAAGATTTGGTGAGGCAGTTCCCCCATCGTCCTCGCTTCGGGGTACGTCTGCCCTCAATTCTAAAACTAGAATTAAGATTAATTTAATAGATATCACCTGTTGAATGTAATAGTTTATACAAGGATTGACAAGTAAATTAACAACAGAATTCTCAAGACATTGAATGTTGCTTCCACTCCTTGCCCCTTGATTCAAGGTGAATCAAGTCCTCCGATCGTTGTTGATAGACCTCTGATTCCAGCCCCTTTATTGAATAACCCTCAGTTCTTCAAACCTTCGGCCCGGCTGATCTCAACTACAACGAATCGAACCCGAGATCTTCCCTTCAATATCACTAAATCCGCTACTAGATTGATGAAGACTTCCTCTTCACAATCACCTTCGCTCAGCCGACCCTTGATGAAGATTCTCGTCCAAAAACCCCCAAAATCAACCCAATCTTGGAGGACAAAACCTTCAAGGTTTTATTCAAGAAAAACCTGCCACAAGTCTCCACCCGAACCGGAAGTTTCCCTCAACGGATTCGAACCTTATCACCTTGAATAAGATACAAAGCACTCCAAAAATGGTTGTGTGTAGTTGTAGTGTTGTGTGTTGTTTGAGGATGAAGATGAAGAGAAATGTAGCACCTATTTCACTTTTCTTGTTTTCACAAAATACTCAAAATGTAATTGTTAGTTGATAAAAATTGAAGGTGAGAAAAACACTTAGAAGGGGGGGGGGGGGGGTTGAATAAGAGTTTTAAGAAATATGGCAATAAAAACAACTCAAGATTTTTATCCTGGTCCGTTGAACTCAACTACTTCAGTCCACCTTATCAAAGATGATTTTCCTTTCTCCACAAGGACTTAATCCACTATTGATCAACTGATTACAATAGAAAGCACTAAGAACAACTGTCTTAGTCTTCTCAAGAACTAATGACCAAACCTTGGACTTCTTAAGGAACTTCTTACAAATTAATGTAAACTAACAAGTGTTTGAATGCTTCTAATAAGCTGTATCACAACTGTGATGTTTACACTTAAGATTAAGTACAACAACAAAAACTATACAGTTTTATGAGAGATCAAATGAATAAGATCTTTGTGAGATTTACACTTTTATGAATCAAACGTGTATTTCTTTCTGAGTGAACTAGTAATGAGAAAATGGTGAGTAGTGAATTAGCAGCTTCAAATTGTTGTAGAAGTACTCCTTTTATAGCTTTTCCAAATTGCTTTGAGTGATGTGCAGCTGTATATAATATTAGATTATAAAAAGTTTTATTACCCAAAAAGTATGGGCAGAGATATGCTTTCTGCAGAAAGGTATGGTTGTAGAAGCCTTGGGATTTGCACCACATCACTTCTTTGGACAAATTAGCCGTTGGTTACTTTGGAAGTAGCACCACGTCTAATCAAGTTTTACAGCTTCTTCAACAAGCTTCCTTCAGAATGAAGTCTTCATAATCTGCACTTCAGAACATGTAGCACGCTTAAAGGGATGAAATATTTTAAGATGATCAGAGCTATAGTGAATGAGATGATCAGAGCCTTGATAGATGATTAGATCTTAATATATCAGAGTCTCAATCTTGATCAGAGTCTTCATCAGAGTGTGTAGCAGTATGTGCTTGAGCGTGAATATTAATGATAAGAGTCTGGTTATCAAAACCTCTGAACTTGCAGTGAAAAGAACTTCAGAGTCTGATTAGATCAGAGCTTTTAACTTTTGTACACTTCTTTCATTAACGCTTCAGATCATTTTGTAGCTTCTGCTTCAGATCCTTCTGGCAGCGCTTCAGAATCTTCTGATAGTCTTGCATCTGATGCTTCAGAGCCTTGCATAGTTTCTTTGTACTTATGTATTTTGCTTCTTTAAGAGTTTTCAATTTTATACCTGAAACAATAATACTTTGAACAAATTTTAGAGTGTATATTTTCTTACTACAAAATTCCATAAAAGTTATCATCAAAACATAGAGATATAAGAAACACCAATTTGTGTTCTAACAATCTCCCCCTTTTTTATGATGATAAAACATAGGGAATTTTGTTCAATAAAGAGAAATAAAATATATAACTCCCCCTGAGATTAAGAATCTTCCCCTGAAATGAATACTCTAATAGAAGAAAACACTTCCCTTTTGCTTGAGTATATTTCAGAACCTGGTAGAAATCCTTTTTATGCTTTCTAGAGTCAGAGTCTGATGATTTCTTTCAAAATGAAGAGTCTTGTGTATCTTCCAGAATCAGAGTCAAATTTGCTTCAAGGATTAGAGCCTGGTTGGGTAATTCTCAGGGTAACTTCAGATCATTTTTGTTAGATAAATTAATAAGATCTGAAAGTATTAAGATTCAATGTTAGATTAAAACAATGTCTGAATTTCATTTTAGTATTGCTTAGGATTGAACAATCAAATTCTCTTTCTCCCCCTTTTTGTCATAATCAAAAAAAAATTTTAAAGACAGAAAATATAACAGAAGAAGAGAAAAACACAACACATAAATGAAAAACATAACTGCCAGATTCATATAGATCAAAATAGAACAAACAAATAAGATGTTCATACAGCAGATGACAGAAAATAGAACAAACAGAAAACAAGTGCAAAACAAGAATGCAAAGACATGGAAAAGAACACTAGGGCTGGCGAGAAGCAATCAAGGTCAGAAGATCCATAATATTAGCAGTGGACTCTTCTTGCTTGGCCATCCAAGTTTTGATCTCTTCAGTAGTCTGTTCCTGTTTTATCATCCATGTTCTGATTTCCTTGACTTCTTGGACAACATCTGGAATCTCAGTCTTCATCTTAGATGCAGAAGGTTCAGAAGCAGATGCAGTTGCCATTGGATGATCAATCTCCATTTCAGATGCAGGAGTATCTTCTATCATTGCAGAATCTTCAGCAGGAGCATCTTCCAGAAGAAGCACTGGGGTAGTGATAATGCTCAGCAGAGTCTGTCTGACCATTTCAGTAAACTTTTCCTTTGCATCATCAACACAGAGTGTTCTGAGGTCAGATGCAGCAGAGTTGAACTTAGAGATGAATCTGTTCCAAGAAGCTTCAGATTCAGCAGGATCCATACTAGCCATGCACTCTTTCTCCACAGAAGCAATCCCTATACGTATTTCCTTCTTAAAATTCTTGAACAGAGTAGAAACATCTGATCTAGGTTTGGGGTTCAGAAAGTCTTCTATGGTGACTGGTTGTGATGGTTCAGGAGGTGTTTGGTTTTGTTCAGGAGGTGGGTGATCAGATGATGGTTGTTCAGATTATTGGGGTATGGGTGGTTGTGGTTTAGATGGTTGTGGTATGGATGTTTGTGGTATGGTGAGTTGAGGAGTAGAGGTGTCACCATCAGATGGTGTTGATGTAACAACATCAGATGAGGGTGGTATAAAATCTGTGAAGTTCAATTTGAAGCAATAGGGTTATCAGATGCAGGTAGATCAGATGGTAGTGGTTTATAAGGATCAGGAATTTGTAAGCTAGTTGGTGAGGGGACTTCAGATTCATCAGAATCGGATGATTCAGTTGAATGACATGAAGTTGAAGAGATGACATACATGGTTGCAATAGGTTGCACATCCAGAATGTCTTCAGATGGTTGTTGGACAGATGGTTCAGGATTTTGGATGATTGGTTCTTCTGGTGGTTGAGTAGAAAAGAGTGGTTCAGATTGTTTTTGTTGTTCAGATTGTGTTTGTTGTTCAGAGGATTGTTGTTATTGTGGTTTAGATTGTGTTTGTTGAGGGGGTTGTTGTTCAGAAGATTTCTGTTGAGGGGGGTTCAGATGGTAGTTGAACAGAATATGGTTGAGAATGTTTGTGAGGAGATGAAATGGGTTCAGATGGTTGAGGAGGAGATGGTGGAGGTGAAGGTGAGGGTGAAGGTACAGATGGTTTGGGATCAGGTGTTAATACCTGTTGAATTGTTTCTCTAATTTCTTCCATGGTAGCTTCTGGAGGATTTTCCTTCTGCTTCTTGTCCTTCTCAGGTTTGTCAGCAGCATCAGAGGCTTTCCTCTTGGGTTGTGCAACAGATCCTTCCTCAGCTTTCCTCTTCTTGCACCTTTCTCTCAGAAGATTTGGCAGAACTTCTCCTTCCTTCTGAACTATGTTAGCAGGCAGAGGGATACCATTCTTCAAACAATCAGCAATGAATGTCAGAATGATGTTCCTAGGTTCATCAGCATTGAACATAGGAAAATCTGCTGAATGAATTCTCCTTCTGCTGACTTCTTTAGAGTTAAATTTCTTGGGTTTTCCAGCAAGCTCTGAAATGACCTTCATTCTTTTCAGAGTGTTCCCATTGATGACAGATCCTACAACATAAGACAGATCATCTGTCACTCCAGCATCAAACATATGTTTCACAAGACCATTCTCTGTTAGAATGTCTGATATCAGTCTTCCCATAGGGATCCAATTTCTGATTTTTCTAGCTTTAACCCTTACTTCTTCTCTTGTTTCTTTGATATGGTTCAGAAGATGACTGAATAGAAGATAAGGTAAATCCACTTTCTTTCCTTTACTCATATAGAACATGAAGTACATTTGTTCTGAGTTCACATAATCTGGTGAGTTAGAAGATTTCCTATGAAAGATAGAGCTCATGAAAATCTTAGGCCAGATTCTGTAAACAGGCTTCAGATCTCTGACCTTGTTGGATGGTTCCCCAGAAACATAAACTTCTTGAAAAATATCAGCCAAATCCACACGATCAATAGCCATACTTGTGATTCCATCAGTTTCCTTATACTCAAGTAGTTGTCTGATTAATTTTTCAGTGATGACAATTTCCTTCCCAAGAACAGAAGAATGAATGAACTTAAGGCAAACTTGAGCGTGTATCCAGAATTCCTTCACCAATGTTGGATAAACAGGACCCATCATCCTGTCAAAATACTTTTCCCAGTTCTGAGTTTTGATGGTTGAATAGAGATCAAAACCATTTTCTTTAATGGATTCAAAATCCACAAAGTTCTCACACAGAACTTCAAGGTCTTTGATTGGAGTGAGAAGAGTTCTCACAGGTGCCTTGTACACAACAGCAGTTTGGGATAAACCAGCAGCATTTGGAGAAGATGCAGCAGCAGTTGAGGTTTGCATCTGAGCAGGTGTTGAAGATGGTGAAGCCATTGATGTTCTTGAGATGCGTTTGGGTTTACGAGAGGTTTTGGGTTTTGAAATGAGATGGAAGCAATAGAGAAGACAGAAATGCATATGAGAGATGAAGAGAGTGTAAAGTGTGATTTGTGAAGTGTTGTGGGAATTTATAGAATAATTTAGGGCATGCAAAAAGACATAAGATCTCACGCGTACACACAAGCATTGAATGAAGTGAAACATAATCATATCAAGCAATTAATGCAAGGAATAAAATCATATCAAGCATTTAAGATTCTGACAGAAGGGGGGGAAATCAAGAGATTTTGGATTTTCAAAGCAATACCTCAAACGTCACTTCAGTATGGTGCACTCTACCTTTCCAGATTCTGAGCTACACGTGTTTGCTTGCATGTGCCTCTGAAACTCTTTGAGAAATGAAACGTTAGGCAACGTTCAGATCTTCTGAGTGTTGCACCCTAAAATTTGCCCAACCTTATTCACTTGGTTCATGTTTTAATATCATTATCATTAGCATTTAGAGTCATGTACATAGACTAACCATCTGCATAGCATAAGCATAGCAAGTCATTCAACAGGGGACCAATCATTATTCTCATCTCTAGAGGCCTATCATGAGGTTATCATCATAATTCAATCATATTCAAGTCATCAGGAAAGAATTTGAAAGCAAGGAGTTCAGCAGATCAAGCCTTGAGACCATCACCTAGCTGAGGGTATCTGAGGACCAACAAGAGGATTGTGAGCTGTGGAGTGAAGGCATGGAGAGTATCTAGACATCTTGAGAGACTTAAAAGGTCATTTGGAGAAGAAAATAAGTTGTTGAGGTGATCACAATAGTTATAACTGAAGACAGTCAACTAGGGTTTCATCTGGGTCAACCCTAGGTCAACCCTAGGTCAATTGACTGACTTAAAAGAGCATTCCAGGCTATTGGAGAGATGTGGGGTTCATCATTGGACATATGAAGAAGGATATGGAGATATGACAAGAAGAATGCAAGAGAAATCAAGGAGAAGAGGAGTTACTAAATTAGGGTTTCTCTGTAAAATCCCCTAGTTTAGGTCAAGTTTCCAAGCAAGATAAGTCAAAATTCTAACTTCAAATGGCTTCTTGGCCAACATGAAACTTGTAGAGGATCTCAAGACCTTTAATTTGAGTGGTGGAAGACCTCAAGGAGATTTATAGAACTCAAGTTATGGTCCTTGCAAGTTACAGGTCATCTGGGGTGTCTGAATTTTTGTCTGTGAAAGTGACTTGACTTCCAAGCAATGTTTACCCCTCAAGGAGATTTCAAATGAATTCTTGGTCAACATAAGAATTGTTCCTCATTGTCTTAGATTTCTAGAATGGTATGGCATGCCTTCATATGATGTGGAGAACTCAACTTATGGTCTTGACAAGCAAAGGGTATTTTGGGCATTTGTGAATTACAGGTCATTTTAATCTATGTCCAAAACTCATACAAGGAGGCCTCAAATGGAAAAACTTACAACATCAAACTTGCTCCAAATGGGATTTTAAGTCTAGAAAGAAGGTCACAAGTTATTGGAGAAGCTCATAGCATGGAGTTGCATGATTGGTCAAAATATGAACTAAAAAGGCTTATAAAGTGAATAATTTCAAAGTGAAAAATGGTTTGGGAGATTTCCAAGTCCAAATGGAGACTTCCAATATATGATTTTGAATGGAAAAACAATTCTAAGAACAATGGTTCACACACTTTTTTGAGTTTAGAAGGAAAAAATGAAGTTATCCATGGTTGCTTGTTTTTTAAGAAACATAATCAAAATGAGCCAAAGTTTGAAAACAAGGGAATGTGCAAGATGGATCTAGAATGTACCATTGGGGTCTATATATTCATGAAAGGAGAATTTGGCAAGGGTTGGCTTCATTTGCACCAAGAATTTCACAAATTTCTCATTCTTGTTCACAAAAGTTTCATTCCAAATCTCTCAAATTCTTCATCAATCTTCATCAAAATCAATTCAATTCTACTCCATCATCATCATAGATCATAATTGAAGCAAGATTTTGGTGATTCTCATCCATTTTCGAGTGCTTTTTTCATCAACATCAAAATCACAAGTTCAAGTGAATAGCATAATTCAAGCAAGGAATCTCCAGAATTTTGCATACAGAATCAAGTTCATCAAGGATTGATCAAGATTCAACACTTAGAAGCTTCAGATCCACCTCTTCCATAGCTGTTTTCAAGGTTTCTCATCAGGTAAGTTTTCATTCGATTTGCTTAATTCAGTTAGTTTAACATGATTTTATTAGTTTAGACTTGATCTAGGTGGTTAGGAGATTAAGTTAGATGAATTTGGAAAGGATTGGTGATGGTTGGTGACAGGTGCAACAAGCTGTTAGTGCTTGTATCTCTTGAATTAAGGCATCATAATGTTAGTTGGATAACGCAGGATAATCTCCATTAGTTGTAGTTTAGTTTAGGTTAAGTTTGGGGAAGAATCGTGTTGGTTCATATCAGTGTAATTCCATGGAGATCTGAGTTTGATACCATCGGGTTGAAGGATTTATTGAGCTTTAGACTGAATTAGGATCATAAGATTGTAGAGTGATGAATTCTGAGCATGATTCATGTTTATGGCGTGGCATTTCATTGCGTGTAGAGTAAGAACAGAGGAGGTGAAGTTTAGTCGTGCATGGCCATTCATGGAGGTTGAAACCCTAGGTTTCAGATCAAGGGAGGAAGACATAATCCTACCCGTCCAATGCGCGCGAAGACCTTTGACTTGGAGGATGATCTTGTGGCTGTCATTTAATCTGAAATTTGGAGGGAAGGACCTTGGCCAAAACGCGCCGTTTCATTAATTGAAACGGGCGGGCCTGAGTCTCTTGTGCTAATCCCACCCCCGTGTTAGGCCCAAAACCAAGTTCTAACGTGAATTCGCTACTTTTCTCACCCCCCAGCGCTCTTCCATTTGTTTCTTTAATTCTGAATGTGTACTGGGCTTTGGTAAAGTGATAAGCGCACCCCCATTGTGAAGGCCCATCCTGGATTGAACTGGGCGAAGTTCTATTCGTACCCCCTCCCTCATTTAATTCCATTTATTTTTCTTAATTCCATTAATATTTTACCAATTTCATAAATTCATAAATAATTCATAAAAAATGCATTTTAATCCATTCTTTTTACAATATTTTCATCAAAATGTCAAGAATATTATAGGAAAATAAAATTTCATTTTTAGTTTTATTTCATATTTTTTACATATTTTCTAAATAAATGTCATATTAAATAGTTCATTTCATGCATCATTTTTATGATTTTTGTTCTCTTACATGCTTTAATATTTTTTAGTCATTCTTTTTATATTGTTTAGATGAGATATTAAACTTGTAGAAATATTTTAGTTCCCATTTTTAGGAGTAAATTTTAGGTGATTAATAAATGCTTGAACATCATGTACAAAACTAGGGTTTTAGGTGACAACTTAGGAGTTTGATTTCATTTCCCTTAGGACTTAGGGTTTAAATAGATTAGTTATGGGACTATATGGGCTATGGGTAGCTATTAGATCCCTTAGAAAAATTAGGATTCCCCTTCTGCTATTAATGCTGTTTGTATATCTGTTGTCTGGTGTGGTGTGCCCTCTGGGGATTGTTGATTGTTTGATTGGGTATTGGGTTTGTCTGGGCCCTGGGGAGGCTGAAGATTTGTGAAGATGAAGACCATTGGAGATTCAAAGATGAAGATCAACTTCCAGAGTTGAAGAGAAGATTCTTGCTAGCAGATGCTGAGGAGACTAGGGTTTAGGAGCTAGGCAGAGCTCTAGATTAGAATGATTGTTTCTCAAACATGGATTGCCTTGTCTGCATCCATTCTTCTCTGTGATTCAGAGTCTCTCTAGGACACTCACCCCCTTCCTTTGGAAGGCTTGGTGATAGTGTCTATGAGATAGAACTCTTGAGAGAAAATGTCTCTTGTGTTAGAAGCAGTCTGTTCACCACCTTTGGTAGTCAGCTGGTTGCTTAACACCCAATTCACTCTTGTGACTAATCCCTCATCCTGGAGGTTTGAGCTTGAAGAAGAGCCATTGCAGATAGAAGACTGATGATCAAAGCCCTTGCCTGAAGCCCATGAAGATGGAGATTGAGGCTTGTTGAAGCCTGTAGCTGATTGGAGATTACTTGGAGCCAGCTGTTGATTCAGAGCTGCTGAAGCTGTTTGTATTTCATTTCTGATGTATTGATTGGTTTTCCTGACTGTATTGTTTGCTGTTTACCCTGTTGGGTTGAAAGTGAAGCCTGTTCACTTTTACCTATTGTTTTCTAGGTTCGAGGTTGAGTGGGACTCCCTTGCCTCGCTTGTGCTGTTGCATCCATGCATTTTACTGCTTTACTGTATATATCTGGTATTGTTTCTGTTTCTGCCTATCCCGTAGGATCTCTGTTTCTCTCTGTGCAAGAGAGGAGCATGATAGACACTAGGTCTTAACCCATGCATGACAACATTAGGATAGTTTGATTCCCTTCGCAACCGTAGGTTAGAGTTCTGTCTCTTTCTTTCTCAAAACAAACAGAAAAACACATAAAGATTTCAAACTCAATAAAAACACTTCTTCCGTAAAAGAATGTGAACTCATCAAAACGTCATTTTTGTCCGCTTGGACCGCTAATCAAGAAAACCTTTTTCAGAAGGAATAAAATCAACCAAGACAAGCTTGTGTCTTCCGTGGCCCGAACTACGTTTGCTCTGATCTTTCATGCTGTATGAAAGTACGTAGGCATAGGATGCGATATCCTAGCGAGCAACCTTCCCCTCCTTTCCCGTAGGTAGGCGAACTACGTTGACTCTGATTTCTCGTTCCAGACGGGAATACGTAGGCATAAAGTGCGATACTTTGCCGAGTCATTTTTTTCATTTTATTTTCTTTTTCACCCTTGACCTATAGTTTAGATAGAATAACAATCCATACCCGAAAACAAGCGTGGATCCCATCGAGTACGATGGACGTGAGGGGTGCTAATACCTTCCCCTTGCGTAACCGACTCCCGAATCCAGGTTTTGGTTGCGACGACCATACCTTTCCCGTGTTGTGCGAGGTTTACTCTGAGCGTTTCCTTTCCCTCCCGTGGGATAAATAACGCACGGTGGCGACTCTTCTGTTCAGCCGGCGCCGATTTTCGCAGTAGCGACAGCTGGCGACTCTGCTGGGGATCCAACGTCCCCTGGCTGCTAAGGACTGCGATGGTTCTTATGCATTTGGGATCCAACGTCCCTTGAGAGAGTCAATCCTAACGTTTGTTTTCCCGTCGAGGATTTTGTATGGAGTTATTTTATATTTCTAACCCTGTATTTTTCAGCTTTGTATATTGATTATTATTGCTGTATCTGGGGTGTGACGGGTGTTCTGATATTGAGAGATAAGCCGGACCTGGGCTTGAGTGCACCTAGAATTAGAGTAGAAATTAGTGGGCGCCCGCTTGCTTTGCTTGCTTTGGTGTCCCATGAAATCTACACTCAGACGAGGTTCCTCTGGTTGGCCTCCTGCCCCTTCCTTTGGTTGGCGTGGGTTGCTGGTTAGTTGGATTGTCGACTCTGGGGACCGATCATTTGGAAGTTGGCTGAGTGAGGCCTCTTCAGGATTTGATGATGCCACTCCTTCTGGGAATCGTATCATCAACCCTGAAAGTCTGTGACGCCGACGACCGCATAGGATGCCGTACCTTGTGCCAGTTATAGGGCCACCCACCTGTGAGGGGATTCAGGGTTATGCAGGTAACTAGACCTCCAGACTACCGGTTATTTCTTGACCAGAGATCCTGGTTATTTATGGAGGGTTATGAGGTCTGTCAGAGACCATTTGGAGATGTGTTCCGAGGTCTGTCAGAGACCATTTGGAGAGGTGTTTTGAGGTCTGTCAGAGGCCAATTATGGATGTGATTTGAGGTCTATCAGAGACCAGTTGGAGTTATGGGTTGAGGTCTGTCAGAGACCAGTATTGGAGTTTTATTTCAGGTCTATCTGGGACCAGGGTTTGATGACTTCTGGATGGTCTATCTGAGACCTTTCTTGATTGGGTTTAGGCTATTCAGCTGCAGCTTTGGTCCCTGTTGAATGTTACTTGCATTGCATTGCTTCCATATCCATTACCATTTGCATTTCACTAACGTGTGTCTGTGCTGCAGGTGCATTTGCATTTCCCTAGTTCTAGTGCCCGGACTTCTGAGTATTTGATCATGACTAGCCTAAGGAGAACGGTTGCTTACAAATTGCCTACGCCTGATATTGTTCCTTTACTGGGGTTGACATCTCTTGCTGATGAGGGTGTTCGTAGGAGTTTCCGGATGAGCTATGGTAGATTATTGAGATTGGTGTGCAAACCTACCGAGGTAGAGTTAGATGGGCTGTATGCTTTGATGCAATTCTACGACCCTGCTCTGAGGTGCTTCACGTTCTCTGACTTTATTATGGGACCAACCCTGGAGGAATACGCTGAGTATGTTGAGCTGCCCGTGCAGAACCAGGTTCCATTCATTCCTTATGATGCCAAACCCAAGCCGGAGGAATTGGCAAAAGCCTTGCATGTTGATGCTTCTGAACTTGTGACTACTGTTTCCCGTGGAGTTCCAGGCTTCTCATTTCAGTTCTTAGTTGGTAAAGCCCAAGAGTACGCCAAGAATGGGTGCTGGGTTGCTTTCAATGCTGTGTTGGCTTTGTGCATTTATGGCATAGTTTTGTTCCCCAACATACCGGATTTTGTGGACTTCGATGCTTTCTACTTGTTTGCCGCTGGTAATCCTGTACCTACCTTACTCGGAGACCTCTACCACTCACTGCATTATAAGAATGAGAAGGGGAGAGGAAAGAATGTTCATCTTTGTGTACCCTTATTGAGTATGTGGTTTGAGAGTCATCTTCCTAAGAGAGGATCTACTGCAGAGACTACAATTCCAGTTGGTTGGCCAGAACGCTTGATGAGGCTATCGTCGGAAGATATGGAGTGGTTTGATAGAGATTTGTTGGGATCTGAGCTCATCTTTAGCTGTGCTGGGTACCCTAATGTGCCATTGATAGGAAGAAAAGGGTGCATCAACTACAACCCTTCTCTATTCATTCGCCAGTTCGGATATGCGCTGAAGAACCCACCTCAGGAGGAAGAAGTACAGGAATCTCTGTACTTCACTGGTGACGTAAAGGGGGAGTTGTTAGCCAAGTTGCGACGTGCCTGGACGCATATTAACCGCAAAGGGAAGCCGTTGTTAGGAAAGAATGACTGTCAGGCCTATGCACCTTATAGAGCTTGGATTCAGGAGAGGGCTAGTCAGTTGAAGATGCCGTTTCCAGATGCACCAATTCTTGATCCTATTCCGGTAGAAGAGCCGACTACTGTTTCTAGAGAAGCATATGAACAAGTTGTGAGAGAGAAAGAAGCCTTGATGAAGATTAACGAAGGGTTAGAGCAAGAGTTAGCCCAGGCACGCAGTGAGAAAAACAAGGCCGTATATGCTTTCCAGCAACAGATTGAGCTGGTAAACAGGTTAGGGGCTGAGTTGACCGAGGAAAAGAAGAAGCGTGAGCGTCTGGGGCAAGAGTTCAGAAGTTCCCATGACATGCTGGAAGCCAAAAAGAAAGCGCTCGACGCAGCACACCGAGAGATATCTTCTTGCAACAAGACTTGGAATGCTACACTCACTAACAACAAGAAGAGGGAAGATAAGCTGAAGCAGCAAATTTCCGACCTCGAAGAGAAGTTGAAGTCTAGCGTCAAGAAGTGCGAGGAGGAAGTGATGAACCGGTATAGTGTCCAGCATGCACTGAACAAGGCAATCAAATCCAGAGATGAAGCAGTGTCCCAGAAGCGAAAGCTAGAAGATTGTTTCGGGGAAGCAACATGGGAAGAAACTGCTGAAGACGTACGCCGTGTCCTTAAGAGGAGAAACCTGCTTGTTGAAGGGCTGCTTGATCGACCAAGCCATCCGGAGACCAAGAAGTTGATAGAGGAGTACCAGACTTTTGGGAGGATTTGATCATTCCATTATCTGATATGCTTTATTTGCATAGTGCTGACCATCACCAGGATTGTTGGTTGAGGTCATGCCTTCTTTGTACTCTCGGTGATATTGTACCCTGGGCTTATTGATTCTCTCTGCAATATATGAGGCTTTCTATGATTCAACTCCGATATTCCTATTGTCAGCACCGTCACTGCACCGGCACCCTCGCACTAGAACTGGGGGAATGAACTTCCCTAATGCACAGACACATTGCATTGCATTCATATTCATATTGCATAACAGGTAATCTTTGAATGGTGTCTTATCTCTTGCTCTGCATCAGGTACTTAACAGGATTCCAGATCAACATCCGCACCGCTATTCTACACGATCCAACTGTCGGAAAGTCATGGACCAGATTCAGAATGAGATGCAGGATGTACGCGAGAAGCTCGCCCTCTTCATGCAGACCATGGAGGCTATAGCAAAAGGGCAAGAAAACTTGCAGGCCATGGTCCAGCCTCTGTTGGCTCGCAACGCTGGTCATGGTAACGAAGATCATCAGTCTGTCCGGGTTGATACTGCTCATGGAGATGGCACTCCAACGCCAGTGGCTCCGCCTGTCGTCAATATGAATGCTGCTAACGTCAACAACGCTACCGCTGCTGTGAATGGTAACGTCGGAGTTGGAAATGATACTGCTGGCCATAATGCTGGGCTAGGTGATGTCAATTTGGGAGATAATCTCGGAGGCAATGGCTTTGTCAACGCTGGGTTCGGATTCAACGATCAGGGATTCGACAACACTGGCAAGTATGGCTTTAATGCTCAAGGCTTTGGGCAAGATGGTTATGGTATGGTCAATCAGGGTTACGGAGGCTTTGGAAACGGAAACGGTGCTGGTTTTATGGCTGGTGGTCCTGTCGGAGGTGTTCAAGGGTACGGCAACAGAGGCCGAGGTCCGGGGATGAATCAGAACAGAGCTGGACGTAATAATGCATATGACGGATACGGGGCTGGAAACGGTATGTGGCAAGAGGATCAACAGGAAGACGCCTTCTCTGGAGGAGGTTTTGACAGGCCGATGGATGATTCTCAAAAGATTAGAATGCTGGAAGAGCAAATGAAGGGAGTCCTAAATCAGAGTGCTGTAGGACTGGACATGGCAACTATGGGCTTGGTACCTGGGCTGAGGGTGCCCATTAAATTCAAAGCGCCTGCGTTCGATAAGTACAAAGGAGACACATGCCCGAAAGTGCATGTACGAGCTTATTACAGAAAGATGTCTGCATACTCCACTGACGAAAGAATGCTCATGCATTTCTTTCAGGATAGTCTATCGGGTCCTTCCTTAGAGTGGTACATGGGGTTGGAGCCAACTGATATCAAGACTTGGAAGCAATTAGCGGAGGCGTTCGTAGCCCATTACAAGTATAACAGCGATCTGGCGCCCAATCGGGTCCAGTTGGCCGGGCTTTCGCAGAAGAAGGGGGAGAGTTTTAAGGAATACGCGCAAAGGTGGCGCGATATGGCTGCCAGGGTCCGTCCCCCTGTAGAAGATAAAGAAATGAACGATATGTTTGTTGGTACATTCACCGGGCTGTTTCATGATATGCTGTTTCATACGTCTCTGGCTAGTTTTTCAGATCTGATTCTGATGGGCGAAAAGATTGAGCGGAACATTAAGCAAGGAAAGTTCCAGGTCGATGAATCAACTGCATCTGGCAGTAATAGGAAAGCTTATGGTGGGCGCCGTCAGGGCGAAGCTAGCGCGGTATTTGGAGGCCGAGGCCGAGGCCGAGGCAGGGGAAGAAATCAATATCGTCAGCCGCAACAAGTGTCGAGTGTTACTATCCCTTACCAACAGCAACCAATCCAGCAACAACAACCGGTTCAGCAGCAACCAATGCCACAGCAGCAGCAGCCTCAGCAGGGGGCACAGCAAGCTCAACGAAGATTTCAGGGTAGTAAGCCGAGAAGGGTGTTCGAGAAGCCTCCCTCTAACTATGCTGATTTATTGCAGACCTTGTTGGGATTGAATCTGGTAGAGAAAAGAACCTTGGCACCGATAACGGGAACTCCCCCGTTCGGCTATGATGCAAATAGGCACTGCGAGTTTCATTCTGGGGCCCCGGGCCATGATATCGAAGGTTGCCATGCTTTTAAGCACGTTGTACAGGATCTTTTGGACAACAAGTCTATCAACTTCGGAACGACCGGTGCGAATATAGTCCAGAAACCCATGCCTAATCATGGGGCGAACGCCGTGCTGACTGAGGAAGGTCTGAATCTTATTATGAATGTTGAGGATTTAAAGACGCCGCTGAGCGAAATAAAGAGCCGACTGTTGCAGGGAGGTGTTTACCCGGGATGTGATGAGTACTGTTTAGATTGTTGGGCCCTGTCTGGGGGGTGTGAGGATTTGAAGAAAGGCATTCAGGCCTTAATTGATGATGGTATATTGCAGTTTGATAGAACAGCAACTGATGAGCCTGCAGGGACAGTAGTGGATAATCGGAGTGATGTGGCCACGGTAACAATTCCTAGGAAGACGATCACCATTTCAGTACCAGCTCAGCGACCACCGATTACTATAACTAAAGCCGGGCCAATCCCGTATGAGAACACGAAGGCGGTCCCATGGTCATATGGGCTAGAGGTGTATTGTGACGGGATTAAAATCGATATTAACAAGCAGTCAGCGGAGGTTGTGGATAATGTTGTTGGCCCAGGAGGCATGACGAGAAGCGGCAGGATCTTTATATCTCCTGAAGTAGAAGCCGAAAGGCTAGCGAAAGGAAAAGGGAAAGCGGTGGAGAACGTTCCGGTTCAAGCAAGTGAAAAAGGAGCAGCATCGAAAGATGTGGAAGAATTCATGCGCTTGATTCGGAAAAGCGATTATAAAATTGTGGAGCATCTGCAGCAAACGCCGTCCAAAATATCTATATTGTCATTGCTGTTGTGTTCGGAAGCCCACCGAAACGCTTTGCTGAAAGTCCTGGACACTTCTTTTGTACCACAGGATGTCTCCGTAAACCAGTTAGAAGGAGTATTGGCACACGTAAATGCAGGCCACAGTCTGGGCTTTACTGATTTCGATTTGACTCCGAAAGGAAGGGATCATAACATGGCATTACATGTATCTGTTGAGTGCAGAGGGTCGACAATGTCGCACGTATTGGTTGACACCGGGTCGTCTTTGAACGTGCTGCCTAAGAAGGCTATGATGAAGCTGGACGTTCGAGGGATTTTGTGTACACCCAGCGATTTGGTAGTCAGAGCGTTTGACGGCACGCGGAGAACAGTCTTCGGATCGATTACCTTGCCTCTGCAAGTGGGGCCGGAAGTGTTTGCAACGGAGTTTTATATCATGGATATACAGCCTGCGTACAGCTGCTTGCTGGGAAGACCTTGGATTCACGGGGCAGGGGCAGTCACGTCTACCCTGCATCAGAAGTTAAAGTATATGGTCGGAGACAGTGTAGTAACCGTGTGCGGAGAAGAAGACATCCTGGTCAGCCATCTATCTTCGTTTAAATATGTGGAAGTCGACGGGGAGATCCACGAGACACCGTGCCAGGCATTCGAAGGTTTGCGCGTCAAGGACAAGAGTCCCGGGCCGAGCAAAGTGCCAGAGATAGCTGTCTCATCGTATAAAGAAGCTCAAGCGCTAGTGGAAGCAGGAGAAGCCAAAGGCTGGGGAAAAGTATTGGACATTCCTGTGAAAATGGACCGGTTCGGACTGGGGTACCGACCGTCGTCATCAGCTCCTTCTGTGGGGGCCCCTCATTTCAGAAAGTCAATCACCATCTCTGCCAGTGGAGTATGCCATGAATCTGTCAATGCTGCTTCAGAATCCGATGAAGGGGACAGCGACTGTGATATGGATGCCTGGATTCAGCCAAGCACGCCAGGACAAGGACTGTGCAACTGGTCTATTCAGGAGCTTGTTCCTGTGACTTTTAAACAGTAATACTTTGCTTTATTAATTGTTGAATAATCTGATGTCTTGCCCGGGGCATCAGGATTTGCTTAGGGCTGTGTTGTTATAAACATTGCTTCGTTAATCATTAAATAAATGGCGTTTTTTCATGTGCAAATACCGTAATCCCTGTCTTTCTTGTTTTGTATTTTTCAATAAAATGGCAACGTGGTTATCCGCTTTATACGCATTTTGAAGCACTTAACCATTCCTTTTGCAGGGTGACATTTTCAGATGACATCCTTGAGCCACCTATGACTCGTCCCGACTTCGAGCACCCGGTATTCCAGACCGAAGAAGAGGTTGTCGAAGATAGCGACGTTCCTGAGGAACTGTCTTGGTTAGTGAAGCAAGAGGAAAGAGCCATTCTGCCTCACGACGAGGTTATCGAGATTATCAATTTGGGGTCGGAAGGGGTTGAGAAGAATATTCGTATTGGAGCCGCACTGCAGAGTGATATCAAGCGGAAACTGGTTGAAATGCTCCGAGAGTATAATGACGTATTCGCTTGGTCGTATCAAGATATGCCAGGGCTCGATGCTGATATGGTTGTGCATCGCCTGCCACTGAAAGAAGATTGTCCGCCTGTCAAACAAAAACTTCGCAGAACTCGCCCAGATATGGCAATGAAGATCAAAGAGGAGGTTCAGAAACAGTGGGACGCTGGTTTCCTGGCTGTGACGAAGTATCCCTCATGGGTTGCTAACATCGTACCAGTGCCAAAGAAAGATTGAAAGGTTCGAATGTGCGTGGATTATAGAGATTTGAATAAAGCAAACCCAAAAGACGATTTTCCACTTCCTCATATTGACGTGTTAGTTGATAATACCGCTCAATATTCTGTATTCTCCTTCATGGATGGCTTTTCAGGCTACAATCAAATTAAAATGGCGCCAGAGGATATGGAGAAGACTACTTTCATAACGCCTTGGGGAACATTTTGTTACAAAGTGATGCCCTTTGGTTTGAAAAATGCTGGGGCAACATATCAGCGTGCGATGACGACTCTTTTCCATGATATGATGCATAAAGAGATCGAAGTTTATGTTGACGATATGATTGCCAAATCCCAGACAGAGGAAGAGCATCTGGTGAATCTGTTGAAGTTGTTTAAAAGGCTTAGGAAGTTCAGGCTGAGGCTGAACCCTAATAAATGCACCTTCGGGGTGAGATCGGGTAAACTGCTGGGGTTTATCGTAAGCGAAAGAGGAATAGAGGTCGATCCTGCTAAAATAAAAGCGATTCAAGAAATGCCGACGCCTAAAACAGAGAAAGAGGTGCGCGGGTTTTTAGGGAGATTGAACTACATTGCCCGGTTCATATCTCACCTAACGGCCACGTGTGAACCGTTATTCAAGCTGTTAAAGAAAGATCAAGCTGTAACGTGGAACGAAAATTGTCAAAAGGCGTTCGACAAAATAAAGAAGTATCTGCAGGAGCCTCCTATTTTGATACCCCCGGTGGCAGGAAGACCTTTGATAATGTATTTGACGGTTCTTGAGGGAAGCATGGGTTGCGTTCTCGGTCAACACGACGAGACGGGGAGAAAAGAGCATGCGATCTACTATCTGAGTAAGAAATTTACAGACTGTGAATCTCGGTACTCAATGCTGGAGAAAACTTGTTGCGCGCTAGCCTGGGCCGCCAAGCGTTTGAGGCAGTACATGCTGAATCATACAACCATGCTCATCTCGAAGATGGATCCAATCAAATATATATTCGAAAAGCAGGCGTTGTCAGGTAGAATTGCCCGGTGGCAGATGATCTTGACTGAATATGATATTCAATACGTCTCGCAAAAGGCAATAAAGGGGAGTGTGCTGTCTGAGTATCTGGCGGAGCAGCCTATTGAAGAGTATCAATCGATGAGATTTGATTTTCCTGACGAGGATATCATGTATCTCAAGATGAAGGATTGTGAAGAGCCGTTACCAGACGAAGGACCAGAGCCGGGGTCCCAGTGGAAGATGATATTTGACGGAGCTGTGAATGCTTACGGTAGCGGAATAGGGGCAATTATCACTACGCCGCACGGGTCGCACATCCCGTTTACTGCCCGATTGACCTTTGCCGTTACCAACAATGAGGCCGAATACGAAGCTTGTATAATGGGGCTTGAAGAAGCCATTGATTTGCGAATCAAACATCTAGACGTATACGGAGACTCAGCTCTGGTAGTGAATCAGATCAAAGGGGAATGGGAGACACGTCAGCCCAATTTGATACATTATATGAATTACGCAAGGAGATTGTTGCCTTTCTTCGACAAGGTCGAATTGCATCACGTGCCGCGGGCAGAAAATCAAATGGCTGACGCCCTTGCCACTTTGTCTTCCATGTACAAGGTCAATTTCTGGAACGAAGCTCCCCAAATCACTATCTCTCGGTTGGACAGGCCAGCTTATGTATTTGCTATTGATGAAGCATCTGATGACAAACCGTGGTACTTTGATATCCTTAATTTCCTGAAGAATAAAGAGTATCCGGCTGGGGCGTCCAGTCAAGATCAGAAGACTCTCAGGAGATTAGCGGGTAATTTCTATTTGAACCCGGATGGCGTCTTATACAGAAGAAACCACGATTTGGTGTTGTTGCGTTGTGTAGACGAGAAAGAGGCAAAACTTCTCATGGAGGAAATTCACGAAGGTGCCTTTGGTACGCATGCTGGTGGGCATGCTATGACGAGAAAACTGCTGCGGGCAGGTTATTTTTGGCTGACGATGGAAACTGATTGTTTCAAGTTCGCAAGGAAGTGCCACAAGTGCCAAATCTATGCTGACAAGATACATGTGCCTCCGAGTCCTCTAAATGTGATGTCATCTCCATGGCCATTCTCGATGTGGGGAATCGATATGATCGGAAAGATCGAGCCGACCGCTTCTAACGGGCATCGGTTCATCCTCGTAGCAATCGATTATTTCACCAAATGGGTGGAAGCGGCGTCTTACGCAAATGTAACGAAGCAAGTGGTGGCTAGGTTCATCAAGAGAGATATCATCTGCCGATATGGGATCCCCGAGCGGATAATCACGGATAATGGTTCTAATCTGAACAACAAAATGATGAAGGAGCTCTGTCAGAATTTCAAGATTGAACATCACAACTCCTCCCCTTACCGACCCAAGATGAATGGCGCTGTCGAAGCGGCCAATAAGAATATCAAGAAAATTGTCCAGAAAATGGTGGTGACTTACAAGGATTGGCACGAAATGCTACCTTTCGCTTTGCACGGTTATCGTACGACGGTACGCACATCAACCGGGGCAACTCCGTTCTCGTTGGTATACGGAATGGAAGCGGTATTACCATTGGAAGTTGAGATCCCTTCTCTGAGGGTATTGCGAGACGTTCAGCTGGACGAGGCAGAATGGGTAACGAATAGGTTGAACCAACTGAGTTTGATGGATGAGAAGAGGCTAGCTTCTCTGGCATACGGTCGTTTGTATCAAAGACGAATGAAGAAAGCGTACGACAAGAAGATACTTCCGCGAAGCTTTCAGACGGGCGACCTTGTGCTGAAAAGGATTCTCCCGCCGCAAGCAGATCACAGGGGCAAGTGGACCCCCAACTACGAAGGGCCATACGTTGTCAGTAAGGTCTTTTCAGGAGGAGCTTTATTGTTGTCCACCATGGACGGGGAAGACTTTGCATCACCTGTGAATTCGGACGCAGTTAAAAAATACTTTGCTTAAAATAGACCCGCTGGACAAAAAAAAAAGAGAGTCCAGGCAAAAATGGGGCATCCTGGCGAACCAAAAACAGAATGAAAGGTTCGGGCAAAAGTTAGGGATAAAATTGAAAAAATGTACACCCGCGAAGTTGAAAACCTACACTGGGCGGCTTCGGCAAAAAGGGGTATCCCGGTGAACTGAAAACCCGTAAAGGGCGGTTCACGCAAAAGTTAGGGATGAGAAAAGCAAATGACTGCGGTCCGAATTTGAATTCAATGAGTATCAATGCGGGAGAATATATTTGAGGAGTCAGTTATCGGATACAACCTCTTCGGAAGTGGGGATACCGGGAAAGTATTAGAGTCGGACGAGTCATGGGAGGATCAGTTCGTGGTGTTCATCTGCATCCAGTTGCCGACATGTGTACAAAATTTAATTTGTCAATATTTATGCTTCTTGTGCATACTTTCATACTTGTGTATTTGCTTCGCGTAGCTTCCTCTTTTCAGGAGTTACATCCCGTGTACAAAAAACTCCGCCCATTCAGGGGCCCAATCAATGAAAATGTGTTATTCAGCACTTGATGATTGTTCTTTACTGTTTTGCGCATGATAAAACGCCTAAGTTTGATGAAACTAACATGAGTATAACATCATTGGCCCTTGCCAACAATTGCTAAAGCTTTGAATTGACTGAGTGTAACGTCACTAACCTGAATTGATTTGATTGCATAGGCTTGTCGTGCCTTGTTTGTGTTGTTGCAGGTTCCATAACCGTACGAGGAAAGTGATCAAAAGATTGCGATAGTGAAAGGCTTGATCCCCCCGCAGGGTCATGCATTCTCCCCCAGCGGAGTCAGTTAATTTTCCCCGAGAGAATCATCCCATCTCCAGCGGATTTCTCTTTGCAAGTATTTTCATTCCTTCCAGTGGAACTCGAAGATTAAGACTCTCCCAGGCAGAGTCGATGGTGGTTCCTGTCACTTATTTTGTCAGAGATACCGTGTGATATTAGTTCACTCTCTAGCAGAAGCTCAATCATACCAGGCGCATCTGCTATTCCCCAGCAGAGTTATATTCCCCAGCAGGGGGTTACCTCAGCTAGGTGTTTGGTTTGAGTTATATTCCCCAGCAGGGGGTTACTTCAACAAGACGTGTGGTTTGAGTTCCCAACTTCCCAGCAGGGTCGACTTCACCCTACCAGCATTTATTTTGCCGGAATAATTTTGTAGCATCAGGCTATCTCCGGCGAGTCGGCATTATCCTTCCAGCATTTATTTTGCTAAGGCAGTTTCTGTACTCTAGCAGTTCAGGTGGAGAGAGCTCTTGCTCAAATAAATCACCAAACAGTCAAGATCTCGGCAGGAGATATTCAACGATAATGTCAGTTTCGGCTGCATTCCCCACAGAGTTATCATGAGAGTCTCTTTGTCTCCAGCAGAGTCATTTATGCAAATGTCTCTTATTTTCCCCAGCCAGAGTGGCCAGGATAAGAATCTCCTTATCCCCAAGCAGAGTTTGTTTGTCATCAACGGGTCGCATGAATCAGAATTTCAGAGGCCACCGCCGGTTATCAGCGCAGGCGTCCGATAGTGGGTTTTCAGACATCCCCAGTAGAGTTCATCCCAAAGTCGCTGTCGCGTCCGTGCTGAGCAGTTTGTAGGTGAGGATCATTGAAGAACTAAGTCCTGACGTGGACAATTTACTCCTAGAATGACGGGATTTCTTCAGAAGTGGGCGTCCTAACGTGGACAGGTTTGTTTTACCGGATTGGTAAGGTGTGTTAATCCTGACGTGGATAGATTCGGTCTCTCGAAATTTGGAGAAAGGGAGGTCATGACGTTGACAAAAGATTGGTTACTCTTCGTGTTGGTGTCCTGACGTGGATCATTTGTGTCCAGCAGATATCTTTATTCGTAATGGTGAAATGTGCGTCCTGACGTGGACAAGTTTGTAGTTCTTTGTGATGACAAGATGCAAAAATCCTGACGTGGACAAATTTATTCTTCTTCGTGTTGTTGGCAAAGTGTAAGTCCTGACGCGGATATTTCCCCAGCAAGTCGAAGGTGTGAGTCCTTACGTGGACAAGTCTTATTTCCTCAGCAGGTCGAAGACGCCTGAGTCCTAGCGTGGACAAATCAAGACGAGATCAGTGTCCTAACGCGGACAGGTCAAAGAGATTATTATTCCTAACGTGGGAAGATGTAGTCCTTATGCGGACATATCAACAGAAGTGATTCCTAACGTGGAAAGACGGAGATTCCTAACGCGGAAAAGATGGAGTCCATACGCGGACGTATCAGAAGATAGTTTCCTTACGTGGAAATGACAGTATTCCTAACGTGGAAAGAAGAGAGTCCTTACGTGGACAGATTAAGATGATTCCTTACGTGGAAAAAGATGGTTTCCTTACGTGGAAAAATGAGTCCTGACGCGGACAAATCAGAAAAAAGTTGGTATTCCTTACGTGGAAAGATCAGAGTCCTGACGTGGACATATCAAGAGCATTCCTTACGTGGAAGAAAAATGGTTTCCTAACGTGGACAGACGGGTTTATTCCTTACGTGGAAAGATTGAGTCCTCACGCGGGCATATCAAGATTGATTCCTGACGTGGAAAGAAGGAGATTATTCCTGACGTGGAAGAGTTTAGTCCTGACGCGGACAGATCAAAGAAGATATTCCTAACGTGGAAGAAGAAGTTTATTCCTTACGCGGAGAAATTGGGGTCCTTACGTGGACAGATTCGAGAAAAGTTGAGTCCTAACGTGGACAGGTTCAGAACCAAAGTTGAATTCCTTACGTGGAAAGATTGGAGTCCTGACGCGAACATGTCAAATGGTATTGGAGTCCTAACGTGGACAGATTGATATAGTTTTCCTGACGCGGAAAGAAGGTTGTTTCCTAACGTGGAAAGATGAAAGGTTTAGTCCTGACGCGGACAGATACAGAATGAATGATCCCTAACGTGGATAAGCGTTACTCCTAACGTGGAAGTATTTTATTCCTAACGCGGGCGATTCAATTTATGGAAATGCAGACGAAGTATCCCCAACGGAGTTGCCGAGATTTCTCTGGGTTAACAGTAAGTGGAGTCCTAACGTGGACAGGTTTTAGTTGAGATTTCTTCGTATTGATGACAGACAGAGTCCTAAGGTGGACAAGCAAGCAACCTGTTATGACAGAATTCTTTTCAGGCTGATGAAAATAATCCCCAGCACGGTCGCTAATGGATCAGTGGGTTACTATAACAGTCAGATTCAGCTGATGAATGTCAGTCCTCAAGCAGGAGCTCAATTTAGTTTGGCAGTTGGCAAATTTTTGGTTTCACTAGTATTCAACCGTCTCGTACCGCGAATGTCTGAAGGCTCCGGGCTCTTCACCCAATCGGGTCCAAGTCGCTTGAATAGGGGCAGCTGTTGCACCCTAAAATTTGCCCAACCTTATTCACTTGGTTCATGTTTTAATATCATTATCATTAGCATTTAGAGTCATGTACATAGACTAACCATCTGCATAGCATAAGCATAGCAAGTCATTCAACAGGGGACCAATCATTATTCTCATCTCTAGAGGCCTATCATGAGGTTATCATCATAATTCAATCATATTCAAGTCATCAGGAAAGAATTTGAAAGCAAGGAGTTCAGCAGATCAAGCCTTGAGACCATCTCCTAGCTGAGGGTATCTGAGGACCAACAAGAGGATTGTGAGCTGTGGAGTGAAGGCATGGAGAGTATCTAGACATCTTGAGAGACTTAAAAGGTCATTTGGAGAAGAAAATAAGTTGTTGAGGTGATCACAATAGTTATAACTGAAGACAGTCAACTAGGGTTTCATCTGGGTCAACCCTAGGTCAACCCTAGGTCAATTGACTGACTTAAAAGAGCATTCCAGGCTATTGGAGAGATGTGGGGTTCATCATTGGACATATGAAGAAGGATATGGAGATATGACAAGAAGAATGCAAGAGAAATCAAGGAGAAGAGGAGTTACTAAATTAGGGTTTCTCTGTAAAATCCCCTAGTTTAGGTCAAGTTTCCAAGCAAGATAAGTCAAAATGCTAACTTCAAATGGCTTCTTGGCCAACATGAAACTTGTAGAGGATCTCAAGACCTTTAATTTGAGTGGTGGAAGACCTCAAGGAGATTTATAGAACTCAAGTTATGGTCCTTGCAAGTTACAGGTCATCTGGGGTGTCTGAATTTTTGTCTGTGAAAGTGACTTGACTTCCAAGCAATGTTTACCCCTCAAGGAGATTTCAAATGAATTCTTGGTCAACATAAGAATTGTTCCTCATTGTCTTAGCTTTCTAGAATGGTATGGCATGCCTTCATATGATGTGGAGAACTCAACTTATGGTCTTGACAAGCAAAGGGTATTTTGGGCATTTGTGAATTACAGGTCATTTTAATCTATGTCCAAAACTCATACAAGGAGGCCTCAAATGGAAAAACTTACAACATCAAACTTGCTCCAAATGGGATTTTAAGTCTAGAAAGAAGGTCACAAGTTATTGGAGAAGCTCATAGCATGGAGTTGCATGATTGGTCAAAATATGAACTAAAAAGGCTTATAAAGTGAATAATTTCAAAGTGAAAAATGGTTTGGGAGATTTCCAAGTCCAAATGGAGACTTCCAATATATGATTTTGAATGGAAAAACAATTCTAAGAACAATGGTTCACACACTTTTTTGAGTTTAGAAGGAAAAAATGAAGTTATCCATGGTTGCTTGTTTTTTAAGAAACATAATCAAAATGAGCCAAAGTTTGAAAACAAGGGAATGTGCAAGATGGATCTAGAATGTACCATTGGGGTCTATATATTCATGAAAGGAGAATTTGGCAAGGGTTGGCTTCATTTGCACCAAGAATTTCACAAATTTCTCATTCTTGTTCACAAAAGTTTCATTCCAAATCTCTCAAATTCTTCATCAATCTTCATCAAAATCAATTCAATTCTACTCCATCATCATCATAGATCATAATTGAAGCAAGGTTTTGGTGATTCTCATCCATTTTCGAGTGCTTTTTTCATCAACATCAAAATCACAAGTTCAAGTGAATAGCATAATTCAAGCAAGGAATCTCCAGAATTTTGCATACAGAATCAAGTTCATCAAGGATTGATCAAGATTCAACACTTAGAAGCTTCAGATCCACCTCTTCCATAGCTGTTTTCAAGGTTTCTCATCAGGTAAGTTTTCATTCGATTTGCTTAATTCAGTTAGTTTAACATGATTTTATTAGTTTAGACTTGATCTAGGTGGTTAGGAGATTAAGTTAGATGAATTTGGAAAGGATTGGTGATGGTTGGTGACAGGTGCAACAAGCTGTTAGTGCTTGTATCTCTTGAATTAAGGCATCATAATGTTAGTTGGATAACGCAGGATAATCTCCATTAGTTGTAGTTTAGTTTAGGTTAAGTTTGGGGAAGAATCGTGTTGGTTCATATCAGTGTAATTCCATGGAGATCTGAGTTTGATACCATCGGGTTGAAGGATTTATTGAGCTTTAGACTGAATTAGGATCATAAGATTGTAGAGTGATGAATTCTGAGCATGATTCATGTTTATGGCGTGGCATTTCATTGCGTGTAGAGTAAGAACAGAGGAGGTGAAGTTTAGTCGTGCATGGCCATTCATGGAGGTTGAAACCCTAGGTTTCAGATCAAGGGAGGAAGACATAATCCTACCCGTCCAATGCGCGCGAAGACCTTTGACTTGGAGGATGATCTTGTGGCTGTCATTTAATCTGAAATTTGGAGGGAAGGACCTTGGCCAAAACGCGCCGTTTCATTAATTGAAACGGGCGGGCCTGAGTCTCTTGTGCTAATCCCACCCCCGTGTTAGGCCCAAAACCAAGTTCTAACGTGAATTCGCTACTTTTCTCACCCCCCAGCGCTCTTCCATTTGTTTCTTTAATTCTGAATGTGTACTGGGCTTTGGTAAAGTGATAAGCGCACCCCCATTGTGAAGGCCCATCCTGGATTGAACTGGGCGAAGTTCTATTCGTACCCCCTCCCTCATTTAATTCCATTTATTTTTCTTAATTCCATTAATATTTTACCAATTTCATAAATTCATAAATAATTCATAAAAAATGCATTTTAATCCATTCTTTTTACAATATTTTCATCAAAATGTCAAGAATATTATAGGAAAATAAAATTTCATTTTTAGTTTTATTTCATATTTTTTACATATTTTCTAAATAAATGTCATATTAAATAGTTCATTTCATGCATCATTTTTATGATTTTTGTTCTCTTACATGCTTTAATATTTTTTAGTCATTCTTTTTATATTGTTTAGATGAGATATTAAACTTGTAGAAATATTTTAGTTCCCATTTTTAGGAGTAAATTTTAGGTGATTAATAAATGCTTGAACATCATGTACAAAACTAGGGTTTTAGGTGACAACTTAGGAGTTTGATTTCATTTCCCTTAGGACTTAGGGTTTAAATAGATTAGTTATGGGACTATATGGGCTATGGGTAGCTATTAGATCCCTTAGAAAAATTAGGATTCCCCTTCTGCTATTAATGCTGTTTGTATATCTGTTGTCTGGTGTGGTGTGCCCTCTGGGGATTGTTGATTGTTTGATTGGGTATTGGGTTTGTCTGGGCCCTGGGGAGGCTGAAGATTTGTGAAGATGAAGACCATTGGAGATTCAAAGATGAAGATCAACTTCCAGAGTTGAAGAGAAGATTCTTGCTAGCAGATGCTGAGGAGACTAGGGTTTAGGAGCTAGGCAGAGCTCTAGATTAGAATGATTGTTTCTCAAACATGGATTGCCTTGTCTGCATCCATTCTTCTCTGTGATTCAGAGTCTCTCTAGGACACTCACCCCCTTCCTTTGGAAGGCTTGGTGATAGTGTCTATGAGATAGAACTCTTGAGAGAAAATGTCTCTTGTGTTAGAAGCAGTCTGTTCACCACCTTTGGTAGTCAGCTGGTTGCTTAACACCCAATTCACTCTTGTGACTAATCCCTCATCCTGGAGGTTTGAGCTTGAAGAAGAGCCATTGCAGATAGAAGACTGATGATCAAAGCCCTTGCCTGAAGGCCATGAAGATGGAGATTGAGGCTTGTTGAAGCCTGTAGCTGATTGGAGATTACTTGGAGCCAGCTGTTGATTCAGAGCTGCTGAAGCTGTTTGTATTTCATTTCTGATGTATTGATTGGTTTTCCTGACTGTATTGTTTGCTGTTTACCCTGTTGGGTTGAAAGTGAAGCCTGTTCACTTTTACCTATTGTTTTCTAGGTTCGAGGTTGAGTGGGACTCCCTTGCCTCGCTTGTGCTGTTGCATCCATGCATTTTACTGCTTTACTGTATATATCTGGTATTGTTTCTGTTTCTGCCTATCCCGTAGGATCTCTGTTTCTCTCTGTGCAAGAGAGGAGCATGATAGACACTAGGTCTTAACCCATGCATGACAACATTAGGATAGTTTGATTCCCTTCGCAACCGTAGGTTAGAGTTCTGTCTCTTTCTTTCTCAAAACAAACAGAAAAACACATAAAGATTTCAAACTCAATAAAAACACTTCTTCCGTAAAAGAATGTGAACTCATCAAAACGTCATTTTTGTCCGCTTGGACCGCTAATCAAGAAAACCTTTTTCAGAAGGAATAAAATCAACCAAGACAAGCTTGTGTCTTCCGTGGCCCGAACTACGTTTGCTCTGATCTTTCATGCTGTATGAAAGTACGTAGGCATAGGATGCGATATCCTAGCGAGCAACCTTCCCCTCCTTTCCCGTAGGTAGGCGAACTACGTTGACTCTGATTTCTCGTTCCAGACGGGAATACGTAGGCATAAAGTGCGATACTTTGCCGAGTCATTTTTTTCATTTTATTTTCTTTTTCACCCTTGACCTATAGTTTAGATAGAATAACAATCCATACCCGAAAACAAGCGTGGATCCCATCGAGTACGATGGACGTGAGGGGTGCTAATACCTTCCCCTTGCGTAACCGACTCCCGAATCCAGGTTTTGGTTGCGACGACCATACCTTTCCCGTGTTGTGCGAGGTTTACTCTGAGCGTTTCCTTTCCCTCCCGTGGGATAAATAACGCACGGTGGCGACTCTTCTGTTCAGCCGGCGCCGATTTTCGCAGTAGCGACACTGAGCCTTGTTAGTTCAGATTTACACACAAATAAATAAACACATAATTGAACAGAAGAAATACTTCAGAGTTTAGACATTTATCATCTGAGAAAAAATTTCATCTGATGAATATTTTATTCTGGACAGAAGTCCATACTTATATTTTTTAGAATAAACTTAAATCTATCTTCAGCAAGGGGTTTTGTAAAGATATCAACCCACTGATGATCTGTATCCACAAAGTTTAAATTGATAATTCCCTTCTGAACATAGTCTCTGATGAAATGATGTTTAATCTCTATATGCTTAGCTTTATAGTGTAAAATGGAGTTTTTAGATAAGCATATAGCAGAAGTATTATCACAGAAGATAGAAATGTTACTCTCAAAAATATGATAATCTTACAGTTGACTTTTCATCCAGAGCATCTGGGTGCTACAACTAGCAGCAGCAATATATTCTGCCTCTGTTGTTGAAAGTGCAATTGTGGGTTGCTTTTTGTTGAACCAAGAGATCAGATGACTTCCAAGAAATTGACAGCTTCTAGAAGTACTTTTACGTTCTACTCTGTCTCCAGCATAGTCAGCATCACATAATCCAACTAATTTATACTCATCAGATCTTCTGTAACACAGAACCACATTAGTAGTACCTTTCAGATACCTTAGAATCCTCTTAACAGCTGTTAAGTAGGATTCTCTAGGATCTGATTGGAATCTAGCACACAGACACACACTGAATAAAATATCAGGTCTTGAAGCAGTCAAATATAAGAGAGATCCAATCATACCTCTGTAAAGTTTTTGATCAACTTTCTTACTTACCTCTTCCTTACCAAGTGTGCTTGTAGGATGCATTGGAGTCTTTTCCAATTTGCTTTCATTCAGATTGAATTTCTTCAGAAGCTCTTTGACATATTTAGTCTAGTGAATATATGTGCATTCTGGAGTCTGATTTACTTGGATTCCCAGAAAGAATCTAAGTTCTCCATGTAAGAACACAGATTGTTTCTTAGTAATATCTCTATGTTTTGATGATAACACTTATGAATTTTGTATTCAAGAATTATATACTCTAAATTTGTTCTAGACTGTTTGCTACAGGTACTAAAGAAAATATTCTTAAAGAGCAAATTTGGATCTGAACAATGATATTATGAAAGGCTTCAAAGGTTCAAGAGCATTTTATATGAAGATCTGAATGCTGCCTCCAGAAGAATCTGAGTGTTGTCTACTGAAGATTCTGAAGCAGAAGCCTCTAAAGAATAGAAGACTCTGAGAGTTCAGAAGCTTAGTCATCAGAAGACTCTGAAGATACTGCGCTGCATAAGTATTGAGAATCTGATATAGAAGACTCTGCTCTAACAGAACTACACGCTCAAGCACACAAGCTGCATATACTCTGATTCAGCATAATCTGAAGAACATCCCAAGACTCTGAAGATCCAGAAGATCTCTACTCTGGAGATTCTGAAGATCCAGACTCTGATGTTGATAGCTGATCTTACTTAGTGAAGAAGATTTGAATATGTCCGTTGGCATATCTCAACAGCTCTTTCCTCTTTTGTGTTAGACACAAGAACACAGACGGTTTTATCTGTGCATTCCATTCTAAGGAAAGTTTCTGCAAAGTAAAAGACAAAAGGCATCAGGCTTTTTCAGCACAGCCTCCAATGTCAAGACAAAAGGCTCCAGGCTTTTTCAGCACAGCCTCCAACGTTGAGAAGACTTCATGGATCTAAGTGCCTATATAAAGAAGTCCACTCCATCTTCTTCAGTAATGAACCACTTGCAAAAAATCACTCAAAGCAAATCTCTCAAAAGCTCTAATATTCTATTTGTTGTAACATTGTTCTTAAACTTAAGAGAAATATCACAGTTGTGATAATAGCTTCTTAGAAGCATTGTTACTCTTGTAATAGTCTTACATTGATTGTAAAAGGTTTCCTTAAGAGGATCCAGTTGGGATCAGTAGCTCTTGAGAAGACTAAGAGCAGTTGTTCTTAGGTGTTACTATTGTAATCTGTTTGATTAAATAGTGGATTAAGTCCTTGATTGAGAAAGGCAAATCACTCTTGAGAGGGTGGACTGGAGTAGTTGAGTTCAACGAACCAGGATAAAAATAACTGTGTTTGAATCTTTGATTATTTGTCATACTTATTCAACCCCACCCCCCTTCTAAGTATTTTCTCACCTTCAGTTGGCATCAGAGCTCCGGTTCTGCGTGTGCTACCACTTAACCGTGTCAGTAAAGATCCAGTGAGAAAAGTTACTTTGATATATATTTGTTTGTCATTATGGGTGATGTTTCTACATCCAATACAGCCAATTGTAACAAATATGAAGGGGATAGAATCAGCACAAAGCCTCCTATGTTTGATGGAGAGAAATTTGATTACTGGAAGGACAGGATAGAAAGCTTCTTCCTGGGTTATGATGTTGATTTGTGGGACTTGGTCATTGATGGCTATGAACATCCTAAAAATGAGGATGGCAAGAAAATTGATAGAAAATCAATGACAGAAGCCCAGAAGAAGGATTTCAAAAATCACCATAAGGCTAGGACAATATTGCTTAATGCAATCTCTCATACTGAGTATGAAAAGATTACTAACAGAGAAACAGCTCATGGAATGTTTGAGTCACTTAAAATGACTCATGAAGGAAATTCTCAAGTGAAGGAGACCAAGGCTCTGGCGCTTATACAGAGTATGAAGTGTTCAAAATGGAAGAATCTGAAAACATAGAAACTATGTTTTCTAGATTTCAGATCCTCACAGTTGGTCTAAAGGTTCTGGACAAGGGATACTCCACATCAGATCATGTAAAGAAAATCATCAGAAGTCTACCTACCAGATGGAGACCAATGGTGGCTGCCTTGAAGATGGCTAAAGATCTGAACAAGATCTCTTTAGAAGAACTCATCAGCTCACTGAGGAGCCATGAAATTGAGCTTGAGGAAGATGAACCTCAGAAGAAAGAGAAAGGTAAATCTATTGCTTTAAAATCTAATAAATCTGCTAAAGCTTTGCAGGTTATTGAAGAAAGCTCTGAAGGATCTTCTTCTGAAGAAGAAGATGAATTATCCATGCTATCCAGAAGGATCAACAGACTCTGGAAGCACAAGGGAAAGAAGTTCAACAACTTCAGAAAATCTGATCATAGAAAGGAATCTTCTGGACACAGAAGATCTGGCAAGAAAGAAGTTGTATGCTATGAGTGCAAAGAACCTGGGCATTACAAAAATGATTGCCCCAAACTTCAAAGAGAAAAACCCAAGAAGAAGTTTGACAAAAAGAAGAAGGTTCTGATGGCAACATGGGATGACTAAGATGAATCTGAATCATCTTCTGAATCAGAAGAAGAATGTGCTAATGTTGCACTGATGGCACACATAGAAGATCAGGAGGAAGGGACTTCAGGATCTGAATCTGATTCTGAATCTGATGATGACGCTGAAGAGGTAATGGCTAAACTTACTAAAGAAGAACTTATCAAGGTGTTATCAGAAGTTCTGAAAAGTTATAACAATATCAAACTCAAATACAAGAAGCTGAAAAGTAGTCTTGATCTGAGATTGATCTTCTGAAGACAGAACTTGTTGAGCAAAAAGAAATTAATCTGAAAATTAAAAATGACTTTGAAATAGCTCAACAAGAATCTGAATCTGATACTAAGTCATGTGAAAACATTTTAGAAAAATATGACTCTAGCTTTCAGAGATTCCTTACTAAGAGCATAGACAGAAGCAAGATGGCTTCTATGATCTATGGTCTTAGTGGGAACAACAGAAGAGGTATTGGATATGAATCTTCCTCTGGAAGTAATCCAAAATCTGTTGACAAACTCTTTATCAAGAAGACACCTCTGTTCTCTTAATTTAAGTTTGGTCACTTAAATGACATTAAACACACAAGCTCTGAGAAGAATACTTATGTGTTTAAACCCAAGGCAAGTCAGAATAAACATTATGTTGAAAAACAAAAGTTTAGACAAACCTACAAACTAACTAACCCTAAAGGACCCAAGAAAATATGGGTACCTAAGAGCAAAATAATCCCTGTTGCAGATGTTCTTAGCAGCAAGGTCAGGACGCCAGTTATGGTACCTGGACTCTGGATGCTCACGACACATGACAAGAGAAAAGTCTATGTTCCAAAGCCTGGAACTTAGATATGGAGGTGACGTGAAGTTTGGAGGGAACCAGAAAGGCAAGATCATTGGATCTGGCACTATTGGAAATGGTAAACTTCCCTCTATAACTAATGTTTTACTTGTTGAAGGCTTAAAGCATAACTTATTGTCCATAAGTCAATTAAGTGACAATGGTTATGATATTACCTTTAATCAAAAATGTTGTAAAGCTATTAGTCAGAAGGATGGCTCTATTCTATTTAGTGGCAAGAGGAAAAACAACATTTAAAAAATAAATCTTTCAGAACTTAAAGTTCAGAATGTTAAATGCCTCTTGTCTGTTAATGAAGAGCAATGGGTCTGGCACAGAAGATTGGGCCATATTAATATGAGACGTATATCTCAAATTAATAAACTTAATCTTGTCAGAGGACTTCCTAATCTGAAGTTCACCTCAGATGCTCTTTGTGAAGCATGCCAAAAAGGGAGGTTTTCAAAATCATCTTTTAAATCAAAAAATGTTGTTTCTACTTCCAAACCACTAGAATTACTTCATATTGATCTGTTCGGACCAGTGAAAACTGCATCCATCAGAGGCAAGAAGTATGGATTAGTCATTGTTGATGACTATAGTAGATGGACATGGGTAAAGTTCTTAAACACACAAGGATGAGTCACATTCTGTGTTTTTTGACTTCTGCAAGCAAGTCCAGAATGAAAAAGATTTCAAAATTATAAAAGTCAGAAGTGATCATGGTGGTGAATTTGAAAATAAATTTTTTGAAAAATATTTTTCTGAAAATGGCATTGCTCATGATTTTTCTTGTCCTAGAACTCCACAACAAAATGGGGTTGTAGAAAGGAAAAACAGAACTCTGCAAGAAATGGCCAGAACCATGATCAATGAGACAAATCTGGAAAAACACTTTTAGGTAGAAGCAATTAACACAGCTTGTTACATTCAGAACAGAGTGTCTGTTAGACCTCTTCTGAAAAAGACTCCATATGAACTGTGGAAGAACAGAAAGCCCAACATTTCATATTTTCATCCTTTTGGATGTACTTTCTATATACTTAACACTAAAGAGAATCTTAACAAGTTTGATTCCAAAGCACAAAAGTGTTTCATGCTTGGTTATTCTGAACGCTCTAAAGGCTACAGAGTATTCGATACTGAAACACAGATTGTGGAAGAATCTATCCATGTAAGATTTGATGATAAGCTTGGCTTTGAAAAGCCAAAGCAGTTTGAAAATTCTGCAGATAGAGAAGTGATTCTCACAGACTCTGAAGGCTCAGAGGCAGAAAAGGCTAAAGAGAAGGAATCTGAAGCAACTATAGATGCTATTCCCTTATCTTCTCAATTGGACAACTTACACATTTCTGAAAGATCAAATGTCACAGGATCTTCTTCCAGAATCAAGGCATCTCACTTAGAAGATGTAATTATTGGAAAGAAAGATGACCCAATCAGGACAAGATCCTATCTCAGAACATCTGAATCTTCATTGTTTGGCTTAGTGTCAATAATTGAACTAATATCTGTGGATGAGGCTCTGAAAGATGATGAATGGATTATTGCCATGCAAGAAGAGCTAAATCAATTCACCAGAAATGAAGTTTGGGATCTGGTTCCTAGACCTAAAGGATTCAACGTTATTGGAACAAAATGGGTCTTCAGGAATAAGTTGAATGAAAAGGGAGAAGTTGAAAGGAATAAGGCAAGGCTGGTTGCTCAAGGGTACAGTAAACGAGAAGGTATTGATTACACTGAAACTTATGCTCCAGTGGCAAGGTTAGAATCTATACGCCTTCTTATTTCATTTGCTGCACAAAATAACATCACTCTGTATCAGATGGATGTTAAAAGTGCCTTCCTTAATGGTATTATAGAAGAGGAAGTATATGTCCAACAACCTCCTGGTTTTGAAAGTGAAAACTTTCCAGATCATGTTTTTAAACTAAAGAAATCTCTTTATGGCTTAAAACAAGCTCCCAGAGCTTGGTATGATAAGTTGAGCAATTTCCTTCTGAAGAAAAATTTTATCAGAGGAAAAGTGGACACAACTTTATTCTGTAAAACTCTTAAGAAAGATCTGTTGATTTGTCAAATATATGTAGATGATATTATTTTTGGATCAACACATATTATGCTTGGAAAGGAGTTTGCTAAATGTATGCAGGAAGAGTTTGAGATGAGCATGATGGGAGAATTGAGATTCGTTTTGGGAATCCAAGTCAACCAGACTCCAGAGTTCACCTACATACATCAGACCAAATATGTTAAAGAGCTTCTGAAGAAGTTCAACATGGTTGATAGTAAGATGACAAAGACTCCAATGCGCCCCGTAAGAACTCTAGGTAAGGAAGAGGTAAGTAAGAAGGTAGATCAGAAACTCTACAGAGGTATGATAGGATCTCTTCTATACTTGACTGCTTCTAGACCTGATATTCTGTTTAGTGTCTGCTTATGTGCAAGATTCAAATCAGATCCTAGAGAATCACACTTAACAACTGTTAAGAGGATTCTAAGGTATCTGAAAGGTACTACTAACATGGGTCTGTGTTACAGAAGATCTGATGAATTTTCATTAGTTGGATTCTGTGATGCTGATTATGCTGGAGACAGAGTTGAACGTAAAAGCACTTATGGAAGCTGTCAGTTTCTTGGAAGTCATCTGATCTCATGGTACAGCAAGAAGCAACCCACTATTGCACTATCAACTACAGAGGCAGAATACATTGCTGCTGCTGGATGTTGTACGCAGATGCTTTGGATGAAGAGTCAGTTAGAAGATTATCAGATCTATGAGAGTAATCTTTCTATCTTCTGTGATAATACTTCTGCTATATGTTTGTCAAAAAATCCAATTACACTCTAAGGCTAAACATATAGAAATTAAACATCACTTCATCAGAGACTATGTTCAGAAGGGTGTAATAAATCTAGCCTTTGTTGATACAGATCATCAATGGGCTGATATTTTCACAAAACCCCTTGCTGAAGATAGGTTTAAGTTCATTCTGAAAAATATTTGTATGGATTTTTGTCCTGAGTAATATTTATCAGAGGCAACTTCTCAGATGCAAAATATTTAAAGATCTGAAGTATTTCATCTGATTATTTGTTCATTTATCTTTGATTGATTTATTTGTGTGAAACTCTGAACTAACAAACTCAGAAGATCTGAACGTTGAAAACGTTTCATTTCTTGAGAGACATCAGATGCACATAAAAGCAAACACGTGTCATTCAGAATCTGAAAAGATGGAGTGCTCTACTAAATTGACGTGTGAGGTACTGCTTTGAAAATCTCATTTCTCTTGGATTTCCCCCCATTTTTCATATCTTTAAATTGAAATGATTATTTTCATTAAATGCTGTGTAAACGTGCTTATGTGTCTTTTGATGTGCCCAATGTTTGATTTCTTGGTTTTCTATAAATATCACCTATCACAACATTTTCACACTTTTCACACTCACTACACTTATGCGTTTTTGCTTACTCTTCAGCCTCTACCAAAACCCTAAACCCAAATCAAGATCTTCATCTTCATCAATGGCTTATCCATCAAATGCTGCTTAAATATCCAACAAAAATATAATGTACAAGAAACCAGTACGTACTCTTTTTACTCCAGTTGTGAATCTTGAGGTTCTGTGTGAGAGCTTCGTTGATCTTAAATCTTTAGAAGAAAATGGGTTTGACCTAACAACTGCCATTAAAGCTCAAGGCTGGGAGAAGTATTTTGAGAGACTGATGGGTCCTGTGTACCCAAATCTTGTGAAGGAGTTCTTGATTCACGCTAGTGCTGGTCCTAAGTTCATTCACTCATCTGTCCTTGGGAAGGAGATAGTGATCACTAAGAAACTGATCAGACAGCTGTTTAGTTACAAAGAATCTGATGGTGTTACAAACCTAGCCTCTGCACGTATTGATATGGCTAAGGTGTATGAAGAAATTACTGTATCTAGAACACCAACAAGCAAGGTTAAAGATCTGAAACCTATCTATAGGATCTGGGCGAAGATATTTATGAGTACAATCTTTCACAGAAAGTCAACCAACTCACCAGACTATGTGAGTTCAGAGCATCTGTACTTCATGTACTGCATCAGCAAGAATATTAAGGTGGATCTGCCCTATCTAATTTTCAGTCATCTTCTGACTCATGTCAAAGAGACTAGAGAAGAGGTCAGAGCTAAAGCTGGGAAAGTCAGAACTTGGATACCTCTGGGAAGACTTATTTCAGACATCCTTACAGAGAATCAGTTGGTGAAGCATCTGACAGATGCAAAAACAACAGAGGATCTGTCCTACATCATTGGATCTGAGATAAACGGACTCACTCTGAAAAGAATGAAGATCATTTCAGAGCTGAATGGTAAACTAAGGAAGATAAACTCTGAGGAGGTAAATGGTAAAAGGATACCTATAGAAGATTTTCCAATGTTCAGCGCAGATGAACCAAAAGGTATTGTCTGGGCTTACATTGCAGAGTGTCTGAAGGAAGGAATTCCTCTACCTGCTAACCTTGTTCAGAAACAAGGAGAAGAATTGCCAAATCTGATGAAGGAAAGGCGTAGTAAGAGAAAAGCTAAAGAAAGCTCTGTTCAGAAGAAAAGGAAAGAATCTGAAGTTTCAAGGAAGAAGAAGAAGAAAGGAGTAAAGAAAGCCAGAATCAATTCTAGGGATGCTACTCTGGAAGAGATAAGAGACACTATTCATCAGGTATTAACATCTGATCCTACCCCTGCTGTTCATTCACCCCTTTCATCACCTCAACTCTCTCCAACCCTTAGACATAGAACTTCTAAACCCCAACCATCTGCAAACCTTTCATCTGAACCACCTTCATCTCCCTCAGTACTATCTCAACCATCTTCTGTACCAACAAACTCTGAACTCCAACCTTATACTACATCTGAACCCACTCAACCTACTTCACCAAAAATTCAACAACCAGAAATTTCACAACCAGAAATTTCACAAACAGAAATTCAACAACCAGAAATTTCACAACCAGAAATTTCACAACCAGAAATTTCACAACCAGAAATTCCCCAACCAGATATAATCATCTCAGGACCAAACCAGCCAGAGACTGTTCAAACTGAACACTCTGAACAACCAGCTCCATCAGAAGATCCAAATCTTTCTGAAGATATTCTGGATATCCAACCCCTGAATCAATCCATTAATATTTCTTCAACATCTGTTCACTCAGAAGAATCTTCTAATTGTGAATCATCTGATTCATCTGAGTTTGAACCAGAGTCTCTCAAGCAAGCTCGTTCTAACATTGCTATGAAGGAACATGTTAACATTTCTATGTTTCATACTCCACCCAACTCTCCACCTCAGATAACCATCCCTCAACCATCTGAAACTCACCTATCTGAAACCTAAACCATCCCTCAACCATCTGAAACCCATCTATCTAAAACACAAACCATTCCTCAACCATCTGAACCCCCTCAATCTGACACCCAAACATCTCAACCAACACCACCTCAACAACAACCATCTGAACCTACACCATCTGAACCTACTCCTGTTAACACTCCCAATCCTGAACCCTCTGAACAGTCAGATCTAGGATCATGTGTTAATATTATGTTTGAAATATTCAAGAAGGAGATAGATTCTGAGTATGCTCGTGTTAAGGAAGTGTGCTTGTCAAGTTTGGATCCGGCTGTTTCAAATGCTGCTTGGAAACGTTTCATCTGGATGTTCAATAAAGCTGCTTTAAAAGTTAGAGCTAAATGTTCTAAGCTTGCAAAGACTCAGTTTGCAGAGTTAATAAAGATAACTCTAATGAACATGCCTCCTCCTCCTCCTGTGTTGCTTCTGGAAGCTGCTCCTCCAGAGGCTCCTGAATCTGAAATGGTTGAACAAGCTTCTGAAGAGAACCAGTCTGAAGAGAACACTGCTGCTACTGCATCTGCTCCTTCTTCATCTGTGGTCACAGAGCTTGTGAATGATGTCAAGGAGATAAAAAGTTGGATGGTAAAGCAAGAGAAGACAACTGGTGAGATTAAGACCTGGATGTTTAAGCAAGAATAGTCAACCGCCAAAATGACAGAGCTTCTGACCCTTATTGCCTCACGCCAAACTTAGTTTTATTTGATGTTTTTGCACATGTTATTGCTTCTGTTGTTTTCTTAGTGTTGTGTTATGCTTTTTGGCATCTATCTGTTTGATTGTGAACTTTAATATGTTTAAATGAAAGTTGATGTTTTTGCTTCTATATGCTTCTTCTCTTCTGTATCTTTATGTCTTTAAAAATCTTTTTGATTATGACAAAAAGGGGGAGAAAAAGAGAATCTGATTGTTCAACCTATAAGCAATTACTAAAACTGAAATTCAGACATTTTATTAACTTACTTTGAATTTAAGTCTTTCAGATTACATTGATATATCTAACATAATTCATTGAAGTTACCCTGAGACTTTTCCAACCAGAACCTGATCTTCCAAAGCAAATCTGAGTATTCAATCAACTCTGATACCTTTACTCTGAAAGATAATTCAAGCAAGATGATAACCAGGCGCTCTGACTAAAGGAAGTCATAATCATCTGGCATCAAGATTTGATTCTGAAAGTCAAACCTCTTGCATCGGGCTCTGAATCTGAAATATACTCAATCAAAAAGGGAAGTGTTTTCTTTTATTAGAGTATTCATTTCAGGGGGAGATTGTTAATCTCAAGGGGAGTTATAATTCATACTTTTTATTGAACAAAATTTCTCATGTTTTGTCATTATCAAAAAGGGGGAGATTGTAAGAACACAGATTGTTTCTTAGTAATATCTCTATGTTTTGATGATAACACTTATGAATTTTGTATTCAAGAATTATATACTCTAAATTTGTTCTAGACTGTTTGCTACAGGTACTAAAGAAAATATTTTTAAAGAGCAAATTTGGATCTGAACAATGATATTATGAAAGGCTTCAAAGGTTCAAGAGCATCTTATATGAAGATCTGAATGCTGCCTCCAAAAGAATCTGATTGCTGTCTACTGAAGATTCTGAAGCAGAAGCCTCTAAAGAATAGAAGACTCTGAGAGTTCAGAAGCTTAGTCATCAGAAGACTCTGAAGATACTGCGCTGCATAAGTATTGAGAATCTGATATAGAAGACTCTGCTCTGACAGAACTACACGCTCAAGCACACAAGCTGCATATACTCTGATTCATTCAGCATAATCTGAAGAACATCCCAAGACTCTGAAGATCCAGAAGATCTCTACTCTGGAGATTCTGAAGATCCAGACTCTGATGTTGATAGCTGATCTTACTTAGTGAAGAAGATTTGAATATGTCCGTTGGCATATCTCAACAGCTCTTTCCTCTTTTGTGTTAGACACAAGAACACAGACAAAAAGGTTTTATCTATGCATTCCATTCTAAGGAAAGTTTCTGCAAAGTAAAATACAAAAGGCATCAGGCTTTTTCAGCACAACCTCCAATGTCAAGACAAAAGGCTCCAGGCTTTTTCAGCACAACCTCCAATGTTGAGAAGACTTCATGGATCTAAGTGCCTATATAAAGAAGTCCACTCCATCTTCTTTAGTAATGAACCACTTGCAAAAAATCACTCAAAGCAAATCTCTCAAAAGCTCTAATATTCTATTTGCTGTAACATTGTTCTTAAACTTAAAAGAAATATCACAGTTGTGATAATAGCTTCTTAGAAGCATTCTTACTCTTGTAATAGTCTTACATTGATTGTAAAAGGTTTCCTTAAGAGGATCCAGTTGGGATCAGTAGCTCTTGAGAAGACTAAGAACAGTTGTTCTTAGGTGTTACTATTGTAATTTGTTTGATTAAATAGTGGATTAAGTCCTTGACTGAGAAAGGCAAATCACTCTTGAGAGGGTGGACTGGAGTAGTTGAGTTCAACGAACCAGGATAAAAAAAATTGTGTTTGAATCTTTGATTATTTGTCATACTTATTCAACCCCCCCCCTTCTAAGTATTTTCTCACCTTCACTCCCATCATGCTCATTTCAAATTCAGCCTGCATAGACAAAGCAAACTCCTTTCCCAGTATAATATTGGTAGATCCAAAAATAATATCATCCACATAAATTTGACAAACTAGTAAATCTTTCTTAAATGTTTTACAGAAAAGAGTTGTGTCCACTTTGCCTCTAATAAAGTTCTTTTCCAGAAGAAAATTACTTAATCTTTCATACCAAGCTCTGGGAGCTTGTTTCAAACCATAAAGAGATTTTTTGAGTTTGAAAACATGATCTAGAAATTTATCACTTTCAAAACCAGGAGGTTGATGGACATAAACTTCTTCTTCTATAATGCCATTTAAGAAGACACTCTTAACATCCATCTGATATAGAGTGATGTTATGTTGTGAAGCAAATGAAATAAGAAGGCGTATAGATTCTAACCTTGCTACTGAAGCATAAGTTTCAGTGTAATCAATTCCTTCTTGTTGACTGTAACCTAGAGCTACCAACCTTGCTTTGTTCCTAACAACTTCTCCTTGCTCATTTAGTTTATTTATGAATACCCACTTTGTTCCAATAATGTTGAAATCTTTTGGTCTAGGAACCAGATCCCACACATTATTTCTTGTAAATTGATTCAGCTCATCTTACATTGCAAGTATCCAATCATTGTCACTCAGATCCTCATCCACAGATGTTGGTTCAATAATAGATACCAACCCAAGAAGTGATGTTCCAGATGATCTGATAAACGACCTTGTTCTTATAGGGTCATCTTTCTTCCCAATAATCATTTCTTCTGGATGAGAAGCTTTGATTCTGGATGATCCTTTAACTATTGGTTCTTCAAAAATATTCACGTTATTCATCTGAGTAGCTAATGGAGTTGTATCTGGCGTAGCTTCTTCTTGAGTTTTCTCTACCTCTGACTTCTCAGATTCTATGAGAATAACTTCTCCATCTGTAGAGTTTTCAATCTTCTTTGGCTTTTGATTGCCAAGATTATCATCAAATCTAACATGTATAGATTCCTCCACAATCTGTGTCTCAGTATTGTATACTCTGTAGCCTTTAGAGCGTTCAGAATATCCAAGCATGAAACACTTTTGTGCTTTAGAATCAAACTTGTTAAGATTCTCTTTAGTGTTCAGCATAAAACAAATACATCCAAAAGGATGGAAATAAGAAATGTTTGGCTTTCTATTCCTCCACAATTCATAAGGAGTCTTTTCCAGAAAAGGTCTAATTGACACTCTGTTCTGAATGTAACATGTTGTGTTAATTGCCTCTGCCCAAAAATGTTTTGCCATGTTTGTCTCATTGATCATGGTTCTGGCCATCTCTTGCAAAGTTCTATTTTTCCTCTCTACAACTCCATTCTGTTGTGGAGTTCTAGGACAGGAGAAATCATGAGCAATGCCATTTTCATTAAAATATTTTTCAAAATGTTTGTTTTCAAATTCACCACCATGATCACTTCTGACTTTAACAATTTTGAAATATTTTTCAGTTTGGACTTGTTTGCAGAAGTCAAAGAACACAGAGTGTGACTCATCCTTGTGTTTTAGGAATTTTACCCATGTCCATCTGCTGTAGTCATCAACAATGACTAATCCATACTTCTTGCCTCTGATGGATGCAGTTTTCACTGGTCCAAACAGATCAATGTGAAGTAACTCTAATGGTTTTGAAGTTGAAACAACATTTTTGGATTTGAAAGATGATTTTGAAAATTTTCCTTTCTGACATGCTTCACAAAGAGCATCTGAGTTGAACTTCAAATTAGGAAGTCCTCTGACTAGATTAAGCTTATTAATCTGAGATATGAGTCTCATATTAATATGACCCAATCTTCTGTGCCAGACCCATTGCTCCTCATTAACAGACATAAGGCATTTAACATTCTGAACCTTAAGTTCTGAAAGACTAATTTTATAAATGTTGTTTTTCCTTTTTCTATTAAAGAGGATTGATCCATCCTTTTGACTAACAGCTTTGCAACACTTTTGATTAAAGATTATGTCATAACCACTGTCACTTAATTGACTTATGGACAATATATTATGAGCTAATCCTTCAACAAGCAAGACATTAGTTATGGAAGGAAGTTTACCATTGCCTATGGTTCCAGAGCCAATTATCTTTCCCTTCTGATTCCCTCCAAACTTGACATCTCCTCAGATCTAAGCTTTAGACTTTGGAACATAGACCTTTTTCCCGTCATATGTCGTGAGCATCCAGAGTCCAGGTACCATGACTGGAGTCTTGAACTTGCTGCTAAGGATGTTTGCAATATAGATTATCTTATCCTTAAGTACCCAGATTTTCTTGGGTCAGTTTTGGTTAGTAGCCTTAAAGCTTTTTCTGAACTTCTCTCTTTCAACATGAGAATTGTTTTGATTAGCTTTAGATTTATTAAACACAGTTTTGTTCTGATTAGAACTTGTGTGTTTAATATCATTTAAGTGACCAAATGTAAACTGAGAATATAAAGGAGGATACTTGATATCCAGTTTATCTACAGATTTTGGATTTGAATCTTCATAAGAGAAGGATTTATATCCAACACCTTTTCTATAGTTTCTGCTAATACCATAGATCATTGAAGCCATTTTACTTCTATCTAGGCTTTTAGTTAGAAATTTCCTGAAACTATAGTCATACTCTTGTAAAATATTTTTAGAGCATAGTTCAGATTTTGAATCAGAGTTTAGTTGAGCAGATTCTAAATTATTTTTCAATTGAAGATTTTCAGCTTTTAGTTCATCTATTTCTGATTCAAACTTGTTACTCTCAAATTTAATATACTTTAGAAGCGTTTTGTATTTGAGTTTAACTTTGATATAGTTTTCAAGAATATCAGATAGACTTTCAACAAGTTCCTGCCTAGAAATTTCAGCAAATACCTCCTCAGAATCAGACGCTGATTCTGATCCAGATGATTCAACACTGTCTTCAACGTCAGCCATGAATGCTACATTTGCACATTCCTCTTCTGACTCTGATGACGAATCAGATGCATCTGAGTCATCCCAGGTAGCCATTAGAACTTTTTTTTTGTGATCTGACTTTCTTTTTGGGTTCTCCTTCTGAAGCTTTGGACATTCACTCTTGTAGTGCCCAGGTTCTTTGCATTCATAGCAAACAACCTCTCTTTTTCCAGATCATCTGTGTCCAGAGGCTTCTCCAGATCTTCTGTATCCAGAGTGTTCTCCAGATCTTCTATGCCCAGAAGAATCTTTGTGTTGATCTGGTTTTCTGAAGTTCTTGAACTTCCTTTGCTTATTCTTCCAGAGTTTGTTGATTCTTCTGGACAGCAGGGATAGTTCTTCTTCATCTTCAGAAGCAGAGTCTTTAGAGCTTTCTTCTAATACCTGCAGTGCTTTAACAACTTTATTAGATTTTAAAGCAATTGACTTACCTTTCTTTAGAGGCCCATCTTCCTCTAGTTCAATCTCATGACTCCTTAGAGAACTGATTAGTTTCTCCAGCGTAATCTTGTTCAGATCCTTTGCCAGCTTCAGAGCAATGACCATGGGTCTCCATCTGGTTGGCAAGCTTCTGATTATTTTCTTGACATGATCTGCTGTAGAGTAACCCTTGTCCAGAACCTTTAGGCCAGCAGTGAGAATCTGGAATCTGGAAAACATTGCTTCAATAGATTCAGATTCTTCCATCTTGAAAGCTTCATACTTCTGGATCAGTGCCAGAGCCTTGGTTTCTTTAACTTGAGAGTTCCCTTCATGAGTCATCTTCAGGGATTCAAATATATCAAAGGCAGTTTCTCTGTTGGTTATTTTCTCATACTCAGTGTGAGATATAACATTTAGCAAGATAGTTCTAGCCTTGTGGTGATTTCTGAATTCCTTCTTTTGCTCCTTAGTCATTGATTTTCTGTCAACTTTCTTGCCATTCCAATCAGTGGGATGAACATATCCATCAATAACTAAGTCCCAAAGATCAGCATCAAATCCTAGAAAGAAACTTTCCAGTCTATCTTTCCAATAATCAAATTTCTCTCCATCAAACATTAGAGGTTTTATGCTGACTCTTTCTTCATATTTGTTGTTGTTGGGTGCTGAAGTTTCAGCAGCCATAATGAATATCAACCAAGAGTATCAAGAGTTTCTCCCACTGGATCTTTTCTAGTCACGGTTAAGTGATAGCACAAACAGAACCGGAGCTCTGATGCCAACTGAAGGTGAGAAAAACACTTAGAAGGGGGGGGGGGGGGGTTGAATAAGAGTTTTAAGAAATATGGCAATAAAAACAACTCAAGATTTTTATCCTGATTCGTTGAACTCAACTACTCCAGTCCACCTTATCAAAGATGATTTGCCTTTCTCCACAAGGACTTAATCCACTATTGATCAACTGATTACAATAGAAAGCACTAAGAACAACTGTCTTAGTCTTCTCAAGAACTACTGACCACACCTTGGTCTTCTTAAGGAACTTCTTACAAATTAATGTAAACTAACAAGTGTTTGAATGCTTCTAATAAGCTGTATCACAACTGTGATGTTTACACTTAAGATTAAGTACAACAACAAAAACTATACAATTTTATGAGAGATCAAATGAATAAGATCTTTGTGAGATTTTCACTTTTATGAATCAAACGTGTATTTCTTTCTGAGTGAACTAGTAATGAGAAAATGGTGAGTAGTGAATTAGCAGCTTCAAAATGTTGTAGAAGTACTCCTTTTATAGCTTTTCCAAAATGCTTTGAGTGATGTGCAGCTGTATATAATATTAGATCATAAGACTTTTCATTACCCAAAAAGTATGGGTAGAGATATGCTTTCTGCAGAAAGGTATGGTTGTAGAAGCCTTGGGATTTGCACCACGTCACTTCTTTGGAAAAATTAGTCGTTGGTTACTTTGGAAGTAGCACCACGTCTAATCAAGTTTTACAGCTTCTTCAACAAGCTTCCTTCAGAATGAAGTCTTCATAATCTGCACTTCAGAACATGTAGCACGCTTAAAGGGATGAAATATTTTAAGATGATCAGATCTATAGTGAATGAGATGATCAGAGCCTTGATAGATGATCAGATCTTAATATATCAGAGTCTCAATCTTGATCAGAGTCTTCATCAGAGTGTGTAGCAGTATGTGCTTGAGCGTGAATATTAATGATAAGAGTCTGGTTATCAAAACCTCTGAACTTGCAGTGAAAAGAACTTCAGAGTCTGATTAGATCAGAGCTTTTAACTTTTGTACACTTCTTTCATTAACGCTTCAGATCATTCTGTAGCTTCTGCTTCAGATCCTTCTGGCAGCGCTTCAGAATCTTCTGATAGTCTTGCATCTGATGCTTCAGAGCCTTGCATAGTTTCTTTGTACTTATGTATTTTTCTTCTTTAAGAGTTTTCAATTTTATACCTGAAACAATAATACTTTGAACAAATTTTAGAGTGTATATTTTCTTACTACAAAATTCCATAAAAGTTATCATCAAAACATAGAGATATAAGAAACACCAATCTGTGTTCTAACAAAAATAAACAATCTTCTATTTATAGTAGTAAGACAAATAACTAACACAACAAGATTTCAAACAGTAAAAAAAATACTCAACAACGCGCGAACGGTCGACCATAACAGGTCCATACGTCGACGCATGACCTGCAGATTTCAGCAATGTTAAAAACTCAACAGTATGCGTCGACCATAGGTCGATGCGCACTGACCCGTGAGAATTGTGAAGGCTTCATGCGCCGACTGATGGTCGACTCATGGTGTCCATGCGCTGACCAGTGGAAAACTTGACTTGATGTGCGCTGACATGGAAAACTTGACTGGATATGCGCTGACTGGTATGGTCGACTCAGAGCTGTAAAACCTGCAAAAAATCATCATTTGTTGCTTCGTGCGTTTTGTCACGACTGAATATTTATCACGTGTTTTGCAAATGATTATATGATGAATTAAAGGAAATATAGGAAGGATATGATATGTTAAATATTGCAAAATATTGCAATTGTCTTTTGGGAAAAATTGACAGCTCCTTATTGATCCGAGGTTGAACTTTGTCATCATCGAAACTCGAGAATATATGTTGTATGACTGCTTGCCCTCACAGTTGCTACCTGATGTCATAACATCTAGCATGACATCCAATACACTCCGTTCTAGCTAACCAAACTAACCCTGCAATACACTACACACGAATGTCATGACATCAGTCAAGACATTTACACACAACAATGTTTTACCATAAAATGCAGTCAATCAAGAACATCTACAAACTCCCCTTTTGGCAAACTTTTGGCTAAAACAATCTTTCACCATATCAGAGAACATATGGAGCAGAAAAGTTCACAATACACATCTAATCATGCAAGATGGCTACTAGCTAATACTACCACTCAACACACATGTTGTACTACCAAATCAGAGTCATTTACACTACCAGTCACACACAATCATACATATTGTTCTGGCTTATGAATATCAAGACATCCATGTTGACATCCTGAAACACACCTGTTTCTCAGCAAAAATACCACCTGCTAGTTCAGAATACAGATGTCACAACATCTAGTATAACATCCTGTGATTCTCTCGCTCAAGGGATGCACAACAAATCATGGCACACCAGCCAACCACAAGATACCAGCAACCTGCAGAAACACACACATCCAAGCACAAGCACCAACACTAATACTAAGTTCCAACCAGGAACACACACGCACACATACACACACACACACACACACACACACTCACCAGCAACAACAAACATCAAACGCACAGGATCATCATCCTGCTCACACACATAAGGGATCATCTCCAGCACATCAGCACACTTGCAAATCAACTCAGAGGAGCAGCATATCATCTTCCACCTGTGAAGCACAAACAACTGAACCTGTTGTTTCTACTACTACTTCTCCCCCTTTTAGCCACAAAATTAAGATCCTAACTAATGAATTAACATTGATCAACCACAGTTGGAAACACAGATGTTAAAGAAATATTACAATACAGCAACACATAAACGTTGTTCACATAATAACTTGTTTTAAAGCAAACAAACTAAGAACTCTAGACATCAGACTCAGAGCCAGCATCATCATTATCACTTTCTTTATCAGTGCCATTCTCAGAGCTGGCAGTTGCTTCTTCTGAATCAACTTCCTGATCATCACTTTTCCCAGAACCATCATCATGCTCATCCTCATCATTTTCAGCAAACTCAGTATCTTTATCCTTCTCAAGAGAGCTTATCCATTTTTCAAGAGTCGGCTTCCTTATTTCCAGCTCCTTGCATGTCTCCTTGAGCATAGCAATAACTTCAGCTTTCCCTGTTTTAGAACTCCTCTTGGATGTCTCAGCAGAAGTCATGACAATGTCAGGAACATACGTTCCTTGAAACAGCTTTTGGTGAAAAGTCAAGGGACTTTCTCTCTTGCGCACAAGTTCATTGTCTTTTAGGATATTAGGATACTGATTCAATACGATCCCACAAATGAGTGAAGGAAATGCAATAGGGCCTTTTACACTGTAGTTGCCTGCATGTTTCATTGTTTGGTCAAAGATGTATGTCCCATAATCAAACTTTGTTTTGGTCCTAACAACATAGATGAACTTCCCAAGGACAGTAGCCACAGTGGATTTGTGGTTTGTGGGCACCCAGTTGGCAGCACCAATCTTATGCAGCATAGCATACTTCACACTTAGTTTACTAGAAACCAGTTTCCCTTTTGAGGGCCAACTTTTGACCTGGTTGGCAGTTATAACTTGACAAACTTTGTTGTCAGAAGCAACTAGATCAATTTGAGCTTAATTTGATCTTCCTAGATAGTTATTGATGACAGTTAAGGAGAAAATGACACACTTTCCTCTTACATATACTTTTCCAAACTCATTTGATTTTCTATCAGCACAGTCTTCTGATAGGTTCACTATGAACTCCCTCACAAGTATTTCATAGCACTTAGAAAACTGAGTGACAGTCCTCATTAAGCCAACTGCATGAATAAGATTCATGATCTCCTTACATTCAAGGGCATTCTGAGCCAACTCTCTTTCTAATGTCAACCTCTTCTGATATACATATTTCCACCTTTTGACACTAGAGGGATTATGAAACGAGATATTGTCAATAGGAACTTCAGGAACACTAGCAGCAAGTTTGCTAGTTGTTAGCTTCTTCTTGGGTGGGATGTCAGTGACATCACAAGCAACATCCGAGTCTGAGTCAGATTCAGTACTTATTTGAGCCTTCCTTTTCTTTGGAACCACCTTGCTCCAAGCTTTTGTAGGGCCAACATGGGTACTCTTTGTTGTAGCTTTCTTCTTGGTAGGACTCTGAGCAACTGCCTTCTTCCCTTTCCTAGTCATGAGCCTTTTGGCTATGCTAGGGTTGATCGTGGCTATTAGATCATTATCTGAATAATCATCAAGGTTCACTACATCAAAATCTTCCTTTTGGACATCATCATCATCACTATTATCACCTCGCACATTATCATCATCACTCTCAGAAGTTTGACCCTTATCATCATTCTTTCGTAAGGTCGTACCCATGGTTTCAACATCTTGAGTAACATCAGTTTGTTGATCTAAATGGGGAGCAGGAACCTCAGTGTTAAGAGGGATGGATATCCCCGGCACATCATGTTTCTCATTCAATATCCTAGATACCAAATTTGCAATAGTGTTGTGGGCATGCCTAGAGCCTTCCCTATTGGTATCCTCATAAGGGATGGAGGTTGAAGTGTGAGAGGACTGACCTGTGACTAGTTCTTTAGGTCTTCTTGCATGCGAAGTCTGTGGTTTCTTCACACTCAGACCTTCTGGGGTCAACATTCGCAGGGGTGCTACCTCAAGAACCTGGTTAGGGTTGCTAGAGTCAGTTCTAGCACCAGAATCTGGATCAGCGATGGTGGACATCTTCTTGGAAGAGATAGATTTTGATTGTTGAGACATTTAAGGAGACTTTGGCAGTGTGAGAGAAGGTTTTCTGTGATTGTTGAAAGATTTATGGAAGATGAAGAAGTGGTATGGGCACCAAATGAAGCAAACGTATCGTGTGTAAGGGGTAGAGTGATATGATTGCAAAAGAAGAGGGAACACAAAATTTTGACCAATCAGCAAATGATTAAGATTTAGACTATTCAAAACACAATTCCCAAATAACATTAATTGCTATAACTCCTTATAGAGACACATTCCCAATTTTCTTCTTAAATTTTCAATTTGAGTAGTCTCGAGATCTCTTGTAAAAATGTCAGCACTTTGTAGGTCAGAGTCCCGAAGCTCCACACAATCCTTTCCAAAGTGATGTCTGTTATCACTATACATGGTTCTGTTATGCTGAATTGGGTTCATATTGATGGCACTAAGATTGTCACAATATAATTTCATGACATCCTGTGTGACATTGCTTCCTCCATGCTGGTCATGATTCATGGGTTCCATCAAATCCATGTGTAACAGATCTAGATTTTTGGACGTTTTATGATGTCCACTCTTTGGATGTGCCATTTTGGCTTGCCTGCCAACCTGACATTTACCCCAACCTTTTCTTTCATCTGGTGTTAACCTTGGAGTTCCTCTTACTGCTTCCTTAGATATGATCTTTTTCATCCCTTGAAGATGTCCACGTTTTTTAAGCCACAGTTGATCCTCCTTTTCTTCTTTGGTCATAGTACAAACAATGGAGTTACTTTTAGGCTCCCATAAGTAACAATTATTCTTAGCTCTAGATCCCCTCATGACTTCCTCATTTTCTCCATTGGTGACAACACATTCACCTTTAGTGAATTTGACATTGAGTCCTTGGTCACAGAGCTGACTGATACTAATAAGGTTTACAGTCAGTCCTTTAACTAGCATAACATTATCCAGTTCTGGAACACCAGGACAGTCTAGTTTTCCAACACCTTTGATTTCTCCTCTAGCTCCATCATCAAAGGTTACATGACTCATGGAATGAGGTTTGATGTCCACCAAAAGATTCTTTATTCCAGTCATACGTTTAAAACAGTCACTATCAAAATACCAGTCTTCTTTAGCTGATACCCTTAGAGAGGTATGAGCTATTAGAGCAACCTCCTTGGCAACCCATTGTTGTTTCTTGATAGAAGCAGCCCGGTTGGGTTTGATCTGATGAGTATGGCTGGGAAATCCATGCAGTCTGAAGCAAAAAGACTTGATGTGTCCAAATCTTCCACAGTAGTGACACCTCCACCTTTGGAACTTTCTCTTTGTCTGGTTCATGCTTCTATTCCCTTGATGTTGTGACATTGGTCGTGACATCCGGTTTGACCTATAGTTTTTATGATTTGTCCTCTTGAACCCCAAGATGGGTCTCTGTTCACCAACAAAGCCTATTCCAGACATGTCTCTAGCTTTCTAACCATTTTGTAGAATTTCTTCTAGAGTGTCAGTCCAATTGTTCAACATCCTGATAGATTTTGACATCTGATCTAGTTTGGAATTCAATAAGCTGACCTCACTGTTGAGTGAGTCTATTGTTGCAAGATGCTCCTTCTTCTCAGCCTCCAACTCCTTTAAGATTTTCTTTTGTTTCTCCCCTTGTTGACACACTTCTACACTTCTGATACACAACTGTTTATATGAAGCTATAAGCTCATAAAACGTCAGCTCATCTTCACTAGAATCATCATCAGATACACATACACTAGTTAGTGCAGTGACATGTTTTGCAGATTCTTCTTCTGATCCACTCTCAGAATCTCCATCTGACCAAGTGACATTTAGACCTTTCTTTTGCTTCTTGAGGTAAGTGGGACATTCAGCTCTAATGTGACCATATCCTTCAGATTCATGGCACTGAGTTCCTTTGCCTTGGTTAGACTTATCTTCATATTTACCTCTTCTGCTGATGTTAGAGGAAATGTTCTTGACATTAGGTCTAGTCTTCTAATCTATTCTTTTGATCAGTTTGTTAAATTGTCTTCCAAGCATAGCTATAGCTTCTGATAGATTCTCCTCACTTCCACCATTGTCTTCATCTGAGTCCTCTGCAGTATTTGATACAAAAGCTATGCTTTTGTTCTTCTTCTCAGCATGATCACACATTCCTATCTCAAAGGTTTGGTGAGAAACAATGAGTTCATCAACCTTCATGTTGCTGATGTCTTGAGCCTCTTCAATAGCAGTAACTTTCATGGGAAATCTCTTGGGCAATGATCTGAGAATCTTCCTTACAAGCTTTTCTTCAGACATTTTTTCTCCTAAAGCTCCTGAGGTATTGGCAATCTCAAGAATATTCATGTAGAATTCATGAATAGTCTCATCCTCCTTCATTCTCAAATTCTCAAACTTAGTAGTCAGCATCTATAATCTAGACATCTTGACCTTAGAGGTATCTTCATGAGTTGTTTTGAGAGTATCCCAAACCTCTTTGGCCAGTTCATAGTGATGCACAAGTGTGAAGATGTTCTTATCTATCCCATTGAATAAAGAATTCAGGGACTTAGAATTTCCAAGAGCCAAAGCTTCTTGCTCTTTGCTCCACTCTTCTTCAGGTATTAGCACAGTTGATCCATCTTTATCTGCCTTCATTGGATGTTCCCATCCTGAGTTAGCTGCTCTCCAGGCCTTGCTATCCAGAGACTTCAAGAAAGCTATCATATGAGGTTTCCAGTAGTCATAGTTAGAACCATCCAGAATTGGTGGTCAATTTGTCAATGTTATATCCTTGTCCATAGTACCAGAATTTATCTTCCCTAGATCTCACCCATAAAATAACAGGCAGGGTGCGTGCTCTGATGCCAATTGAAATTCTAGTAACAGACAATCCATGTTATAATGGATGTTATGACATCCACTACTGAACAGACTATAGAACTTAACAGTAAACAGAAAAAGAAAGCAGTAAATAACACAGGGAATTGTTGACCCAGTTCGGTGCAAATCACACCTACTTTGGGGGCTACCAAGCCAGGGAGGAAATCCATTATAAGCAGTGTTAATTCAGAGCCAAACTACCAGTTTGCACTCTTCACTTAAGACCTACCCAATGCAACTTCATCCTAACACTAGACCTGAGTTCCTACTCACTCCCCCTCAATCACAGCAGTGATATCAACCAATTAATTTACAAATTAAAAAGAAGGCACACTTCAAACAAATCTTGATCTTGCTTCACAGCTTCAATCAAGAGACAAAACACTCGTGCTTAAAAGCTTAGAGTGACACAATCAAAGTACAACTCAAAACACACTAGTCCAATGCAATCATCTAGGTGATAATTGCTTGGCTCACAAGAAATCCTAAGACACAAAAACTCACGTGAAGAACAAGTTACACAAACAGAATTCTTCACTCACAATATCTAAGTCCGTCCATAATCAGGATTGCCACTTCTGTATTTATATGCAGTGCATGGACCTTGGGCCTAAGTGGCAGAAGTTAGGTTTAACCAAGTTAAACCCTTTTCCATAATTCAGGGTTGTCTCAATTAGGTCATAGGCATTTCATGTTATGCTCAGCACTGCGTAGCATTTCGCCTGAGATAACTACGAACCCTAAAATGTTTCCTGAAATCTAGCCTGAGCTAACTCATGCATTATACCAGAAAAGCAAACACGCGCCCTTACTGGTCGCTACCTGATGTCATAACATCCAGCATGACATCCAATACACTCTGTTCTAGCTAACCAAACTTACCCTGCAGTACACTACACACGAATGTCATGACATCAGTCAAGACATCTACACACATCAACGTTTTAATGCAGCCAATCAAGAACATCTACACTTGAGATTGTCAAAGAAAGAAGGAATTAAGAGAAAAAATGATGACGAAGTGAAATATGCACATGCTGGAGAAAAAGACTCTAATGATATGCTACTCATGACCAATACTCATTTGAATGGTGAATAAACCAATATATGGATTTAGGATTTCGTAACCACATGACTGGTAATAAAAAATAGTTCACCAAGTTAGATGAACCAGTCAAGAAAGTGATCAGGTTTGCATATAACAGGCATGTCACATAAGTGGAAAGGAAACATAATTGTGGTGAAAAAAGATGGTAAAAGTATAAGAAGAAAAACGAGCCGTCCTCCCCACCTTGCCTTAAGCCCACCAATAAAAGGGCGAGGCGGGCAAGTACGACAACTGAAATGGGACATAAAAATCTAGCCCGACCCACCAAGGTGACAGGTTGTGGGATTTCCCCTTTTTTTCTTCATTTTTTAATAGATTAATAAGCTTTTTCACCTAAAATGGAACCATCAACAAGAGTTCCAAAACTATAGTTTAAGTATTAAACTTCAACCAACCAAAATAAGTATTTTTAAGAAACAAAAAAACCATAATAAGTATGAAGTACAACACCAAAGTTTAGTGATTCAAATTACATAATATTGTCTAACAAAACAAGAGTGAAGCATTCTAAAATCTAAATCCACATCATCACTCTCATCAATTGGAGCTAAGAAATCCATATCCAAACTAAGTCCTAAAACACAATAAATACAATTAAATTAGTATAATATATCTTCAAATATAAAATTTTAAAGTAATATACGTTAATATATAAAGAATCAGAAAGTAGTCTAATCCAATACATACATAAGTATTGCCACACTGTAAATCATCATGAGTTATATGGTTGTTATGTAACCAAAAAAGACAAATTTTTGATGCTCATTGATTGGAAAGGATAAACTTAAACTTGATGTAACATTCATTAAAAATATTTGTAACCAAAAACCACAAATTTTTATTGCGCACTTTGAAAGAACCAACTTTCAACTTGATGTAACATTTAGTGAAAACACGTGTAACCTAAAACCTGAAAAGGATCAATTATCTAATCAATCCTTAATTAAATGGTGATACTTGTAGGCTAGAGAGAGTTGATGCAACTGCAAGAAGAGTTAAGGGTGAGAGGAAAGTGATTTCAAGAGAGTGAGAGGAGAGTTGTGTGACTATTCATCTTCGACTTCGATGTCGTTTGTTTGCATATTCTGTGAATGCAGTACATATCAATATCACAACCTAATTTCTAAATGGATAGAGCTATTTATGATTTTTTTTTGTATTTAACATTTTTTTAATAAAAGAAATTAAGCAGGCATGGCAAGCCAATCCGCACCGTTACGACTTTATCTCGCAGGGTTTTTTGTTTGGACGAGGTGGTTTAAGTGGGTAGGCAGACCCAAATTCCAAACCCAATACCCCATTTTTTGGAAGTTGAGCGGGCCGGCCAGGTGGTCTACGACCTGTTTTGACACCCCTAGGTAAGAGGTCTAATATTACTAACGTATTGTATGTACCTTCGTTGATAAGTAATTTGATAAGCATAGGTCAATTACATTCCAAAGGGTATAACATGAAGTTGGAAGAAACTATGATGAAAATGTATAATGGTGAAGGAAGGATTATCCTGAAAGCACCATTATTAAATAAAAAAACCTTCAATGTAGAGATCAAAACGGTTGACCATCAATGTCTTTCTTCGACTACGATTAAAAACAAGAACCGGATATCGCATCATAAGTGTGGACACATAAACTTAAAAGGTGTAAGTATGCTCAACTAGAAGAAGATGGTGTATGGCTTACCTTAATTGAAGGAGCTAATTTAGGTGTGTGAGGAATGTTGCAAAACAAAGCAGACTAGGAAAGGATTCAAATAGGACTTGTCCATGAAGTCAAGAGAAAAGCTAGAGCTTGTTCATTCTGATGTATGTAGACCTTTTGAAGTAAGTTCAAATGGGGGTAATTTCTATTTCCTAATCTTCATAAATGAATTCACCAGATATATGTGGATTTATCTTATTGGAAAGAAGAGTGAGGTAATCATACAATTCAAGAAGCTTAAGTTGCGTGTCGAGAAATAGATTGGATGCAAGTTAAAGAAACTAAGAACTGATGGTGGAGGTGAATACACCTCTAGAGAATTTGAAATATTTTTTAATGAGGAAGATACAGAGCATGATGTCATCACACCCTATACACTTCAACACAATGGTATAGTTAAGAGGAAAAATAGAAGTATACTGAACATGACCAGGAATATGTTAAACTCTAAAGAAATGCCAATGAGATTTTAGGGTGAAGTAGGTTCGACAATAATATATATTCTAAACAGATGTCCAACCAAGAAGATAGTTGAGAAAACACCTTATGAGGATTGGATAGAAGTGAAGGCAAATGTTAATCATCTTATATTTTTGGATCGATGTTTTTCAGGCATGTGCCTGAACAATTGAGGAATAAGCTAGATGATCGAAGTCAAACCATGGTTCTCACATGTTATCATTCGAGTGGTGCATACATGTTTTATTAGCCAAATGATGATATGCTAGTGATAAGTAAGGACGTTCTGGTGAACGAAAGAAAAAGGTGGAATTGGACTCAAGGGCCAGCTCGACATGAGCAAGATTCAATTGAAATTGTGCTTGAGGAAGATAAATAAATTAAAGACACAACCAATAAAAATGAAGAACCACCTAAGTTGAATGTTCGAAGATCTACTAGAATGAGAAGTGAGTCAACAAGGCTAGTTGGATATGAGAGATTTCCAGATCAAGCCATCATTGCAGATGGTAAATTCATAGAAAAAGTGATGATGATGCATGAATAAAAAGCAATTGATTTGGATAAAGCTATTAATGATTCAAATTAGTTGGAAGTCATTCTAGAAGAACTTAGGGCAATAGTGATGAAAAAGACTAGGGAGCTTGTAGAAAATTCAATCAAGAAGCCAATCCATGTGAAGTGGGTCTACAAGTTGAATCTAAGTCCAAATGGTAAAATTTTCAGGCATAAGGTAAGACTAGTGACAAGAGGTTTCCTACAAAAACTTGGTATTGACTTCAATGAAGTTTACGGACCTGTTGCAAGGCTAGAAACCAAGGATGGAAGAAAAAATAAATTAGATGTAAAGTCGCCATTTCTAAATGAACCATTGGAAGAGGAAGTCTATGTCCGTCCATCGCCAGGATTCGGCGGGAACAAAAGGTGTGCATATTAAGGATTGTTATATATGGTTTGAAGCAAGCCACAAGGGCTTGGATCAAGATAATATATTACTTCCCAATCAAGACAAGTTTCACAAAATGTGTCTCATAACATGAAGTGTATGCCAATAATGCAAGAAGACTCAACTGAATCATTATATGTTTGTATGTGGATGGCTTGCTTATTATAGGTGCAGGTGGGGCAGAAATAAAAAAGGTTAAGTCGAAACTGATGCAGGAATTTGAAATGTCTGACTTATGGAACTTGTCATACTTCTTAGGATAAAGTTTAAAGACATAATTGAAGGAGATTTTATGCACCAGAAGAAGTATGCCCAAGATATCTCGAAAAGGTTCAAGATGAGTATTTGTAATGCAGTTGTCACACTATTAGAGACTGGAGCAAAATTGAGAAAGGATACAAATGATGAGTTTGTAAATGCAATGATGTACAAGCAAATCATTGGATCCTTAAGATATCTATGCAACACCATGCCATATATTTGTCAAAGTGTCAGATTGTTGAACATATTCATGGAGGAGCCAGAAAAATGTCATCTCACTACAATCAAGAGAGTTTTGAGATACATAAAAGGTACATCTAATCATGGTGTGTTGATGCCAAGGTAAAAGAATACCGGCACAAATGCGGAAGTACATGGTTACATCGACTGAGACTTTAGTGGAGATCAAGATGAGAAGAAGAGTAATGCAGGCCACCTATTCATGATTGGAGGTGCTCCAATCTCTTGGAGCTCAAGAAAAAAAGAATTGTGGCATTGTCATCTTGTGAAACTGAGTACGTGGCTACATCATATGTAGCATGTCAAGCAGTATGGATAAAGATGTTGCTCGAAGAGCTTAAGATTATGGGCCCTAAGAAATGGAAGTTGTTTATAGATAACAAGTCAACTATCGACCTGTCAAATTATCCTGTGTGTCATGGTCAAAGTAAGCATATAGAGAGAATGTATCATTTTCTTAGGGATCAAGTAAATAAAGGAAAGCTTGAACTTGAGTATTGCAAGTCAGAATGACAATTAGCTTACATACTTATCAAGCCCCTAAAGAAAGTCATGTTTGATGAGTTGAAGAGAGACATTGGGATAAGAAATCAGGAAAACATGAATTAAGAGGCTTGTTAGAAAATATAATTTAGTGTTTTAGAAAAGTTGTATTCAATATAGTTGTGTTAGTCAAATACATCATGTATGTCGAAGTATAAGCATGTACTCGACAGAGTCGAATACTATGGTTTATAATTTATGTTTTGATTGCCAATATATACAAATGAAAATATAAATTTAACAACAACAACTTTACTTCAATAAATTACCTTTTCACATATATATATATATATACTCTATCTATATTTACATAATTGTAATATATTTGAAAATATTGTTGAAATAATATATATATATATATATATATATATATATATATATATATATATATATATATATATATATATATATATATATATATATATATATATATTACAATTATGTAAATATGAGATATATTTATAATCCTAGAGTGGAATCCACTTTAGATTTATGATTGGGTTCCACATAGAGTAAATCTTATGAATATCAAATATATTTCCGTACCAAGTGATCCCTGCATGAACAACAAAATATTCCAAGTATATTAAGATGATGACACATTAACATAACACCCCCACAAGGGTGCTTATTATTCTCCAAGATTAGGGAACACCTAACACCTGGTATGGGGTAAAGGTTGCAGTTCTTATTATTGCTACTCTTCTTAAGGACATGCTGTTCATAAATATATTCCTCTAATTATTGAAGTTTTAGTGTAACCCAACCAAACGCGTAGAGAAAAAAAACCAACATTAAACGTGCATTTATCTAACTACAATTTATTTTATTTGAAAAATAAAAAATGAATCTATAAGATATGTGTCCTGGATTTTTGAACCTTTTTATGATTACAGTTTTAGAGCTAAGCTACTATGGGGTGGACACATCTTGGTAAAACTAATTATACAAGTTATATATTATCTTTAGGACAATGGGCCACACTAGTATGTGTCTTTCATATCAACAACGTGTTGAATAAAAAAAATGGGGTTTTCTCTCCAATATGATTATTCTAATGACAAATCATTTATAAGATCAAATTACTAATAAATATTAATTACTAAAATTAAATTAAATTATAGTTTATTTTTTAAATAAAATAGTTGTTGTTTTTAAAATTACAAAAGAAAAAAAAAAGGGGGGGACTGAGTATAAATCCAAGAAAGAAATAATAAAAAAAAATGATTAGTTAAAAATCTTATCACAAAAATTTTATATGATAAAATATGATGAAGAAAAAAAATTCAAAGTGTCATTCTATTTAATTTTTTATAAATGTGCATTGTCATACTTTCTTTATTATCACATTAAAAACATTTGATTTCTCTTTCAAATTGTATTTTAATATGAATATGAAATTGAAAAGAAAAAATAAATGCACTTTGAAATTTATTTGTAATTGAAAAAGTTTATAAAAGATTCGTGAAATCACAAAAAAATAAAGCATGATAATGATGTTCACCTAAACTTATGTGACGTCCAAATATTACTATGGATAAGAGCTAAATTGGGTAGAAGAGACAAATTTATGTGACATCACACTTTTCCGAAAGAGAATTTCTCGATTGCACTAAACTCAATTTGGAAATGCGAAATCCCATTGAAAATTATCATATTTGGCTAGAGACGTCTACAAGATAAACTACCTAGCTCTACAAAAAAAGAGATATCATAACCTACACTTTTTTATTAAGTTGTGTATTCTGCTTTGAGAGTCTAGAAACTTTAGACCATCTCTTCTTCTCTTTCTCCAAATTTAAGCATCTCTGGAAAGAAATTTTACAATGGGTAGGAAATTATTCGATCATGGAGGATTCCCGGTTTGCTCATTTCTATAAAAATTTTGGGGACTTTTGAATGATAACAAGGTGTCTAGTTTAGGCTTGACAATCTTATATGCAACTTGTTGGATGGTAAGGAACACTAGAAATCTAATTTTTTTTCAAAGGATAAATCGTCCATATTGAGGAGCAAAGTGAAGAAGTTAAAACAAAAACTCGGATTTGGCTCTCGAAGAAGAAATTTGCCACTTTATGTTTAAAGTGTTATGATCGAGTGAATAGACCTTTATTGTGTTTATCCGGGTTGTAAGTTATATGTTTTCTTCTTGTGTATTGGGTTGAAGTATCCTTTATACTCCCCATTAAATATATTTTTTTTATCAAAAACAAATTATGGACAATATAAAAAGGTAAGAAAGTATAGGAAAATGATTCTTAAAAAGGTAATTTTATTTATTTTTCAAGAGGATAAAATGACAAAAAAAACTTTTGAAACTTATTATAGATAATGAAATTGTTTCAGTGAAGAGAACTTAAACCCGAAACGCCTGGATGTTCTATGCGGTTGTTCCATAATTATTTGAATAAAATGAAAAATGTGGATGGTAAAGATTTGGTAGTGATTGTTTTGTGATAATTGGATACAATCATCGAGATATCATATCTCATTACAAGAATCCCTTTCTGAAAACCCTTCACAAAAAAAAGAGGGGGCGAATTCAACAATATTTTCTTATAGAAACAATATTTTAAATTAAGTTTGGTGCATGTAAGATATTGTTTAGGTTTAGGAAATGATTAGGATTTGGTATTAATGCACTTTAACAATCAATAACTGGAATATTATGACCACTATCAACAATAATATTATTTCTCATATTGGAATAAGACGTGAGATTGCTTTCATCTGTAGTCATATGAGAAGTGACTCCAATTTTCATGTATCACGGATCATCAAGAGGATCCATAGATAAAATATGCAATGTAACTTGAACTTTAGTTAAAGCATATGATGGTTGAACACTGGTTATTATTGGAGTTCCATATGAGGTTGTTGAGGCTTAGACCCATGAAATCTTGGTTGGCGATGAGAAGGAGACTGATCCCGTTACTTTGGTGTTGTAGGGTACAAACATGGTGGCGTAGCCCAAGGTTTAAACGGTACAACCCATGATAGAAGGGACTATCACTATTGTTGTTGTTGTTGTTGAGATGAAAATGGGATCCACTATTGATGTTTTGATCGGTTGTCACAACCTCCACCTTGCCCTTTACCACGAACACCACAACGATTGCCTCTACCACAGTTGAAGGTTGCACTATTACGCCCCAACATATGTTGCTTCCATTTTGTTGTTATGCTTTTTATGATAAGAATAATTTACAAAATAATGATCATCTTGAGATGCAAGAAATACAAAATTGTTTATGATGGTTGCTTCTTTTTTAGCCTTTGTCGTTTCCTCCAAACTGATCGTTGAGAGGGCTTTGTTGAAAGGCGATAGTGTATCTCCATATCAAATTTGTGATTCGAAGGTGACATAAACATCATTTAATTTAGAAATAAGTTGGAGTATCAATCACTCGTTTGATACGAGAGAACCAACATTGGAAATGATAAAAGAGAAATTTTAGATGTTGACAATACGATGAAACACTATAAAACTACACCATCTACAGTCGTGAAACTCTTATTCTAGATAGAGTTCCCTTGAATTTTTGTTGTAAAATTTTTTTCAAACATTCGGTTCCAAGCAAGTTTAATCGTTGAATCACGTTCGATGATTGTTGAGAAAATCATCAGATATAATCATGTAGATCCATTGTAGGACAACTGCATCAATATGCAACCAAATTTTAGGATTAATTTCTTTGAAAAAACGACTAAATGTATCATCCATAGAGAGAGGCACAATATGGTCGGCTCTGGCATAGATCTTAAAAAGTTGTGACCATGTATTATATTGACTTTTTTTTCCAAATTTAGCCTAACTTTGATGAAGTTGATGATATTATAAACACGGACGACATGATGAGTGACAAGAGTTTGAGTTAAGTAGGGACCGATGAATATTTCAATTGGGAGAAAGCGGTTAGAGAGGGAAGATCATATTCATCCATGAGGTAGGAGGAAGAAAATTTTGGCCAACGACTAGTGAAAAGAGAAGAGAATTATGGTGGAGAATATAAAGAGCTAGGGTTAGAAACCAAAGTGCTCTGAAACCATGTAGGAGAATATTTCCCTTGCATAATTATGTATATATACAATAGTATCTTGACTATGAAGACGTTACTAAATCATAATGGTAGTCTCAATTAATGAGATTGATTTGCTAAATAAATACAAAAGAATATATACTATATAAAAGACATTTTCAAAATATAAAATATATTTACATTTTCTAATAAATATGTCAATCAACCATTTTCTAGAACCTTAATCACACCATCAGAGAACTAGTTAGAAGTATAATCCAATGGTAGATACAACTTTGACGTCAACCTAAGCCCTCTTTAAACTCCCTCCCAAATGCAAGAAAATTTTGTAAGACCCATACTTAGTTGTAATAATGTTCTTCCATGAAGTCGGGTTACATGAAATGACTCTCCATCCCCACTTACCTAAAATGTTAAGGTTCACCAAGCAAACATCCATAACCCCAAGTTTTCCCTTATTATTCAAATTATAGGTTTTAATATTTAAGGTTCACCTAACAAGAATCCATAACCTCCAAATCCTACCTACACTCATATTAAATTATGAATCGACTTGGACGTTGTAATATTAACTTTAGAGGTCCACCCACACCACTGTTTCGAAGATTAGCACCATTAGCTCAAAATCTTTTATCAACAATATTCACGGATTCTAATTCCATAACAGAACACTAACCTTGTTTCCAATTCTCTCCTTTATAGAATCCGCCCTCACATATAAACGGAGATAAAAAAAACAGACTCATGTTAAAGAAACACTCAACCATTTCCAAAAGGACATTCGCCACATTGACACATGACAAAAAGCTTTTAACGATGTTGACCCTAAAGCTCCATGCACCCAAGAATCTTAAGAAACCAACAAAAATGGAGGTTTGCTACCAATAAGGCTCAATAAAATTAATGACAAATCAAAGTTAAATTAACACTATTATTTTTAATCTAATTTTATCCTATTCTTAACTAAAAATATTAGTTATCTATTTATTATTAATTTAAAACATTGTAGAAAATTTAAAATATTTTTTACAATTTAAATATTAATAAATATTACAAAAGTTAGATAGATTAAGCCACGAGTTGTAATTAAAAATGATTACAATAAAAAACGTTTAATAAATTATCAAATAACTGGCCTTAATTTTGTAGCAAATATAAAGTACTATTGTGCTTTTTCCAATATTTAATTACAAAAATATAGCTTTGCCCTTCTATATAAGGAACCTTCCCCTATATCCAACCCATATCACCAACCTTTGTTATACTCTCTAGTTTTCTACTATTGTCTTCCAATACAATATATAGCTCTTCAAAGTTCTTAGATCTTTATGGAGGAGAAATCCACCTTCAAAATTGTGTTTATTCTTTTGCTCCTTTCCTATTTATATGTTGCTGCTGTACCTTCAACTAGTAAGTTTCATCTATTTTTAACATATTTAGGGTTTTGATGCTGCAAACTTTTTGTTTATACACAATTAAAGGACAAAATCTTGTGATTATATAGGAATCTATATGACCAAAGAGATGGATATTGATATTCAGACTAAGGTATATTCTCCCACTTTCTATGTATACCTCCCTAAGATTCATATATTCTTATTATCATTTATCCAAAAACTTCTAACCAAGAATATATACATGCCCTAGCTTCAAGGCATGCTCAACTTTTTTTTTTCTTCATTAATTAATGTATATTTGGAATTATAAGGGACTAATACAGATCTCAAAGTAATAAAATAATTCATATTTGAAATTTACTTCTAAATATAAATTTTTTTAATGGTTTCTCTAAAGTAAATTATGATAATTTTTTTACTAAGCATCTGAATTTAATTTTTTTTCTAAATTATGTTTTTGTTCTTGATGTTCTTCTTATTATTTATACTGTGATCTTTATTAATTTGTAGGAGGATATGGTTATGGACTTAAAGAATAATGAGAATCTCTTTGACATGAAGAATGAATTTGAAAAGGGAAGAATGATGATGGATATTTCAGATTATCCTGGAACAGGACCAAATCATCATCATGACCCAAAACCTCCAGGAAAAGCATAACTAGTTAATTTTCCACCTTTTTGAAAATGAAGGATTCTAATAGTTTTGATTGCCCTAGTTTGCTATTAAGTCAGTTGTTTATTTGTACTCTTTTTATATATTTCTTTAGGGTACAAACAAGGAAAAGATTAAATAAGAAACTATAATATTTGTTGTCTTTGTTAACATTGTTTTGCAACATGTGTAAAATAAATAAACATATATTTTATATACTAGTGTTTTTGGTATAACTTAAAGAATAATTTTAAAAAGTATATATCAAAATTGTAAGAAAGGATACGGTAGTTCAATTAGTAGTTAGTGCAACGGGCACAATAAAAGAATAGTCTAAAATTTGATTGTTAAAAAGAAAAAATAAACTTTACGATAAAGTTTATTGTTTTAAATAATTTAGACGTCTTGTTCTAATCTTTAAAAATGAAATTTTAATAAAAAAATAATATAAAAAGTAATATATTTTTAATTTTTTTAAATAATATTAAAATTATAGAAAAGAATAAAATAATTATTATATTCTATTATAAATTTTTTAATAACAAGTAGATTTGTATAGACCTTTAATATTTAATTATGTCTAGTTAAAATGTCATTATTTAAAAGATTTATAAAATCTATTGAAAGAGGGACTAACCTCTTTGATTTTAGAGTTTATGAGTCGAAGAAATTTATTCTTACAATATCTATGAAAATATAAACAATATGTTACAAGGATAGATTATCTGAAACTTGATTGATATGGGTAAAGTGTGGGTCTTGGATTTATAATAGGTAGGGACTATGGTTATATATATTATATGGTTACGTCCCCTCTGTAATCACATGAATATAAAACATAACTGACGGCTCCACAACTTGCCTCATTGAGAATTGTGAACGAGAGCGTGAGATACATAGGAAGAACAAATCATTCATCTTTTCGGGATTCTAAATTATGACTTCAACAAATAAGTATTAATATTTTAATTTTATATAATTTATTATTGAATATTTTCACTTACATTTAGTATTAGAGTTTAATTATATGAGTTATGATTCAATTGTTTGTTATTAATATATGATTATGAATTGAAGACTCTAATTATTTTGAACAATTACTTAAATCAATTTCAATGTGTGATTCAAATTGATTTTTACAAACCAATAAATTATAATACACTTTTGTTGCAATGTCGTATTGTAAATATTGATTTGTTAAATTTGTGAAACTAATTGATTTGTTAATGAAAAATCTAGAATAGTAATGTATACCGTTGCATCATATATCTTGTTGAAATCAAAAGTGTATGATAAATAGGAATAATTGTTTTAAAAATGTACGATGAAGTCAATAATTTAGTGCCAGTAATTTTGTTCAATTGGTTTCCCTCTTGTAAATTAATAGCCAATTTCTATATTTTTATTTAATTGGTTTTAGTATAGTATAGATATATTAATATCAATAGTGTAATTTGCGTCAATACAGTTCTAGTTTTTTCACTCAATAGCATTATTTATTTTATTCACGTGAATACAGTATATACATTTATAGTTTTATAGGTTTAATATATATATATATATATATATATATATATATATATATATATATATATATATATATATATATATATATATATATATATATATATATATATATATATATATATATATATATATATATATATATATATATATATATATATATATATATATATATATATATATATATATATATATATATATATATATATATATATATATATATATATATATATATATATATATATATATATATATATATATATATATATATATATATATATATATATATATATATATATATATATATATATATATATATATATATATATATATATATATATATATATATATATATATATATATATATATATATATATATATATATATATACTGTTTTATAGTTTTGTTTAAATTATTATTATTTTATCTTGGATAATTTATTAAATAAATATTAGTTTATATAAATTTGTAAATATTGATTTTGTCAAATATTTTGAAATATTATATAATATCTATTATAATATCGAGATTGATATTGTTGAAGACAAAATTATTGGAAATGCTATATTGTTTAAACTCATGATTGGTTCATGATTAATTTTGGCAAGAGAAATTTGATTCCTATGCAAGAAATTCTATAAATAATTTTGTGTGATTACCACCAAAGTGAGATCACTCATTTTAATTTATAAAAGTCTCTTTGTAATTTGAGGAATGGTTTTAAGTCATTACTATGATTGTCTTCCCAAAGGTGGAGAATTGTATGTAGAGATTGTGGATGATTAAGGATATAGCTATTAGAGATGATTGGGACCAAAGAATTTATTTACCCAAATGAGATAAATTTCTAAACTCAATGTATGCTTACTTAGTAGTTTATTCTTGAAATTCGTAGATGAAGTTATTGAAGGTGTTTTGGTTTAGAGGATTTATCTACCCAAAAGAGATAGATTTTTGAACTAAATGTATGCTCATTGAGTAACTCATTTGAGGTTCTGACCTTGGTTGTAACCTAGGTTTTACGCATTCCACCCAAAGGAGATTGTGTGACAATGTTGGCCTCTTCATGATAACTTATGTTCATTAAAGCTATATCTTGTCTTTTATTAATTGTTCTAATGCATTCCTATTTTGTCTCAATAGTGACCTTCTTTATGAACAATTAATCTGCTTCTATTGAGATCCTGAATGTGTCTAATTTTAAGAAATGGAAGAAAGACTTAGAGTTTTCATTAGGGATTGCTGACCTTGACATGGAATTACGTGAAACCAAACCTGTGATCAATGATCAGAGTACACTTGAAGAGAAAGAAAAATTAGCTAAGTGGGAGAGGAGTGACCGACTTAGCTTGTTTGATATAAAGAGAATCATTTAGGAATTTTTGATAAGTGGACTGCCCGAGAAAGATAATGCTAAAGAATATCTTACTACTATTGCCAAGCATGTAGCTGAAGAAGAGAAACTCAAGAAGGAAATAAGTGATCTAGCCCTCCAAACTTTACATGCTAAACCCTATTTTGGTAAGAATTCTTGGAAAAATAAGAAAAACACCCATAGTGCTTCTCATAGATATCCTGAATTTAGGGAACATGGTAATGGTCAACACCATAATATAGGAGGTCCCAAGCCTGTTGCTTTTAAGAAATTCTTTTGGTGCTTTTGGTGTAAGGAAAAGGGGCATAAGAAAACTGATTGGCATGCTTTTAAGGCTTGGTTAGACAACAAGAACAAATCTGGAGGTAATCATTTAGCTTTTGTCTATTTTGAGTCTAACTTAGTTGATGTTCCTATTAATTCTTGGTGGCTTGATAGTGGCTCTACAACCCATGTTGTTGTGTCATTACAGAGGTTTAGAAACCAGCGGAACCAAACTTGAGGGAAAGCAAACTCAAGGTAGGAAATTATCTTGAAGTCATTGTGGAGCTAGTGGGAGGTGTTAGTTTAGTTTTAGGAACTAGTTTTGAACTTGTTTTGAAAGATACATTTTATGTACCTTCTTTTAGGAGGAATTTGATTTCAGTATCTTATTTGGATAAGTTTGGACTTCAATTTACCTTTTATGATGAAAAAATAAATTTTATGTTGAGTTCTCAAGTTGTTGTTAATGGTATCTTGTTGGATGGTTTATATAAGTTATCTTTGAATTGTGATATAATTTCCTCATGCTTGAATGTTGAAAGCTCCATTGCTAAAAGTTCTAAAACTAGAAAAAAAATCTTCTTTGTTGTGGCATAAGCATTTAGGACATATTTCTAAAGAAAGAGTTCAAAGGTTAATTAAAGATGATATTTTACCTTCCTTAGATTTCAATGATTTAGGGAGTTATGTGGATTGAATTAGAGGAAAATTTACTAAGACCAATAAGAAAGGTTTAACTAGAAGTTCAGGCCTTTTAGAAATTATTCATACAAACATTAGCGGACCCCTTTCTCCCACTATTTGTGGTAATAAATATTTTATCACTTTTATTGATGATTTTTCCCGGTATGGTTATCTCTACTTGATTAAGGAAAAATCAAAAGCACTTGAAAAATTTAAAATCTTTAAAACTGAGGTTGAAAAGCAACAAGGAAAAGTGATAAAGGTGATATGCTCTGACCGCGGTGGAGAGTATTATGGTAGATATGATTCTATTGGGCAACACATGGGGCCTTTTGCAAACTACTTGCAAGATTGTGGAATTGTTCCACAATACACCATGCCTGGTACTCCTGAACAAAATAGTGTAGCTGAAAGGCGAAACCGCACCCTTAAGGATATGATGAGAAGCATGATGAGTAGATGTAATTTACCATAACTTTTATGGGGTGACGCTTTGAAAACAACCCTCTATATACTTAATAGAATTCCTAGTAAATCAGTTCCAAAAACACCTTTTGAGCTTTGGACAGGTAGAAAACCCAGTTTGAACCATCTTCGTGTCTGGGGTTGTCTTGCAGAGGTTTAAATATATAAACCTATTAAGACAAAGCTTGACCCAAAAACAAGTTGTTTTTTTTTCATTGGATATCCTAATAGATCTAAAGGATACAGATTCTTTTATCATGGTAGAGGTAATAAAATTATGGAGTCCATGCATGCAAAATTCCTTGAGCTTGATGTTGTTGAGTCTGTCATTGCATATGATAATATTGATTTTGTTATGCCTGATGTTGTTACTTTGTCACTACCTGATTTTGATAATGCTAGATCATCCACTGCTCATGGAGGTTTTTTTCCAAATGAGAATGTGGTTGAACATCTAGTTGAAGATGTGGTTGAACCACTTGTTGAAAATATAGTGGATCCTCCTATTATAACTGAGGTTGCACAACCTGATGAGCCAGTTGAGCAAATTCATGTTAGAAGGTCAGTAAGACAAAAGCGACCTGCTATCCCTGATGATTTTGTAGTTTATCTTAGTGAGGATGCTTATGATGTTGGTATTGTTATTGATCCTAAAAATTATCTAGAAGCTATTACTTATTCTCAATCTAGCATATGGACATATGCAATGCATGATGAAATGAAATCTATGGTAAATAATGATGTTTGGGAACTAGTAGAGTTAGCAAGGAACTGTAGGGTGATTGGAATCAAGTGAATATTCAAAACAAAGAAGGACTCGAAAGGTAAATGAAAGATTTAAGGCAAGACTTGTGGTTAAAGATTTCACACAAAAGGAAGGGATTTATTTTAATGAAACGTTTTCTCCTGTTTCCACTAAAGACTATTTTAGAATCGTTATGGCCCTTGTAGAATATTTTGACTTGGAATTGTATTAGATGGATGTTAAGGCTGCTTTTCTGAATGGTGATCTCAATGAGGAGGTGTACATGCAGCAACCTGAGGGTTTTGTGATAAGTGGTCATGAGAATTTGGTTTGTAAATTAATAAAATACATTTATGGTTTGAAACAAGCTTCTAGACAATGGTACTTGACATTTGATGAGGTGGTAGCTTCATTGGGTTTTGAAGAAAATAAATTTGATCAGTGCATCTATCTTAAGGTCAGTGGGAGAAAATTCATCTTTCTCGTGTTGTATGTTGATGATATTTTTCTTGCAAGTAGTGATCTTGGTATACTTGATGAGACCAAAGTTATGTTAACCAAGTTATTTGATATGAAGGATCTTGGTAAAACATCCTTTGTGTTGGGAATTGAAATACACAGAGATAAATCACATGGTGTGCTTGGTTTGTCACATAGGGCTTATATTGATAGAGTTTCAAAGAGGTATATAGAATTGTAAGCCATGATATGTTCTAATCACTAAAGGAGACAAATTCAGTAAAGATCAATATCCTAAAAATGAGATTGAGCGGGAAGAGATGAAGGAAAAATCCTTTGACAGTGCATTAGGTAGCCTGATGTATGCTCAAGTACGCAATAGGCCTGACATTGCTTTTATATTTGGCGTCTTAGGACGATACCAGTCTAATCCTGGGAATGATCATTGGATTGCTACTAAGAAAGTGATGAGATATTTGCAGAGAACTAAAGAGTATATGCTTGTTTTTAGGAGAGTTAACAACTTGGAAATAAATGGGTATACTGACTCTGATCTTGCTGGGTGTGTTGATGATAGGAAATCTACTTCTTGTTACATTTTTATGTTGGCTGGAGTTGCGATATCATATAAGAGTAAAAAGCAAACTCTTGTCGTCTCTTCTACTATGGATGCACAATTTGTTGTTTGTTATGCTGCTGCCACTCATGTTGTTTGGTTATTAAATTTAGTGACTGGAATTCATATAGTTGATTCCATTGAAAATCCACTAAACCTTTACTATGATAATAGTACAACTGTGTTCTACTCCAAGAATAATAAAACATCTAGCGGTTCTAAGCATTTAGAATTGAAGTATTTGACAGTCAGAGATCTTGTAAAGAAAAATGACATTATTGTTGAGTACATTAGTACTGATTTCATGCTAGTTGATCCCCTAACTAAGGGACTTAGGCCCATTGTGTTCAAAAACCATGTTGAGAGCATGGGCATTGTGAGTTCTTTTGATGTACTTAGTTTGTAGAAGTTTGTTCTTTATGTCAGTTTTTTAATCATGTTATATTTTATTTTGGACACTTTAAGTGTTGGATTGTCAAATACTTTCTATTTTAAGCAATTGATATTATAATGAATATTATTTATTGTTATTATTATTATTATTTGTCATTGTTTATTTATATGTCAATTGTTAAAATTGGGAATCAGTGTCATCGGGACCACAGTGCCTATAGTCGACACTAGTTTGGAGTTCGAGGTATGGTTATAATTTTAAGCTCGGTATCTTCGGGACCATTATACTGGTGGTCGATGCCACATTGGAGCTGAGGTATGATTTTAAGCTCGGCGTTGTCAAGACCACTGTGTCGGTGGTCGACGCCATATTGGAGCTGAGGCATTATGGTTTGTAAAACCATGCAATTTCTTTCACTTTAATAAATTTGAGAGAAATTGTTAAGGACTGACAATGAAAATAGCAGTTGGCTGTTGGATCACATTAGCATGCTATTTTCTTGCCACACTCCACATTGATGACTAGTTGACGGAGTCTGTAGTATTTGTAACCACATAAGGTTTTATGTCATTGAAGGATATTGTAATACCCCAAATTTTGCCCTAAGATTCGTCGTTTCATCTCGCATTCCATTGCATTTTTGCATTGCATTTAACCAGTCACTAACAAGTTTGTGTAGTTGGTTGAGTTTTGCAGGAAAAGTCGCATTTGGGTGCTCTTTAACTTACGAAAGGTAAAACGGTCATTTGTTTGCAGCTGGCTGTCAATTTATGAATCTGGGCTATAGTCAGGAAATTTGAGCCATTTGATATTTTTGATGTGAATCGAGGACGAGGTCGTAATCGGAATTTAATCGTGAAGGATTTGAGTCGTGGAATTAAATCAATTCAATTTTATATGATCATTTGAATTTAATCAGACGGCTTGGATTTGTTCGGATAAGGTTCCTGTGGATTGCCGGAAAGTTTAATCGAAGTTATGCAGGGAACGGGATTAGTCGGATAAATTGGAGGAATTAGGAATTAATAAAAAAAGGTTTTCATTTCAATTTTCATTTCATATTTTAAATTAATTAATCATATTTCATTTTTGAATTCATTTTATTGTTAAATTAATCATATTTCATTTTTTAAATTAATTCCATTTTTAAATCAATCATTGTTTCATTGTTTAAAGAAAAATCAATTGCATTTCTATTTCATTTTTAATTTTAGTCTCATTTCATTCTTAAATAATTTCATTTCATTTCTATTTTTCATTTTTAATTAATTTCATTTTTCTTTAATGTTATTCTCATTCCATACATTTTTATGCTAAGTTTTATTTTTATTATCATTTGCATATCAAAAAATATTAAAAAAATAATAAAAATAAAAATAATAATAATAATAATAATAATAATAATAATGTTTTAAGGAAAATAATAAAGGACTTTTATTAGAAATAATAGAAATTCTTTACAAGAAAAATAAAATAATAAATTTACATTTAATTACATTTTACATAAAATAATAAATTCCTAAAAATCCTAAAGTTTTTCGATTTCTTCGACTTTTCTCGAGCTTCCGATTGCTCCGAACCTGCAAAAAGTAAGCAAACCAGCAGTTTAATCGGTTTAGTTTTCCCGATACCCTTAGAGAATGTTCATCATTGGGTACGTCGGGAGGGCAACGGATTACTCCGAAGCCGGCTCCCGACTTTATTTCCGACCGAGTGTAAAGTCAAGCAATTTCTGTTCTTATTTTCCGAGGCAACCGAGAAAGAGAGATAAAGAAGTTTTTTGAAAAAGTTGGTTCGCAGAAAAGTACTTTTGAAAAAAAGTTGGTATGGAAAAAGCACTTATTGAGAAAAGCACTTATTTGAAAAGCGCTTATTTCACAAAATTGGATTTTCAGCCAAACAGCATAAACAAAATTTTCATAAATATCATCAGGCCCATGGATCAAACTAGAACCTCCTGAAAAACAAAATTAGCAACAATAATCAAATCAAAAAGCCCAAGATTAACGCAACAAAATTCTGGAAGTGAGAGGATCAATACAAAGCAATAACGAGAGACAACTAAGCGGGCAAGGTCAAGGATCCAGCGAGTTAACCTCCAAAGCATCAAGCAACAAATCAGCCACGAATCAAGCCACCATTTTCGCAGCAAAAATCGCAACAGTCTAAGCCCACAAATCAACATAAACAAATCATATAAATTAAAAAGCCTTCGATCCAAAAAAAGGGAGAACCCTAACGAACTAAAACGGTAGCGATTCATCCACCATCAGATCCGAAAACCCTAAAGAAACAGGCGACGGCGGCTCAGAGGATCCGAGGACGGATCTTCATCATCGCTGAAGAGAGGAAAACGACTTCCATCATCATCCCCCAACGAACAACGAAAACGGAGGTTCAGAGAAAACGACTTCCATCATCATTCTCCAACAGCCAAAACTCGGAGGTTCAAAAGAAGTGAAAGCTCATCATCATCACCATCTGTGAAGAAGGAAAGGAAGAAGCTCGAATCCAAAATGCAAATATCGTTATCGGACGGCGACGAAAACCGGTCGGAGCGACGAGGAACTCAGGCGTGAAGATTCACATCATCATCGTCCGCTCAAGCAAACCATTGGAGAAATCGCTTAAAACCCCCCTAACAGAGGTAAGCAATCTCTTCCTCAATGGTTTCTGTGTTTGTTTTTTCATTTTCAGATTCAAAGAGGAGAAGAAAAAGAGCGGTCCAAGCGAAGGAAGAAGAGAACGAAAGCATGCAAGCTGAGACGGAAGCGGAAAAGCTTCGACGAAAGCTTTCAATGGCCACCCGCGGTGCACACAGGAGGGAGAAGAAGATGAAGTTTTAAAAGAAAACCCTAGAATGATAAGGGACAAATGCCAAGACAATAGCCCCATTCCGTTTTATTTTCACCTTTTCTTTCTATTTTCTTTATTCTTTTTCTTTTTAATTTTATTTTTGTTTTGTGATTTATAATTTGTAATCTTTAATTGGAAATTAGTGATTAGGATTAGACTTTTCTTAAAACCTTTTTATTATTTATAATTGAAAATCTTTTTTTAAAACTTAAAATTTCTTGTTTTATATAAATTAAACTTAAAACTTTTTAGTAAGAACTTAAAAAGATGTTTTTATTAAAATTTAAGATTTTTTAGGTACTTAATTATAAAAGTGAAAATTTAATTCCAACTTTATTAAAAAAATTTAAATTAACCAAATAAACCCATTTTAAAATTAAAATGGAAAATTTTTAACATTTAAATTAAAACATTTGTTTTTCTTAATTAAAATAAAACTAAAACTTTTTTTTCTTAATAAAATTCCTAACCTTTCTAACACTATCTATTTTTAAATTTCTAAACATTTCGCGCTTTCACTCTAATTTTCCTACTTAAAAATGCAAAAAAAAATAAAAAATGATTAACATTCCCACTCATGGTCATCTGACTTTCCTCTCTTCTAGTTGCGTGTGGTTTACTATTTTCTCATTTGGCTGTATTTTCATGTCCAATTGTAATCATGCGAGTAATCATCGCAGTTATTTATTTTTTGCATTTTTGGGATTTGTAATTTACGCGAGTGATCGTCGCGATGCTTTTCCTTTACCGCTTTCTTTATTTTCGTATTTTAATGCTTCCATATAATAATAATACATCCTTTGCATTATTTACCGTTAATTCCACCTTCCGAAGGATTAGGTCTAGCTGTTTGACCGCCGAGTCAATAGTCCTCAACCTTTGAATTGTTAAAACCCTAATAGCCTAGGTGTCCCGCCGTGGACGAAAATGCCCTTTACCCTAGCATTAGGTCAAAGAGTCGTCGTACTCTATTTTAGGGTTTCCCGCTGTGGAGCATTTAGTCAACCCTAATTTCAATTAACAAATTCAACGTAGAAATAGGAGTTTCAAGACTCCACGTAAGCGTTTCCTTAAGAGATGCTTACTCCCCATTAAAACCCTGACCATAGTTAAGACGTTTCTAACCTCCCTTTCGAGGGAAACTACGGTTACTCTGATTCCATTCTCTATCCAGGATACGTAGGCACAAGATGCGAATCTTGCCGAGTAAACTTAGGACTAACCCTTAGGTCTTTCAGTCACTCTTAACCCTTAGCAATATATACTTAAAGTGAATAATTAAAGCAAATAGCAAAAATAAACAAAAGGTTCCTATAGAGTACTACAAAAGTTTAGGGTGCTAGTACCTTCCCTAAGCTTAACCAACCCCTTATCTAGGTCTCTCCCCGCATTGTTTACGATGCAAAAATAAGTTTTCCTTCTTTTGACCTTTTCCTTCGGATAAATCAAAGTTAGTTGTGAATCAAAGATTTGCAATTCAAACTAATTAATAGTTTGATATCCTATTCTCACTGCAACAGAAAATGGCAACTTCACTGAGGACTGCCATAATGTTTGAGGGTTACCCCTACCTTGTTTGTTATTTTTGCTATTTGCTTCATTATTTTCTTGTATATATATTATCATTGTACCTTGCTTGGGGGTATCTACTTTGTTGTGAGATAAGTTCTACACCCGGACTTGAGTGAACTTATTATAGGAGGTGATATATTCAACGAGGCTTATAGGGAGTGATTCCCGACAAGCTGACTTGAGAATCACCGCCCAGTTGAGACCCTTTTGAAAATGGTTCGGTTGAACGAGTATTCATGAAAACTTTTACTATTGTCGATTGGAGTCCATGATACTTGGGATCGTAGTACCTTAACACCATCTTGGCCTTATCTAGGATATAGTGCGGGGACTATTAGGGAGTATTCCCAAAATAGCTGCTATGCGATACTACACTCAAAAGAGGTTCTCTTGAGAATATTATTTACCACCGAGTCAGTCGGGAAATTGATAATATCTGAAGGATGGACTGATGACTTTGGGCACCGCTTTAGAACCCTTGTTCTGCAGGTACAACTAACCTTAGTACATACCTTATGGGGATGGGTAGACCTTAACTCCGCTCATATACCTTTAACCTAGGACTTGTGTATATATGTGCATTGCATCCATAAAGCATCACATTGCATTCAGTTTCATGGAATTCAAACTTTATTTATAAATATTGAAGGATACCATGGATTAAAATAGGAAAATACTTTGAAATATTCTTTTAAGAGTCTTAAGTTGGATGACCTAAGGAAGTTAGGAGCTTTGGTTCAAGATCAAGAAGGATTCAGAAACAAGTATGGAAGGTCGTTATCTTTGTTGAAACTTCAGGTAGACAAAGGACTTCTCTCTGCTTTGTTACAGTTCTAGGATCCGGATTATCTTTGCTTTACATTCCCCGAGTATCAGCTCTTGCATACCCTAGAAGAGTACTCTCAGTTGGTGAGGTTACCTATGTTGGATGGATCTCCTTTCCCCTTTCTTGGAGGTGAACCCTAAAGACCAAGACATTGCTAAAGCCATATGTTCGAAGTTATCCAACATCAAGGACATTAATCACCAACAGTTGTGGAGACTTTTCCAACGTACCCTTGCTTGGTTCTAGTGTAGGATTTATTTTCCTCCAACCCTCAATCTACCTTTTGAAGATAGGCTCATCCTAAAAAAGGCCTAGCTAGAAGAGCAGATCAAGGAGCAGAATACGAAGCTTCCTTAGGGTCTTATTAGCTTTTATTTAGCTATTTTGTTAAGATTTTCTTTCAAGAATATTTATTTGTAATTCATTTTCAAATTAATAAATAAACTTCTTTAGTATTCCGCGATATTCGTAAATATTTGAATTCCATGAAGTCGTTCATTCGTATTTTGCATTTTAGCATCATATTTTTGTATTACATGTGTCTCCCGGTTTCTCATACTCGGTTCTCTCGCCTTTCAGTTTCGTCACCCTGGGTCCTCCGCATCAGTACAACACTAGAGCCCAAGCTCGGAAAAGGATGGAAGAGCATATTCAAGAGATCGACCGTGTCATCCATGAACTCGAAGATCTTCGAGGAAGTGTGGGGCAGATTATGGAGATGCTGCAAGCTCTTAATGAGAAGATGGACGTTCAACTCACTGTTGTTTTTGAGACTACCAATACTGTTGTGGGTCCTCAACCAGCCGTTACTGTTGCGAATGTACCTCCTCATGGTCTTCAACCCAGTTTGGTGCATCCTACTATCGCTCAACCAGTTCAGCAAGGTGTTCCTCCAAAGTTCAAAACTCTGAGCTCTGACTATCATGAGAGTGCTACACGCCGGAGGAGTCCTTCGAGCAGGCATAACTGCCAAATGGCTGCTCATCAACCTTGGCAACATCAGCATAATTATGTTCAAGGTTATCCGGTTCAGTATGCTCAACAACCCTATGTGGCTACTGTTGCAACTCCTGTCAATCAATAGTTTCCTACATATTAGCTTGTGCCACCGGATCTAGTCTATCAACATCCAGTATATCAACAACCTCTTGGTTATCAGCCTGTACAAACTCCTGTCAACTGTCAACGAGCACCCAACTCTCCTGCTTATCAACAGCCGAGGAATCAGACACCTCGCCAGAACGGTCCGAATAGGAGAATTGTTGTGCTCTTAAGAACCTTGTCAGAGATTTGTTAGAAGAAAAGATTTTGTCTTTTGATGATCCTCCGCCGAAGATCAGGACTCCTCTCAGAGTTTTCCATTTGCCAAGATCAAATTCTGCCAGGCCAGTGTTCAGCATATCTAAGCCAGTTACTTCTCCCGTGAATTTTCCGAAGCCGGTATTGTCGCTTGCGCGAAAATGAGGTGCCGGCATGACAGAAGAGTCGCCACCTTTCGTTATTTATCCCTCAGAGCGGGAAAGGAAACGATCGGAAAAACCTGACGAAAAAGGGTAAGACAAGGTCATCGCAACCATTGTCTGGGTTCGGGAGTCGGTTACGCAAGGGGAAGGTATTAGCACCCCTCACGTCCGTCGTACTCGACGGGATCCTCGCTTGTTTGTTTACTTGGACGGGTTGGTTATAATCTATCTACCTATCAAGGCTGGCTGAAAAAGAAAAGAAAAATGACTCGGCAAAGCGTCGCGCTTTATGCCTACGTATTCCCATCAGAGAATGAGAAATCAGAGTCAACGTAGTTCGGCTAACTACGGGGGAAGATGGGGGAAAGGTTGCTCGCTAGGATATCGCATCCTATGCCTACGTACCTTCATCTGGTATGAAAGATCAGAGCAAACGTAGTTCGGGAAACTACTGAAAATATGGCTCAACTAGGAGGGAGACTATCAAGTCCTACTGTTATCATGCCATGGATTCATCCTATGGTTGAGGTTTGAACAGGGAACTCCTAGATGTTATCATGCATGGGTTTCAACCTAAAAGTCTATCATCAAATCCTCGTCAGAAGAAATGAGAGTCCTACGGGATCATGTCAATGATACACAGAAACAGACAAAAACATCAGCTTTTAACAGTAAAATGCATGCAATGCAAGTGAGGGAGGAAATGTGTGTGGGGTTTCAGCCTCCACAAGCTCATCTCAACCTCAAGCTAGTCATGAAATAACAGTAATCATACTGAAAACAAACAATATGCTATCAAGCAATAACAGATAAAGGGGATGAAGTGCCAACAGGCAAACAAACACACTTGAGAAAGAATCAACTATTCTCTAATCCTAACCCTAATCACAGGATCTAAACAAATCTAAGCAAAGCTCTCAAGCAGAACCCTAAACAGGAGAAATCATTCCCAGTCTTCAAGCTTCAAAATAAGCTTACCAAAGAAAGGGAGCTAAGCAAGCAAGCTCATAGTGTCTTCCTCAGGAGAACACTAGGAGGTGTATACTCAGGAATCATACCCTATGTGGCTCAACCACTGTGATCAGTTTACATCCCTCCTCAGGAGAGATTAAACTCACAAGCAGGCTCCAACATCACTGGATATTTAAGAAATCCTATTTAAGCTAGTGGAGCTAAGTGAATAGACTCATAGGACCTTCCTCAGGAAAGTACTAGGAGGCTTCCACTTAGGAGTTGTATCCCATGTGGCTCAACAACATGTGATCAGTTTACATTCCTCCTCAGGAGAAATTAAACTCACAAGTTGGCTCCAACATCATTGGATACTTAAGAAATCCTAGATCAACTAGTGGAACTAAGTGAATAGACCCATAGGACCTTCCTCAGGAAAGTACTAGGAGGCTTCCACTTAGGAGTTGTATCCCATGTGGCTCAACAACATGTGATCAGTTTACATTCCTCCTCAGGAGAAATTAAACTCACAAGTTGACTCCAACATCATTGGATACTTAAGAAGGAGGTGAGAAGGAAGGATGAAAGTCATTCATAGTGCCTTCCTCAGGAAAGTACCATGAACTTCCTTCAAACTTCAGGCTCTCAAACCTCACAGACAGGAGATGAGACAAGCTCTGGGTCTCTGCATCTTGGTCTACAAGCTCCTCTTCATGATGCCCCCCATCAATATCCTCAAGGCAACACAAGCCCTTCATCAAATTCCTCAGAAAGAACCCCACAGATGAACAGATAACCCACTGAACAGGCCAAATCATCAGGCAATCTTCAGATAATACCTAAAAATACTAAACTAATGGGGAAAAATTCAACAAATATTCATAAGGGTCCTCAACACCTACTCCTAACATCTACAAAGGTTTCTACCTAAAAATCAAGATACAACTTGCTCAAAGAAAATGATTCATCACCTATGCACAATTCTAAACCCTAATTAGACTATCCTAAGTCTACCCTAATCAAACTAATCAAGATTAATTCTAAAAAATCTAGAAAAAATCCTATGGGGAAGTATGACTAATCATCTAATTGCACCAAAAAGAATGGGTAAAAAAGATTAATGGAAAGTACTAAAACAATTCCTACAAAATCAAACATCAAAATGAAACAATTAAAAAGCTATTTAATTGAAAAATCTACCAAAAATATCAAGCATAAAAATAAAATATCAATTTTATTTCTATAATTTTCTACTCACTTTAACCTAATCATGAAAAAAAGAAGAAGTTAAAAATCATTTTTTATCTATTTTTAATGAATTTTACAAATCAGAAAAATAAAAGAAGAAAATTAAAAGAAATAAAAGAATTAAAGGGGTGGGGGGTGTATTAAGCAACGCGCGCTAGTTATGAACATTGGGCCAGAAATAAAGGGGGGTGGGGATAGAAGATAAGCCCAGAATGGCTCTTAAAATGAAACGCTGCGTTTTCATTATTTGAATTTTCCCTCTTTTTTCCAGACGCGCTCACAGCCCTTGGATTGGAAGAATTAGTCAAGCCCTGAAACTTGATCCAACGGCCATCCGCTCGTCTTCTCCAAACGCCCTAGGGTTTTCAGAAACCCTAATCCTACACGTTCATCTTCCAGCTCTTCCATCTCCCTCCACACGCCACGGCTCCACACGACTCCAACACAAAAAAACACCTACGTCTCAAGCCCTACACAACCATACGTAAAGGTTCTTTTAATTCGCCCTAGATAGCCCTAACAGAATGCCTCAATATCCTGGTACCACCATGCTCGACTGCTATCAAACTCTAATAAAACTCAAATCTAATGATGCACAGTTGATCTACAAGTTATCCTCATCATCCTAATCTATTCTATATCAATTAAAACCCTAAAACAAGCTTGATCTTGATGATTAAAGTTTCTTGGACCTGTTGTGAAACATCTCAAATCGTGCCCTAACTTTCAGAGATCAATCCTATAATCACCTATATTACTCCTATGGATAGAAAACTCATGTAAACTACATAAATAATGAGATTCGAAGAAGGTAAAAACCTGCTCAAGAAATGATGGTGAAGGTTGTTAGCAATGGAATCAATGCTTGTAAGTGATGGAATGTGATCCTTTGATGTTGAATACCCTTCTGTTTGCAATAATCTTGATGGAGAATCCTTGTAATGGCAGAAATCACAACTTCCTTGAATTTGAAGAAACCTCTTCAATGGAGTTTCTCTCCCTCTCTCTTTCTCCAAATCTCTCTCTATCAACCAACCTTGCATTTAGTGTATTACCCTCTTTAAATAACAATTGGAAGAATGATCTAGAACTCCTTAGAATCATCTAGAAACTTCATGAAAGTATCATGTGATGATAAGTTCAAAACCTCTTATCTCATGCTCTTACTCCTTATTTTCGTGCCAAATACTCCTTACATGAGATATTCAAGTGTCATGAACCAAAATAAGGCTTTACATTGGCTTGTGTAAAGATTTTCAAAGTTAACTTCATTTGCAAGTAACAAATTAACAAAGAAACCTCATTTTTTGGACCTCAAATGGAAAATCCACTTAAACCAATCTTCTCAAAATGTTTTTTCCAATCAAAATGATATATTGGATGACCTATTTTGGATTTGTAGATCTCCCAAAACACTTTTCAATTTCAACTTTTCAAAGTTATAAGTCATTTTTAGTTCATTTTTGACCAATCATGGAATCTTGTGCTATGAGCTTTTTCAACAATTTGTGACCTTCTTTCTAGACTTAAAATCACATTTTGAGCAACTTTCATGTTTTAAGTTTTTCCATTTGAGGCTTGGAAATAGGAGTTTTAGGCATTGGCTAAAATGACCTATAACTGACAAATGACCAAAATACCCCTGCCTTGCACAAACCATAACTTGAGTTCCACAAATCCAATCAAGGACTTCTACCACTCAAATTAAAGCTAAGAACATCCTCTTCAACATTCATGTTGACCAAGAAATCATAGGAATCAACCTACTAGGGCAAAAGTTGTCTGGAAGTTGGGTGACTTTCAAGGACCCAGATTCACACACCTCTGCTGACCTGTAATTTGCCAAAACCATAACTTGAGCTCTGTAACTCCTATCAAGGACTTCCACCACTCAAATTAAAGCTTAGAACAAGCTCTACAACATTCATGTTGTGGGGAAAATGAGATATCAAACACATCTAGTGCTAAAACTGCCTGGAAGATAGGGATCAAATTAGGGTTTTTTCACTGACAATCCTCAGAAACCCTAATCCAGAACTTCTCAAACTCTTCAATCATGATGAGTTGGTCTAGGAATCCTCTTTATAACATCTCTATGCATCATTCCATGATCTCATGGCCCTTGGATTAAGTCTCAACCTTCTCCAAATCTTCAGCTGATCTAGGGTTGACCCAGTCAAAACCCTAATTCTACCATTCATGGTTGAATCTTCTGAATTCTTACATAATGACTTCTCTGGGCTTCATGAAGGCTATCAAGACATCTCATAAGCTTTCTCAAGACATCAAGTTCATTCTCAAAGTCTCAGAATCATCTGAGGAGCACCCACAACTTTCAAACTGTGAAGCACACAACCCTGGTTTCAACCAATTTTCTGAGGATCTCTTGAACTTTCTGATGAAGGTATTCATTTTCAAATACTCAATGAATAAATAATTGTTGGTCAAATTTTGGGGTGCAACAGCTGCCCCTATTCAAACGGCTTGAACCTGACTGGGTGAGAAGCGAACGGCTCTCAACCAATCAAGGTACGAGACGGTTGAATATCGGTAAACCCGAAAATTTGCCAACTGCACAAGCACATGATACTATGCGGGGAACAAATCTTTGAATACTGCAACACTAGCTGCTCGGCCACTAGCTGGAGAGATACTGATCTGACATCGCCGTCAGTTATCCACATTAACTTCTTCTGACATCATCTTCAGGCAACCACGACACCCAACATCGTCGCTGGAAGACTAAACCACCTGACATCACCGTCAGAAACAACCATAACTCGGGGAAACAAACATCCAACATCACCGCCGGAGAACTAACTCTGACATCGCCGTCGATCAACCAAAATACCCAACCTCACCGCTGGGGAACTAAATCTGACATCGTCGTCGGACAATCAAAATACCCCGCATCACCGCTGGAGAACTAAATCTGACATCACCGTCGGAAAATCAAAATACCCCGCATCACCGCTGGAGAACTATCTTCTGACATCACCGTCGGAAAATCAAAATACCCCGCATCGTCGTTGGAAAACTGAATCTGACATCGCCGTCTGAAACAAACATCGCTCTGACGGGGATTTAAAGAGTCTGACCTCGCCGTAAAACAAATATCCAGCTTCGCCGTCGGACAAATGATGATCTTGAACATCTCTGACCTGGGGTTCACCCCTGGTAAATGGAACGAAAGGTACACTCGCGTATTTGAAACTACTCCGCTGGGAATGAGAGACTTAACCGAGCACACTCTGATCTGGGGTTCACCCTCAGAACCATAACGAACATCGGAATACTGCTGCACAACTGACCCACCGTAGAACTTCGACATTAAAGATATATGAAACCCTGGCCCCTGGCCACTTCCAGCTTCAGCTAGAAAAGATCTTCAAGTATTCCTGAAGATAAACATCCTTGAAGGAAGGATGTAAACTTTGCCCGTCGGCAACTCTGCAGGAGGTATCTTCGACTTCAGTCTGAAGAAATGGTCCTTGGCCTTCAAGGATACATGAATTTGCCTTCAGGCAACTCCACCTCTGCTATAGAGCATCCGAGACTTCAGTCAGGGATATACTTCGGCCTTCAGTCCGAAAAATGAATCCTAGGTCATTCATAACCTTGGGGAATAACCCTGCCCTTAGGCACCTTCGCTTCAGCTTTAGGAAATCTGTGACTTCAGTCAAAGAAATGGTATCCTGAGCCATTCATGACTCTACGGGGATTCAAACACTTTGCCTACAGGCAAAACTCCGCTTCAGCTGGAGAAACATCTTCGACTTCAATCAGAAGACGTATCATTCACTTGATCGCAATCAATCATCACCTCAGGATAACTGACCTGGTCTTCAGACTCACACGGATCACTCTGTTGTATCTACAACCTTTGGAACCTTATCTTCAGCCACCCGTTGCTTCATCCACACGGAAATCTGGCTTCACAGGAACCTTCTGGTATCGCCCTCTGGCGCTTACGAAATCCATCTTCAGATTAGACATCGTTGTTGGAGCGGACATATCACGCTGCTACTTACTCGACATCCTGTCAAGTCGTTGCTAATTAAAAGCAAACATGTCGGGTCACCGGACATAATCATCACGTTAACAACTCTGTTGAGGAGAGAGGAATGAGGGTTCACCCAAATAATCCTGACGACTCACTGGGGAAAAGGAAGAAGGGTTCACCCGAATCAACCTTGTAGACTCTGCTGCAGAAAGACGAGAGAGTTCACCCAAACGACTCCAACAACTGCTGGAGAAAAACGAAAGAGCACACTCAGACGATTCCTACCAACTTTACTAGGGAGCAAGTACTTCTGCACGGGGAAAGCGATAAATGCCCTGAACGACTTTTTGGGAAATGACCCTTCTGGGGAACATAGCTGTCAGGCTACAAGACACTCATGTCATTAAGTTCTCAAACTTGCGGGATAAACAAACTTCAGCTTGCTGGACAATCCTTCGGGATCTGTTTGGGGGAACCTTCCATCTGCCAATCATGATTGTGCTCGGCTGGGGACATCAATCTACCTGCCTGCTGCTGGGGAAGTGCCAACCACCTGCTGGGGAAAAGACCTTCACTCTGTCGGGGGTTCCAGAAATCATCTTGAACAAACAACTCCGGCGGCGCTTCCAAGAATCATCCTGGACTGATAACCTTTCTGGAGACTTTATTCTGCTGGGTATTTCCAGGAATCTTCCTGGGCAACTCTTGCTGCGGATGCTACTGGGGAGCTCAAGAATCATCTTAAGCAAACAACTCGGGAAACTGTACTGAGGTCTTAAGAGTCATCTTAAGCAAACGGCCCTGCTGAGGAATTCGAGCATCATCTTGAACCGAAGACTTCGCTGGGGATCTCAAAAATCATCTTGAGCGAGCGAACTGCGGGGATCACACCGGGGTCTTTTAGAATCATCTAAGAAAAAACCTGGCTGGGGAGAACATCAAGAATCGTCCTGAGCAACCGGTCTTTTTGGGATACACCTGTTCAACAAGGATGATAATGACCTAGATCATGTTTATGATGTGTATGCTTCTGCACTATGCCCCACACGGTGGGAATGATATGTATTTATGCTAAATGCCATGCAATCATGCTCAGTGCTATGCAATCATGCATAATGCCATGCAGTGTTGCATGCTATGCAGTCATGCACAATGATACGATCCCGTCAGCAAAATAAATGCCGAGGGGGGAATCCTCCTGTCAAGGAGAAAGAACCACTCAGGTAGAGGAATCATCCTGCTGAGGAGAATGTGAACACGCCAATATCAATTAGGCTCTGTCTAGGGAATTGATCTTCCGCGAATTGCTGCAGGGAAACAACTTCAGCTGACTGTTGCAGGGGATGAAGCTCTACGAGAACTTGGATCTGCTGATATCAATCGCGAGAATGAAATGCGCGGCCGTCTCGGCTACTCTTCTGGGGATGACCACTCTGTGGGGAGCCAACTTCAGCTGCTCAACACTCCACTGGGGAAAAACCAATCATGATCTGATCAACTTCCAAGGATTCGGATCTCTTGGACATCTGCAAACTTGGCTGAGGAAGGAGAAATCGTTCTGCTTCGCTGGATAAAGTACGACTCTGGGGGAATACAACATCAGCTGCTCTACGCTCTGCTGAGGAAAATTGATCATGACCTGATCAACTTCCGAGGATTCTGCTTTTCTGCGGACTCAGCCGGGGAGAGAAATCATTCTACTTCACTGAAGAGTACGACTCTGATGGGGAATTTCAATTCTGCTGGGGAAGAAAGAATCATCTGACTTCGGGGGAGAGTACAACTCTGCAAGGGAATACGACATCAGCTGTTCCAACACTCTGCTGGGGAAGAGGGAGTCATCCAACTTCAGGAGAGAATATAACTCTAGTGGGGAATTTCAATTCCGCTGGAGACTTCAGTCTGGCATCATCAGTTACTGTATACTTCGGTATACGAACAACTTCCTGCGAAACCTGCACTTGTGACCCGGTGCTGGGGAAGGCACCTGCTTCGGTGACTTTACTGGGGAAAACACGAGCTTCGGCACCCGAGCAATTCTCTGAAATCTGCACTTGTGACCCGGTGCTGGGGAAGGAGAAATCATTCTTCGGTGCCTGACTCAGCTGATGAGGTGACGTTCCTTCAGGACGCGTCTGCTTGGGGAAGAGAATCACCTCTACCTGGGGAAGACATATCAATGCTCACTATCTGCGTTCAGGTTCTGCGGAGGAGAGATTACTGAGCTCTGCTGAAGAAGGAGGACTCATCCTGCTTCGGGGATACGCACGACACATCTTCTGACGGGTGCTATACCTGCAACGACACAAACAAACAGACAAGATACCCTCCTCAAAGGGGCCTATCAGGGTTATTATCTCGCGACAACGTTCAATTAATTAATTGTTTCAACAATCAATGGACCTGGGCCCGCAGGTTTATGTATGCGCATTTTATCAAAAAACACATCGGCGTTATCATTCGCAAACAAAACAGATAAATGCAAAACAGACAAGTAGAATTGCTGAATAATGTGCATTTTATTGATGGTGAACCCCTGAATGGGCAAAAATGTTTTACAACAGAGGCAAACTCCTGAAATGAGGAAGCCGCGCAAAAAAGAAAACATAAATATACATCAGTATATACAAATGTCGGCAATCGAGGCGTAGACGAACACCATGAGTTGATCCCTCTAAGACCCACTCGACTTCGATACTTCTCCGATGCTTCAGCCTTGGAAGAGATTGATTCAGATAAACGGCCCTCAGGTCTTCCGAACCACTAAACAATGAAAGTCCATACGCGGAACGCAGTCATTTGCTTATTTAAATCCCTAACTTTTGCGTGAACCGCCCTTTCGGGTTTTCAGTTCACCGGGATACCCTTTTTTGCCGAAGCCGCCCAGTGTAGGTTTTCGACTTCGCGGGTGTACATCTTTTCAATATATCCCTAATTTTTGCCCGAACCTTTTATTCTGTTTTTGGTTCGCCGGGATGCCCCTTTTTTGCCTGGACTCTCCTTTTTTTGTCCAGCGGGTCGCTTTCAAGCAAAGTATTTTTTAACTGCGTCCGCGTTCACCGGGGATGCAAAATCTTCACCATCCATCGTGGATAACAGCAAAGCTCCTCCCGAGAAGACCTTGCTGACGACATACGGCCCTTCGTAATTCGGAGTCCACTTGCCCCGGTGATCGGAGTGTGGCGGAAGAATCTTCTTCAGGACGAGATCACCCGTATGAAAGCTTCGAGGACGCACCCTCTTATCATAAGCTTTCTTCATTCGGCTTTGGTACAGGCGACCAAATGCAATCGATGCTAACCTCTTCTCGTCCATCAGGCTGAGCTGGTTCAGGCGATTCGTCACCCATTCTGCCTCATCAAGTTTCACATCAACCAAAACCCGCAAAGAGGGAATCTCCACTTCTAGCGGTAGGACAGCTTCCATACCGTACACCAAGGAGAAAGGAGTTGCCCCGGTCGACGTACGCACCGTCGTACGGTAACCATGCAAGGCAAACGGCAGCATCTCGTGCCAATCTTTATACGTCACAACCATCTTCTGAACAATCTTCTTGATGTTCTTGTTGGCCGCTTCAACAGCGCCATTCATCTTCGGCCGATAAGGAGATGAGTTGTGGTGTTCAATCTTGAAGCTCTGGCACAGCTCCTTCATCATCTTGTTATTCAAATTCGAACCATTATCAGTAATGATCCGCTCGGGAATCCCATAGCGACAGATGATGTCCTTCTTAATGAATTTAGCAACCACCTGCTTGGTCACATTAGCGTACGAGGCTGCTTCCACCCACTTGGTGAAGTAGTCGATAGCTACCAGAATAAAACGATGACCATTGGATGCGGTGGGCTCGATCTTGCCTATCATGTCAATGCCCCACATGGAGAACGGCCAAGGGGAGGACATGACATTCAAGGGGCACGGCGGCACATGAACTCTATCAGCATAAATCTGGCATTTATGACATTTCCTCGCGAATTTGAAGCAATCCGACTCCATAGTCAACCAGTAATATCCTGCTCTCAGGATCTTCCTTGTCATGGCATGCCCGCCGGCGTGCGTACCAAATGTGCCTTCATGGACTTCCTCCATGAGCATACTCGCCTCTTTCTCATCTACACATCTGAGTAGCACGAGGTCGTGGTTTCTTCTATACAGCACTCCATCAGGATTGAGGTAAAAGTTTCCAGATAGCCTCCTCAGAGTCTTCTTATCCTGGGTTGACGCACCCGCCGGATACTCCTTAGTCATAAGGAAGGTCTGGATATCGTGGAACCATGGCTTGCCGTCAGTGGCATCCTCGATTGCGAACACATATGCTGGTCTGTCAAGACGCGAAAGGACAATACTTGGAGCCTCATTCCAAAGATTGACCTTATACATAGAAGCCAACGTGGCTAAAGCATCAGCCATTTGATTTTCAGCCCGGGGTACATGATGAAGTTCTACTCGGTCGAAGAACGGAAGCAGCCTTCTGGCGTAATTCATGTACGGCACTAGATTCGGTTGACGAGTTTCCCACTCCCCTTTGATCTGATTGATCACAAGCGCTGAGTCACCATATATGTCTAGATTCTTGATTCTCAAATCAATTGCCTCTTCTAGACCCATAATACACGCTTCATACTCGGCTTCGTTGTTGGTAACTGGAAACGTCAGTCTCGCAGTAAACGGGATGTGGGATCCGTGAGGAGTTGTGATGATAGCCCCGATACCACTTCCATAGGAATTGACTGCTCCGTCGAATATCAACTTCCACTGAGACTTCCTATCCGGCCCCTCGTCGGGCAATGGTTCTTCGCAATCCTTTGCTTTGAGAAACATAATGTCCTCATCAGGGAACTCGAACTTCATCGGCTGATAGTCTTCGATTGGCTGTTCGGCAAGGTAGTCAGACAATACGCTCCCCTTGATGGCTTTCTGAGAGACGTACTGAATATCATATTCTGTTAACACCATCTGCCATCTGGCAATCCTGCCCGAAAGAGCCTGCTTCTCGAAGACATACTTGATCGGATCCATCTTCGAAATCAGCATGGTGGTGTGATTGAGCATATACTGTCGTAGACGTTTGGCAGCCCAAGCTAGTGCACAACACGTCTTCTCCAGCATCGAGTATCGAGATTCACACTCAGTGAACTTTTTACTCAAATAATAAATGGCATGCTCCTTTCTGCCCGTCTCGTCGTGCTGACCGAGAACACACCCCATACTATTCTCAAGAACTGTCAAGTACATGATTAATGGCCGTCCAGCCACTGGGGGTATCAAGATCGGAGGTTCTTGAAGATACTGCTTTATCTTATCGAATGCCTTCTGGCAATCCTCATTCCAAGTAATCGCCTGATTTTTCTTTAACAATTTGAACATCGGTTCACAAGTGGCCGTGAGCTGGGAGATAAACCTCGCAATGTAGTTTATTCGGCCCAAGAAACCACGAACTTCTTTTTCCGTTCTCGGCGCTGGCATTTCTTGGATAGCTTTTATTTTTGCAGGATCAACTTCGATACCTCGTTCACTAATGATAAACCCCAATAACTTTCCGGATCGCACTCCGAAAGTGCACTTGTTAGGATTCAGCCTCAGCCTGAACTTCCTAAGCCTTTCAAACAGCTTCAGCAAATTGACCAGATGCTCCTCCTCCGTTTGGGACTTCGCAATCATGTCATCAACATAGACCTCGATCTCATGATGAATCATATCATGAAACAAAGTTACCATTGCTCGCTGGTAAGTGGCCCCTGCGTTCTTCAGACCGAAGGGCATTACCTTGTAGCAAAACGTGCCCCAGGGGGTAATAAACGTTGTTTTCTCCATGTCCTCCGGCGCCATCTTAATCTGATTGTAACCGGAGAAGCCATCCATGAACGAAAACACGGAAAACTGGGCTGTATTGTCGACCAACACATCGATATGAGGCAACGGGAAATCATCCTTAGGGCTCGCCCTATTCAAGTCCCGATAATCGACGCACATACGTACCTTGCCGTCCTTCTTCGGCACAGGCACTATGTTGGCGACCCACGGAGGGTAGGTGGTGACGGCTAAAAATCCTGCGTCCAACTGCTTCTGGACTTCTTCTTTGATTTTTACAGCCATGTCTGGTCTCGTCCTCCTGAGCTTCTGCTTGACTGGAGGGCAATCTTCACGCAACGGCAAGCGATGAACCACGATATCTGTGTCAAGTCCGGGCATATCCTCATATGACCAAGCAAAGACGTCACTATACTCTCGAAGCATCTCGACCAGTCTATGCTTGACATCATTCTGCAGCGCAGCCCCAACTCTGACATTCCTGATAAGCTCCTCAGAACCCAGATTTATGATCTCAATCTCCTCCTCATGAGGCAGAATAACCTTCTCCTCTTGTTTCAACAAGCGGGCCAATTCTTCCGGAAGGTCTTCGTCTTCATCAATCTCATCCTCGGCTTGAAAGATCGGGCAATCAAAGTCGTAGTGAGCCGTAGAGGGTCCAGAGTCGATGTTGTCTGTTACGTGGATCCTGCAATAACAAGGGTTAAGTTTTAAAGCAGGAATATGCAGGTTAGCACGAACCTCGTTGCCATTTTGCTGTTTTTCAAAACAAGCATAAAATATGAATAACAGAGAACACAATATTTGATTACGAAGAAAACGCCTTTTTATTTATTGATAAAATGTATGCACGTAATCCAACAAGGCCCTGACAGTAAAACCACTATGCCCCGGGCAGGACATAGGGTTGTACAAAGATTGTAAAAAGCAAATCATTACTCTTCACTTGTCAGCTCGATAGTCTCCTTGATGGTCCAGTTGTGAAGGCGCTCGCCTGGCTTGCTCGGTTGAATCCAGGCATCGAGATCACAGTCACTGTCCCCGCTGTCCTCTGACGCTGCGCTGACGCTTTCGAATATTACTCCTCCTTTGGTGAATAGGATCGGCCCCTTTCCACGAGATGAGCTACCAGAAGAAGTTGAAGCTTCAGCTTCAGGAGAATATCCCAATCCAAACTTATCCTGTTTGAATGGTATATCCAAGACGTGCCCCCAGCCTGGGGTAGAACCAGCTTCGACAACGGCTCTAGCTTCCTTAAACGAAGAGAGGTTCACCTCCTGTTTCTCTGCAACAATGGGAGCTACCTCCTTCACCTTGACGGTCTCAAACGCCTGGCAAAGAGTCTCATGGATCTCGCCATCCATTTCGACATACTTGAAGGACGACAGGTGGCTTACCATGATGTCCTCCTCTCCGCAAACTGTCACTATGCTGCCCCCAACAGCATATTTAAGCTTCTGATGCAACGTAGACGTTACGGCACCAGCAGAATGAATCCACGGCCGACCTAAGAGGCAACTGTAGGCGGGCATGATATCCATAATATAGAACACTGCATTAAACGTCTCTGGACCGACTTGAATTGGCAGGGTCAATTCTCCAAAGACGTGGCGTTTGGTTCCGTCAAAAGCCTTTACGACCAGATCACTGGGCGTGCACAGCAGTCCCCGGGTATCCAACTTCATTAGTGCTTTCTTCGGAAGCACATTCAGCGAGGAGCCCGTATCTACTAGGACATGTGACATAATCGTGCCCCTGCACTCTATCGAGATGTGCAAGGCATGGTTGTGATCTCTTCCCTTGGGCGTCAGCTCCAAATCTGTAAAACCCAGCCCATTACCAGCGTTGACATGAGCTACTACTTCCTCAAGTTGATTAACGGATATCTCCTGCGGCACGTATGCAGCATTCAATACTTTCAGCAATGCGTTGCGGTGTGCTTCAGAACACAGCAACAGGTTAAGAATTGAGATCTTTGACGGAGTCTGGTGAAGATGATCTACAATCTTGTAGTCACTTTTCCTGATCAGTCGCATGAACTCTTCTGCGTCTTTAACCAACAAGTCTTTTTCTGCCCCTGCCGGGACCTCCTCAACAGCTTTACCTTTGCCCTTATCAGCAGCATCAGCTCTGACTACCTTCTCTGCCGCACCCTCTGCCGGCGCGAACACTCTGCCACTTCTGGTGATACCACTGGCCTCAGCAAGATTCTGCGCAGTCGATCTGGGCGGCTCAATCTCTACCTTCTGGCCATTACAATACACTTCAGCGCCGTAATGCCACGGGATGGCATTGGTACTCTCAAATGGGATTGGTCCAGCCCTGGTGATGGTGATAGTAGGTGGACGAGGTGCAGATATAGTGATAGGGTGGCGAGGAATGGTGATAGTAGCAACCTCGTCCGCCTGCTTCAGCACGATTTCTCCCGACGCATTCTCAACGCTTCGACTAAACTGCAAAATACCCTCGGTCATCAGACTCTGGATACCTTCACTCAACTGCTCACACCCGTCAGGAAGTGCAGCACATTCCATACAAAACTCCCCACATCCGGGAAAGAAACCTTTCTTCAGCAGCTTAGCTTTAACAAAAACCAACGGCGTCTTCAATTCTCTGACATCAGTCAGCAAGTCTGAATTCTCTTCAGTGATGATAGCATTCACTCCGCCGCCCCTATGATGAGGCATCGGATTCTTGGTGACGTTGGGCACGTTGTCAGAAAAGTTGATAATCTTGGCATCAACCATGTCTTGAACTTTATGCTTAAAAGCTTTACAGTTCTCAATTGTATGGCCAGGTGCCCCAGAATGAAATTCACATGTAGCATTAGCATCGTACCCGGGTGGTGGTGCCCCTGTCAAGGGAGCTAGCGTCCTCTTCTGAACCAGTTGGAGCTGAAGCAACGTCTGCAGAAGCTGGGCATACGACATAGGAGGAGTTTCCAAATGACGGTTTGCGAGGGGACCCCGATGCTGATATTTCTTATATCCCGGATTATTCTGCTGCTGAGGCTGCTGCTGCGGCTGAGGGGGAGCAGCTGGGATGTTTATGCTAGCGATCTGAGACTGAGGGCCCTTGCCCTTTCTCCTAGCATTAGAGACTGCACTGGCATCGCCCTCCCGACGCTTGCCAGTATAAGGTTTCTTGCTGGCTCCTCCAGATGAGGATGATTCGCCTTGAATCTTGCCGATCTTTATACCATTTTCAACATGCTCGCCCAAAGTGATGAGGGCCGAGAATGTCCCGGACATGCCACTAACCAACTTCTCATAATAGACTCCGGGAAGAGTAGCCACGAACATCTGTACCAACTCACGCTCAACCATCGGCGGTTGAACCCGAGCAGCCAATTCACGCCACCGCTGGGCGTACTCCTTGAAGCTTTCATTGCTACGCTGCGAGAGATTCTGAAGCTGAACTCGGTTGGGAGCCAAGTCGCTATTATACTGATAGTGGAGAACAAATGCTTCAGCGAGATCTTTCCACGTTCGCACAGCAGCGGGTTCCAAACCCATATACCATTCAAGCGATGGGCCAGAAAGACTATCCTGAAAGAAGTGCATCAGCAACTTCTCATCATCAGAGTAAGCAGACATCTTTCTGTAATACGATCGGAGGTGAACACGGGGACAAGTAGTGCCTCTATACTTCTCAAAGATAGGCACCTTAAACTTGTGAGGTACCTTAAAGTCAGCAATCAGCCCAAGTTTGGACATGTCAACGCCCAATGTGTTCTGATTTTCTATATCTCTCATTTTATCTTCCAGTGCCTTGAACCTGAGTCTAGCTTCAGCAGTCAACTCAGCCTCTACACCTCTCTGAGAGAAAATATCATCCTGATGGTCCTCCAGCCACGGTTGAGGCACCACCATATTTCCTGCACCAACATTAACATTGGCTCCCAAACCACCATTGACGGCGCCCGCCGCATTAAGTCCGAGATTATTCATAAGATTGCCGTTAGCACTACCGTTGCCCCCGGCAGCAGGAACAACGTTCTGAGGAGTATCCACTTGAGGAGGAGGAGTGGGTACGGCCCCGCCGTGAAGAATTCCATTGCTGTCAACCCTGGAGATGAGAGGTTGAACCAAAGTACGAAGTTGCTCTTGCCCGTTCGCAACTACTTGCATCAACTCCATAAAACGATCCATCCTTTCACGAAGCTCCTGAACATCTGATTGTACTTGGTCCATGATTCTCGTTTGATTGGCGCGAGTTGAGTAACGGTGGATGAATCTTTGATCAATCCTGAAAGCAGCTCGGAACCTGAGTACCTGAAAAACCTGTCAAGATTAAAGGTTAGGAAAAGCAACAGAATGTATGTCATGCAAGAATGCTTCATGCAAATGCATGCGTGTGTCTGTGTGCTTGAGAGATTTCCCCGGTCCTGGCATCTGCTGATAATAATAAGGGGAAGAATCTAGGCCCACTCATGGAGACAGCAACCTCACAGACACACGCTAATGGAATGATTATGCAAGCTAATGCAAAATGCAGGCATGCAACAATATATCCAAGGCTGCTGTGGAGATTCGATGTCAACAGTCACTGCTGAGAAGGAGACCCCGGTGTAAGCCCACTGATCTGATCTGTTGTGAATAACCATCTGGTAGGATCGAGATCAAAATTCTGCTCTGTCAAGAACGAAGGCCTGATAATGAAAAACCCTGGATGCAAGATCAAGGAATATCTGTTGGAGAAGTCTTCAGACCCCAAGTCAGAAATCTGCCCTATCAAGAACAAAAATACAGCTGCTGATGAGATCTTCAAACCCCACTCAAAATCTGCCCTATCAAGAACAAACAACAACTGCTGACGAGATCCTCAGACCTCACTCAAAAATCTGCTCTGTCCAGAACAAACCTCTGACGATAATACACTGATCAAAGCCTGCTCTATCAAGAACAGACAAACACCCGATGATAAGATCCTCTGATCAAACTCTTGCTCTATCAAGAACATATCTGCAACTGAGAACCCAACATAACTGATTCACTGTCAAGAAAACCAGGTGGTCTGGAGGTCAAAGTTTCCTGCAATATCCCAACCCCACTCACAGGTATGATGGACCTAATCCACGGACAAAGGTACGGCATCCTATGCGGTTGTCAGCGTCACAGACATTCATGAGTGACAATACGATTCCCAGAAGGAGTGGCATCGTCAAGTCATGAAGAGGCCTCTCTTAGCTGACTTCCAAATGATCGGTCCCCAGAGTCGACAATCCTCACGTCTGGACTCCCCTCAGATCCTCAGGACCGGAAAGGAGCACCTCTGCAAGAATCTCGTCTGAGCGCAGATTTTCGTAGGGAACTGTGCCTGTTCAACAGACAGGTTCGTCTACTACTTCTCCGCAACTATATCTAGGTGTGTACTCAAGCCCAGGTCCGGCTTTTCACTCATAGTAATATCCCTCTCCCACAGCAGCACAGATAATCATATCAAACTGGAAATAAAATGCGGGAAATAAAATGCGGGAAGTAAAAATGCGATAAACAAACGCAACCCAACAAGCAAACACACAAACGATAGGATTGACTCGCGTAGGGGATGGGAAACGGTCCCAGCATAAGGGATGGGAAAAGTCCCTAGATGCTTGCGTCCCCAGCAGAGTCGCCAGCTGTCGCTTGCGCGAAAATGAGGTGCCGGCATGACAGAAGAGTCGCCACCTTTCGTTATTTATCCCTCAGAGCGGGAAAGGAAACGATCGGAAAAACCTGACGAAAAAGGGTAAGACAAGGTCATCGCAACCATTGTCTGGGTTCGGGAGTCGGTTACGCAAGGGGAAGGTATTAGCACCCCTCACGTCCGTCGTACTCGACGGGATCCTCGCTTGTTTGTTTACTTGGACGGGTTGGTTATAATCTATCTACCTATCAAGGCTGGCTGAAAAAGAAAAGAAAAATGACTCGGCAAAGCGTCGCGCTTTATGCCTACGTATTCCCATCAGAGAATGAGAAATCAGAGTCAACGTAGTTCAGCTAACTACGGGGGAAGATGGGGGAAAGGTTGCTCGCTAGGATATCGCATCCTATGCCTACGTACCTTCATCTGGTATGAAAGATCAGAGCAAACGTAGTTCGGGAAACTACTGAAAATATGGCTCAACTAGGAGGGAGACTATCAAGTCCTACTGTTATCATGCCATGGATTCATCCTATGGTTGAGGTTTGAACAGGGAACTCCTAGATGTTATCATGCATGGGTTTCAACCTAAAAGTCTATCATCAAATCCTCGTCAGAAGAAATGAGAGTCCTACGGGATCATGTCAATGATACACAGAAACAGACAAAAACATCAGCTTTTAACAGTAAAATGCATGCAATGCAAGTGAGGGAGGAAATGTGTGTGGGGTTTCAGCCTCCACAAGCTCATCTCAACCTCAAGCTAGTCATGAAATAACAGTAATCATACTGAAAACAAACAATATGCTATCAAGCAATAACAGATAAAGGGGATGAAGTGCCAACAGGCAAACAAACACACTTGAGAAAGAATCAACTATTCTCTAATCCTAACCCTAATCACAGGATCTAAACAAATCTAAGCAAAGCTCTCAAGCAGAACCCTAAACAGGAGAAATCATTCCCAGTCTTCAAGCTTCAAAATAAGCTTACCAAAGAAAGGGAGCTAAGCAAGCAAGCTCATAGTGTCTTCCTCAGGAGAACACTAGGAGGTGTATACTCAGGAATCATACCCTATGTGGCTCAACCACTGTGATCAGTTTACATCCCTCCTCAGGAGAGATTAAACTCACAAGCAGGCTCCAACATCACTGGATATTTAAGAAATCCTATTTAAGCTAGTGGAGCTAAGTGAATAGACTCATAGGACCTTCCTCAGGAAAGTACTAGGAGGCTTCCACTTAGGAGTTGTATCCCATGTGGCTCAACAACATGTGATCAGTTTACATTCCTCCTCAGGAGAAATTAAACTCACAAGTTGGCTCCAACATCATTGGATACTTAAGAAATCCTAGATCAACTAGTGGAACTAAGTGAATAGACCCATAGGACCTTCCTCAGGAAAGTACTAGGAGGCTTCCACTTAGGAGTTGTATCCCATGTGGCTCAACAACATGTGATCAGTTTACATTCCTCCTCAGGAGAAATTAAACTCACAAGTTGACTCCAACATCATTGGATACTTAAGAAGGAGGTGAGAAGGAAGGATGAAAGTCATTCATAGTGCCTTCCTCAGGAAAGTACCATGAACTTCCTTCAAACTTCAGGCTCTCAAACCTCACAGACAGGAGATGAGACAAGCTCTGGGTCTCTGCATCTTGGTCTACAAGCTCCTCTTCATGATGCCCCCCATCAATATCCTCAAGGCAACACAAGCCCTTCATCAAATTCCTCAGAAAGAACCCCACAGATGAACAGATAACCCACTGAACAGGCCAAATCATCAGGCAATCTTCAGATAATACCTAAAAATACTAAACTAATGGGGAAAAATTCAACAAATATTCATAAGGGTCCTCAACACCTACTCCTAACATCTACAAAGGTTTCTACCTAAAAATCAAGATACAACTTGCTCAAAGAAAATGATTCATCACCTATGCACAATTCTAAACCCTAATTAGACTATCCTAAGTCTACCCTAATCAAACTAATCAAGATTAATTCTAAAAAATCTAGAAAAAATCCTATGGGGAAGTATGACTAATCATCTAATTGCACCAAAAAGAATGGGTAAAAAAGATTAATGGAAAGTACTAAAACAATTCCTACAAAATCAAACATCAAAATGAAACAATTAAAAAGCTATTTAATTGAAAAATCTACCAAAAATATCAAGCATAAAAATAAAATATCAATTTTATTTCTATAATTTTCTACTCACTTTAACCTAATCATGAAAAAAAGAAGAAGTTAAAAATCATTTTTTATCTATTTTTAATGAATTTTACAAATCAGAAAAATAAAAGAAGAAAATTAAAAGAAATAAAAGAATTAAAGGGGTGGGGGGTGTATTAAGCAACGCGCGCTAGTTATGAACATTGGGCCAGAAATAAAGGGGGGTGGGGATAGAAGATAAGCCCAGAATGGCTCTTAAAATGAAACGCTGCGTTTTCATTATTTGAATTTTCCCTCTTTTTTCCAGACGCGCTCACAGCCCTTGGATTGGAAGAATTAGTCAAGCCCTGAAACTTGATCCAACGGCCATCCGCTCGTCTTCTCCAAACGCCCTAGGGTTTTCAGAAACCCTAATCCTACACGTTCATCTTCCAGCTCTTCCATCTCCCTCCACACGCCACGGCTCCACACGACTCCAACACAAAAAAACACCTACGTCTCAAGCCCTACACAACCATACGTAAAGGTTCTTTTAATTCGCCCTAGATAGCCCTAACAGAATGCCTCAATATCCTGGTACCACCATGCTCGACTGCTATCAAACTCTAATAAAACTCAAATCTAATGATGCACAGTTGATCTACAAGTTATCCTCATCATCCTAATCTATTCTATATCAATTAAAACCCTAAAACAAGCTTGATCTTGATGATTAAAGTTTCTTGGACCTGTTGTGAAACATCTCAAATCGTGCCCTAACTTTCAGAGATCAATCCTATAATCACCTATATTACTCCTATGGATAGAAAACTCATGTAAACTACATAAATAATGAGATTCGAAGAAGGTAAAAACCTGCTCAAGAAATGATGGTGAAGGTTGTTAGCAATGGAATCAATGCTTGTAAGTGATGGAATGTGATCCTTTGATGTTGAATACCCTTCTGTTTGCAATAATCTTGATGGAGAATCCTTGTAATGGCAGAAATCACAACTTCCTTGAATTTGAAGAAACCTCTTCAATGGAGTTTCTCTCCCTCTCTCTTTCTCCAAATCTCTCTCTATCAACCAACCTTGCATTTAGTGTATTACCCTCTTTAAATAACAATTGGAAGAATGATCTAGAACTCCTTAGAATCATCTAGAAACTTCATGAAAGTATCATGTGATGATAAGTTCAAAACCTCTTATCTCATGCTCTTACTCCTTATTTTCGTGCCAAATACTCCTTACATGAGATATTCAAGTGTCATGAACCAAAATAAGGCTTTACATTGGCTTGTGTAAAGATTTTCAAAGTTAACTTCATTTGCAAGTAACAAATTAACAAAGAAACCTCATTTTTTGGACCTCAAATGGAAAATCCACTTAAACCAATCTTCTCAAAATGTTTTTTCCAATCAAAATGATATATTGGATGACCTATTTTGGATTTGTAGATCTCCCAAAACACTTTTCAATTTCAACTTTTCAAAGTTATAAGTCATTTTTAGTTCATTTTTGACCAATCATGGAATCTTGTGCTATGAGCTTTTTCAACAATTTGTGACCTTCTTTCTAGACTTAAAATCACATTTTGAGCAACTTTCATGTTTTAAGTTTTTCCATTTGAGGCTTGGAAATAGGAGTTTTAGGCATTGGCTAAAATGACCTATAACTGACAAATGACCAAAATACCCCTGCCTTGCACAAACCATAACTTGAGTTCCACAAATCCAATCAAGGACTTCTACCACTCAAATTAAAGCTAAGAACATCCTCTTCAACATTCATGTTGACCAAGAAATCATAGGAATCAACCTACTAGGGCAAAAGTTGTCTGGAAGTTGGGTGACTTTCAAGGACCCAGATTCACACACCTCTGCTGACCTGTAATTTGCCAAAACCATAACTTGAGCTCTGTAACTCCTATCAAGGACTTCCACCACTCAAATTAAAGCTTAGAACAAGCTCTACAACATTCATGTTGTGGGGAAAATGAGATATCAAACACATCTAGTGCTAAAACTGCCTGGAAGATAGGGATCAAATTAGGGTTTTTTCACTGACAATCCTCAGAAACCCTAATCCAGAACTTCTCAAACTCTTCAATCATGATGAGTTGGTCTAGGAATCCTCTTTATAACATCTCTATGCATCATTCCATGATCTCATGGCCCTTGGATTAAGTCTCAACCTTCTCCAAATCTTCAGCTGATCTAGGGTTGACCCAGTCAAAACCCTAATTCTACCATTCATGGTTGAATCTTCTGAATTCTTACATAATGACTTCTCTGGGCTTCATGAAGGCTATCAAGACATCTCATAAGCTTTCTCAAGACATCAAGTTCATTCTCAAAGTCTCAGAATCATCTGAGGAGCACCCACAACTTTCAAACTGTGAAGCACACAACCCTGGTTTCAACCAATTTTCTGAGGATCTCTTGAACTTTCTGATGAAGGTATTCATTTTCAAATACTCAATGAATAAATAATTGTTGGTCAAATTTTGGGGTGCAACAGGTATCTGTTCAGAGGCCTAGCCTATTTCATCTCAGCAAGCCTCAAGATGATATGACCAGATGAAGAATTTGGGAAGGTTACTCTGAAGGAAGATTTGAAGACTGATAATGAAGTAATGACAGATATAGCTGGGGCAAGCAAGATGACTCGCAGTGATCATACTCCTTATTCCAGTGAGGCTTCGCTAGAGGAAACCATTACTGCGGTGCCGGCTTTGAATGCGAAGACTTCATAAAGGACTTTGAGACATTTCATTTTTGCTTATTTATATTTTGTTTCTTTTGATTAAGCATAATTAGCATGTATGAACTTATTATCTTTGATTAATTAATGCAATGAATATGTTTGTCTTGAATAAATCCATTCGTATTCACTCACAAAAGTTTTTCATGATTTATAATGCCAACTTTACCCGATCTCTTGCTTTGATAGAGAATTGGAAGGAGGATGATGAACCAAAACATCAAACCTCTTGCCGTATGCTTTCGGTTGAAACCTTCTGATGATGTAAGGCATTGTTTCAAACCCCAAAAACAACGGAGATATAAGGGTGATAACCACTCTCTAACCCCTTTGAGCCTAGAAGTAGGAGTTTTTTTCTTTGCAAAATAAAAAACCCTCGACTTTAACCTGGGGCAGGGTAGTTTTTCAGTTAAATGGATTGAGCGCTCAGACTCTCAAAAAGGAGGAGCGAACCTTCGAGAATCTATCCTTAACGTCTTATGAAGTCAGAAGTCAATGGCTATCCATCTACTACTAAAGAGTGGGGCGATCACAAGCCTTTCAAAAGAGTCACACGACTTAGTCAACAAAATATATACATGTATATATATATATATATACATGTATATATATATATATATATATATATATATATATATATATATATATATATATATATATATATATATATATACATGTATATATATATATATACATATATATATATATATATATATATATATATATATATATATATATATATATATATATATATATACATATATATATATATGTATATATATATATATATATATATATATATATATATATATATATATATATATATATATATATATGTATATATATATATATATATATATATATATATATATATATATATATATATATATATATATATATATATATATATATATATATATATATATATATATATATATATATATATATATATATATATATATGTATATATATATATATATATATGTATATATATATATATATGTATATATATATATATATATATATATATATATATATATATATATATATATATATATATATATATATATATATATATATATATATATATATATATATATATATATATATATGTATATATATATATATATATATATATGTATATATATATATATATGTATATATATATATATATATACATATATATATATATATATATATATATATATATATATATATATATATATATATATATATATATATACATATATATATATATATACATATATATATATATATATATATATATATATATATATATATATATATATATATATATATATATATATATATATATATATATATATATATATATATATATATATATATATAGCCTGCTAAGTCAAAACCTGTGAAGGAGACTTAGGCAAAATTGGGGCATCCCGCTGGACTCCAAAGTCAAATCCAAAAGACGTCGTCCAGGCAAAAGTTAGGGAATGAAAAAAATATAACAAAAACAAGGGATTACAATAAAGAATCCCCAATAAAGAACAGATTCGTGAGATTCAAAAAAAACAAAAGACAATAGGTGAGTGACTGCCATGTCCAAAGCCTTGATGAGTTCTCGACCCTCTCAAATCCGATTGAGGAATGAGTGCCCGTATCCGGTTAACTGAATTAGGATTGGAGAACATTACGAAGATTGGGTGGGTACAAATAACTTTGAGCCTTTATCCTTTATTTCTTAAACCGTGAACCAAGCCACGATACAACCTTTAAAATACCTAATTGAAGTAGGAATTCTTTTGAAACCATACTCGACGAGATAATGTTTCCTGACTCATATGAGCTATGCTCAATGTTGGCATTACAAATCAAATTCATATCCTGACTATGTGATTTCGGTCACGAGTTATAGTGATATCCTTTTTCAAAATAAAAACAAAAAATTTTTCAAGACAAATATATTGTTGCGTTGATAGTTTCAGGATAGCATTTCACGCGTGTCAATTTTGCCTAACATCTTAGAAACTTACATACATACATTCACAATGGAACTCGAAGATCCTGCTAAACAGGGGCAGTTGGTTTCCAAATCGTGTATTAATGCGAGCCTGACGTACTTAAGAGCTATTCTTGTAGCCTCAGTAGTAACACGGTTGATCTGTGCCAGTTACGTCGAGATCTGAAAAATCTCTCCAAGAGTTTGAAAACAGTGGGGCAATCAAACCCTATGTTCTCTGTAAAATCCTCTCTATATGACTTTCTCACAAAGCAGGTACTCTAGGGCATGATATTTTTCAAAATGGCGACTACTACAAAGTCCATTGAGATCAAAATTAGCTTCGTTTCACGACGTTCTTCAGGCGCCCAATAGATTTTACTCCCGGCGATCCTCATTCCCCAGTAAATCTCATTGTGGCGGAAACATTTTTAAACCATCGCCTCATCACAGTCCCCAGAGAGACTTTAAGCCGACACAGTCCTCAACGAGACTATAAGCTGACAACACTTTGGACCGAGCCAGAGTTCATCAAGACAGTAGAGATCTTACCAGCATCTTCCCAGTGATACAGTCCCCAGCGAGACTTTAAGCTGACCATACTTCTGGACGAATCCGGTTATCCCCAGTGACTCTCAAGACTACAGAAATATCCCCGGTATCCTCCAAGTGATATATGTTTTGGAAGATCCATTCTCAGTGGAATTATCTGTTCCTCAGGGAAATTGCCTTACCTTCCTCAGGAATATTCCCCAGGAGACTGCTATATTCTCCCCAAGAAGTCAAGATGCTTTCCCCCAGGATGTCTGCTGACTTCTCCCCGGTGAGTCTGACGAACTCTCCTCAGGGAAGTTGATATACTTTATCCCCCAGATGGGTGTACCTTTTCCCCAGGAAGCCGATGTATTATTCCCAGGAAGTCACTACGCTTTTCTCCATAAAGATGTCTAGCTCCTCATCTTCCCCACAAAGCGGATATTTATTTTATCCCTGGAAGCCTTTGATCCTAGGGTTTTCTTTGGCTAATTACAGTTCATGATAGCAATCCCTCCCGTGAAGTCATGACGTCGTATCCCCATGTGGAGATCATGGATCCCTAGTTGAAATCATGATATCGTACTCTCCAATGAATTCGTATCGTATCCCCATAAGGAAGTCATGATATTTTCTCCCCAGGGAAGTTAGAACTTTAAAGCCAAATTCGGTTCTACCATCAAATTTTCCTATCCCTCGATAGATGTACTGTTGCAGAGGTCGCTAGGGTATCCCCGTCGAGATGTTTATTTCGTCTCGTGTCGCCTCTCTCATTTGTTTTGTCAGCATGTGTATGAACCTAAGCATTGCATGCTCATTACATTTTCATTTCATACACATCGACATACGCATTAGCATCCACATGTTTGCTATTTGTCGTCATCCTTTGTCGTTACTGTCGAGTAATTGGGTTTGTCCACTCTCTCCAAGTAGATCGTCAGCCCTAAGCCTAACATACTATTTGTTTCCAGTTTCCCCACAAAGCTCCAACCTCATGGACGATGGTTATTTCAGTTATATTTCCGTGTTAGGATAATATAATCCCCATTTGAGTTCATTTCCTCAATGGAGTCTTGTTTGGCAGTTCTTTCTAACTCGGTCCTAGATCGAACTTCAGTCCTGTCGGTCGTTGAACCTACCTGGATGTGCATTTATTTTGCACTATATTTCAAGAAAAGCCTTTACAATCCTTTGCAGATATGCGACAGTTCTCGCCTGAGAAGCTTATCACTACAATTGTCATTACAGTACATCTTACAACAACCGGTATGTGACTGTTCTCACTAGAGAAGCCTATCATTATTATCACATTCCACTTTACATTACACTCTACAATGGATCTTCTCATACAAGAAGTTCATCATTACACTCAGTGATCTCGATGTTACCATCATCACAACTTTCTTTACAACTTACATTACATTATTACACTCTGTGATCTCGATGTTACCATCATCACAACTTTCTTTACAACTTACATTACACTATTACACTCTGTGATATCGATGTTACCATCACCACAACGTTCTTTACAATTTACATTACATCATTACCTCTCAGTGATCTCGATGTTATCATCATCACAACTCTCTTTACAATTTACATTACATGTTACCACCTCTATAAGCAATGCTCATCCGAGAAGCTTATCCTTGATACCTTTGCATATGAGCTGTATTTCTCTCCTGAGAAGCTTATCCTATCTTCGTCATGAGGAGCAGCAAGTGGCCATCTCCATCGAGAAGCTGGTTCCATTTCCTTTATCATAGTGAAGAAAAGGGAGGTTTGAGCTGAATCATCTTCAGGGCACCAGATCTTGAATTATGAAGAAGTTCATTTTATCCTTTAGTAAAAGAAGGAGCGGAATCATATTCAGGGCATCAGATCTTGAAGTATGAGGAAGTTCATTTTATCCTTTAGTAAAAGAAGGAGCTGAATCATATTTAGGAGAGCATGAATCTTGAAGTATGAGGAAGTTCGTTTTATCCTTTAGTAAAAGAAAGAGCTGAATCATATTCAGGAGAGCATGAATCTTGAAGTATGAGGAAGTTCGTTTTATCCTTTAGTAAAAGAAGGAGCTGAATCATATTCAGGAGAGCATGAATCATGAAGTATGAGGAAGTTCGTTTTATCCTTTAGCAAAAGAAGAAACCGAATCATGTTCAGGGGAGAACAACCATGAGATATGAAGAGGTTTTATCAAATGAGCGACAATTCCCTCCATTGGAGCTTATCAATCAATTTTTCATTTATTATCCACAGATAAGCAGCAGTCTCTTTATTTGAGAGCTTATCCAGTTTGGCATATAAGTCCCTTATGACGATAAGTGGTAGTTCTCTCTCGAGAAAGCTTATCAGGGCATTTTGCATTTAAGACCATTTATTTTGGCATACAGCCGATTTTTACCCTGTATATTTGCTACGGATTCCCGAAAATTTTGCTTGATCCTGTCACAAGGGAGAGTGTCCAGAAGCTCGGATGTTATTCTTTGCTCAATGCTCCAACATTATGGTAATCGATCCTACAGTCGTGCAGATCCTAGTTTTACCTTTTATCCTAGAGTATCAGTCGGGCACGCCGCCTCACCGATGCCATCTCCAATGAGGATCCTTTTCTTACCATTTATCTCTAAAGTGACAATTGGTCGTGCTCGCACCAATTGTTCATCACTTTAGATTTCCCTGTATCGTGTTGTTTCCCTAGTGCGTCGTATTCCCCAGTGTGGTTCGTTCGTCGCGTCGGTCCCCTGTGTCTGCATCTTTGCATTTCTCATTCCATCATATGCATCATGCTAGATTCATGGCATTGTGAGCATTATAGTTCATTTTGTTTTGTCCATAGCATTGCATATCACAGCATCTAAGGGCAAAATTTTGGTTATCTATATTTAAATCCCTCCACCATGATTTCTCGAGTCTACGCCGCTCAAATCATCCGGTGAAGCTATTTAAATAGGGGCAACTGTAATACCCCAAATGTTTCCCTAAGATTCGTCGTTTCATCTCGCATTCCATTGCATTTAACTAGTCACTAACAGGTTTGTGTAGTTGGTTGAGTTTTGCAGGAAAAGTCGTATTTGGGTGCTCTTTAACTTACGAAGGGTAAAATGGTCATTTGTTTGCAGCTGGCTGTCAGTTTATGAATCTGGGCTATAGTCAGGAAATTTGAGCCATTTGATATTGTTGATGTGAATCGAGGACGAGGTCGTAATCGGAATTTAATCGTGAAGGATTTGAGCCGTAGAAATAAATCAATTCAATTTTATATGATCATTTCAATTTAATCAGACGGTTCGGATTTGTTCGGATAAGATTCCTGTGGATTACCGGAAAGTTTAATCGAAGTTATGCATGGAACGGGATTAGCCGGATAAATTAGAGGAATTAGGAATTAATAAAAAAGGGTTTTGATTTCAATTTTCATTTCATATTTTAAATTAATTAATCATATTTCATTTTTGAATTCATTTTATTGTTAAATTAATCATATTTCATTTTTTAAATTAATTCCATTTTTAAATCAATCATTGTTTCATTGTTTAAAGAAAAATCAATTGCATTTCTATTTCATTTTTAATTTTAGTCTCATTTCATTCTTAAATAATTTCATTTCATTTCTATTTTTCATTTAGAATTAATTTTATTTTTCTTTAATATTATTTTCATTCCATACATTTTTATCTAAGTTTTATTTTTATTATCATTTGCATATTAAAAAATATAAAAAAATAAATAATAATAATAATAATAATAATAATAATGTTTTAAGGAAAATAATAAAGGACTTTTATTAGAAATAATAGAAATTCTTTACAAGAAAAATAAAATAATAAATTTACATTTAATTACATTTTACATAAAATAATAAATTCCTAAAAATCCTAAAGTTTTCCGATTTCTTCGACTTTTCCCGAGCTTCCGATTGCTCCGAACCTGCAAAAAGTATGCAAACCAGCAGTTTAATCGGTTTAGTTTTCCCGATACCCTTAGAGAATGTTCATCATTAGGTACGTCGGGAGGGCAACGGATTACTCTGAAGCCGGCTCCCGACTTTATTTCCGACCGAGTGTAAAATGAAGCAATTTCTGTTCTTATTTTCCGAGGCAACCGAGAAAGAGAGATAAAGAAGTTTTTTGAAAAAGTTGGTTCGCAGAAAAGTACTTTTGAAAAAAAATTGGTCTGGAAAAAGCACTTATTGAGAAAAGCACTTATTTGAAAAGCGCTTATTTCACAAAATTGGATTTTCAGCCAAACAGCATAAACAAATTTTTCATAAATATCATTAGGCCCATGGATCAAACTAGAACCTCCTAAAAAACGAAATTAGCGACAATAATCAAATCAAAAAGCCCAAGATTAACGTAACAAAATTCTGGAAGTGAGAGGATCAATACAAAGCAATAACGAGAGGCAACTAAGCGGGCAAGGTCAAGGATCCAGCGAGTTAACCTCCAAAGCATTAAGCAACAAATCAGCCACGAATCAAGCCACCATTTTCGTAGCAAAAATCGCAACAGTCTAAGCCCACAAATCAACATAAACAAATCATATAAATTAAAAAGCCTTGGATCCAAAAAAAGGGGAGAACCCTAACAAACCAAAACGGTAGCGATTCATCCACCATCAGATCCGAAAACCCTAAAGAAATAGGCGACGACGACTCAGTGGATCCGAGGACGGATCTTCATCATCGCCGAAGAGACGAAAACGACTTCCATCATCATCCCCTAACGAACAGCAAAAATGGAGGTTCAGAGAAAACGACTTCCATCATCATTCTCCAACAGCCAAAACTCGGAGGTTCAAAAGAACTGAAAGCTCATCATCATCACCATCCGCGAAGAAGGAAAGGAAGAAGCTCGAATCCAAAACGCAAATATCGTTATCGGACGACGACGAAAACCGGTCGGAGCGATGAGGAACTCAGGCGTGAAGATTCACATCATCATCGTCCGCTCAAGCAAACCATTTGAGAAATCGCTTCAAACCCCCCTAACAGAGGTAAGCAATCTCTTCCTCAATGGTTTATGTGTTTGTTTTTTCATTTTCAGATTCAAAGAGGAGAAGAAAGAGAGCGGTCCAAGCGAAGGAAGAAGAGAACGAAAGCGTGCAAGCTGAGACGGAAGACGAAAAGCTTCGAGGAAAGCTTTCAACGGCCACCCGCGCCGCACACAGGAGGGAGAAGAAGATGAAGTTTTAAAAGAAAACCCTAGAATGATAAGGGACAAATGCCAAGACAATAGCCCCATTCCGTTTTATTTTCACCTTTTCTTTCTATTTTCTTTATTCTTTTTCTTTTTAATTTTATTTTATTTTTTGTGATTTATAATTTGTAATCTTTAATTGGAAATTAGTGATTAGGATTAAACTTTTCTTAAAACCTTTTTATTATTTATAATTGAAAATCTTTTTTTAAAACTTAAAATTTCTTGTTTTATATAAATTAAACTTAAAACTTTTTAGTAAGAACTTAAAAAGCTTTTTTTTTAATTAAAATTTAAGATTTTTTAGGTACTTAATTATAAAAGTGAAAATTTAATTCTAACTTTATTACAAAAATTTAAATTAACCAAATAAACCCATTTTAAAAATAAAATGGAAAATTTTTAACATTTAAATTAAAACATTTGTTTTTCTTAATTAAAATAAAACTAATACTTTTTTTTCTTAATAAAATTCCTAACCTTTCTAACACTATCTATTTTTAAATTTCTAAACATTTCGCGCTTTGACTCTAATTTTCCTACTTAAAAACGCAAAAAAAAAATGATTAACATTCCCACTCATGGTCATCTGACTTTCCTCTCTTCTAGTTGCGTGTGGTTTACTATTTTCTCATTTGGCTGTATTTTCATGTCCAATTGTAATCATGCGAGTAATCGTCATAGTTATTTATTTTTGCATTTTTGAGATTTATAATTTATGCGAGTGATCGTCGCGATGCTTTTGCTTTTCCGCTTTCTTTATTTTCGTATTTTAATGCTGCCATATAATAATAATTCATCCTTTGCATTATTTACCGTTAATTCCACCTTCCGAAGGATTAGGTCTAGCTGTTTGACCGCTGAGTCAATAGTCCTCAACCTTTGAATGGTTAAAACCCTAATAGCCTAGGTGTCCCGCCGTGGACGAAAATGTCCGTTACCCTAGCATTAGGTCAAAGAGTCATCGTACTCTGTTTTAGGGTTTCCCGCTGTGGAGCAATTAGTAAACCCTAATTTCAATTAACAAATTCAACGTAGAAATAGGAGTTTCAAGACTCCACATAAGCGTTTCCTTAAGAGATGCTTACTCCCCATTGAAACCTTGACCATAGTCAAGACGTTTCTAACCTCCCTTTCGAGGGGAACTACGGTTACTCTGATTCCATTCCCTATCCAGGATACGCAGGCACAAGATGCGAATCTTGACGAGTAAACTTAGGACTAACCCTTAGGTCTTTCAGTCACTCTTAACCCTTAGCAATATATACCTAAAGTGAATAATTAAAGCAAATAGCAAAAATAAACAAAAGGTTCCTGTAAAGTACTATAGAAGTTTAGGGTGCTAGTACCTTCCCTAAGCTTAACCAACCCCTTACCTAGGTCTCTCCCCGCATTGTTTATGATGCAAAAATAGGTTTTCCTTCTTTTGACCTTTTCCTTCGGATAAATCAAAGTCGGTTGTGAATCAAAGATTTGCGATTCAAACTAATTAATAGTTTGATATCCTATTCTCACCGCAACAGATATAATAATCGTCGTGATTCAATATTGCTTGAATTTTGTTGGATTGAGTCATATTCAGATATTGCACATGGAATCATGCATTTTCTTAAAATGCGGTCGCATTTTAAGGAATTAGTCATTAACCCGAGAGTCGTTTTCAAAATGTATTTTAAAATAAGAATTATACAATTGATTTTGCCCAAGTGGGAGAATGTTAGATTTATCTAACCTTTTATGGGCTACAATCAATTGTTGTTTAGTTTGTGAAAAACGGGTTAATCGTGATTCTGATGAGGGTGCATATATAAGCCATTTTATTAGTTAAGTGATCTCTTTTAAGTAAAGACTGAGTATCTGAAACTTGATTGGTGTGGCTAAAGTATGGGCTTTAACCTTGGTCTCCTTTGTAATCACAAGAATCAAAAACATAACCGACGGCTCCACAACTTGCCCCATTGAGAGTTGTCAACGAGAGTGTAAGATACAAAGAAATATCTGATCATTCATCTTTTCCGAATTCTGAATCATGACTTCGACAAGTAAGTTTGATGTTCTAATTTCATATAATTGATTATTGAATATTTCCGCTTACATAGATCAATGCTTCTGTAAAAAAAGTTGTTTCAATTGGGGTGTTTAATGGCTTCAAAATGGGTTCAGACGGGTTTGTGTTGTTGCACTTTCAATATGCGGATCGGATGACACTGTGTTGGTTGTGGTCTTGCCTATGGAGAAACTTTTAACTATCAAGGCAATTCTTAAGAGTTTTAAGCTTGCTTTGGGTCTAAAAGTTAATTTTGCCAAGAGCAGTCTTTTTGGAGTTAACGTGAGTAGGCCTTTATTGGATCTGGCATAATGCTTTCATCATTGTAAGGTTGGATCTCTCCATTTCAAGTATTTAGGGATTCCGGTGGGTGAGAACCCGAAGAAGGAAGGGATTTGAGATCCTCTTATTAAGTTAGTCTCTGAGAGATTAGCCACTTGGAGGAATAGATTTGTGAGCCTTAGTGGTAGGGTGGTTTTGTTGAATTCGCTGTTAAACTCTATCCATTTGTTCTTTTTGTCTTTCATGAAGATGTCAGTCTCAGCGTGGAAGAAGTTGGCGGGTTTTCAAATACGTTTTCTTTGGGTGGGCTCGAAATGAGGAGCAAAGGTTTTGTGGGTTAAGTGGGCGGATGAGTGTAAAGCCAAAAGGGCAGGTTGGTTAAGGGTGAAATATCTTAGATGTGTAAATCTTGCCTTGTTAAGTAAGTGGATCTAGAGGGTTCTTTTGGACTTGGTGCCGCTTTAGGGTGATATTGCCAAGGCAAGGTACGATCCCCAGGGATTTGAATATCCTTTGGAAGATAGGTTGGGAAGTCTTAGGAGAGTATCTCTTTGGTGGAAATATGTTTCCTTCCTCGGATCTCCCTCGGTTCAAAAGGGTGACTAGTTTTCCTCCTCCTGTGTTATATTGGCTGAGGACGACCAAAAGACCACGTTTTGACATGATTTTTGGGTAGGTAATGCCCCTCTATGTGTTTCTTTTTAGAGCTTTTTCTTATCTCAGAGCAGAAAACTTAGGTGGTGGGATCTTTGGGTTCTTGGGTAGGATATGTCTGGGTCTGAAGTTTCAGGTGGAGGATGTATTTTCATGTTTGTGAGGAAGATCTCTTTGTCAATATGCATAATGTTATCTCAAGAGTAGTAAGGTGTGATCATGTTAATGTTTGGGTTTGGAAGCCAAATACGTCTAGGGCTTTACAGTTAGGTCAACTTACAGTATCCTTTCAACTTTTGTTAAGGTCATGGAAAATATGATAGATAGGGGTTTGATTGGGCTTGCGAGGGTTTGAAAGAGTTGGGCACCGGCTAAAGTGGTTGTGTTCTCTTGGCTGTTGATCCAAAATAGGTTGTCGATTAGGAAGAATCTCTTGAAAGGCTGAATTCTCTCTAGCTTTAGTAATAAGGGGTGTGTCTTGTGTGTGGGGCAGGGGGAGTCGACCGATCATATCTTTGTATTGTGTGAGGTTGCTTTAGCCATTTGGTATAAAGTCTCTGCGTGGGTGGGGCGACTAGGGCCTTTACCTCCGTCGATTTTATGGATGTTTGAGTTGTTGAAGGATATGGGTCATGGGAAAAGGCATCTTTGGGCTTGATCTCGATTTGGTATTAGGTGATTTCGACTATTTGAAAAATGTGGAATAAATTTATTTTTAGTTGTTAAAGCTTGTTGATTAATCATTGGATGCCCTTGATTATCAGTATGGCTTCGAAATGGCTTCATGCTCATGCTCTGGGTTTGATGTTTCTCTAGTTGAATGGGAGCGAGACCTGCTCAAGTGTCTAGGAATTTGGGGGCGTGTTAAGTGGCCAATTTCCCTCCTTTGGTTTACGCTTTATGTAGGTGGTCGTGATTTCTTTCCTCCAATTTGCTTCTCATGAGTTCTAGTATGTCTGTAGCTTTGGGTTGCTCGGGTGGTTGGTCTGATTGGCTTTTCTTTTTTTTTTTTTCTTTTTTTTTGCGAGCTTGTTGTTTTTAATTTTGTTTTGTTTATGTCATTGGCTTTGTCAGGTTTGTTTCTCTTGTATTTTTAGTAAACTTTATTTCCTTTATAATAATATATCATTTCAGTTTGGCTATTAAAAAATGTTTTATGGAGAGACCGATAATAAATTACATTGTTCTGCAAAACTAGCCTAATTTTTACTATTCAATCATTGGTTTAAAATAAACAAATAATATAAATAAGATATTAGCGAGTTATTAGCTATGTGTTATTTTACGTATAATATCAGTATTGTTAACATCGTTAGATCACATACTAATTGAGAGACTTAAATAAAAAAAAAGTTTAACACAATGAAATACTAATTTGAAATATTAATTTGAGTCAAAGATGTGTTTAATAATAGTTTACAAAGATAAAGACCAATTTAATAATTTAGTGATGCAAATATTTAAAAATAATAAAAAGGTATACCTCTATCGTAAGACGGTGATATATGACCATTCTAACTAGAACAAAAAATTAAACAATCAAATATTAGGATTAGAATATTTGTTCATTTCTGTCTTATTGGGCCTCTTGTGTAATATGGACAGTGTAGCCTTGTAGCCTACTATTTAAAGGCTTGCTTGCACTCTTGTAAGAACATACTGCATAATATCATTTCACCATTTCTTCTGCTATTTCAATTTTGTACTTTCCTGCCATGGCATTCTTCATGTTCATCTATCAATCCACTGCAATATGGTATCGGTAGAATATACCCTTCCTTTATTCATCTCCTTCATTCATTTCCGCCTTCATCTTCTGTTCTTGTTAACCTTTGTGTCTTCCTACCATGGCTTCCGATGACGACCTCTCTATTAAAGACGCTTCCGCAAAACCTAATTCTCCCAAGAATGATCCTCTAGATCCAATTCTGAACACTTTCGCCGAACATCGCACAGAGCACCATATGTTTCGATTTGGCTTTTGATCTTTGGGAGGACCTTCGAGAAAGGTTCACTAAAGGTAAACATTTCTATTTCTCTGATCTTCTTCATGACTTGCACTCTATCCATCAAGGTGATAGATCTTTATCTACGTATTTTACGAATCTATAATTTTTTTGGGATGAATTAGAGGATTTAAGACCTACCCTTTCATGCACTTGCCCTACCCCTTGTACCTATGATTTGGCCAAAGCTGTGTGTAACTTTAAACACATGGAATGCGTCACTTGTTTCTTGAAAGGCTTAAATGATAATTACCATAGCATTCACACACAGGTCCTACTACTTGAACCTTTACCCAACATTAGCCATGTGTATTCCCTCATTGCTCAACAACAAATCACTCCCTCACTTGCTTCCCCACCTGCAACCACAATTCTTTTTTCCAGCAATACCAACCCTCGCAATAAAGGGAAACCTGATTCCAACCCTTATATGGTCTGCATCAACGATCATAAAACAAACCATACAGTGGAAACCTGCTATTTCAAGCATGTTTTTCCACCTGGCTATAGGACTAACAAGAACAATAGAACTTCATTAGAACCCAAGCCTACTCATGTTGCTGATAAAGAACATGCCATCTCTAAAGAGGATTACCATCACCTTTTGATGCTTCTTCAACAATCCAAGAAGGACCACATATCACTCAAGCATGGATAAGAATTCAACTTCAGAACAGGGTGTCATCTCAGGTATTGTTAATCCAAGTATTGTCTTTCCTAATAATTCTCTTTGGATTCTGGATTCTGGGGCATCCCATCATGTTTGCCCTCAGATTCAATGCTTTTCCAACATATTTGCTATCAAACCTGTCCATATATATCTCCCTAATGGCACTTGTATTACTGCTCATTACTATGGTACTATCATTCTTAATAGTCTCTTGACATTGCATCATGTTTTTTACATTCTTGAATTTAAATTCAACTTGATTTCTATTTCTAGACTATGCCTTCATTCAAATTACACTATCTGTTTCTCACACAAATCCTGCTATATTCAGGATGTGTCTACCAAGCAGAGGATTGGACAAGTGACACTACATAATAATTTGTTCATTCTGCATAAACAGCATGTGCCCAATATCACCTATGCCAATACTTGTAATAATGCCAACATTGAGAATGCTTCCCCTTTAGATAGCTCCTTATGACACCATTGTTTAGGAAACCCCTCAAATATGGTATTACATGCCATGTCTAAAAAATTTCATGTTATCAAATATCATACACCTTCTGTTTGTAATACTTGTCACTTATCTAAGCAATGCAAACTACCTTTTCTTAATAGTGCTACTGCTTTTGTTAACTGTTATGATTTAGTTCATACAGATATATGGGGTCCTATTTCTATTGCTTTTATGGATGGATTTAATTACTTCTTGACTATTGTTGATGATTTTTATAAATATACTTGGACCTTTCTTATGCAAAATAAATCTGATGTTAGATTGCACATTAAAAACTTTGTAGCATATTGCCACACTCAATTTTCTTGCAAAATTAAAGTCATTAGGAGTGACAATGGTAGTGAGTTTATCATGTCTTCTTATTATGCTTCTCTTGGTATTATACATCAAAGGAGTTGTGTTGAGACACCTCAACAAAACTCCATTGTAGAGAGAAAGCATAGACACTTGTTAAATGTTACTAGATCTCTTTTGATTCATGCCACTCTACCTAAATGCTTCTGGTCCTTTGCTTTATGCCATGCCACTTACCTTATTAACAGAACTTGCTTGCAACCATAATCTCCAAAACTATACCCCTTATGAACTATTATTCAAAACACCTCCTTCCTACACCAATCTCAAAACCTTTGATTGTCCTGCTTATGCCTCTACCCTCCTTAGAAATTAAGACAAACTGGATCCTAGGGCCACCAAATGTTTATTCCTTGGTTTCAATTTGGGTATCAAAGGATATCTCTTATTTGACCTACATCATAGATCCACTTTTACTTCAAGAAACTGTATTTTCTATGAATATATATTCCCTTACACACCCACCCTTGCATCTTCTACCCAGCCCTTGCATCCTGATCATCATTCTACCACATACTACTTTATCTTTGATCCTATAGTCCCTACAAATTTTCCCACACAATCCACTCATAATACTGTTGACTCTGTCACTTCTCCCAACCACACTGATATTACTGATCCTACTGGTAATACCAACATTTCACCCCATGACAATCAACCTCACTTACCACATGTGCACACTCCACACCATACCACTGAAACATCTACTTCCATATAATCTTCCCCTTCACAACTTAATACATCACCCATAACAGAGCAAACTTTACTAGAAATCACTACCATCAGACACTCCACCAGAATTAAATATGCACCTGCTTTTTAAAAAGATTTTGTTTGCAATGTTTCTATGCCTTCTATTCTACATGACATCTCTAAATATATTTCTTATAATCATCTTTCTCCTTCACATTTTTCATATGTTTCTGCTATTACCGCTGTCTGTGATCTTATTTCATATAAGCAAGCTTGTGTTCACCCTCATTGAGTAAAGGCTATGGAAGATGAAATTCAAGCCTTGCAAGCTAATCAAACTTGGACATTCACCTCTTTACCAGCAGACAAGAAATCTATAGGCTCTAAGTGGGTCTATAAGACCAAATTTAATTCTGATGGAACTTTACAAAGGTATAAAGCTAGATTAGTTGCTCAAGGTTTCAAAAAAATCCAAGGTATAGATTTTTTGACACTTTTTTCCCCAGTTGCAAAACTCACTACTGTCAGAATTCTTCTTGCTCTTGCTTCTTCTATGAACTTATTCATTCATCAAATAGATGTGCACAATTCCTTTTTACATGGTGTTGCACCCCAAAATTTGCCCAACCTTTTTTTAGCCTAGGCTTATGTTTCAATTGCATAATCATTTGCATTGTCATCATGTACATAGTGTATTCATCTGCATTGCATAGCATAAGCAAGCTATCTTAATCAGGGGATCAAGTGCCATTCTTGTCTCAAGAGACATATTCATAGGGTTTCATTCATATTCAAGACTACTCAGGTCATCAGGGAAGAATTTGAGCTTTGAAGTGTTGACAGATCACTCATTGGGTTCTCCCCTATCTTGAGGTTATTTGGGGATCATCAGAGGAAGTGTGAGCTATGAGACAAGAGCATGAGGTGTGTATGGATGTTATGAAGAGCCTAGATGATCATTTTTAAGAAGACCCAAGTCATTGGAATGATTACAAGAGCCTCAGTTGAAGTCAGTCAACTAGGGTCTCATCTAGGTCAACCCTAGGTCAGGGGCTTGATTTGAAAGGCATTAAGGATCATTTGAAGAATGTGGGATTCATTATTTTCTATATGGATATGGATGTGGTGTTGTGCCAAAGAAAAATCAACAGGAGTCAAGGAGAAGAGGAGTTACCAAATTAGGGTTTCAGTGTAAAATCCCCTGATTTAGGTCAAACTTCAAAGTAGTGTAACTCAAGATGCAAGCTTCATATGAATTTCTGGTCCACATGAAACTTGTAGAGTATCTTCATAGCTTTAATTTGAGTGGTGGAAGTCATCAAGATGATTTACAGAGCTCAAGTTATTGCTCTTGCAAGTTACAGGTCATCTGAGGGCACTGAAATTTGTCTGTGAAAGTTGTCTGCCTTCCAAGCAACTTTTACCCCTCAAGGAGTTTTCAAATGAATTCTTGTCAAACATAATAGTTGTTCCTCATGATCTCCCCTTTCCAAAAAGGTATGGTATGCCTTCATCTGATATGTGAAGCTCAAGTTATAGCTTGTGCAAGTCAGGGGTATTTTGGGAAAGTGGAATTACAGGTCATTTCAAGCCTATGCCTAAAACTCATACAAGGAAGCTTAAAATGAAAAACTTCACAACATCAAAGTTGCTCAAAATGGCATTTTAAGTCTAGAAAAGAGGTCATGGAAGTTTGGAAATGCATAGAACTCAGATTGATAAAAGTTGGTGAAAATGGCTTAAAAATGGCATATAACTTGAAAAAGTTCAAGTGGAAATTTGGTTTGGCCAATCTATAAATCCAAAATGGGTCATGTAATATATCAAATTGAGTCTAAACAACATTTTAGAGACATTGGTTCAGCCACAATTTTGAGATAGGGCTTTAAAAATGAGGTTGCTTTGTAAATCCATTACTTGCATAATGAGATATTCATGTGAAACTTAACACAAGGCAAGGGATTAGCTTGGTAAGCATCATACACTCTTCAATAACTCATGTCATGATATTTTCAAAAGTGTTTAAGGGGCTGCAAGTTAGATTGAAGAGAGATATCATGAGATGGGGATTATGTCATAACATGAGAAATTCATGAACTTTCTAGAATCATCTAAGACTGATCCAGAAGGTTCTAGATATTTCCATCCTTCTCTATATATTGGGTTGAGATTATTAAGAGAAAAGGTTGGTGCATAGAGAGAGTGAAGAGTGAGAATTGTGAAGTTACTTCATTTACAAGCAAGTGAGAGATCCTTGATACTACTCCATTTCTGTGCAAGTTTCTCCTTCATCCTCAATCTCTAGTACATTGTGAGTGTGTGCAAGATCAAGTCAAGGTCCATCAATGGCAGTTTGAGGAGCTGGTTGTGGAAATTCAAGAAACTACCTCAGAGTTGCAGCCACCATTGCAAGCTTCTTCATCCATTTTCTTTGCAAACAGAAGGCACTACTCCATTAGAGGATCATTTGGAAGGAGAATCAGGCCTCGAATCAAGCTCTCCATACACCTGCCATTACTACATAGCAGGTTTGAGTTCTTCTTCATATCTCTTTAATTATGAGTATTCAGTTAGATTGTTAGGGTTAGAATTGATAGGTTAGGTTAGAGGATCATTTCCATAAGGTTTGAGAAGGTTTCATGGAGGTTAATGACAGACCCTAGAATCTTTAAGGATCAAGATCAGTTTGGATATTGAGTTTTAATTAGCATGTTATGGCTTGTTGAAACCAGTGTAACAAGATGAACAGTTTAGCACCATTAGAATTGAAGTTCTTGAGATTGATCACAGTGAAAACAATTGGAACCCGATACTTCATGCTATCGTGTTTAAAATTCTAGGGAGTTTTAATCGAAACCAATGATAGGGATGGATTCCTGGGGAAAAATGGAGAAGGTTTGCTTTTTGAAGTGTTGATTTTCATGGCCAATTGAGTGAGAACGAGAGGGAACAAGATTCATGCATGGATGTTCATAAACCTGAAACCCTAGCTGCATTTGGGGAAGACGATCTCTTGATCGTTGGATTGAGTCCAAGATGTTGACTCTGAAGCTCAATCTCACGGCCCACATTCAAAACAAAAACGGAGGGAAAGTCCAGAGCTGCAACGCAGTGTTTCATTAATAGAAACGCCTGGGCCTGAGTGAAAATTTGATATCCGCACCCCCCATGACCAAAGCCCAATGAAATGAACTTAATTCCTCTGCTATTCACACCGTGGGTTTTATATTTTTCTCTTATTTTTCAATTAATTTTCTGAAACTAGATGGGCCTGCGCCCATTTGCTCTTGACACCCCCCAGTTCCCTAGCCCATCTAGAAAATAACTAGGCGCATTACCATCTGCACCCCTCTCCCATTTCATTTTACTTTTTAATTCTTTTAATTTCTTCAATTTTAGAAAATCCACATCAAATTGAAAATGCGTGATCTTTAATTGGTTGTTTTTGCATCATGTTCATAATTCTGTCAAGAAAAATAATGTGTAATAAAAATAGCATTTTATTTTGTTTTAGTATTTTTTTGTGTATTTTTCATTTAAATAGCTTTTTTAAGTGATTTAGGTTTATACATAAGTTTGTGGATTTTAGTTTAGTTAGATACGCTTGTATTTTGAACCTATTCTTTTTAGGACATTTCACTTAGGACTTTAACTTGTATGTAGGATTTTATTCTTAATTTTTAGGATTAATTGTGAGGTAGTTTGATTAGGTGAGATTAGAGAGGTTAAAATTAGGGTTTTAGGTGTGACATAGGTGAGAAATCATTTTCTTTTAGGAGTTTTAGCTTGATTTTTGAGTATGGGATTATAGGGATACTATGGGTAGGTGTAATAGACCATTGTAAATAAGCATTAGATTTTTCCCCCTTGTCTTTAGTATTTTTAGGGTATTTTCTGATTTGATTGATTGTATTGAATGCTTTATGATGATTGTCTGTCTTTGGGGGTTTCATTTGGGAGATTTGTTTGGGGAGCTTTGCTTGTTGAAGACCTTGTTCAAGGTGCATGATGAGGGAGAAGATTGAAGATCAAGACCCAGAGGTTGAGAGATTGAAGCTTGCCTGTAGCTGCTGAAGACCATAAGGTTTAGGAGCTAGGTAGAGCTCTAGATTAGAGATTTGATTCATGAAACATGGAATACTTCCTGTGCTTCCATTCTTTCCCAGTGACTAAAAGTCCCTCTAAGAACACACCTCCCTCCTTTGGAGGGATAAGTGATTGGTCTTAGAGGTAGAACTTTGAGGGAACCTGTCCCACTATGCTAATCCCTTGTGAGCTTCCTTTGGTTGTTCATGAGCTGCTTAGCATGCCAAACTAGATCTCTTGATTCTATTCTGTTATCCTGGAGTGCTTACCCTTGAAGATGGAGATCATTGAAGATGAAGATCGTCAAAGCAAGAAGCTAGCTAGAGCTTGGGGGTCCAATGATGAAGATTGAGCTTGGAGATTCATTTGAAAGAGGATGTGCTGTGCATCAACTTTGGAGTTAGCTGTCAGAGCTTGGGGCTTTTTCTGTATTGTGTGTATTAATTCCCCTAGGTTTAAAGTGAAAGATGCTTCACTTTTACCTATTGTGTTCAGGTTCAGGGTAGAGTTTGGCTTCCTTGCCTAGCTTGTGTGCTGCATTCATGCATTGTTTACTGTTTACTGTATCTGTTTTTGATTTCCGTTTATTCCCTTAGGCGCTCTGTTTCTCTCCGTGCAAGAGAGTAACATGACAGACATTAGGAGCTAACCCATGTATGATAACATTAGGGTAGATTTTATTCCTTTTTTAACCCTAGGATTTTAGAGTGTCATCTCTTCTTTCTTCAAAACAACAGAAAAACATTAATAAAGGTTATAACAAAATCAATTCATTTCTTCCATCAAAAGATTTGAACAAACATCAACCTTTTTGTCCTTCAGGGACTGATAATAAGAAAACCCTTGTTTAAGGTGAGATTTTTCATAAAAGACATTTGAACAGCTTGTGTCGTGCGTAGCCCGAACTACGTTTGCTCTGATCTTCCATGCTGTGTGGAAGTACGTAGGCATAGGATGCGATGTCCTAGCGAGCAACCTTCCCACATTCCCCCGTAGTTAGGCGAACTACGTTGACTCTGATTTCTCGTTCCAGACGGGAATACGTAGGCATAAAGTGCGATGCTTTGCCGAGTCATCTTTTCTTTTCTTTTCAGACCTCATCCTTTAGTTTAGATAGAAGTGTAATCCGTCCAAACAAGCAAGCGTGGATCCCATCGAGTACGATGGACGTGAGGGGTGCTAATACCTTCCCCTTGCGTAACCGACTCCTGAATCCAGGTTTTGGTTGCGATGACCATACCTTTTCCCGTCTTTGCGTTAGGTTTACTTCGAGCGTTTCCTTTCCCTCCTTTGGGATAAATAACGCGCGGTGGAGGCTCTTCTGTATTGCCGGCGCCGATTTTCGCAGTAGCGACAGCTGGCGACTCTGCTGGGGACTCCAACGGTTCCCTACGCGAGTCAATCCTAGCGCTTGTTTTCCCGTCGTGGGCTTTGTATGGATTTACATTTCTGCATTTACCTTTCAGCATTATATTATCATTATTATTGCTGTATTGTGGGTTTGAGGGGGTTCTATGATTGAGAGATAAGCCGGACCTGGGCTTGAGTGCACCTAGAATTAGAGTAGAGACTAGTGGGGGTGTGCATGCTTTGCATGTACTAGCTTCCCGCGAAATCTACGCTCGGACGAGGTCCTTCTGGTTGACTTCCTGTTTCACCCTTTGGATGCAGTGGGTTGTTGGTTAGTTGGATTGTCGACTCCGGGGACCGATCATTTGGAAGTTGGCTAAGTGAGGCCTCTTCAGGATTTGATGATGCCACACCTTCTGGGTATCGTATCATCAACCCTGAAAGTCTGTGACGCCGACGACCGCATAGGATGCCGTACCTTGTGTCAGTTATAGGGACATCTACCCGTGAGAGGGATTTGGGGCATGCAGTTACCCTGACCTTCAGACTACCGGTTTATTTCTCATGAGATACAGGATTGTGGATATTTCATGGACTGTTACTAGGTCTGTCAGAGACCAGGTGTGGGTTATGTTATTGGGTCTATCCGAGACCAGGCTGGAGTTCTTTGTGAGGTCTGTCTGAGACCAGGGTTTGATGAGTATTGGAGGGTCTGTCTGAGACCTGTTCTTGGTGTGACTTGGGCTTCTTATTCAGGGCACTTGATCCTCTGTTGCAGCTGTTTGCATTGCATTGTTTGCATACCCATTTATCATTGCATTTCATTAACGTGTGTCTGTGCTGCAGGTGCATTACATACTTCCCTGTTCTAGTGCTCCGGACTTCTGATTGTTGATATGGGTAGTGTGCGGAAGACAGTTGCGTATAGGCTGCCCACTCCGGATGTGAATTCTATATTGAGTTTGATTGCCCTTGCGGATGATGAGGTTAGGGCTAGCTTCAAGAAGAGTTATGGGAGGCTTTTGAGCTTGGTTTGTAGACCCAGTGCACATGATTTGAATGGATTGTATACATTGCTGCAGCTTTACGATCCTGCTTTGAGATGCTTCATGTTTACAGATTTCCTTATGGGTCCTACTATGGAGGAATATGCAGAATTCCTTAGTTTGCCAGTACAGAACAAGGTCCCGTTCATCCATTTTGACGCTAAGCCTAAGTTGGAGGATTTAGTGGTAGCTTTGCATATGGATGCTTCTGAGCTGTTAGTGACTTCTTGGTACGGGATTCTTGGATTCGCTCTTAATTTTCTGGTTAGCAAGGCGCGAGAGTATGCCAAGAGTGGTTGTTGGGTGGTATTCAACGCTTTGTTGGCTTTGTGTATATATGGGATAGTGCTATTCCCAAATCTTCCAGACTTTGTTGACTTTGACGCACTTCATCTGTTTGCTGCCGGTAATCCAGTACCGACATTGATTGGGGATTTCTACCATTCCCTCCATTACAAGAATGAGAATCGGCGAGGGAAGAGTGTTCATTGTTGCGTGCCTTTACTGAAGATGTGGTTTGATAAACACTTACCGAAGAAGGGTCCTTTCGTAGAGCTTGCAAATGAGTCTGATTGGTCCGAGCGCCTTATGAGATTGACTTCTGAGGAGATGGTTTGGTTTGATAGGAATTTGCTGGGGTCCGAGATTATTTTTAGCTGTGCAGGATATCCAAACGTGCCCTTAATTGGGAGGAAAGGATGTATCAATTACAATCCTTCTTTGCTTGTTCGTCAGTTTGGATATGCATTGAAGAGCCCGCCGAAGGCTGAAGAGGTACAGGAATCTCTGTACTTCACAGGTGACCTGAGTGGAGACTTATTGGCCAAGCTGCAGCACGCTTGGAATCACATCTCTAGAAGGGGAAAACCATTGTTGGGAAAGAACGACTGTCAGGCTTATCCTCCGTACAGAGCTTGGATGCGAGAAAGGGTCAAGCAAATTCAGATGCCCTATCCTTTTGTGTCATCTCCTGTTCCTAATCCGGTAGAGGAACCCACGACTGTTCCCATTGAGGTTTATGAGCAAGTGGTGAAGGAAAAGGAAGCTTTGTTGGTGGTTAATGAAGATCTAGAAAGGGAATTGGCCCAGATTCGAAGTGAGAAGAACGAAGCTGCGTACTCCCTTCAACAACAAACTGAGATGGTAACCTTGTTGAAGACTAAGTTGGTTGAAGAAAAGCAGAAGCGGGAACGCCTGGGACAAGACTTTAAGAGCTCTCATGACATGATGGAAGCTAAGAAGAAGTCGTTGGACATCGCTTACCGAGAGATCGCTTCATTCAATAAGACGTGGAATGCCACTCTTACTAACAACAAGGAACGAGAGGATAAGTTGAAGCAACAGATCTCCGATCTTCAGGACCAATTGAAGGCCACCAGGAGGCAGCATGAAGAGGAATTCATGACTAGATATGCTCTTCAAGATGCGCTGAAGCAAGTTGATGCCCGCAGAAAGGAAGCTCGATCCCAGAAAGGAAGCTAGATGAGTGCTTTGGTGAAGGCACATGGGAAGAGTCCATGACGACTTACGGCGAGTTCTTAAGCAGAGGAGTCTACTCATAGAGGGACTGCTTGTTCAGCCTGATCATCCCAAGACAAAGAAGCTGTTAGGGGAGTATAGGGATTATGGGCATACCTGATTTGTTCATGCTTTATTGTATGCTGACCATCACCCGGCTTGTGTGTTGAGGTCATGCTTTTGTTCGTCTTGTGATACATTGGTGTTATACTTTTGCCTTTGAAGGCCTGTTCAATATATGAGTTGTTTTCTCTTTTGTGATTGAATTTCAACTTCTTGCAACTTTTTGTCACTGCACTGTCACGGCGCTACCCTGTATCAAATGTATTAGCACTAGAATGGGGGGAGTAATATTCCCCAATGCACAGGCACATATTGCATTTTGCATACATACTCATATTTGCATTACAGGTTTGTGATCCGTGTATCTTATCTCCTGCATCCATTTCAGGTACTTTCAGGTTTGCAGATCAACGAATCCATCGTTACTCTACCAGAACTAATCACAAGAAGATCATGGACAACGTGCAGAGTGAAATGCAAGAGATGCGTGACAGGATGGCCCTGCTCATGCAAACCATGGAGACCATCGCCAAAGGACAAGAGCAGCTGCAGAATCTGGTTCAACCGATAGTCGCACGGGCTGAAAACAACGGGACACCGCATGGTGAAAATATTTTGCTTCTCCCCGAGTTGAGAATCGTCAAAGTGCTGATGTTATTCCCGCAAACGGTTTGAATGTTGGAGAAACTGGTCCTGTAGGTGGAGGTGGGAACGCCGGTAATATGAATGCCAATGCAGATACTGCTGGGGTATTTGTGGGTAATGTCAACCAGGGTTTCAATGGGGGCATTGAGAATGTCGGAATGAATCGTATCAATGGTAACCAGGGCTTCAATGGTGTGAACATGGGGTATGGCAGCACTGCTGGCGCCAAGGCTGGGTTTGGTGGCTATGGTTACGGTAACCTTGGATATGGAATTGGTGTATACAACGCTCAAGAGATGGGCAATCTGAGGTATGACCCCAGGTACTTCCAAACGGGTCCGGGCCGTGACGCAGATTGTGTTGGATACGATGCAGTACCTCGCTGGGAGGATCGTCAGGAGGATGTGTTCTCCGGTCAGAATGAGGGTTTTGAAAGAGCTAGGGATGACAACCATCGGATGAGATTGCTAGAAGAGAAAGTGAACGGATTGGCCAGCCAGAATGCTCTTGGGCTGAATATGTCAAATATGGGGTTGGTCCCAGGGTTGAGGGTCCCGCTGAAATTCAAAGCGCCGTCATTTGACAAGTACAAAGGGGATACATGCCCTAGGGTGCATGTACGCGCATTTTACAGGCGTATGTCTGTGTATTTTGAGGATGAAAAGATGCTAATGCACTTCTTCCAAGATAGCCTGTCAGGGCCATCGCTGGAGTGGTACATGAGCTTGGAGCCTACTCAGATCAGGAGTTGGAAAGAGCTAGCAGAGGCTTTTGTTCGACATTATCAGTATAATAGTGATCTCGCCCCTAACCGAGTCCAGTTGCAGAGCATGTCTCAAAAGCCTAGCGAGAGCTTTAAGGAATACGCCCAGAGATGGCGAGATCTGGCTGCTAGGGTGCACCCTCCGATGGTGGAGCGCGAAATGATGGATATGTTCATAGGAACTTTTTTCTGGAATGTACTATGACCGGTTGCTCAATTTTTCGATGAGTACTTTCTCTGAGTTGATCTTGATGGGGGAGCGCATTGAAAAACAGAGTGAAGATTGGTAAAATTCAAGCGGGTGAGTCCAGTTCCGCAGGAGGTAATAAGAAGACGTTTGGTGGTAAAAGGCAGGGTGATACCAACGCCGTATACAATGCTCGATGGAGGAATAGAGGTCAGAACTGGCATCAGCAGTCGCAAGTTGCAAGCGTAACCATTCCAGGGCCTTCTCAGCAGCAGAGACAACAACCACAGCAGCAGGCTCAACAGCAGCCTAATAATAATCAGCGCAGACTTCAGAACCCACGACCGAGGAGAGTATTCGAGGTACCACCGATATCATATGCAGAACTCCTTCAAACTTTGTTGAAATTGCAGCTAGTCGAGAAGAGGACCTTAGCACCACCAACTGGCCAGCCACCAGTCGGGTATGATGTTAATGAGCACTGTGACTTTCATTCGGGTGCACCAGGGCACAATATTGAAAATTGCCTAGCTTTCAAGCATAAAGTACAGGATTTGCTTGATAGTACGGCCATTAACTTCGGGAAGGACGGTCCCAATATCACGCAACAGCCAATGCCCAAGCATGGTGGGGCTGGGGCCAATGCAATCCTGATTGATGATGAGTTGGACTTGGTTTCGGAGGTGAGCGAGCTGAAAACCCCTTTGAGTTACGTAAAGCAGCGTTTATTGAAAGGAGGTATCTATCCCGGTTGCAGTGAAGAGTGTGTTGACTGTTTGGTCCAACCTGAGGGCTGTGAGAATTTGAAAAGGGGAGTTCAAGGTTTGATTGATGAAGGAACCTTGCAGTTTGACAGGTCTGTGGGGCGAGAGAAGTCTGTTGAGACAGAATCTGAAAAAGAGCGCAGGGAGATTGCTACGATCACCATTCCGTTCAAATCAGTGACGATTTCGGCATCATCGAAAAGGCCGACCATTACTATTACCAAGGCTAAGCCAGTCCCTTATGAAAGCACAAAGGCAATCCCGTGGAGTTATGGTGCCGAGGTGTATTGTAATGGGGAAAAGATTGACTTGAATGATCCGCCAACGGGGTCCGTAGACAACATAGTGGGAGCGGGTGGTATAACCCGGAGCGGGAGAATTTTCACTTCACCTGAGGTCGAGGCAGAGAGGCTGGCCAGGGGTAAGAACAAAGTTGTTGAGGGGGAATCTTTGGGGAGTAAGGAGAAAGAGCCGATAACCAAAGATGTGGAAGAATTCATGAGGTTGATTCGCAAAAGTGATTACAAGATTGTAGAGCACCTGCAGCAGACCCCGTCAAAGATCTCCATATTATCGCTGTTGTTGTGTTCTGAGGTGCATCGAAATGCCCTGTTGAAGGTACTTGAGACATCCTTCGTGCCGCAAGAGATTTCAGTTAATCAGCTGGAGGGAGTTATGGCACATGTTAACGCTGGGCATGGTCTGGGATTCACGGATTGTGACCTAACGCCTAGAGGGCGTGATCACAATAATGCCTTGCACATCTCTATCGAATGCCGGGGCACCATTTTATCCCATGTGCTGGTAGACACTGGGTCTTCGTTAAATGTGTTACCAAAGAAAGCCCTGTTGAAATTAGATACCCGTGGGTTGTTGTGCACCCCTAGTGATTTGGTGGTGAGGGCCTTTGACGGAACAAGGAGGTCAATATTCGGGTCAGTGACGCTACCCATCCAGGTAGGTCCGGAGGTGTTTGATACAGTGTTCTACATCATGGACATCCAGCCTGCATATAGTTGTTTGATTGGGAGACCTTGGATTCATGCCGCTGGGGCAGTAACTTCTACACTCCATCAAAAGCTGAAGTATATGGTTGAAGGGAGTATTGTGACGGTGTGTGGCAAAGAGGATATCTTAGTCAGTCATTTGTCTTCCTTCAAGTACGTGGAGGTAGATGGAGAGATCCATGAAACGCTGTGTCAGGCGTTCGAAGGGGTGAAGGTTAAAGAAGAGGCTCCGGTAAAGAGTCAAGGGCAAGAGGTGGTCGTCTCCTCATATAAGGAAGCCCAGGAGTTGGTACAAGCAGGAGAGACTCAGAAGTGGGGGCAGGTTCTGGACATCCCAGTGAAGCAAGATAGGTATGGCTTGGGGTACCGCCCATCTCCCTCGCAGAGTGCGCCTAAGTACAAGGGACCTGTCGTGTTCACGCCCGGAGGGGTTAGCTTTGAAAGGATTAATGACGTGTCTGATACGGAGGAAGTGGATAGCGACTGCGACATGGACGCATGGATTCGACCCAGCACGCCGAGGCAAAGCCTATGCAACTGGTCCATCCAGGACGTCATCCAAGTCACCAAACAGTAATGCGTTGTTTTTTTCAATCATTGTATGATCACATGCCTTGCCCGGGGCACCGTTGATCTTGTCTTAGGGCCTAACTGTTTACCTGTATGTTTGCATGACCAATAAATGACGGTGTTTTTTACATTCAAATATTGCGATCCTTTTCTTTCTGTTTTTTATTTTTCAATAAAATGGCAGCGTGGTTATGCATTTTGCTTGTATATCATTTTGAAGCACTTAACCGTTTCCCTCGCAGGATTCATGAATTTTCAGATGACATCGACCAAAAACTTCCTATGAATCGTTTAGACTTCGAGCATCCGATCTTCCAAGCTGAGGAGGAGATTGTGGAGGATAATGACTTACCAAAAGAGCTGAGTCGGTTGTTGAAGCAAGAGGAGAGAGTCATTCTGCCTCACCAGGAAGAGATTGATATTGTCAACTTAGGGTCTGAAGAATGCGTCAGGAATATCCGCATAGGAGCCGCGTTGCAGGTTGACATCAAGCAAGAGCTTATTGAGATGCTGCGTGAATACAATGATATATTTTCTTGGTCTTACGAGGACATGCCAGGTTTGGATACCGATATGGTTGTTCATCGTCTGCCGTTGAGGGAAGATTGCCCACCCGTGAAGCAGAAACTCCGAAGGACTCGTCCTGACATGGCTGTAAAGATAAAGGAAGAAGTGCAGAAGCAATGGGATGCTGGGTTCCTGGCTGTTACCACTTATCCCACTTGGGTCGCTAATATCGTGCCTGTGCCAAAGAAAGATGGCAAGGTTTGAATGTGTGTTGATTATAGGGATCTAAACAAAGCGAGCCCGAAAGATGATTTCCCGCTCCCACATATTGATGTGTTAGTTGACAACACGGCTCAGTTTTCGGTATTCTCCTTCATGGATGGATTTTCGGGGTACAACCAGATCAAAATGGTTCCGGAGGATATGGAAAAAACGACCTTTATCACCCCGTGGGGAACCTTCTGTTATAAGGTGATGCCCTTTGGTTTGAAAAATGCTGGGGCAACGTACCAGCGGGCTATGACAACGCTTTTTCACGACATGATGCACAGAGGGATTGAGGTGTATGTCGATGACATGATTGCCAAGTCTCAAACAGAGGAAGAACATCTGGTTAATCTGCTGAAGTTGTTCAAGAGGCTGAGGAAGTTCAGGCTGAGGCTGAATCCTAACAAATGTACCTTCGGAGTGAGATCCGGGAAGCTACTGGGGTTCATTGTGAGCAAGAAAGGAATCGAGGTTGATCCTGCAAAAATAAAAGCAATACAAGAGATGCTAGCACCGAGAACAGAAAAAGAAGTCCGTGGATTCTTAGGGAGATTGAACTACATTGCTAGGTTCATCTCTCACCTAACGACCATGTGTGAACCATTATTCAAACTGTTAAATAAAGATCAAGCGGTGGTCTGGAACGACAATTGCCAAAGGGAATTTGAAAAGATAAAAGAATACTTGCAGGAACCTCCGGTGTTAATACCCCCAGTAGCGGGACGACCACTGATTATGTATCTGACGGTTCTTGAGAACAGTATGGGTTGTGTTCTCGGTCAACATGACGAGACAGGGCGGAAAGAGCATGCAATTTACTACTTGAGTAAAAAGTTCACAGATTGTGAATCTCGATACTCTATGCTCGAAAAGACGTGTTGTGAATTGGCGTGGGCTGCCAAACGTCTAAGACAGTACATGCTGAATCATACAACCATGCTGATGTCGAAGATGGATCCGATCAAATATGTGTTTGAAAAGCAAGCGCTCTCTGGACGGATTGCTAGATGGCAGATGGTATTGACCGAATACGATATCCAGTATGTTTCCCAGAAGGCTATTAAGGGAAGTGTTCTATCCGAATATCTTGCCGAACAGCCGATTGAGGATTATCAGCCTATGAAGTTTGAGTTTCCTGATGAGGACATAATATACTTGAAAGCTAAAGATTGTGATGAGCCGTTGCCTGGTGAAGGTCCTGAGCGGAGTTCCCAGTGGCAATTAATTTTCGATGGGGCTGTCAATTCGTACGGTAGCGGGATTGGGGCAATCATTACAACTCCCCACGGGTCGCACATTCCGTTCACAGCCAGATTGACTTTTCCAGTGACGAATAATGAAGCCGAGTATGAAGCTTGCATTATGGGGTTAGAAGAGGCGATTGATCTGAGGATCAAGAATCTGGATGTATATGGGGATTCAGCGCTAGTGGTGAACCAGATTAAAGGAGAATGGGAGACCCGCCAACCTAATCGGGTACCATACATGAATTATGCGAGAAGGTTGTTACCTTTCTTCGATAGGGTGGAGTTTCATCATGTACCTCGAGCGGAGAATCAAATGGCAGATGCTCTTGCAACGTTGTCATCAATGTACAAGGTTAATTACTGGAATGAGGCTCCCAGGATTGTCATATCTCGCCTCGATAGGCCGGCCTTTGTGTTTGCAATTGATGATGCGTCTGACGACAAACCTTGGTATTTCGACATACAGAATTTCCTGAAGAACAAGGAATATCCGGCTGGGGCATCCAGTCGTGATCAGAAGACTCTAAGGAGATTAGCAGGCAACTTCTATCTGAATCCCGATGGCGTTCTGTATAGAAGGAACCACGATTTGGTACTCCTCCGGTGTGTAGATGAGAAGGAAGCCAACTTGCTCATGGAAGAGGTCCATAAAGGAACTTTCGGTACGCATGCCGGTGGACATGCTATGACCAGGAAATTGTTGCGAGCAGGGTATTACTGGTTAACAATGGAGACAGATTGTTTCAAATTTTCCAAGCGGTGTCACAAGTGCCAGATCTATGCAGATAAGATCCATGTGCCACCAAGTCCTCTGAACGTTATGGCATCCCCATGGCCTTTCTCCATGTGGGGAATTGATATGATTGGCAAAATCGAGCCTACGGCATCTAACGGGCATCGCTTCATTCTGGTTGCGATTGATTACTTCACCAAGTGGGTGGAAGCAACATCTTACGCCAATGTGACGAAGCAGGTGGTGGCCAAATTTATCAAGAGGGATATAATTTGCAGATACGGTATTCTTGAGCGGATTATTACTGATAATGGTTCGAATTTGAACAACAAGATGATGAAAGATCTGTGTCGGGATTTCAAGATCGAGCATCATAATTCATCTCCCTACAGACCCAAGATGAATGGCGCTGTAGAGGCGGCCAATAAGAACATAAAGAAAATTGTTCAAAAGATGGTTGTGACGTATAAGGATTGGCATGAAATGCTACCATTCGCTTTGCACGGTTATCGTACTACAGTACGTACATCAACCGGGGCAACACCGTTCTCACTGGTGTATGGCATGGAGGTTGTCCTGCCATTGGAGGTTGAGATACCAACTTTGAGGGTTTTACTTGATGTTAAGCTGGACGAAGCAGAATGGGTGAGAAGTAGATTGAATCAGCTGAGCTTGATAGATGAGAAGAGACTGGCATCCATTGCACATGGTAGGCTGTATCAGAGCTGGATGAAGAAAGCGTTCGACAAGAAGATTCGACCTCGAAGCTTTCAGACGGGCGATCTTGTGCTGAAGAAGATTCTCCTACCATAATCGGATCACAGGGGCAAATGGACTCCCAATTACGAAGGTCCATATGTCGTGAGAAAGGTCTTCTCCGGAGGAGCCTTATTGTTATCCATCATGGATGGTGAAGACTTTTCGTCCCCTGTGAACTCGGACGCAGTTAAAAAATACTTTGCTTAAAAGAGACCCGCTGAACAGTAAAAAGAGAGTCCAGGCAAAAATGGGGCATCCGGGCGAACCAAAAAACAGAATAAAAAGGTTCGGGCAAAAGTTAGGGATAAAATGAAAAGAATGTACACCCGCGAAGTCGAAAACCTACACTGGGCGGCTTCGGCAAAAAAGAGTATCCCGGTGAATCGAAAACCCGCAAAGGGCGATTCACGCAAAAGTTAGGGATTTGAGAAGCAAGTGACTGCGGTCCAAGTTTGATTGTTAGTGGTTTGGGAGCATCTGGGGGTCAATTATCCAAAGCAATTTCTTCCGAAGACAGAGATCAAGAAAGCGTCAGAGTCCGGCGAGTCATAGGAGGATCGGTTCATGGTGTTCGTCTGTAACACATTGCCGACATGTGTACAAATTTTATTCTGTATAGTTGTACATTTCTGCATTTTGTTTATGTGTGACTACCTCTTTTCAGGAGTTGCATCTGATGTACAAATCTTGCCTATTCTCAGGCCGTTATCAATAAAGTGTGTTATTCAGTGTAGTGTGTGACTTTGGGTTTAACTTTTACAGTTTTGTTTGTAAAAAACGCCGATGTTTTTGATAAACTTACATGCGTGTAAACAGGCGGGCCTCGGCCGACGATTGTTAAAACCGGAAATTACCTGAATGGTTGTCGTGGGTGATTACCAAGATGTTACTTTTTTGCATAGATTTCCTTGTGTTTGCTTGTTGACTTTTGCAGGTATTCAAAAGCTCGCAAAGTTCCCCGCCAGAGTCCATGGTGGGCTAGTACCTTCTCCAGAGGATAAATGTTGTGCCTTTCCCCGGTGAAGTCGCCCCAGGCAAAATTGAATATTGTCCCCCCAGGAGAGCGGAGATTGCGTCAAAGGAAAAGATCAATGTACCTTCAGTAGTTCAGAATTAGCTTATCAAGCAGAGCAGAGTCCTCCCCAGCGAAGGTCGAGATGGATATGATTAACTTCCCCAAAGAGTTTCTTGCGTAGTGCGAATCAGAGCACACCGGTCAATCCCCAACTCAGTGATAGCAGGATGAAGTATCCCCACAGGGCGTAATCAGAGTGTTGATACCTTTGAAAGCAGTTTCCGGGATTGCTTTTCTCTTTCCTCAACAGGTTGATCCTTCCTCGTCAGGACGATCATCTTCAGCAGAGGTTGAAGTTTTGAGTTTGTGAGCTACTTTCCCAGCAGGATGGTCATCCCCAGCGGAGTTAGTTCATCTTTCCAACATTTATTTTGTTGGAAGCGTATCGGTAGTATTCCGGTCATCCCCAGCGGATCCAGTTTGTCTTCAGCATTTATTTTGCTGAAGTAACTCTTTGCATAAGCATGCATCATGAGCATTTGCATTTTACACGAATATGAAGCATTTCCATGCAGTGTGGAAGCATTACGTCATTACCAAACGTGCATTTTTGAAACATAAGCCAGGTGGTTACCTCTTCGGTTCCTGACATGTTGTTCCTTGCCGATAAGAGAAGTCGTGGTTCAGGAAGATGTTGATTTGTGGTCAAAGTACGCAGTGATCGTATTTGTCCCGACCTTTGGGGGTTCATGCCGTAGGGCACGCAGTGATCGTGTTGATCTTGGTGTGTGAATTTCGTGGCCCAAGTACGCAGTGATCGTAGTTGTACCGTCTATGGGGTTCATGTCGTAAGACACGCAGTGATCGTGTTGATCTTGGTATGTGTATCTGTGGTCGAATGGCGCAGTGATCGTGTTCGTCCCGATCTAAGAAGATTGTTTTGTAAGGCACGCAGTGATCGTGTTGGTATCGTCTCGGGGGTTTATTGGGCAGGGCACGCAGTGAGCGTGTTCACTCTATGGGTGGTGCGAAACACGCAGTGATCGTGTTTACCGTACCATGGGATGTTTGTTGGTCGATATGCGCAGTGATCGTATTCGTCCGTTATACAGTGGTTATAGATTGACACGCAGTGATCGTGTTCATCCAGTTTTTGTTGGTCGGTATACGCAGTGATCGTATTCGTCCGTTATACGGGTTGGTTATAGGGTGAGGCACGCAGTGAACGTGTTCATCTGGTTGTTTGTGGCCGAAGTACGCAGTGATCGTATTCGCCCCATGTTTGAAGTTATGTCACAAGGCACGCGGTGGTCGTGTTTTCCTCCAGTCAAGAGGGCCGTGACATGAAACGCGCAGTGATCGTGTTCACCCTATGTGTGGTCGGGATATGCAGTGATCGTATTCGTTCAGTTATGTGGGTTGGTTGAGACACACAGCACGCCGTGATCGTGTTTTCTCCAGTCAAGAGGATCGTGGCTCAGAACACGCAGTGATCGTGTTCAAGATACGCGGTGATCGTATTCATATGGCACGCAGTAATCGTGTTGATAGAACCATTTGAACTTGTGGTGCGAAGCACGCAGTGATCGTGTTGACATCATTTTGGGGGTTTGTCGGTCAATACACGCAGTGGTCGTGTTTGTCCTATTACAGCACACGCAGTGATCGTGTTCATCATATTGGTGGTTGAAGTACGCAGTGAACGTGTTCGCCTCTTCTATGTGGATTTATTCCGTCTGGCACGCAGTGATCGTGTTTACCTCATCCGGTTGGATTTATGGTCGATGTGATTTTGGTTGTAACGCAACATGCAGTGATCGTGTTTGTCCCATTATGCGGTTTTGTCTGTGACATCGAAGCACGCAGTGATCATGTTTCTCCTCTCATGAGGATTTGGGGTGTAAAACGCGCAGTGATCGTGTTTATCGTGTTTGTAACATAGTACGCAGTGATCGTGTTCGTCGTGTTTGTCCCTTTAGTTGATGTTGTTTGTGATACACGCAGTGGTCGTGTTCGTCTCATTTTTATGGATTTGTGGTGTAAGACATGCAGTGATCGTGTTCGTTATGCCATACGTTCCTCTAGCAGAGTTGCTTGGTCAAGCACTTCTCTTTCTCCCCAGCCGAGTCTTTCTCAGAGTGCGGTGGAAATAGCATGATGCAGATTTTGGGTGGTTACCCGTAGTTCCCCCAACAGAGTTATGTTCTCCAGCAGGGTGTTACTTCAATGAGTTACTGGGTTTAAGTCCCTCATAGTCCCCAGCAGGGTATTCGCCACAGGAGTTGTTTGGTTAAATTCCTCTTATTTTTCAACAAGGTTATTCTCGTCAGGGTGCTTGGTTAAGTTCCCAATTTCCCCAGCAGGTGTTTGACGGCAGTCGTCAGAATTGTCCTCTCAAAGTTGCTTGGTTAAGTTTCTCGTGTCCCCGCAAGATGCTCGTTCAGATACGAATGGAAGGTTGGTAAGTGAAATCAACCTTTTCCCGCAGTTTAGTGGATGCTCGTTCGGATATGAATGGAAGGTTGATAAGTGAAATCAGCATTGTCTCGTTAAGCGTTTGCTCGTTTCTTCAGATACGAAAGGTTGATCAGTGAAGTCAACATGACAAGTGAAGTCAATATTCTCCCGCTGGTTAGCGTGGGCTCGGTTGATAAGTGAGATCAACAGAGGTTGATAAGTGATATCAACAAGTTCTCGTTGTTTGGTGTATGCCCATTTCTTCAGAATGGAGTAGTCTGCGGACAATATCAGATTATTTTACAAAAACAAATTGACAGATGGATGGTTAGTTGTTGCCATGGCAACAGAAGCCAGTTCCCTGGGGGCTCTTCCCAAGCAGTAGTCGTACGCAATTTATTTTGCGGTTGGCAAATTTCCGGGTTCTTTCGTATTCAACCGTCTCGTACCTCGAATGTCTGAAGGTTGCGCGCTCTTCATCCAGTCGGGTCCAAGTCGCTTTAATAGGGGCAGCTGTTGCACCCCAAAATTTGCCCAACCTTTTTTTAGCCTAGGCTTATGTTTCAATTGCATAATCATTTGCATTGTCATCATGTACATAGTGTATTCATCTGCATTGCATATCATAAGCAAGCTATCTTAATCAGGGGATCAAGTGCCATTCTTGTCTCAAGAGGCATATTCAGAGGGTTTCATTCATATTCAAGACTACTCAGGTCATCAGGGAAGAATTTGAGCTTTGAAGTGTTGACAGATCACTCATTGGGTTCTCCCCTATCTTGAGGTTATTTGGGGATCATCAGAGGAAGTGTGAGCTATGAGCCAAGAGCATGAGGTGTGTATGGATGTTATGAAGAGCCTAGATGATCATTTTGAAGAAGATCCAAGTCATTGGAATGATTACAAGAGCCTCAGTTGAAGTCAGTCAACTAGGGTCTCATCTAGGTCAACCCTAGGTCTGGGGCTTGATTTGAAAGGCATTAAGGCTCATTTAAAGAATGTGGGATTCATTATTTGCTATATGTATATGGATGTGGTGTTGTGCCAAAGAAAAATCAACAGGAGTCAAGGAGAAGAGGAGTTACCAAATTAGGGTTTCAGTGTAAAATCCCCTGATTTAGGTCAAACTTCAAAGCAGTGTAACTCAAGATTCAAGCTTCATATGAATTTCTGGTCCACATGAAACTTGTAGAGTATCTTCATAGCTTTAATTTGAGTAGTGGAAGTCATCAATATGATTTACAGAGCTCAAGTTATAGCTCTTGCAAGTTACAGGTCATCTGAGGGCACTGAAATTTGTCTATGAAAGTTGTCTGTCTTCCAAGCAACTTTTACCCCTCAAGGAGTTTTCAAATGAATTCTTGGCAAACATAAGAGTTGTTCCTCATGACCTCCCCTTTCCAAAAAGGTATGGTATGCCTTCATCTGATATGTGAAGCTCAAGTTATAGCTTGTGCAAGTCAGGGGTATTTTGGGAAAGTGGAATTACAGGTCATTTCAAGCCTATGCCTAAAACTCATACAAGGAAGCTTCAAATGAAAAACTTCACAACATAAAAGTTTCTCAAAATGGCATTTTAAGTCTTGAAAAGAGGTCATGGAAGTTTGGAAATGCATAGAACTCAGATTGATAAAAGTTTGTGAAAATGGCTTAAAAATGGCATATAACTTGAAAAAGTTCAAATGGAAATTTGGTTTGGGCAATCTATAAATCCAAAATGGGTCATGTAATATATCAAATTGAGTCTAAACAACATTTTAGAGACATTGGTTCAGCCACAATTTTGAGATAGGGGTTTAAAAATGAGGTTGCTTTGTAAATCCATTACTTGCATAATGAGATATTCATGTGAAACTTAACACAAGGCAAGGGATTAGCTTGGTAAGCATCATACACTCTTTAATAACTCATGTCATGATATTTTCAAAAGTGTTTAAGGGGCTGCAAGTTAGATTGAAGAGAGATATCATGAGATGGGGATTATGTCATAACATGAGAAATTCATGAACTTTCTAGAATCATCTAAGACTGATCCAGAAGGTTCTAGATCTTTCCATCCTTCTCTATATATTGGGTTGAGATCATTAAGAGAAAAGGTTGGTGCATAGAGAGAGTGAAGAGTGAGAATTGTGAAGTTACTTCATTTACAAGCAAGTGAGAGATCCTTGATACTACTCCATTTCTGTGCAAGTTTCTCCTTCATCCTCAATCTCTAGTACATTGTGAGTGTGTGCAAGATCAAGTCAAGGTCCATCAATGGCAGTTTGAGGAGCTGGTTGTGGAAATTCAAGAAACTACCTCAGTGTTGCAACCACCATTGCAAGCTTCTTCAGCCATTTTCTTTGCAAACAGAAGGCACTACTCCATTAGAGGATCATTTGGAAGGAGAATCAGGCCTCGAATCAAGCTCTCCATACACCTGCCATTACTACATAGCAGGTTTGAGTTCTTCTTCATATCTCTTTAATTATTAGTATTCAGTTAGATTGTTAGGGTTAGAATTGATAGGTTAGGTTAGAGGATCATTTCCATAAGGTTTGAGAAGGTTTCATGGAGGTTAATGACAGACCCTAGAATCTTTAAGGATCAAGATCAGTTTGGATATTGAGTTTTAATTAGCATGTTATGGCTTGTTGAAACCAGTGTAACAAGATGAACAGTTTAGCACCATTAGAATTGAAGTTCTTGAGATTGATCACAGTGAAAACAATTGGAACCCGATACTTCATGCTATCGTGTTTAAAATTCTAGGGAGTTTTAATCGAAACCAATGATAGGGATGGATTCCTGGGGGAAAATGGAGAAGGTTTGCTTTTTGAAGTGTTGATTTTCATGGCCAATTGAGAGAGAACGAGAGGGAACAAGATTCATGCATGGATGTTCATAAACCTGAAACCCTAGCTGCATTTGGGGAAGACGATCTCTTGATCGTTGGATTGAGTCCAAGATGTTGAATCTGAAGCTCAATCTCACGACCCACATTCAAAACAAAAATGGAGGGAAAGTCCAGAGCTGCAACGCAGCGTTTCATTAATAGAAACGCCTGGGCCTGAGTGAAAATTTGATATCCCCACCCCCCATGACCAAAGCCCAATGAAATGAACTTAATTCCTCTGCTATTCACACCGTGGGTTTTATATTTTTCTCTTATTTTTCAATTAATTTTCTGAAACCAGATGGGCCTACGCCCATTTGCTCTTGACACCCCCCAGTTCCCTAGCCCATCTAGAAAATAACTAGGCGCATTACCATCTGCACCCCTCTCCCATTTCATTTTATTTTTTAATTCTTTTAATTTCTTCAATTTTAGAAAATCCACATCAAATTGAAAATGCGTGATCTTTAATTGGTTGTTTTTGCATCATGTTCATAATTCTGTCAAGAAAAATAATGTGTAATAAAAATAGCATTTTATTTTGTTTTAGTATTTTTTGTGTATTTTTCATTTAAATAGCTTTTTTAAGTGATTTAGGTTTATACATAAGTTTGTGGATTTTAGTTTAGTTAGATACGCTTGTATTTTGAACCTATTCTTTTTAGGACATTTCACTTAGGACTTTAACTTGTATGTAGGATTTTATTCTTAATTTTTAGGATTAATTGTGAGGTAGTTTGATTAGGTGAGATTAGAGAGGTTTAAATTAGGGTTTTAGGTGTGACATAGGTGAGAAATCATTTTCTTTTAGGAGTTTTAGCTTGATTTTTGAGTATGGGATTATAGGGATACTATGGGTAGGTGTAATAGACCATTGTAAATAAGCATTAGATTTTTCCCCCTTGTCTTTAGTATTTTTAGGGTATTTTCTGATTTGATTGATTGTATTGAATGCTTTATGATGATTGTCTGTCTTTGGGGGTTTCATTTGGGGTTTCATTTGGGAGATTTGTTTGGGGAGCTTTTCTTGTTGAAGACCTTGTTCAAGGTGCATGATGAGGGAGAAGATTGAAGATCAAGACCCAGAGGTTGAGAGATTGAAACTTGCCTGTAGCTGCTGAAGACCATAAGGTTTAGGAGCTAGGTAGAGCTCTAGATTAGAGATTTGATTCATGAAACATGGAATACTTCCTGTGCTTCCATTCTTTCCCAGTGACTAAAAGTCCCTCTAAGAACACACCTCCCTCCTTTGGAGGGATAAGTGATTGGTCTTAGAGGTAGAACTTTGAGGGAACCTGTCCCACTATGATAATCCCTTGTGAGCTTCCTTTGGTTGTTCATGAGCTGCTTAGCATGCCAAACTAGATCTCTTGATTCTATTCTGTTATCCTGGAGTGCTTACCCTTGAAGATGGAGATCATTGAAGATGAAGATCGTCAAAGCAAGAAGCTAGCTAGAGCTTGGGGGTCCAATGATGAAGATTGAGCTTGGAGATTCATTTGAAAGAGGATGTGTTGTGCATCAACTTTGGAGTTAGCTGTCAGAGCTTGGGGCTTTTTCTGTATTGTGTGTATTAATTCCCCTAGGTTTAAAGTGAAAGATGCTTCACTTTTACCTATTGTGTTCAGGTTCAGGGTAGAGTTTGGCTTCCTTGCCTAGCTTGTGTGTTGCATTCATGCATTGTTTACTGTTTACTGTATCTGTTTTTGATTTCCGTTTATTCCCTTAGGAGCTTTGTTTCTCTCCGTGCAAGAGAGTAACATGACAGACATTAGGAGCTAACCCATGTATGATAATATTAGGGTAGATTTTATTCCTTTTTTAACCCTAGGATTTTAGAGTGTCATCTCTTCTTTCTTCAAAACAACAGAAAAACATTAATAAAGGTTATAACAAAATCAATTCATTTCTTCCGTCAAAGGATTTGAACAAACATCAACCTTTTTGTCCTTCAGGGACTGATAATAAAAAAAACCCTTGTTTAAGGTGAGATTTTTCATAAAAGACATTTGAACAGCTTGTGTCGTGCGTAGCCCGAACTACGTTTGCTCTGATCTTCCATGCTGTGTGGAAGTACGTAGGCATAGGATGCGATGTCCTAGCGAGCAACCTTCCCCACATTCCCCCGTAGTTAGGCGAACTACGTTGACTCTGATTTCTCGTTCCAGACGGGAATACGTAGGCATAAAGTGCGATGCTTTGCCGAGTCATCTTTTCTTTTCTTTTCAGACCTCATCCTTTAGTTTAGATAGAAGTGTAATCCGTCCAAACAAGCAAGCGTGGATCCCATCGAGTACGATGGACGTGAGGGGTGCTAATACCTTCCCCTTGCGTAACCGACTCCCAAATCCAGGTTTTGGTTGCGATGACCATACCTTTTCCCGTCTTTGCGTTAGGTTTACTTCGAGCGTTTCCTTTCCCTCCTTTGGGATAAATAACGCGCGGTGGCGACTCTTCTGTATTGCCGGCGCCGATTTTCGCAGTAGCGACACATGGAGATTTGGATGAGGAAGTTTATATGACTTTTCCTCAAGGTATCACTCCCTCATATACAAATCAAGTTTGTAAACTTCTCAAATAAATCTATGGTCTCAAACAGTCTAGTAGACAATGGTTTAAAAATCTATCACAAGTTTTACTCAACAATAAATTTAAACAATGCTCATCTGACCATACTCTTTTTATTCACATATCTCATAACTCTTTCACTTGCATTTTGATATAATTTTATGATATTCTCTTGGCAGGTAACAATATCACTATCATAAACAAAACCAAGGACATCCTCTAAGATCACTTTCACATAAAGGATCTTGGCTCCTTAAAGCACTTCTTAGGACTAGAAGTGGCACGCACTAGCTCATGCATCAACATTTTTCAAAGAAAACATACCTTGAACCTGCTATCTACCACTGGTTTACTTGGGTGCAAACCTGCCACGACACTTATGGCTAGGGTACTCGCTTGCAGACCACGGATGGTGTACATTTGGATGACCCTACTAAATATCGAAGACTAGTGGGCCAACTCATTTACCTGCTCAATACTCGACCAGACATATCCTACACCGTCCAACAACTCAGCCAACACATGAGTTGCCCTACTGACCTGCACTATAATGTTGCCCTACGGGTCCTTCGTTACCTTAAAACTGCTCCAGGCCAAGGTCTGTTTTTTCCCAACACATCTTCTCTTCAACTTAAAGCGTTTTCAGATTCTGACTGGGCAACCTGCCCTGAGACACGCAAACCCGTCACTGGCTATTGCATTTACCTCGGCAAATTTTTAATCTCTTGGAAATCCAAAAAGCAACCTACGGTTTCTCGTAGCTCGACAGAGGCAGAATACAAATCCATGGCATCCACTGTCTGTGAACTTTAATGGCTTACCAATCTTCTTCATGAATTACCCATCACATTCAAACATCCTGCTCTTCTATATTATGACAACGCTTCTGCGAGGTACATTGCTACTAACTCATCATTTCATGAATGTACCAAGCACATTGAATTGGACTTCCACTTGGTATGTGAAAAGCTACTGATCCACTGTCGTGCACGGATCAGAAACAAGTTTTTTAAAAAATGTAGTAAAGCGACCATGACTCAGATGTCGATTCATAAGGATTCTTGATGATGAATTAACCAACTGAAAACTATTATTGGGGGGGGGGGGGTTGTTTTATTTTAGAATTTGATTAATAAAATAAACAAAGTAAATAAGTGATTATTGAAATAAGTGATTAAAGCAGGTTAATATACCAGTTCGATTACCAACTTATCATCGGTTATTACAATTCCAATTCCCTAAGTGTTGCACCCCAAAATTTGCCCAAGCTTTTCTTTTATCTTGGCTTTTGTTTCATAGCATTTTGCATTTGCATTTGTGCATATCATTGGTTTTTGATAAGGGATCAAGATGTTGTATTTTCCACTCAAGTGATAAGATTCATGTTCAAGTTCAAGCAAGGGTACATTTGCAAGTCATCAAGAGTTCATCATCATCAGAGTTGGGTTTCAAAGCTCCTTGAGAGGAGAAAGTTTGTGTGTGGGTATCATCTCCTATCTTGAGAGAGGATAGAGGCATATGAGGCTATCCCCTTGAATGAGACATGGTTCAAAAGCTCAATGTTTACCTTAGAGGTTCTCTATGGAGTTTGTTTGATCACACAATTCATTTGCAAGAGCCTTGGTCAGTGGATAAGAAGTTATGGTTTCATCTGGTCAACAAAAGTCAACTGTGGACCTGAGAGGGCTCAAGACTTGGGTCTTGATTTGGGAATCCATGAGAAGTTATCCTAGATCATCTCAAATGTCATGTTGAATCTAGGATAAGAAGATTCAAAAGTTCAAGAGGTTACTAAATTAGGGTTTCAGATGATTCAAAGTGTAAAATCCCCTCTTTTAGTCTCTAACTTCAAGGACAAATTTCACTACGATACAAGCATTTCCTCATTTTCTATCAAACATGAGACTTGTTCATCATCTTTCAAGATTTCGTTTGAGTACAAGAACACATCCATTGGATTCATACATCTCAAGTTATGGTGTCAACAAGTTAGTGTCACAAAATGAAGAGATTTTAGAGGCACTCAAAGTCAACTCACTTCCAAAGCATTTTTCACAGGAACCAAGCTCTTCCTCATTTTTTATCAAACATGAAATTTGTTCCACATTGTCTTAGCTTTACAAAAAGTGTTAGAACTCATCATTCTCATATGTGGAGCTCTAGTTATGGTCTTCACAAGTCAAGGGCATTTTTGGAAACCTAGTTTTAGGTCATTCACTCCAAAGACCAATTCCATGGATTTCAAGGCCTCAAATCCAAATTCTTGCCACATGAAAGTTGTGTCAAATGGTCTTGAATTCATCTTGATCTCAAATCCCATGGCATTTGATGAGCTATGAGATCATTGAACCATGATGAACATGAAAATATAACTTTTTGGACCTAAAATGAATTCCTTCCATTACAAGTCACCAAATGAAGTTGTTCTTGAATTTTTGACACCATATCATCATCATGTAATGGTCATGCCTATCCTTACCCAATTTGAGCAAGCACAAGTCCACATTTCAAGTCACTTTTCAAATTTCATGCCATAAGAAGTAATTGTCCAAAACCTTGCACCAACTCATTTTCAATTCTCCAAATGACCATTATTCTTTTTCTCACCCCCACCTGGTCAGCAACAGTTAATGGAATGAGTCACATAGCTCCATAACCCGTGTGTACACCCATGAGAAGATTTTTGGCAAACTTTGAAAATTAAACAAATCACATATTATGGGCCTGCATGGACAAGTCAAAGCCCTCATATTTAAGCCATAATGAAACCCTAAATTATCAGAATTGGAGATAGCTGCGTGAGAGGAGAGTTTCCATCAAAGATACACAAAATTTTATCTTTCATTGAATTTGAATTTTCACTGAGTTTCCATCCAATCTTTTGCTCATTTCATCATCATTGAAGCATAAGGAGTGGATTAGAAGCTTCAACGTGAAGCTTACGTTGCATTTGAAGGGCCAACGGAGCAACCCCGTTAGGTAAACTTCCACTCTCTGAAACCTTCATTTTAGGCTTGCATTTAAGAGCATGTTGGTTGCATCTGAAGACCTACTTCGTGTAGGCAGTGTTTGGATGATTTTCATGGCTACTTGAATCATTTTCAGTTCATGTGATGAATTTCCGTGTCCTATTTTCTTTATGTTAAAGACACCTTTATGAAAAACTATCACCATTTTTGGAATCTACATGAAATTTGCTTCATATTAGTGTCCAAGATTTTCATTTTTATGAAGTTTTTTGGTCGCCACCGGTGATGCTCGTCTGAGAAGACGACTGGAACTAGGGCTCCAGCGTCTGAGGTCAAGAGGTGAGGTGGTGTGTTGACTTGCTTGCGTGAGCGTGGACCATTTGACGTGTTGGATATCTGTTTTAATGAAACGAATCGTTTCATTAAAACTGAGTGTGTTTTGTGATTTGGGCTTAGCATTTTTGTTATCCATTCCCCAATTCTAATGCCCATATGCGTGTGAACAAGAATGCAGTTCAATCCATATTTGCTACTACACCTCCTTTTGGTTTTTATTTTCATTTTATTTTCTTTTTCTTGCAATTTCATTTTAAATCATTTTAAAATAGTTTTAGACTTTAAAAAAATCGCAAAAAAATGTGTTTTTGATATTTCATCATGTTGAGATATTTTCCGTTATTTTTATTTTATTTTTTAATTATTTTTACTATTTTTAATTGATTTAATATTTGAAGTGGTTTTATGGTTGATACATTAAATTTAAGCTTGATCTTTGACTTTGATTGAATACCCCCTTTGACCAATTTTCCTCTCACACTTAGGTGTTTGATTGAGGCTTATTTAAGGGCTGGTTTGAGATCTTGATGATCACTTCTAAATTTTTTTCCATTGGTTTTTCTTTGTCCCTCGGTGCTTGCTCGATAAGTTGAACACTTTGCCTTGATTGACATAGTTGGTGGCGATTTGAATTGATTATTACCATTATCTTTTGCACCTTGATTTTGGATTAATTTAACTTGAGTTTGCTAATTTGTTTGGATTTTATTTGAGCTTGCTTCTATTTTTAGTGGATGCCTCAAATTCAAAGTGTTTTAACCATGTGTATGCATACAATTCTTGACCTAGTTTTGGGATATGATCTTATGTGATCCCTTGAAGACCTCATGAGTCTTGTTAACTCTTGCTAACATGATATAGGTGCTGACTTGCATGATTAGAGGTATATTGGATGTGTACCTTGTGTCACAAGTCTCATTTGATCATGTCTTTCCACTTATGTTTGAAGTGTGAGATGTTGTATGGACTTTGGTCCTTCAATTTGATTTGATCATTCTTGTGTTGGCTTGGTGATTTGATTTTGAATTTGAGGCATATCATTTAAGTTCACTTCTGACCTTGATGGTTATGTGCTTGTTCATGATGCTTTGGTGATGTTGGTTTCACTTTGAGGTTGTTTATGAACAATTGAGCTTCTCTTGAGATGTCTAGGTGCTTTTCCTTGCTTGATCATGAGTGAATATGGGATTGAGATGTTCATTATGTGGTTGATGCCCTACTCTACCTCTCCCCTCACTTCTTTGATTGTGCTTCATTGGTTAGCACCTCTCTCCTTGTGATGATTGATGGCATTTGATTGTAGGAGCTTGCTTCTCTCATTTTCTCTCATCTTTCTTGACTTTTTTAAGTCTTCTCTCTTGTTGATTTGAATGTGACTTGTGTTTTTCCTTGATGATTTCTTCATGATTTCATATTTTGTTTACTTTTGCATACATCTTTCTATCTTGCATTGACTTGTTTAAGTCATTCTTTTTAACTTTATTTTGTGATTGATTTGCATTGTGTTTACTTGTGCTTGTTCACATGATCCCTTAGGATTCCTAGTCCCTCTGTTTAAGATGCGAGTGGGAGAGACATTAGGCTTTCAATCCTTTGCATGATAACATTAGGTAATCCCCTTTTCTATCCCAACTTTAGGACCACATTGAATGATAACATTAGGGTTTCTTAGTCCCCTTTAGAGTCCTTGTGTCTTCTCTTCTCATCTCAAAACTCCTTCAAGACATCTAATAAAGGATAACAAGTGTCGTACGCTACGAGCTTTAAGTACATGAGGAATGATAAGCGGGGAGGTCTCTCTTCACGTTATCTAGAGTATTTAGCGTATGCCCTTTGGGTGATATGCGATGCATTCGCTCTTATGTCATAATCTTTAGTGCAACATGAGTTTCAAACCAGTGGTCTAGTTTGCCCGAACTACATTTGCTCTGATTTCTCGTACCAGATAAGGATATGTAGGCACAAGATGGTGATGTCTTAGTGAGAAACCTCCCCCCATCACCCGTAGTTTCCCGAACTACGTTGACTCTGCCTTTCCCATTGCACGAGGGAATACGTAGGCATAGGGCGGCGGTGTCCTATCGAGTTTGTTCTTTCTCTCCACCCCCGTTTAGCAGCAGCTTTAGATAGTTTTCACCCATAGATTAGATAACAAGCGTGGATTCCGTTGAGTACAATGAACCTGAGGGGTGTTCATACCTTTCCTTTGCGTAACCAACTCCCGAACCCAAGATTTGGTTGCGATGACCTTATCTTTCCCTTCCTCTTAGGTTTTCTTTGATCGTTTCCTTTCCCTCTCTTTGAGATAAATAACGTTCGGTGGCGACTCTTCTGTCTGTTTCCCGACCCTTTTTCGCAGTTGCGACACTAAGCGGTTATAATTCCTATTTGCTTGCAATATTGAACAAAAAAGCGTCAACAATATTACACGAGTTATGTCCCTAATCACCGAATTAAGCAAACGTTTCACCAAATTAAGCAAACAGTTGAAGATAGCGCGAAATAACAAAAAAGCTAATATACGGACGTTTCTCACAACTTCTTCTGACCCCAAGTTGATAATCTCAATTTCCTCCTGATGAGGCAGAATGATTCTCTCTTCCTGTTTCAACAAGTGAGTTAGCTCCTCTGGCAGGTCACTATCCTCAACAATCTCTTCCTCTGCTTGGAATACCGGGTGCTCGAAGTCGAAACGAGTCATAGGCGGTTCGTATGAGATGTCATCTGAAATATTAGTCCTGCAAAGGAAATGTTTAAACGCTTCAACACGCAAACAAATCAAATAACCACGTTGCCATTTATTGTTAAAGTAAAACAAGAAAAACAGGGATCACAATGTTTGAATATGAAAGACGCCTTTATTTCATGATTAAAACAGTGCAATACACATAATCAAGTAGCCCTAATGTAAGATTACTATGCCCCGGGTAGGACATAGGATTATTCAACAATTGATAAAACAAATCATTACTTTTTAAAAGTCACTGGGACAGTTTCCCGGATGGACCAGTTGCAGAGACTTTGTCCTGGCACGCTTGGCTTGATCCACGCGTCCATATCGCAGTCGCTATCTCCGTCTTCAGCATCGGAAATAGCGTTGATAGTCTCGAAGCACACCCCGCTTGGCGTAATCGTTACCGGTCCTTTGAACCTGGGCGCTCCTGAAGATGACGCTGACATCGGCCGATACCCTAGCCCAAACTTGTCATTCTTCACGGGAATCTCCAGTACCTGCCCCCAACCTTTAGTCTCACGAGTCTGCACTAAAGCCTGAGCCTCTTTGTAAGATGACACTGCCACATCTGATGTTTTGCTGGGACCCTGAGCTTTGTCTTTAATTCGCAACCCTTCAAAGGCTTGACAAGGTGTCTTGTGTATTTCTCCGTCGACCTCTACATATCTGAATGATGACAGGTGACTGACCAAAATATCCTCCTCCCTGCAAACGGTAACAACACTATCACCCACCATGTACTTCAACTTCTAATGCAATGTGGACGTTACGGCCCCTGCAGCGTGGATTCATGGGCGCCCGAGAAGACATCTATAAGCTTGGATGGATATTCATGATGTAGAATTCGGTGTCAAAAATCTCTAGCCCCACCTGAAGCGGTAATGTTATTGACCCAAACACTGATCTTTTCGTTCCGTCAAACGCCCTTACCACCAAATCGTTGGGCGTGCAAATAACTCCTCGTATGTCCAATTTCATCATGGCTTTCTTTGGCAATACGTTCAATGACGACCCAGTATCCACCAATACATGCGACATTACGGTGCCCCGACATTCCACCGATATATGCAAGGCCATGTTGTGCTCTCGACCCTTGGGCGTTAGGTCAAAATCTGTGAAACCTAGACTATGTCCAGCATTGACATGTGCCATTACCCCCTCTAACTGATTTACAGAAACTTCTTGGGGTACAAATGACGTATCCAGTATTTTTAGCAAGGCGTTCCAGTGGGCCTCGGAACATAACAACAACGACAAGATAGAAATCTTCGACGGCGTCTGCTGTAGGTGTTCAACAATTTTGTAGTCGCTCTTGCGAATCAGTCTCATGAACTCCTCCACATCCTTGAGCGACGTATCCTTTTCTTTCGACTGAGAGGGCCCGCTTTCACTTACTTTAGCTTTACCCTTGGCCAACCTATTTTCTTCTACTTCAGGTGAGGTAAAGATCCTTCCGCTATGGGTCATGCCCCCCGTACCAACAACATTATCAACAGCTCCCGCTGGCTGGCTATTCATCACAATCTTTTCACCGTTGCAATATGCTTCTAATCCATATGTCCACGGGACAACTTTCGTACTTTCAAAGGGAACAGGCCCAACTTTGGTGATCGTAATAGTTGGCCGCTTGGCGGGCACCACTATAGTTATAGTCTTCCTCGGGATCGTCACCGTTGCAATATCATTCTACTCTTCACCTAATGCCTCCACAGGCTTCTCAACCGCAGCTCGATCAAATTGCAAGGTTCCTTCGTCGATCATGGCCTGAATTCCCTCCTTCAAATCAGTACAACCCTCTGGCTGGGTCCAACACTCTAAACAGTATTCATCACAACCCGGAAATACTCCCCCTCTGAGCAGCCTGCTTTTCACTTCACTCAATGGTGTCTTCAACTCATTAACATCCAACACCAAGTTCAAATTTTCCTCTGTTAAGATAGCATTTGCCCCATGATTAGGCATAGGCTGTTGTACAATATTAGGCCCCACCTGGCCAAAGTTGATGGCTTTACTGTCCAACAAGTCTTGAACTTTATGCTTGAAAGCATGGCAAAATTCTATATCGTGTCCGGGCGCCCCGAAATGGAATTCACAGTGCTTACTAGCGTCGTACCCTCTAGGAAGTACCGGTCCTGTAGGTGGTCCCAGTGTTCTTTTCTCGACCAAATTCAACCCCAGCAATGTCTGAAGAAGCTCTGCATATGTCGACGAAGGTTTATCAAATAACCTCTTCGGCTTTACATTCTGAAACCTTCCCTGACCCTGATTCTGCCTTTGCTGCTGTTGCGGTTGTTGTTGCTGTTGTTGTTGTTGAGGAATGGAAATAGTAACACTGACTATCTATTGAGGTTGAATGTACTGATTTCTGCCTCTGCCCCGGCCTCGGCCATCATACACAGCGCTAGTATCACCCTGTCGTCTTCCGCCGAACGCTTTTCTCGCACCCCCGGCTGAAGTAGATTCGCCTGCCTGAATCTTTCCAATTTTAATTCCATTTTCGATCCTTTCTCCCATAAGGATCATATCGGAGAAACTGCCCATCGAAACATTGAGTAACTTGTCATAGTACATTCCTGTAAACGTCCCCACAAACATGTCATTCATCTCCCTTTCAACCAAAGGAGGGTGCACTCGAGCTGCCATATCGCGCCACCGCTGCGCGTACTCTTTGAAACTTTCACCATTTTTCTGCGACAGGCTCTGCAATTGAACTCTGTTTGGCGCCAAATCACTGTTATATTTGTAATGCATAACGAAAGCATCCGCCAACTACTTCCAACTTCTAATATGAGTGGGCTCCAGTCCCATGTACCACTCCAACGATGGTCCCGATAAGCTATCTTGAAAGAAATGCATGAGCATCCTTTCATCATTGGAATATGCGGACATCCTCCTATAATAAGAACGTACATGGACCTTTGGGCAGGTATCCCCTTTGTATTTGTCAAATGTTGGAGCCTTGAATTTCAACGGCACCCTCAGCCCTGGTACCAACCCCATAGTAGTCATATCTAACCCAGCAGAGTTCTGATCAACCACACCTTTCATCTGCTCTTCTAGCATTCTGATCCTCTAAACAGGGTCAATAGGGCATTCAGGCCCCATACCCCTTCCTGAAAAAGCGTCCTCCTGTTGATCCACATTCTAGTCATTTCCATACCCATCGTAACCCATGTTACGGCCAAAACCTTGCTGATTGAACACAGGACCCTGTCCTCGATTTCCGAACCCCAGATTGACCCCAGCAGGTCCAAAACCATTGTTGAAAGGAAGTTCTCCAGCGCCGTTCACATTCACATTACCGAATCCACCATTACCGTAGCCATACCCCTGATTGTTGCCGTAACCATCATTACCGATGCCCTGATTGTTGAACCCGAAGTTCCCGTCCTGATTGACATTCCCATACCCATTGTTTCCAAAGCCAACATTGTCAATGAATCCTTGATCAGCATCAGCAGTGTTGCCTTTGTTGTTGACAACATGCCCATCACCACCATTCCCAGTATTGTCGTTACCAACGCCAACACCTGCACCAGTACCCGTGTTTCCGTTAACCGTCCCAACAGGTGGAGTGACAACTGCCGGTATCTCATTCTCCCGGCGAGGAGTTTCAACAGAAATGTGGTCAGTGTTGCCATTCCCGTTTGCCCGCGTCAGCAGCGGCTGCACCAAGGTCTGAAGATTCTCCTGACCCTTGGCCATGCTTTCCATAGCTTGTATGAACAAAGTCAGCTTCTCGCAGATTTCCTGCATCTCGACCTGAACTTGATCCATTATCTTCTTGCAGTTGTTTCGGGTTGAATAGCGGTGGACTCTTTGTTCGTCAATCCTGAAAAACCTGTGAGATGCAGGAAATAAGATACAGATTCAACAAGTAACTGGCAATGCAAAATGAACATGTAGATGCAATATGTGTCTGTGCGTTAGGGTGATCATCCCCTGATTCTAGTGCCAAAGTGCCAGTGCATTGACGGTGATAGTGATAAGGAGTTTAGATCCATTCATAGGGAAAACATCTCATATATTGCTGAAAGGCCCATCAAGTCAGAAATACAATATCACTGAATGTACAAAAAAGAAGGCATGACCTCAACCAACAATCCTGGTGATGGCCAGCACAATGCAAATAAAGCATATATGACAGTACATAAGGTAATCAAGTGCGACCATATGCCTGATACTCCTCTAACAATCTCTTAGTCTTGGGATGATTCGGCTAAGAAAGCAAACCTTCGACAAGCGAGTCTCTTTGCCTGATAACACGCTGGAGATCACCAATGGATTCCTCCCAAACACCTTCTCCAAAGCAATCTTCTAGCTTCCGCTTCTGGGACGCAGCCTCTTTCTTGCGCTTGATAACTTTGTTCAAGGCATTCTGGACATCATATCTCCGCATAACCTCTTCTTCAAACTTCTTCTGGCTAGCTTTCAACTGACCTTCCAGCTCAGAGATCTGCAGCTTCAGTTTGTCTTCTCTTTCCTTATTGTCGGTCAGCGTGGCATTCCAGGTTTTGTTGAATGCAGAGATTTCCCGGTAGGCTACCTCAAGTGCTTTCTTCTTAGACTCCAGCATGTCATGAGAGCTCTTGAAATCTATCCCCAAACGTTCACGCTTCTTCCGTTGTTCAGTCAATTCCATACCCAACTGATTCACCAGCTCTGTTTGCTGTTTGAAGGAATATACGGCTTCGTTCCTTTCGCTCCTGAGTTGCACTAACTCTTCTTCCAACTTCTCGTTGGCTTTCATCAGCTCTTCTTTCTCCTTCACAACCTGCTCATATTTCTCAATAGACACAGTAGTTGGCTCCTCAATCACGGGGGGAGTAGGAAGTAATACTGCAGGAAACGACATCAGCGCCTGCTTTGCCCTATCTTGGATCCAGACTTGGTACGGAGGATAGGCTTGACAATCATTCTTACCCAACAACGGCTTACCCCTTTTGTTGATATTTTTCCAAGCATGCTGAAGCCTGGACAATAATTCTCCTCTCAGCTCACCTGTGAAGTACAGAGATTCCTGTACTTCTCCTTCCTTTGGCGGGCTTCTCAAAGCATAGCCGAATTGCCTGATCAACAATGACGGATTGTAGTTAATGCACCCTTTCCTCCCAATCAGAGGAACGTTAGGATATCCGGCGCAGCTATAGATAATCTCGGATCCCAGTAAATCTCTATCAAACCAGACAACGTCTTTTGAAGAAAGTCCCATCAGGTGCTCAGACCAATCCACCGTATCTGCAGACTCAGCAAAAATACCCTTCTTGGGCAGGTGACTCTCAAACCACATATACAGCAAAGGCACACAGCAAGAGACGTTCTTTCCCCTCCTATTCTCGTTCTTATAATGCAGTGAGTGATAGAAATCTCCAATCAGAGTAGGCACATGATTGCCTGAAGCGAATATATAGAATGCATCCAAATCAACAAAGTCAGGCATATTAGGGAACAATACAATGCCATAGATACATAAAGCAAGGATAGCATTAAACACAACCCAACAACCACTCTTGGCGTACTCTTGTGCTTTCCCAACCAAGAACTTGAGAGAAAAACCAGACACTCCATTCCACGAGGTTAGCAACAACTCTGAGGGGTCTAAATGCAAAGCAACAGCCAAATCTTCCAGCTTGGGCTTAACACCCATACGAATGAAGGGTACCCTGTTCTGAATGGTTACCTCCAAGATCTCAGTATATTCCTCCATAGTCGGAGCCAGAATGAAGTCAGGGAAAGTAAAACACCTCAGCGGGGGATCATAGAACTGCATCAGTGTGTACAATCCGTTACGCTCATACATGGATGGTTTATAAACCAACCTGAGCAGTTTCCCATAACTCTTCCTGAAGCTTCTCTTCACATCATTATCAGCTAAGGATATCAAACCAAGCAAAGAAGAAACATCTGGAGTAGGCAACTTGTAAGCCACAATCTTCTTCAAAGTATCCATAATAGCAGACAGACAGAAATCCGAGCAACTAGAATCAGAGGTATGAAAATGCACCTGCAGCACAGACACACGTTAATGATATGCAACAATGCAATATGCAAACATACAACAGGGATCAAGTGATATATTGCTGAAGAGATCCATCCACAACTCTGTCTCAACAGACCCGTAATGCTGCTCAAACCTGGTCTCAACAGACCCATAACAATGCTCCACTTTGTCTCAACAGACTCAAAACCATGCTCCAACCTGGTCTCAACAGACCCATAACACTGTCCTGATGAAGAACCCCAAGTAACCACACATACTGATCCAATATTAAGAAACCGGGTAGTCTGGAGGTCAAGTTTCCTGCATGCCCCAATCCCTCTCACAGGTAGGTGTCCTATCAACTGACACAAGGTACGACACCCTATGCGGTCGTCGGCGTCACAAACTTTCAAGACTGATGATACGATACCCAGAAGGTGTGGCATCATCATGTCCTGAAGAGGCCTCACTTAGCCAACTTCCAAATGATCGGTCCCCGGAGTCGACAATCCAACTAACCAACAACCCCCTCAACCCAAAGGGTTGAAAAAGAAGTCAACCAGAAGAACCTCGTCCGAGCATGGATTTTGCGGGACACTAGTACATGCAAAGCATGCACGCGCCCACTACTTTCCACAACTAATTCTAGGTGCACTCAAGCCCAGGTCCGACTTATCTCCCAACAGATCACGCCTTCCCCACAACAGCAATAACAATATAAAGCTGACAATAAAATGCGAAAAGTAAAGACAGAAATGTAAATCCATACAAAACCCACGACGGGAAAACAAGCGCTAGGACTGACTCACGTAGGGAACCGTTGGAGTCCCCAGCAGAGTCGCCAGCTGTCGCTACTGCGAAAATCGGCGTCGGCTATGACAGAAGAGTCGCCACCGTGCGTTATTTATCCCACAGGAGGGAAAGGAAACGCTCAGAGTAAACCTAATGCAAAACGGGAAAGGAATGGTCGTCGCAACTAAATTCCTGGATTCGGGAGTCGATTACGCAAGGGGAAGGTATTAGCACCCCTCACGTCCGCCGTACTCGACGGGATCCACGCTTGTTTTCTGGTACGGATTGTTATTCTATCTACACTAAAGGTCAAGGGACAAAAAGAAGAGAAAATGACTCGGGAAAGTATCGCACTTTATGCCTACGTATTCCCGTCTGAACCGAGAAATCAGAGTCAACGTAGTTCGCCTAACTACGGATGAAGGTGGGAAGTTTGCTCGCTAGGATACGACATCCTATGCCTACGTACTTTCATACAACCTGAAAGATCAGAGCAAACGTAGTTCGGGCTACGGAAGACACAAGCTTGTCTGACTGTTTTTTGTTACCTTAAAAAAGGGTTTTTCTTGATTAAGAGTCCAAGCGGACAAAAATGACACCTTGATGTTTGTTTTAAATCTTTTACGAAAGAAATGTTTTTTAGTTTGTTTGCAATCTCTGACGCACTAGAGACTATGATTTGAGAGTGACTACGTCGCGTGTCACCCAAAGGGTGCCATACTAAGCAGCCAGACTACTGGAAAGAAGCTCTCCAGCAACCCTTTCTCAAATAGCTTAAGGCTCGTAACGTACGACATCGATTAACCTTATTACTGTATTTTTGAGTTGTTTAAGATGAGAAGATAAAGGAGCTCTAAAAGCCTAGGGTTTGAAAAGGGAATAAAAACTAACCTAATGTTGTCATGCATGGATAAGAATCCTAATGTCTGTCATAATTCCCTCCTGCATAGAGGAAATCAGAGATCCTAGGGGATAAACAGAAAAGAAAGCAAGCAAATATAGTAAAATGCATGCAATGCAGCAATACAAGCGAGGCAAGGGAGTCCCGCTCAACCTCGAACCTGGGAAAACAACAGGCAAAGTAAATTAACATTCACTTCAAACCTAAGGGGCAAGATACACAAGCCAACAAACAATACAGAAAACAAAACCCCAAAGCAGAGAAGGCAGCCTAAGCAGCAGCACCAAACTCCTACAGCAAGCAGCAGCTCTGACAGCAATAGTAAACCCTAGCTTCAATCCTCCAGCAAGCTCCTGATAGCAAAGTTGACAGTAACATAACTCCATCTTCAAGCAATCCTCATGAAAGGCATCTTCAACATCTTAGATCTTCATATCCAAGCTCTAGAAAGCTCCACCAAGAAAGATTTTCTATTGAGATCAAGTTATAATGAAGGGAAACCAGTGAAAACCAAAGGAAATCACTAGAAACCATCATCTGCAAAGAAGGGTATCCTAAAAAATTCTACTCTTTAAGGCATACCACTCATCCCTCCAAGGGGGAGATGGGGATTCCTTAAGAGGACTTTGAATCATAGGATAGGATGGAAGCAAACAAAGCATTCCATGTTTGAAGAAGGACATGAACTAAGTCTAAAAAGCTCTTCCTAAAACCCTAGTTCCTAAACTCCTGACAAGCAATCCAACAGATGAGAAATCTTCAACTCCAAGCTTCTTCAAGCCATCCAAAGCAACTTCAATTGATCTTCAAGTCATCCAAGCAAAGTCCAAGCCAAAAGCTCACCCAAAATAGCCCCACACAAATAACCAAACCAAATACCCAAGGGGGGAACCCACAAACATCACACAAGTTGCAAAAATCAAATAAAATGCTAAAAATCATCATAAAATCCTAAGTAAATCTCTAAGGGAACCTAACCCTATACCCAATACCCCATATAAATCCCAGAACCTAAATCAATCATTTAACCCTAAAACTATGCCCCAAACTACAACTAGTTGATTTAAAACCTTAATTCTAACACATCTCCTATTCACCTCTCAAACTAACCTAAATTTTATTCACAAAATTATGATAAAATTCCTAAGGGTACATGCTTCCCTATTCTAATCAACCTCATAAGAATTAGCTCAAAATTCCTCACCAATTTCTCATACTAAATTCAGAAAGAAAGCAATAAACCAAAATGCAAAATAAAAGCAATAAAACTATAAAACATGCCATTAAAAAAATGCATGATATTAATATTTTTTAATCCTATAAACTTCTAGAGATCCTAAGGAAACCAGGGAAAAAAGTCTCACTCAAAAATGATCATTTTTCAATTTATTATGAATTAATTTCTAACCATATGTAAAACATGAAAATACAAGAAAATCAATTAAAAATAACAAACTGGCGTGATGAATAGCAATTGGGTTCAGGTATATTTTCCAGACTGGGCCCAGGAGGGGGTGTAAGTAGTAAGCGCATGGTTAAGCCCAAACCAAATGAAAATAAATCAGAAAAAGGCAAGGAAAATGGGAGGAGGTGTGTGCTGAATAGCAACAATTTCGCTTTCTAATCCAACATGGGCCTCAAAGTAGTGTGTGAATATCAAAAACTGAACTAAGCCCAAACATAGAAATTAAATGAAACGGGGAGTTTTGATCCTCAGACTCCCTTCACAAACTGAGATGCACTCGTGGCCGTGGGATTCAAGTTTGGTCAAGGGTCAAGGTCTGATCTAAGGGTGGATCCATCGTCTTCTTCATTTTCAAAGTTTGGGAGGGAATTGCCATGGACGGTGGCCTGAACTTGGTGCCACCGTCGTCCCCAACACAGGCAGGCCAAAACAACACCAATCCTCAAAACTCAACATCCAAACCTACTCGTTTTCACTCACTGAACTCAAATGTGATCTCTATTTTCACTGATTCATCCTCTAACGTAGAATCCGATCCAAAATTCATCCATGGTGTCCAACCTCAAGTGGCGCGATTCTTGAAATTAAAAGCCCTAATCTCATCTACGTTCTTCAGGCTTTAATCTTAACTACTCAACCATGTCTAAATCTCCAAGAACTAAGAGAATTGATTCTCAACAGAAATGGCGATGCGCCTAACTTTGTCACTAAACTTCAAATTTCTTTACCAGAAACCAACCTAACCATGTCTACAATCTATCTATGCATCCAAATCCTATCAATTACTCCTGAATCATGCCATAAAATGAAAGTTACATACCTGCAAAAATTGAATGAACAGAAGTAGTTTGGCTTCGAATTACACTCCAAAACCTTCTAGATTCCTTCAACAATGCTTGATGAAGCTTCTGTATGCAATGGTTTGCTTTGAATCCCTCTGAATTACCAAACACGATTTTGATTTGCAATGAAGAAACTCACTTTTCTCTCTCTCAATTCTTCAGAGTTCTTGGCCAAAAAAGCAACTGAATCAGTTATGAGGTTTATATAGAACAGGTTAGAAAGATCTAGAATGATCTGGAATGATCCATGTGAGAATTTCAATTTCTCTTGCACTTGATAATCTCATGAGAAGCTTGCACATGACAGTTGGTTCAGCTTGCCTCATCAGCTTGGTTTTGATCCAATTTCTCTCCATATGACATTTTGAATTGATTGGTAAGGGTTAGAGCCTTGGTTCTGATCTAAGGAATGATTTTGCAAGTGTTACTTGTAATGTAAGAAAGCACTTTTCAAAGCAACTCATAAAATAATGGCTCATCTCAAAATTGTGATATTGCTAATGTGTTTGAAATCCACTTTCCATTCAAAATGACTACCCATATGCCATGTTTATGCCTTGTAATTCAAAAAATTATTTTTCCCTCTTTTGAATCATTTGAAAAATCTCCCTTTTTAGGCCATTTTGGAGAACTTTGTGAAATAAGCCAATCCAACTCACCATGACTTCATATCTAAACCAGAAACACCATTCTAAACACATTTCATGTTGGACACTTTTTCATTTGAGGAGTGGAAGATAAAGATTTTGGCACATGTTGAAAAATGACCTATAATTCAACTTTCCCAAAATACCCCTGGATTGCCAAGATAATAACTTGAGTTCCACAAATCGTCTTGAGGACTTATAGTACTCAAATTAAAGCTAAGATCAAGACCTACAACTCTTATGTTGGCCAAGAATCCATTTGAAAACTACTTGAGGGGAAAAAGTGGCTTGGAAGTCAAGTGACTTTCACAGATAAATTTCAGTGTCCTCTGGTGACTTATAACTTGCAAGAACCATAAATTGAGTTCAACAAATCTTCTTGAAGACTTCTAGTACTCAAATTAAAGGTATTGAGAATCCCTACAAGCTTCATGTTGGCCAAGAATCCATTTGAAACATGTATTTTTACCTATGTGGCTTGGAAGTCCAGTGTTATATAGGGGATTTTACCCTAGGAACCCTGTCTCAAAAACCTCCAACCACTCTTGATTCTCTTGAACTTGGTCTTGGCTCATCCACACACATGCTTCAACATATCAATCCATGACTTCCATGACCTATAGCTAGGTCTTGATGCCCTTTCTTTTCTCCCCTTGACCTAGGGTTACCCAGATGAAACCCTACTTGTACACACCTCAACCATGGCTCTTGAACTTGATACAATGACTTGTCTAAGCTTCAATAGGGCCCTCTAGTCATCCCATGAGATCCATACACATCTCAAATTCACATTCCCTGTTGATGATCTTCAATACCCCCCAAGTTAGGAGAAGAAATCTACCTGTAGGCACTCAAACTTCTCATGACTTCAACCCTTTTCTGATGACTTGGATGGTTTCTCAGGCTCAGAGAATACCTCTAGATAGGATTCTTTTGACATAAATAGCACTTGATCCCTTGTTGGATGACTTGATATGCTAGGATATTCAAATGATTGCTATGTTATGCTATGCAAATGAAGTGCAATGAAACATAAATCAGGCAAGAAAAAATTGAGCAAATTTTGGGGTGCAACACTGAGGCATTTCACTCTTATGAGTGATGGTTGTACATGTTATCTGGAACTCTTTACAAGTTCTTAAGTCTCATAAGCATCCTTAAAAACAATGGGCCACTAGAAACCTGAGTCAAGGAATTTTCTTGCAGTCCTTTGTGGACCAAAGTGTCCCCTTACTTGAGAGGCATGATAAAAATTCAAAATAGATTCAATTTCATAGTCGAGGACACATCTCCTGATAACCTGGTCACTACCAAACTTCAAAAGATAAGGATCATCCCACACATAGTATTTGGCATCACTCTTGAGTTTGTGAATTTGTGCCTTATATGCACCTGCAGGAAAAACACCAGCAACAAGATAATTAACAATATCAGTAAACCAATGAGTAACTCCCTGTAAAAGTAGTAGATGCTCATCACGAAAGTCATCTAGAATGGGAGAAGGATCTGCATCCCGCTCTATTCTGCTCAAGTGATCATCTACTAGGTTCTCGGTTCCATTTTTGTCCTTAATCTATATATTAAACTCTTAGAGCAACAACATCCACCGAATTAATCTCGGTTTTAATCCTGGTTTCTTTAAAAGTTACTTCAAAGTTGCATGGTTAGTAAAAACAACAATATTGGAACCTAGCAAATATTTTCTAAACTTGTCAAGAGCAAAAACAATCACAAAAAATTCCTTTTCAGTGGTAGTGTAATTAGGTTGTGCAGAATCTAAAGTTCTAGAAGCATAGTAAATAACATGGGCAGCCTTGTCCACCCTTTGTGCAAGGACCGCTCCAACTTCATAGTTAGATGCATCACACATAATCTTAAAAGGAAGGTTCCAATCAAGAGGTTGTATGATAGGGCGGAGGTCAATGCTTTCTTTAAGAAATCAAACGTCTGTTTGCATTTCTCATCAAAATTGAAGGTCACGTCGTTCTTCAACAAGTTTGAAAGCGGAAGCGTTATCTTGCTGAAGTCCTTTATAAAGCGCCTGTAAAAACCTGCATGACCAAGAAAAGAACGAATCTCGCAAATGCAAGATGGGTAAGGCAATGTAGAAATCACTTCAATCTTAGCAGGGTCTACTGAAATTATGTATCCTAAAATAATTCCCTGCTCAACCATAAAGTGGCATTTTTCATAATTTAAAACAAGGTCAGTTTCGATGCATCTCTCTAAAACCTTATTCAAATTGTTCAAACATGCATCAAAAGAAGAACCATAAACAGTGAAATCATCCATAAACACTTCCATGCAATTTTCAGTAAAATCAGAAAAAATGCTAATCATGCATCGCTGGAAAGTTCCAGAAGCATTGGAAAGACCGAAAGGCGTCCTCCTGTAAGTAAATGTATCAAAAGGGCACATGAAAGTGGTATTTTCTTGATCTTCATGTGCAATATGAATCTGAAAGTATCCTGAAAAACCATCAAGAAAACAATAATGTGATTTACCTGCGAGCCGTTCGAACATTTGATCAATGAACGGCAAAGGAAAGTGATCCTTTCTAGTCGCCTGGTTCAACCTCCTATAATCAATACAAACCCTCAAGCTATTCTGAACTCTAGTGGGAACAAGTTCATTTTTTTCATTTTTTATCATAGTGAGTCCAGATTTCTTTGGTACAACCTACACTGGACTTACCTAGTTACTGTTAGAGATATGATATAAGATACCTGCTTGTAACAGCTTGGTTACCTCTTTCTTCACCACATCAAGAATTAAAGGATTAAGCCTCCTTTGGGGATGCCTCACCACCTTAGCTCTTTCTTGAAGCAGAATCCAATGCATGCACCTGGAAAGGCTAATACCAGGAATGCCCGCCAAGGTCCACCCAATTGCCTTTTTTTTGCCTCTTTAAAACCTGCAAAAGCCTACTTTCTTGATCGAAATCAAGGTTAGATGAAATAATAACAGGAAGCTTATCATTTATGTGTAAGTAGGCATATTTGAGATTTTCTGGGAGAGGTTTGAGGTGTAAAGAAGGAGGCTGCTCAATGGATGGGATGCCCGGGGCAGCATGGATGTCCAGAGCCTCGGCCGCAAAAACCATTTCATCTGTAACCTTATATCCACCTGAAAAATATCAGCCTACAATGTAGCATTTATCTCGGCACAAATAGAGCAAACACACATCACAGGAGTAAGTATCATCATAGTCTAGTAAAGACAGAAAATCAGATAAAACTCGGGATATGTATCATCTACTAAGTCAGAAAGTAACTCAATGTGAAATACAAAATGCTCTTCCATGGGATCTTTCATTGCATCAAAGATGTTAAATTTGGCGATAATATCACCAAACTCCATGGACATCGTGCCATCATCAACATCGCTTTTTGTCTTCACCGTTTTCATAAACGGTCTGTCGAGAATGATGGGTGCCTTGCTTGACTTTGTTTCTCCTTCCATGTCAAGAATATAAAAATCTGCATTAAATCAAGTCATTAACTTGCACGAGGACATCTTCCACGACTCCGGTGGGGCGGGCATTGCTTCTATTTTCCAGCTGAATGATTAAACATGTATGCTGCAAAGGACCAAGATCAAGACTACTATAAATAGAAGTAGGCATAACATTACTGGCTCCTAAAATAAGCATGCAATTTTCGAATTTACTATTCCTAATGGTACAAGGGATAGCAAAAGTTCCTGGATCCTTGCACTTTTGTGGCATGGGTTGGAAGAGGGCTGAAACATTTTTCTCAGTTGTGTCATTAGATTGGATGAAGGCAGAAACATTCCTTCCCATATTCACCCTCTCATTCCCTTTCAATATCCTTTTATAAGTACATAAATCCTTAAGAAACTTTGCATACTTTGGAATTTGCTTGATTACATCAAGAAGCAAAATGTTTACCGCCATTTTTTTAAACACATCCAAAATCTCTCTCTCTCTCTCTCTCTCTCTCTCTCTCTCTCTCTCTCTCTCTCTTTGTCTTCCTCAAGAATGTTCTTATTTTTCTGCACTTCGTGAGGGAAAGCTATCCGAGGTACATACTGTTTTTCCTCAACAACAGAAGATTCAGGCTCAACAACAACAGAAGGTTCAAGCTCAACAACAACAGAAGGCTCAACAATTTCCTTTTTTTTTTCTGGGGCAGAATCTGTAGCTTTTCTAGATCGCAAGGTTATTGCAATCACATTGGAACCTTTAGGATTCACCACTGTTTGATAATGTAGTTGGTTGGATCCTTGTGCTTGCTGAATACCATTAACTGAAGAAGCAAGTTGTCCTATTTGTGTTTGCAAGGCTTGGATGGTGGACTTTTTCCGTTGTTAAAATTGGAGATTATTGGCAGCCAATTGCTTAACAATATCCTCTAATGAAGGACCAGAAGCTAGGGTAGTAGTGGTTGCAGCTTGTGGAGGATTTTGTGGTGGTGGGAATGATAGCATCAATTGTTGTTGGTTGGGATAGTGTTTTTGATTGGAAGGCTGGTTTCCATATTGGAGGTTTGGATGGTTCCTCCAATTTGGATGGTATTTATTGGTGGACAGGTCAGGAATGTTGTACCGGTTTTGGTTGTTACCTTGATTGTAAAGGGTTGCGACATATGCCTGAGGTAATTCAATATGCTTTTCATCTTGTAGAATAGGACATATGTTTGGGCTTGTCAGGCTGCTTGAGCTTTACCTACTAGTACCAACTGTTTCACTAATTCGGTCAGCGAAGGCTTTGTTGGAATGAGAAACATGAGAAGAAACGTGAACCTCATTCACACTTTTTATTTGAATAGAATTGTCTCTCGTTGTGAACTGTTGGGAGTTAAGTGACGTGTTCTCAAGCAGAGCCTTGGCAGTGGCTGGAGTCTTATCAATAAGTGTTCCACCACTAGCAGCACCTAAAATATTCTTATCCATTGGTTTTAATCCTTCATAGAAATACTGAATCAATAATTTCTCAGTGATCTGCTGTTGTGGTTAACTCAAAACTAATTGTTTGAATCTCCCCCAATATTCAGCCAATGATTCATTATCCTGTTGTCTAATACCATAAATGTCTTTTCGTATCGAGGCAGCTCAGGATGCAGGAAAGTATTTTTCTAGGAATACCTTCTTCAAATTATTCCGAGTAGAAACAAAATTTGGCTCAAGATAATATAACCAGTCTTTGGCCGCACCTTGTAGAGAAAACGGAAAGGCTCTCAGCTTGATGTGATCTTCCGTAATTCCTTCAGGCCTAAGTGGGGTTGTACAAACAATCTGGAATTCTTTAAGATGCTTGTGTGGATCCTCACCTGCAAGACCACTAAATCTCGGCAACAAGTGTATTAATCCAGATTTTAATTCAAAAGAAACAGTAAGGTCAACATATTCAATACATAAGCCATTATAGTTAACATCAGGAGCAACAAGCTCTCTTAGTGTTCGCTGTTCAGCCATGTTATTTCGAAAGTAAATTCAGAATCAGAATCAAACAAGCAATGTCAAAACAAAGAGTTAGAATCACAATCGTCAAGAGATGGTGAACTAGGGCCGACCTGATTATCTCAAAGCCGTGTGTGCAAGGTTCTCTCTATCTCATAATCAAAATCAATTGTTGGTGCGGTAAAGCAGCAAGCAAAATAGCACCGTTGTCGGGGATTGGTGTTGAGATTTTGAAGTGCATTGCAACAGTTCTATGTTTTTAAGCTTTTTATATTTTGTATATATTGTTTCTTTTTATGTTTTATCTAGTGTGTTCAGGAATGAAGAAAACTTCTTCTAGAGTGGTTGCTATCGGTATAAAAGTATTCAATGAAGCTTAGATCGAGTTTGGATGGCGATGATACTATGAAACAAGTGAATGTTGTCAAGGTACATGGTTTCCTTTGTTTAGAATTTTAGAATGCTTAAGAACTTAAGTCTTTTTGCAAATGAAATTTGTTCTTTTGGCAACTTATTTGAATGATTGTTTCACTTAGGACCAAAAACCACAATTTGTGAGAAAGCTTCCATTGTTTACTAAATGCTAGATTTCTGATAAACTTTGTTGATTCGTTTGATTCATGCTTTATCTTGTTATTATTGTGAATTTTTGGAAGCATTAGAAATGATCAAGGAACTTGTTTTTATTGAGCACAACCAGTTCCAAATGCAACTTACCCGTGAGTAGAGAGAATTTGTTAACCCCCTTGAGTCTAAACAATGTGAATCTCATTCTTAATTTTGTGAGATTCTAAAATTTTTCTTGAACTCATGATTTTTTTTAATTGTCTTCTTTGCCATAAAAAGCTAAGAGCATTCACTTGAGGGTTGAGTAAAAGTTAAGTTGAGGCGAATGAAAAAGGAAGATAGTAGGTTGTTACAACTTTTGAAAAATTCAAGCAAGCACCAAAAAAATAGTGTGAATATGAAGAAAAAAAGAAAAGAAAAAGAATGCTTGCTTGGAAAATAAAAATAGTGAAAGAATAAGTTGTGAAATAAGGTTTGTGAAGGTTTGCAACTAAGAAACAAATGGAATGAAGTTGAGGTGTGTAAATAACGTGTTTGGTGAATGTCTCTTTTGCAACGGCGCCATTTTGTTGGTGCGGTAAAGCAGCAAGCAAAAAATATTAAGTACCCAGTTTTGTCGTCTCCACAGGGATTAGTACGATATGAACGCCGTTCAACGACGTCTATATTTCAAAGCTTATTGTTCAAAAGTTTTGGTTTAAAAGGTTCAGGGAACCATAAGTAAAAACAAAAATTATAAAATAAAGACTGAAATATAAACGGAGCCTTGTTGGGATTGGATTTCATCAATTGATAACATATGCATTCTTCTGATCAAATTAAACACAGCACAAACATTCGTCTAATATCATCACGTATCACCCACGACAAAGCTTATCTCTAAAGCAGCATCGAGAGAACAACCATGTTGTCTCATTGGTGATCTCTCATCCAACAAAAACACAACACAGAGCATTAAGAACTGATACTCACGCAAATGCTAAGCCTAAAACTATCTCTAGAATTTAGGACCTAACAGGTAATCATCCTAGATCCAGATCTGAAAAGTATATCTCTATCACGGTTCAAATCAAAGATAAACAGGTAAGCAAAGACGACACCCATATCAAATAAACGATTGTTTCATATAAAATACAATCATCAGAATACGTACACACGCTTAACCCTTTTTACATGTATTCATCTAATCCGCCAAATGGTTATGAACATCATTCTTCATCACTATTATCAAATACCCACACAATATCATGTTGATCCTACCCATGCTACTTAATCAACACAACACCATGGAAGATACAATGAATATCAACTTCAAAACCATGTCAAAAGTTTGTTCATTGATAGAAGAAAATCTGAGATCAAAGATGTGAAAAGGTTTTGTCAAGACCCACAAATAAGCAATCAAAGATAATCATTCAATAGAAAATCCAAACTAGTTCACAAACATAAATTAGATGAAATACATAAGGTATCAAAAGATTACAATCTAAACCCCAACAAGAGATCAAAGATCTTACCTCCTCCCTCTTAGGGTTTTTGTGTTTCTCTCTCTAAAAAATGAAGAGAAATAAGTTCTGATGTTTCTAAATGTTACAAAATGAAATTCTGACCTAAAAAAGCAAGAAAAACACTTAAATACACATCCAGGATCTGTCTTGTTCGCTACCAGCTCGCCTAGCGAGCATGACAACATTATGTTCGCTAGCCTGCTCGCCAGCGAGCAAGAATGATTTTCTTCGCTAGCACGTTCTCTACCTGCTCGCCTAGCGAGCGTGACAGCATTTTGGTGGTTTGCATGTTGTCTTGGTTTCCTTGCCCATTTCTTGTGTCTTACTCTTCACTTGTTTTGTGCCTAATTCCTGCACAATAACACACAAATCAAAGGTACCAAGAGAGTTTCTCATAATGTTGTAAACCAACCAAAACAAGAGTGGTTTTCAACACTTAATTGACGAAAATGAGTGAAAGATGCCAATATTTGATAGATCAAATAAGTGAAATTTGGCGTCTAACATCAACCAAGTCAAAATAAGAAGATCTAGTAGCCAGGACTACAATGCAGCAACAAATACGATAATGCCAACAATGTCCCTATAGAGTCAGAATCAAAATCAAAGAAGGAAGATGGTTAAAATAAATTCGAAAAAATTTAAAAACAAAAAATTTAATCTAATTAGGTTAAATGAGAATTTTGGAATTTTTTTTTGGATTTTTTTGAAACTGTGAAAATAGTAAAAAATTAATTAAAAATTGAAAAAAAGGATTAAAAATAGAAAATTAATCGCACAAATTTTATGCTTCAAATGCACGAAACATAACTAAAAAAGGATGTCATTTCCCCCAAACCGGGTTTTTTTGACTAGGTCAGATGCAAAACGGGCGAAACAGGGCGTCCGGACGCAACAACGCATGGAAATACACAAAACTGCAAAAAATCAAAAAAAAAATACCTGAAACTAAACTATTTGGCTAAATCGACAAGAATCCCCGACAACGGGGCCAATTTGAACCACTGTCGCGCACGGATCAAAAACGAATTTTTTGAAAAATGTAGTAAAGCGACAATGACTAAAATGGCGATTCACAAGGATTCTTGATAATGAATTAACCAACTGAAAACGATTATGGGGGGGGGGGGGGTTTATTTTGTTTTAGAGTTAGATTAAAAAAATAAACAAAGTAAATAAGTGATTATTGAAATAAGTGATTAAAACAAGTTAATCTACCGGTTCGACTACCAACTTATCATCGGTTATTACAATTCCAATTCCCTAAGCGGTTATAATTCCTATTCTATTGCAATATTGAACAAACAAGCGTCGACAATATTACACGAGTTATATCCCTAATCACCGAATTAAGCAAATGGTTCACCGAATTAAGCAAACAGTTGAAGATAGCGCGAAATAACGGAAAAGCTAAGTTAGAACGTGATTAACGTAAAGGACATGCATCAATCGAACTAAATCCAATCTATTCTATAAGAAATGAATTAAGCAAATGAAAATTATAGAATAAATTAGAAAGGAACTAAATTAAATCGAAATTGATAAGAACCTCAAAGAATTACGGAATTCGAATCCGGCAGATTTTCCCTTGGGATTAGTTCGCCATGAAATATGTGAAAGCAAAAATAAAATTCGTGAAAGTTAGGTTTTCCCTCCTGTAGCACGGAAGCAAACCTTATAAACAAAATAAGGTTTGCATTACGCACTCAACCGGATCGGAAACATAAACCAGGCCCAATAAAAATGATCCGAAACAACTTAATTTATACAGTCAGAAACTTCAACGAATTATTCGAGACTCATTCACTCCAAATCAGATTCTTCGTCCAACATGAAAGTTTTAGATATTTTTCTTAGCTTTCCAACGAATGGTAGAACGCCTCAATCCTATTCCTGTAGCTCCAGTTATGAATTTTTTTATTGAAAGCTGCTAATACTAAAAATAACAAGCGAAAATCAAATAAGGCTGAAAATAAATTGAATTATAAAAACATCATAAAATAGAAAAATAAGTAAACCAAACCATAGAAATGCTTAAGTCTAAACATATAAGAATGTGCATCAAAATGCACCGATTAGCTACAACAAAATCTTTTTCATCTTCTTTCAGTGACTTCATCCCAACAACTTGCAGACATCTTTATGAAACTATTAGATGCCAAACATTTCCTTGACAACATCACTAAGCTTGGCATACACTCTATATACCCCAAGCTTATGAGGGGCTATTAAGATTAGAATATTTGTTCATTTCTCTTTTATTGGGCCTCTTGTGTAATATGGGCCGTGTAGCCTTGTAGCCTACTATTTAAAAACTTACTTGTACTCTTGTAAGAATATACAGCATAATATCATTTCACTATTTTTCCTGCTATTTCAATTTTGTACTTTTCCGCCATGGCATTCTTCATGTATCAATCCACTGCAATATCAAACAAATTCAAATTTTATTAGAAAATTATTAACTCATAACTTTATGCTATATAAGTTTTTCTTTTTGGTTTATTACTTATCATATTGTAAGTTAGTTATAACTATAATGATTATTCTCCCTATAATGAGGTGATTGTATATATACAATAGTCTTTCCTTATTTCTAATACCAATTGTGTATGTTCTCTAAACACTCTTTCAGTTGAAGATTTGTTTTCTCTATTAAAGCCTTTTTGATGTTGTAGAAGTTTACAAGTTAACACGGTATCAATTCCTTTGTATTAAAGCTCTGACACAATGTTCTTGTAGAGCTATTGATTTGATTAAGCTCTATAGAGAACATGATTATGTGATTAGATTTTTAAAGGTTTAAATGAATGATTTTCGTATTCCAAATCACAAATCATGATTATGAATCTATTACATGATATTGACAAAGCTTTATTACTTGTTCTACAACAAAAACAGGAATTGACTGGATCACTTTTTATTTTTAGTGAATCTGATAATGGTGAAACGCCAATTTCTTTACAAGCTGATTCTTCTTAACAATTGAAGAATAATCAACAAGGGAAACGAAAAGGTTAGGGTTATACTATCAAAGACCAACCAAACTTGTGAATCATGCTTTCTCAAGCATGATTTTCCTCTAGGTTATAAATCAAAAGGAAAAACACATTTATATTATCAAGCTAATGTACTTTCCAATGAGAATTATATTTCTACTCAGACAAATTCTTCTCTAACACAAATAATATTTTTGCACATGTTTGTTTGAACATACAAAATCTCTAATGGTTAATTAATGGGGAATTAAGTTAATTTGAAGAATATGAAGTTGAGAAATTAAGAGAGAAAAGAGAGAGAGTGTAATTGAGGGTGAGAAGAATAATTAACATTAATCATAATATAGGAGCTTACAATATATTATATAGCAAGTACACACAAATAATAGGATACAACAAAAAACAACTTAACTCAATAAGCTGAAAATAACAGAAACTAGACAAATAAAATTTCGCCTTCGTAACCGGTTACGCAAAATATCGTAACCGATCACGAGCCCGATACCAGCAATCTGCATTTTTTAACTATATAATCGGTTACGCAAAAACTCGTAATCGGTTACCATAACTGAAATGCCAAAAATCAGGTTTTAACACACCACCTCATTTTCAAGTTCAGCGTGCTCAAACTTTTCTTCAACCTTTTGAACACCTTATTTGTTACTCCCTTGATCAACAAATTTGCAACTTGGTATTCACTTCGACAAAATCTCAATCGTAACTTGCCTTCGCTCACTGGTTCCCTCAAATAATGAAATCGCATTTCTATGTGCTTGCTTCTTCCGTGTGCAATCGGATTCTTCGCAAGGTTGATTGCAGAAACATTATCAACCAAAAGTGTAGTAGTCTCACCCTCATTGCTACTCAACTCCTTCAATAGATTCATGAGCCACATAGCTTGACACGCACACAACGAAGCTGCAATATACTCGGCCTCACAAGACGAGAGTGCTACCACCGGTTCCTTCTTCGAACACCAAGAGATTGATCTCTTACCAAACATAAAGATGTATCCATCCGTTGAATTTCTATCATCCTTATCACCACACCAATTGGAATCGGTGGAACTAAGTAAATCATGTTTTCGGCCTGTATCCGATGTGGGAAAGAAAATTCCACAATCAAGAGTTCCTTTAATGTATTTAAGGATTCTGTTGACTTTTGCCAAGTGAGACACTTTCGGTCTCTCCATGAATCTACTAGCAATATTAACACTAAATGTCAAGTCTGGTCGCGTATTACACAAATACCGCAATGATCCAATCAATCTTCTATATTGCGCTGGATCCACATCTTGCTCATCTTCACCAATTGGCTTCTTTCTAAACGGTAAATCGACCAGCTCCCAAGTACCATTTTCAATAGATTTCAGATTCTCCTTCATTGCACAAATCCACTTTGGATCGCTTATAGCCCCTTCCGTGTTCACTGGATCAGATTCAGCCATCAGCGCAAAGTGAACGAAATCACCACCATCATTGGTTTCTTTATCTCGAAATACTTCACACTCTTGGAGTCTTTGAGGAAAAAATCTTTGCCTTGTTGGTCGTCTAACATTTCCCCTGTTTTCGACTTCGGCCTGTTGTCGTACTGCACCTCCAGAATTCTGAAAATTCTGATTTTCCAACTTGTAACCGGTTACAGGATTCTCGTAACCGGTTACGCCTTCTGCAAAACCAGTTCCAACAACTTTAGAATCCAAAATTACATGTGGTAACCGATTACCATTTTCAGCGTAATCAGTTACGGAGCCTGCATCAACAATTTTTCTGCTGCTGTCAAGCTTTCGCAGCTCACCGACTACAACATCTCGGCTAATCACGATCCTTTTTTTTGCAACATCAAACAACTTATAACCTCCAGTAGGGTGATAATCAACGAGTAACATCATCTCACCCGTGTCGTACAACTTCTTTTGAAGATGACCCAAAACGTGTTAAAATGTTATCAAACTAAAAACTTTCAAATAAATTACACTTGGTTTAAATCCAGACCATACCTCTTCTTGAGTTACCTTATCAGGCTTCTTTGTAGGGCACCTATTCAACAAATATGCGACTGTAGAAACGACTTCACCCCATAGTTCCTTTGGCAAGTATTTACTCTTTATCATGCTTTGAACCATGTTCATTATCGAATGATTTTTCCTCTCGGCAATACCATTCTATTGTGCTGTATAGAGTGGCACAATCTCACGCATTATCCCCTATTTATCACAATACTTCCCAAACTCATTCGAGGTATACTCGCATCCACCATCCGTTTTGAGAATTTTGAGATTCCGACCACATTGCCGCTCAACCATGGACTTGAATCGTTTGAACACATCAAATACCTCATCCTTCCTCTTGATTAGGTATATTCATTGTTTCCTACTAAAATCATAGATAAATGTGATAAAATACCTATTGCCACCATACAGTCGACTCTCATTGGACCGCACACATCGGAATACACCACCTCAAGGTGATGTTTGGTCCTATGACCTGCATCCTTGCTAAAATTACTCTTGTGCATCTTCCCTTGCACACACTCTTCACATATCTCAGTTGAAATGTTAATTCTTGGCAACCCGGTTACCATACCATCCCTTTGTAACACGTCAACATCATGAAAATTGAGACATACAAGACGACAGTGCCATAACCACTCTTCTCGACTTGCCGCTATAGCTAAACACATATGCTCCATCAATTTCAACTCCACCTTTAAAGTCCTATTGACATCCATAAGAGCCTTAAGGATCAAAATACTGTTTGCATCCATAACGCGCAAAACCGTGTCTTGCAAGCAAATTTTTTAACCCCTCTCAAGCAATTAGCTAATACTCAAGAGATTACACTTAATTCCCCGAATATACAAAACATCCTTGATCATAGAATATCCATCATTCTTCTTTTCGATCAAAATATCGTCAAAACCTTCGGCCGCAAGAGTGGTATCATCCGTGAATTTTACTCTACTTTTCGCAGCTTGATGGATTTGCACAAACCAATCCTTTATACTTGTGATATGTGTTGAAACATCGAAATCCAAGTACCATTCATTGCTATCTTGGACTCCATCTCGAACCATAATCATTACGTTTTGCTCCGAACGCATTTCTGTAGTATTTTTCGAACTACTGCAGCTGCTGTCCTGCAATTGACAGCTGCTAATGTTGCTGCCCAATACCTCTTTAATGTCATAACTCTCCTCTGTGATCATAACTAAGAGTGTATTTTCAACATCTACCTCTTGCCTCACATCCTTGGCTTCATCTCCTTGGGAATCCCTCGGTTTTGTACCATATTCACTTGAAAAATGTCCAAGCTTTCGACATTTTCAGCACTGAACTTTGCTTTTGTCCCTCGGTTTTCCCCCTCTAGCGTTGCCTCGATCACCATATCCATTGGAGTTGTTCTCACCCTTTTGCACCATCAAAACCTTCAAATTTTCTTGATCATTTCCACCAAAATTATGTGAATTTTGCTTCCCTTTCATAGTCCACTTTCCTTTCGATCTTCTGCTCTTCTCATTAAGCCGTGCTTGCAAATGAATCTCCACTTTGGCTTTATCGCTTCCTCTCTCATCCATCCTTTGCTCAAGAGCCTCAAGAGAGCTTTGAAGTTCATCTTTGCTAAACATTGCAAGATCCTTCGACTCTTCGATAGCCACTACAATGTTGTCAAATCTTGACGTTAAAAAACACAAAATCTTCGTTCGACATAACATTCTGCTCCAAAATAGTTTCTCCGCAAAACTTTATTTAATTCACCAAACGCGTAATATGCGTCACATAGTCGTTGATCGTCTATTTCTCTTCCATTTGTGTTAACTTGAATTGCCTCTTGTAAGTTTGTAACATCACCACCTTAGCCTTAACAGCCCATGCATAAGCTTTTTCCAAGATCTCCAAAGCTTGTTTCGCCGACTCGTTATCGCCAACTTTCTCAAAGTTGTCACCATCGATGCAAGAATGAATCAAGAAGAGTGTCTTGTAATCTTTCTTCTTTTCTTCCTTGTATGCAGCCTTTTGAGCATTTGTAGCTTCATCCCCAAGCGGTGTAACTCCATTTTTGATGATCTCAAGAACTTCTTGATACCCAAACAGAACTTTCATTTGCTTTGACCACTTGTCATAATTCTTCGAATCAAGAATCGTAAGGTTGGTGGGAATTCTATCGTTGGAAACGATACTCATTGTTGCAGCAGAATTGAATTAGAACCAGTGCTCTTGATGCCAAATGTTAGAACATACAAAACCTCTAATGGTGAATTAATGGAGAACTGAGTTAATTTGGAGAAGATGAAGTTGAAAAATTGAGAGAGAAAAGAGAGAGAGTGTAATTGAGGGTGAGAAGAATAATTGACATTAACCACAATATGAGAGCTTAGAATGTATTATATATATAGCATGTACACAGAAATGATTGAATACAACAAATAACAACTTAACTCAATAAGCTGAAAATAACATAAACTGGAAAAGAAAAAAAAAACAAAATTTTGTCTTTGTAATCGGTTACGAACCCGATACCAGCAATTCCTCTGCATTTTTTAACTCCTTAACCGATTACACAAAAACTCATAACCAGTTACCACAACTGAAATGTCAAAAATCAGATTTTAACAATATTATGTATAAAAACATTTTGTAGATACAATTGTTATATGTGATAAAAATTTAACTTAATATGTTACATAAAGTATTCTCACCACAAATTATTAAGGTTTTACAATGAAAATACCATTTATAATCAAACAAAGACTACCATTTATGCCATTTTAGATGAATTTGAATTTATTTTCGTAAGAATCTCTTTATTCACCTGTTTGAAAAACTCATTGACCACACGAATAAGATTAAACAAACTTTAAAAAGATTATAATAGGTTAAACCACTTTTGTAGTCCCTTATGTTTATCTTAATGTTCGTATTAATTCTTTAACTAAAAAAAAAGACCATTCGTCTTTAAATTGTACAAAAGAGACTACATTAGTCATTTTTATTCAAATGAGAATAGCAATGTCAACTTTTGTTGATGTATTATATGACACATAACATTCAAATTTCTTGACAGATTTAGAGACAATAAGCCGGCTACTGAAAGGTGTTTTTGAATTTTATACATTTCTGACTGTTTCGTGATTCAATCTTCGTTTTCTTCCTATGAAACCCAATATGTTAAATTTACATTTGTAGTGCAATTTTTTCTCACCAAATCGTTCATAAAAATTAAATATTATACAACATATGATACACCAATAAAAATGTACGCAGTGTCATTTGGATGTAAAAGACTACTGTGGTCTCTTTTCTACAGTAAAGAGATCAATATAGTCTTTTTTAACCTATATTGATTTTAAATATATATCGTTTAATTATAATCAAACAACTACCAATATCTTTAACTATACTATTGAATTGGCATTAAGAGAAAATAAAATGTTTCATTATTATTGATTACTTCGGAAATACAAGAGTAATGAGGTGTATTTATACACCAAGGTACTAACCTAAAGTCTTATAAATGTGCAGTCATCATAACAAATTGGTGTAGTAAAAACTAATCAATAATATTTTTATTATTTTCTAACACTCTCCCACAAATTGGATTGTTTATTGAGATGCGTTTGGGATTGGATAAAAAGGAAAAAAAAAAGAGGTATGCATAGGCTTAGTAAGAACATCAACAATTTATGCAGAGGATGGAATGGAGAACAGTTTGATGAGTTCAGATTTCAGCTTTTTTTTTAATCAGGTGAAAGTTGATTTTAATGTGTTTGGAGTTCTTTTGAAAGGTTGGATTGTGTGCTAAATAGACGACATATCTCTTGTCGCAGTAGTCAGAAGTAGGTCTTTGAAATTTAATGCAGAAATCTTTGAAGAAGTGTAGCCATGTACTTCACAAGTGAGGCTTGCGAGAGTTTAATATTCAACTTCATAGATGGAGTAGGAAATTGTTTTTTTGCTTCTTAGACTTCCATGAGATTAAAGATTTGCTAAAAAATATGAAAAACTAGAGATAAATTTTCTTGTTGTAAAGAAAGTTGCCCAATCGCTATCTACAAAATGAGAAAGAATTAAATGAGTATTTGTTGGATAAAAGAGTCTCTGAATAGAGGAAGATTTTAAATACTGTAAAATACGATGGCCATATTGGTAGTCGGTAAAAGTTGGCTTAGAGACAAATTGACTAACTTGTTATACAACAAAGTGTTGGTGTAAGTTCTAGAGGTCAATATTTTTGGCACTTGTATCGAATTATTTATTAATAATAAAAGACATTTCTTTATTATGTTTGTTTTTCTAAAAATAATAAAATCCCTAGAATAGCTAGTCCGTTTAATGAAATGTTAAGTGTGACTTAATCATGAGATTTCATTAAACATAAGGATATTATTCTTAAAGTATTTGTAGTCGAGATTTACTGTGAAGTGGGATAACCTTAAAGCATTAAGACTATTATGTAGATAGACTGATGATCACATCTCATGGATCATGGATAAGGATTTATCAAGTCTTAACCTAGGTATGAATATTAGGAGTAATATTTATACTAGATCGACCTGCTATGAGAGTACTACATAGAATGCTATGCAAAGTGTCATAAGTTACTTTCATGGTAATAGTGGTGTATATCAACCTTCGACCTAAAACCAATATAGACCCTAGATGTATAGTCGAGTACTTTATTGCTGATCAAACATTGTCCGTAACTGGATGAACATAAAGACAGTTGATTGATACTCTACAAAGCATGTTGAGGGACATGAGTGACCTAGATGGAATTTGTCCATCCTGCATAATAGGATAAATTTCTAAGCGCCCAATATTGAACTGGACAAGGATGACACGATATATGTCTTGTGTTCAATATAAACATAAGGACAAAAGGGTAATTGTACATATAAGTATTATCACAAAAAGTTTTGTCATATCACATGACATTTTTGTGACTTAGGTAGCAGTGATGTGATGCTAGATACTGCTCACTATTTATTATGTTAAATACATGATTTAATATAATTGTCAACGTCGCAAAAATCTATAGAGTCACACACATAAGGACAGTTTGATAAGAGGTGGAGTAAATAAGGAACACCATAAGTTATGGTGCAATTAAGTAAATATAGAACACCGTAAGGTACAATGCACTTAAGTAGAAGATAGAATGTGGTAAGGTACCACACGGTTAAGTGCTATACAGTACACCATAATATATGGTGTGCATGCACTTAAGTGGTATTTTTAGCTTGCAGCCCACAAAAGCGGTTCTATAAATATAACCCTTGTGCAGAAGCATTCCCACTTGATGAAAATTCGGTATGTGAAACCCTAACCGTATTTTCCTTCTCTCTCTCTCTCTCTCTCTCTCTCTCTCTCTCTCTCTCTCACTCAAAGCCTTCAATCGTAGCAGCTAGCACTGAGACTTAAGGAATATGTTTGTGTGGACTGAGTAGAGGTGATGTTAATCATACATCTCTTGTGATCACTCCTTCGATTCAGAATCAAAGGTTTCATCGCCATAAGAGGTAACTGTTCTATCACTAATCATGACTATTCGTAAGGATCACCAAAGGGAAATTTTTATTTTCCACTGCGTTTTGGATCTCACACTTCCCTTCTCAAAGTATACGTCATGATGTGTGGTAGTTAAATAAATAAGTTGATTGATGAGTCTACATTATTTAGTATAGTTATGGTAAGATGCAGAAGAAGTTGAATGAAGATTGAGGGAAAGATTATAAGGAGTAACAGATGGTTTAAAAGCAAACATACCTGTTTTGTTTAGTAAATAAAGTGTATAATAATGTTGATTGATTAAAATACCATACTCGAATCAAGCCACTTCAATGCCAATAAGTATTGAAGAGGTACCAAGTCTTTGATAAAAATATTGTGATGAAGGATGACTTTAACATTCTGAATTTCTGTGAGATTATTACCTTCTAAAACTAAATCATCGACATAAACTAATAGAGCAGTAAAGCAATTAGCACAATATTTTGTAAACAAAGAATAGTCACTATTGGAATGTATCTAGCCGAGAGAAATTAAAGAGTCAAACAACTTGGAATACCATTATCTGCTTGATTATTTAATGACATAAAGAATTTTGTTTTATTTACAAACCTTTGTGGTGTGAGATGAATAAAGAAGATTATAACCTTTAAGGATGGTCATGTAAACCTCTTCATTTAGATCTCCATGAAGAACATAATTATTGACATCTAGTTTCTATACATGCCAATTTTTGACAGAAGCCAGTGTAAGAAGAGTTCTTACAATTATTAAATTAGCAACAAGTGAGAAAGCGTCAAAGAATCAACACCTTCAAGTTGAGTATAGCCTTTTGTTATAAGTCTTGCTTTGTACCGGTCAATAGAAACATCAACAAGATATTTCATTCTATAAACCCATTTGTATCCAATGGGAATTTTGTTGAGCAGTAGATAAACGATTGTCCAAGTGTTTGTTTGTTCAAGAACTTGAAGTTCAGTTTTCATGGCTTGAAGCCAGCGATCAGACTTACTAGCTTCAAAAAAGATAATGGGTTCAAGATTGGAAGAAAGTGAAAGGAATTTTTTTATAAAAAGGTATTGCAATTGTCATAGGAAAAAACACATGGAATATGGAATGGTGGTAAGGGTGGAGTAGGATGAGGTAATTGTTCGATATTCAAAAGGTTGTAACGATAGTTTTTGAGATATGAAATAGTTTGGTTTGTCTAGTGGGTCTTTTAAGAGTGGGTTGAGAGGAAGGAAGGATAGGTTGTTAGACAGAGTTGGATTGAAGAAAAGGGATATATAGGGATAGAAGGTTGGATTAAGGAAGGGGAATATATGTGGTTTATGGTGAATGGGAATTGGTGATAGTGTCATTTTTAGGGATGGGTTCAAGGTCATAAAGGTCATGTTGAATGGTAGGAATTTGTGGAAGAGGAAGATGACCACGAGTTTTATGAAAAGAATAAAAAGATTCATAAAAACATATATTCCTAGAAACAAGAAATTTTTTAGTTAAATCATATAGAAGATGATATTTGGTTCTTCTCTATAACCTAGAAATACACACATTTTGAGAGGAGAAGGTAAGTGATTAATTAAATGAACAACATGAGCAACAGAGAGGTGCCAAATTTTTTTAGGAATATTTGCTTGAAATAATAAGGATCTTGTAACATTGAGGATGTGTTGATGTTTCCATTCAACAATTCAGTTTGTTGAGGGCATTCAACATAGGACCTATGATGTAAGATATCTTGGGATTGATAAAAAGCATTCATTAAAAATCCAGGCTCATTATCGGTGCGAAGACATTTTAATTTAGCAGAAAATTAAGTATGTATAAAAGAAATAAAGTTGAGTAAGTGTTTTCGAGTTTCACTTTTTTATGTCATGAAAAAAACCCAAATAAAGCGAGTAAAATCATCAACTAAAGTAAGAAAGTATATTTTGTTAGTAATACAAGTGTGGAGTAAGGACCCCAAATATTGACATGAAAAATAGCAAAAGCACGCGAATTAGTGTTATTACTATCAAGATAGGGTAGACGCTTATGCTTAGCTAAGTGACAAGGAAAATCTGTATTCAATCTATGAGTAATTATGGGAAAACAGAAGATAAAGTTTTGTGAATCGAGTTAGAAGGATGGTCTGACCGTTTATGCCAAAGATTAGATGAAAGAAGTTAAATAGAATAACAAGTGTCGCGGTGAGAATTGGCAACTTCACTGGGGAATACATCCTTGAGGAGTGTCTTTGTTGTAGTCGTAAAAATGTGTGAAACCTTTGTAGTAAAAATTCTCAAATAAAGAGAAATATTTGTAAAGTCTTCGACAAACTTCTCTGATAGATTTCCGAAGAGATGCCATTTGACGAGTTGATAATCTTGATAAACCCACTGGGGACGGATAAACTGTCTTGAGGAGACCGCCATTTGTCGTCTCTGATAGAAAACCTGATCGAGCAAGTTTCTCAAATAAAGAGATTGCTTGTAGTCTAGGTATAAATTGCTGGGAATATCTTGTGAAATTGCTGGAGAAAGTTCTTATCTTTGATGATGATCTCCATAAAATTCTTCTTGAGGAGTCAAAGTGAAAAATAAATGCACGCTCAATCCGGGTTCAACGGCCTGGAGGTATCCAAAATTGTAATTGTCAGGGACCGAAGTTCAATTCAGGAAATGACTGAAGAGAAACTGTCAAGCAAGACTCGACCATTGAGGTATGAACTCAAATGGGACTTAACTAAAACAACTGTCTTCCACGAGGGTCGAACTCCGTGGGGAATTAGAAATATTGTGCTCTTTCTGCCTAGGGCTGATGACTCTACTTGGAAGGAGGAGACGCACCCGATCACGTGGGGAAAACAAGGCCAAGAAGACAGATCAAACACAAAGATGCAAAATGTATATGCCATGCTATCTATCTATATGTTAGACTTCCTTCTGGAAGACAAAATATCGGACTTCGTCACAGGATAAAATAAATATTTGTTGTCTCGGGACAATCTTCATCCGTCTAGTACAGGTATCAGAATTCGGTATTTTCATGGACGAAATAAACATCCATGGACGTCCAATCATTGTTCATATATCAAATAAAACAACAAATATTTGAAAAAAGGTTTTAAACTTGTTCTAGAATTTTGATATCAAGATAAAACATTTGACGCACAAGAAGTAAGAAAAAAGCAGCTTTATTTATTGAATGGCAGTCAGCAAAAAGGCATGACTCCAATATTACAATGTTCGAAAATAATAATAGTGATTACATCAAGGGAATAATAACCCCTTTTTCCTTAGGTCAACTTGAACTTCCTAGGTTCTAAGCAAAATATTTCTTGACAGCATCCACATTCACAGGGCGAGTAATCTCTTCTCCATCCATTGTTACTAACATCAAAGTACCTCCTGAGAAGACTTTCTTCACCACATACGGACCATCGTAGTTCAGAGCCCACTTTCCCCTGGTATCAGTGAGGAACGACTGAATCTTCTTAAGCACAAGGTTACCTTCCTTGAATTCACAAGGTTGAACCTTCTTGTCGAATGCCTTCTTCATTCTCTGTTGATATAACTGACTGTGGCACAATGCTGTCATTCTCTTCTCTTCAATCAGGTTCAGTTGATCATATCTGTTTTGGCACCATTCAGCCTCTAATAACTTAGCTTCCATCAAAATCCTCATAGAGGGAATCTCAACTTCTATCGGGAGTACATCTTCCATACCGTAAACAAGTGAAAATGGAGTTTCCCCAGTTGACGTGCGTACCAAAGTACGATATCCATGTAGAGAAAACGGGAGCATCTCATGCCAGTCTGTGTACGTAACAACCATCTTCTAAACTATCTTCTTAATATTCTTGTTGGCAGCTTCAACGGCCCCATTCATCTTCGGTCTGTAAGGAGAAGAGTTGTGATGCTCAATCTTGAATTCTTTGCACAGTTCTTTCATCATTCTATTGTTTAAATTGGACCCATTATCCGTAATAATCTTGATGGGTACACCATATCTGCAGATGAGCTGATTCTTGATAAACTTAACAACCACATGCCTAGTCATATTAGCGTAGGAAGCCGCTTCGACCCACTTAGTGAAATAGTCAATTGCCACTAAGATGAATTGGTGTCCATTAGATGCTTTTGGTTCTATCATACCAATCATATCGATGCCCCACATGGAGAACAACCAAAGAGACGAGATAACATTCAGCAAAGTTGGAGGCACATGAATCTTGCCTGCGTAGATCTGACACTTGTGACATTTCTTAGCAAACTTGTAACAGTTGGATTCCATCGTAATCCAATAATAACCAGCTCTTAGGAGTTTCTTGGCCATAGCATGTCCATTGGCGTGAGTGCCAAAAGATCCTTCATGAATTTCCGTCATTAACATGTCTGCTTCTCGCTTGTCAACACATCTTAGCAAGACCATGTCAAAGTTCCGCCTGTACAACACATTATTACTCAGGAGAAAGTTACCAGCCAATCTTCTCAAAGTCTTCTTATCTTTTTTAGAGGCTCCCAATGGATATTCTTGTTTTCTGAGAAACACTTCAATATTGTGATACCAGGGTTTACCGTCTTCAACGTCTTCAATGACAAAGATGTATGCAGGTCAGTCTAGACGTCTTACATCAATCCGAGGACAATCATTCCAAAAGTTTACCACAATCATGGAGGCCAAAGTTTCCAATGCATCTGCTATCCTATTCTCATCATAAGGGATATGGTGAAAGTCGACTCTATCAAAGAAAGGTAACAATATTCTTGCATAATCTCTATATGGGATCAAATTGTCCTGTCGAGTTACCCACTCTCCTGTGATCTGAAAGATTACCACAACGGAATCACCAAACACATTCAAATTTTTGATCCTTAAATCCATTGTCTCCTCAAGGCCCATGATACATGCTTCATACTCGGCTTCATTATTGGTACACTTGAATGTTAATCTGGAAGTAAACGGGATATGAGACCCATGAGGAGTCACAATAACTGCACCTATTCCTTTTCCATGAGCATTAACAGCTCCATCAAAAATCAGACCCCATTGAGAACCAGGCTCGGGTCCTTCGTCTGGTAAAGGTTCTTCACAATCCTTCATTTTCAAATACATCACATCTTCGTTGAGGAAATCATCATTAGTGGGTTGATGGTCCAAAATAGGTTGATGCGCCAAGTGATCGGCCAAAACACTCCCTTTAACAGCTTTCTGAGTGTGGTATTCAATGTCATACTCTGATAACAACATCTTCCATCTGGCGATTCTTCCAGTCAAAGCAGGCTTTTCAAACATATATTTGATAGGATCCATCTTGGACACTAACCAAGTAGTATGACTCAACACATACTGTTGCAGACGTCTGGTGCCCCATGCTAAAGCACAACAAGTCTTCTCAAGCATAGTATATCTGGACTCACAATCTGTGAACTTCTTGCTCAAATAATAAGTGACATGCTCTTGCTTTCCTGTTTCATCCCGCTGACCGAGTACACAACCCATCGAGTCGTCTAACACAGTCAAATACATGATTAGAGGTCGTCCTTCAACCGGAGGAATTAGAATAGGAGGTTCAAGAAAATACTCCTTGATACTATTAAAAGCCTTTTGACAATCTTCAGTCCAAATATAACCTTGTTCTTTCCTCAAGAGCTTGAAGATAGGTTTACATGTAGCAGTCATATTAGATATAAATCGGGAGATGTATTTCAAGCGTCCTAAAAATCCTCTGGCCTGTTTCTCTGTAGTAGGCACTGACATTTCCTGAATAGCCTTCACTTTATCAGGATCCACTTCAATACCTCTCTAGCTAACAATGAAACCCAAGAGTTTCCCTGATCGTACACCAAACATACATTTGTTGGGGTTCAGACGAAGCTTGTATTCTCGCAGTCGACCAAACAACTTCAGAAAATGTTTAACATGATCATCCTCAGTCTTAGACTTGGCTATCATATCATCCACATACATTTCGATCTCTTTATGCATCATATCATGGAATAAAGTAGTCATAGCCCTTTGATACGTTGCCTCGACATTTTTCAATCCAAACGACATAACTCTATAATAGAAAGTTCCCCAGGGTGTGATGAATGACGTCTTTTCTCTATCTTCGGGAGCCATCCTAATATGATTATATCCTATAAATCCATCCATAAAAGAGAAGACCTCATACCTTGCAGTGCTGTCTACCAATATGCCAATATGAGGCAACGGGAAATCGTCTTTCGGACTAGCCTTGTTCAAATCTCTATAGTCCACACACATACGAACCTTTCCATCCTTCTTCAGAACGGGGACAATGTTGGCTAACCAAAGCAGATACTCGGCAGTGACAAGAAAACCTACATTGATCTGTTTTTGTACCTCTTCCTTGATCTTCAGATCCATATCAGGTCGAGTTCTTATGAGCTTCTGCTTAACCGGCGGGAATTCTAGCTTCAAAGGAAGGTGGTGTTAAACTATAGTAGTGTCAAGACCAGGCATGTCTTTATATGACCAAGAAAACACGTCGATAAATTCTTTAAGCAACTCGATCAACTGTTCTTTCACGTCAGACTTGAGCAAAGCTTCAATTTTCACTTCCTTACGGATTTCCTCTGTACCCAGATTAATCACTTCTACAGGCTCTTTGTGAGGTTGAATAGCTTTATCTTCATTCTCAAGCAGTCTAGAGATCTCTTCTAGAATATCATCTTCTTCGTCTTCGGCCTCAAACACAGGAAATTCAAAGTTCGGCGAAGGTAGTGGGTCATTATTCCCGAGATGTGATTTGTGCAGCAATCTGCACATGTGATATGGTTTTATTTAGTTTTTATAAAGTGGAAAGTGTGTGTATGCAGGATGCTATTTATTATTATTTTCCAACAGAATAATAAATAAAAGATAAAAGAGCACAAAATGGAATAAAATAACATTTTATTAATGATAGCAAAATATGAACAACATGCCCCACGAGATCAACTTTGCCTTGGGCAGAGCAAAGGGAATTATTAAATAAAAGTAAGCCCTCACAACAAATTTTCGCCTTGGGCAGAGCGAAAACTTAAAAATAAATGTTTTACTTTGATATATGAATGGCAGCATGGACTTCAACCACACTCCAACTCTTGACCACCACTCCTGGCGTTACAAAGTCAGGAACATCTTCATCGGAATCTTCTTCAGTGACAACATAGACTCCAAAACTGTAATCAAAGTCGTTTGAAACATATCCTGGATCTTCCATGTAGGGCTCATAATCTTCATACCAAATGGAGAGGCTTGTAGAACCATCTGATATGTAGCCTTCAGACTCATCTTCAGACACTGCATTGATGTGAGGAGGATGGATGATCCCTCCGCTGCGGAATACCTCTTTGATTGGCGGAAACTCTTGATTTCTGATGACCTGTTGGCAGAACCGGTAGAGAAGTCGAGACCTTCTTTGTTCTTATTCTCTGGTAGAAACAACATCATGCCTCAACCTGCTTGAGAGCCACTGTTCACAACCTGCTACACGTCTTTGAAGGATGACATAAGTATTCTGGATTCCGAAGCACCCTTGTCTAGAATAGACAAGGCCTGGAACTGTGTACCAACTTCTTCTTCAGCTTCGACATAAGAAAATGAGGACAAGTGGCTCACCACTAAATCTCATTCTCCACAAACTGTAACCGTCTTTCCTTCGAAAGTGTACTTCAACTTCTAATGCAGAGTAGAAGTAACTGCCTCAGTCTCATGTATCCATGGCCTCCCTAATAAACAACTATAGGTGGCGCGAATGTCCATGACCTGAAACATGATCATAAAGATTTGCAAACCAATGGTCATTGGAAGATCCACTTCACCAATTACTGTCTTTTTAAATCCGTCGAAAGCTTTGACAATGACATGACTTGGCTTCATTGGCGGTCCCTGATACGACAACTTTGATAGAGTAGTCCTGGGCATCACATTCAAAGAGGACCCAGTGTCAACCAACACACTAGACAAGGAGTCATGTCCATAATTCACTAAGATATGCAACGCCATATTATGATTGCTTCCCTCTTCTGGAAGATCTTCCTCACTAAATCCAAGATTGTTGCAAGAAGTGATGTTACCGACAATGTTGTCAAATTGTTCCATGGTCACGTCTTGTTCAACACATGCTTGCTCCAACACCTTATGGAGCGCTTCTCTGTGGGCTTCAGAACTCATGAGTAACTGTAACACAGAAATCTTAGGTGGAGTTTGTAGAAGCTGATCTGCAACCTTGTACTCACTTCTCTTGATTATCTTCAGAAATTCGCCCGGCTTGGACAAGTCAAATCCACTAGATTTCTCTACACTTTGGACCTTTGGAATTGGTTGCTCGGATAAGATCCTTTTATCTTTCGAGGGTACCGAAGGATAAACTCGTCCGCTCCTTGTCACTCTGCTAACGTCCGCGATATTAACAACTGAAGGCAAAGTAGGAAAAGGCACCTCTTTTCCGTTTTCCATCATCGTGGCATTATATGTGTAAGGGACCGCCTTACTAGAAGTGTAAGGGGTGGGTCCAGGCACATTGATCACCAAAGGATTTACAGCTGGTCTTCTACTATTATAGGTAATTTCAATACGCTCCACTTCTTTAAAGTGAGGCACTATAACAAACACTTCCTCAATCTTCTCACCTGAAAACTTCTGATCATTTCCTTCCAAATAACCTTGGATCATGTTCGCGGAGGACGAGCCGTGCTGGGGTAACTGGTTATCTTGCACATTAGGATTGGAATCTTTAAAGGATAAGATCTTGCACTTAATTAGCCTCTGAACGCTGGCCTTTAAACCAAAACAACTTTCAGTATCATGACCTGGAGCCCCTTGATGATAAGGGAAAAACCTGTTAGCTCTATACGAAGGAGGGGGATTCTTGGGAACCTCAGGCGGTGCCTTCGTCTGAATATGTACCTTGTGGATCAAAACCGGGAATAGATCTGTGTATGACATAGGGATGGGATCAAAGCTTATTCTTTTGTACACACGGCCTTGGTTGTTGAATTGTGGTTGGTTCTACTGAGGAGATTGCTGATTTTGTTGATGTTGCGGCTGTGGAGCCCCGGGGGATCGCTGATGCTGATACGGCTGAGCGTACTATGGTTGGTAAGCTGGAGCATTGAGCACTAGTGTTACTGCAGCAATTTGTTATGATGGTGAATACCTTCTTCTGAATCTTCTCTGTTGTACAACACTTACGTCCTGTTCTTTCTTCTTTACGAAACTACTCCCATACTTTTTAGCATTGCTGGGGGTACTTCCTTCTTTGGCTAACCTTCCTTCATGGACTCCCTCCTCCAAACGCATACCCATGTTTACGATTTCGATGAAATCACTAGGCGCACTTGCTACCATCTTCTCATAAAAGAATGAGCCAAGATTCTTCAAAAAGATCTTAGTTATTTCCTTTTCTTCTAATGGCGGTCTGACTTGGGCGGCTAACTCGCACCAACACTGAGCATACTCTTTAAAGTTCTCCTTGTCTTTCTGAGCCATGGCCCTTAACTGATCATGGTCAGGAGCCATGTCCACATTATACTTGTATTGTTTGACGAAAGCTTCACCCAGATCATTAAAAGTTCGAATCTTTGCATTGTCTAACCCCATATACCACTTGAGTGTTGCACCAGTTAGACTGTCTTGGAAGTAATGAATAAGTAACTGATCATTGTTGGTCTGCGCGGACATTTTCCGAGCATACATAATAAGATGACTTTGTGGACAAGTACTTCCCTTGTATTTCTCAAAATCGGGGACCTTAAACTTTGGAGGAACTTTAACGTTCAGAACTAAGCATAAATCAGAAGCACTTTTACCAAACTATTCTTTCCCACAGAGAGCTCTCAATTCCTTATGAATCTCAGAGAACATATCTTGAAACCCATTCATTCTTTCTTCGAATCCAACGGTTTCACTTGGTGACTCATGGAATAATGGCTTGTTGCGGTGGAAATAGGATATCAAACTATTAATTAGTTTGAATCTCAATTCAATTCACAACCGCTCTTTGATTTATCCGAAGGAAAAGGTCAAAAGAGGGAAAACCTATTTTTGCATCGTAAAGACAATGCGGGGAGAGACCTAGGTAAGGGGTTGGTTAAGCTTAGGGAAAGAACTAGCACCCTAAACTTCTGTAGTACTCTACAGGAACCTTTTGTTTATTTTTGCTATTTTATTTTATTATCTGTTTGATGTATATATTGAGCTAAGGGATATAGTGACCTAAAGACCTAAGGGTTAGTCCTAAATTTACTCGGCAAGACTCGCATCTTGTGCCTACGTATCCTGGATAGGGAATGGAATCAGAGTAATCGTAGTTCCCCTTGAAACGGAGGTTAGAAACTTCTTGACTGTGGTCAAGGCTTCAATGGGGAGTAAGCATTTCTTAAGGACACGCTTACGTGGAGTTTTGAAACTCCTATTTCTACGTTGAATTTGTTAATTAAAATTAGGGTTGAAATTAGGTGTTCCACGACGGGAAACCCTAGACAGAGTACGAAGACTCTTTGACCTAAAGCTAGGGTAAAGGGTATTTTCGTCCACGGTGGGACGCCTAGGCTATTAGGGTTTTGGAAACGGTCAAGGGTTAGGAATATTGACTCGGCGGTCAAACGGCTAGACCTAATTCCTTCGGAGGGGAAATTAACCGTAAAAACATACAAATAATGCAATAATTGTATGGTGGGATTAAAACGCAGAAAAATAAAGAAGGCGGTAAACAAAGCGTCGCGACGATCACTTGCTTAAATTACAAATCCCAAAAAAAATGCAAAAATAAAAATAACGGCGACAATGGCCTCGCCTAAATACAACCATTGAAACAGAGATAATAGCCATAGTAACGTCTAAAATGCAATGGAAAACATCGCGATGTCAATTGTACGATAAACCAACAACCCGAAGGCATGACATAAACATGACAAACCTTAAAAATTAAAATTACTACAACGCTAGTCATTTTGGAAAGACTTTTGAATCTGAGCCGCGGTGCCGTTTTTTTGTCCCCCTCTTCGTTAGGGTTCCTGATGGTTTATATATGAACTCGGTTTCGCGATATGTGATTAGATTGTTGCTGAAAGTTCGCTTAAATTTGTCGGTATTTGACTCCGTTTCAATTTGATTATGGTTGTTATTATTATCTTTTAACCTGCGACGTCCATGTTGATGCTTTAAACTAGATTGCTATTGATTGGTTTGCTGGGCTTTTTCGAAAAGAATGTTGCCGGATTTAGTTGGTGTTCGTTTGACCGGATTTCTTGAACCAGTTTGAATTGGTTCGAACTTACTAGTTTTCTGAACTGTTTTTCCTGAATTGATTTTCCTCTGTTTTTTCTGGACTAGGTTTGGACTGCTTGGATTTGGATTTTTCTGAACTTGATTCTGAACTGGTTTTGAACTTGTTGGATTTCTGAACTGTTTTGCTTGTTTGATCTTGTCGGATTTTGCCGGAATTGATTTTTTCAGAGGATTAGAGTTAAGGTCCCAATGGGGAAAACCGTCCTCTTGAGAAAAATCATTTCTCAAACCAGCTTCTCAAATAACCTCTTTTGGCCAAACAACTTATTTCACAACAATTTTTCTCTTCTCTTTCTCGGTTGCCTTTAACAAGAGCAGAAAGCTGCCGGATAGGCCACTGGCCGAGAAACGAACTCGATGATGATACCACTCTGAGGGTATCGAACCTAGCCGATAAAAGTTTATCTCTTTGTCTTGTTTTGCAGGTACGGAAGAATCGGGAAAGTCGGAAAAGATCGGATAATCGGGAACTTTAGGATTTTTAGAAATTGTATTTTTTATGTAATTTTATGTTTTATATTTTTTTTGTAAAGAACTTAATATTATAAATAACATTATTTGTTTATTAAATTCTTGTTTTTGATATGCAACAATGAAAACTATTATAACATATGCCTTGGTTAAAAGTATTAAAAAAATGAAAATGCTGTAAAAAATAAAATAAAATAAATTTAATTTAAAATGAAGAATAAGGACAAAAATTATTGAGAAAAATGAGCTAAGCCTATTTAAAAATGAAGCAAGAATAAAAATTAGAAATGAAATTGAAATTTTTTAATATAATGACTGATTTAAAGAAAAACGAAACTAACTTAACGAGATATGCTTGATTAACAACTGAATTGAAACTAATAAAAATAAAAACTGAAATGAAACTATTTATGTTCTTTTGATTTTTAAAATGAAATAAAATGCAATATAAATGATTCAACTAAAATGAAAACGAAATAAAAAGTACATATTTCTATTCATTCCTGACTTCTCCATCTTATCCGACTAATCTCATTTCCGACACAAATTCCGATTGAACTTCATCAACCAGATCAAATGGCCCAAATTTCCTGCCCAAATTAAGTTGTGCCTGGTGATAGAAACGGTACCGGCCTTGAACGGAGTAAAACAATAAAAAGCAGAGAAACTCAATTAACAGTGAACAGAACTAAACTCCGCACTAAAAATTCAATTGTGTCTTTGCTAACTAAATCCACTGTTCTGGACCGACTCGGCCAAAAAATCACGATTAAACAGGTCAATAAATCCACACCCGAATTGAAATTTCCGCTGCTTTCCCTTTAAGAATTGACTGGCAGATAGTAGAAGAAGTAGAAAAATGAGTGCCTGTTAAAATAAATTCCACAGAGTGAATTCTCGTACTGCTTTGAACCACCCCACTGACATCTCAACACAATCAGCCCTATAGGATAAAACAACATCTCAGAGGTCCCCTGACAACAAAGTCTCGGCCTTTGAATAAATTACTATGTCTCCGACGTCAAAATTACTGTAAAATTTCGTTCTTCCTCAAATGAAATAAGGAACTCGTAAATGGAGATCCTAATTATTCGAGGGATTTTCTGACGATGACCCTGCTCCCTAAACGGTCAGCAAATAGTGAATAAATGACCATTTCTCCCTTCAAAAGTTAAAGTGCGCCTGATGTGATTCTCCTGCAAAAACAAACAGACTACAAAATGAAATGAAATGGGGTGCAAGATGAAACGACTAATCTTAGGGCAAAATTTGGGGTATTACATGGCTCATCTAGAACATACGGAGTAACATTCACCTGCGGAGGTGGCACAGTCATCACAATAGTAGTTGTAGGAATGGCATGAATAGTGTTCACTATAGGAACTTCGAAAACAGGCGGACGATAACCGGTTGGAGTGAAGTAAGGAGGCATCCCCCATGGGAAACCTGGTGGCATGCTGTAAGTAGGCTCAGTAGTAGTGGGCACTGTAATACCCCAAATTTTGCCCTAAGATTTGTCGTCGCATTTCATTGCATTTAATCAATTACTAACAAATTTGTGTAGTCGTTTGACTTTTTGCAGGTAAATATCATATGGCATGCATTTTTTTTTCTAAAAAGTAAAAATGACACAATTGGCAGGAGGACATGTGTAAGGAGTTGTGAGTGTGAGAGGTTGAGAGTTCGAATCTCACCTTTGTCACTTTTTGTTTTTTATTATTTTTACTCTAAATTTTTCTATCTTTCATTAAAAAATAACAAAAAATAGTTTTTTTATTATTATTTAATTATTATTTTCGTATTTTAATTAAATCATTTTTTAAAATATTATTTTTTTCACTTTTTTCTAAATTATTCATAAAAATATCCAAAAAATCATAAAATAAAAAATATTGGAAAAAATTTTGTTCTTTTTATAATATTTTTGATTTTAGGAATCAATAGGATTATTAGTTTTTATTTTAAGTTTATTTTAAATTATTTAAATTTTATTTTTTCTTAACTAATTATTTAGTTTGGGCTTTAAAATGGGCTTTAGGGACATTATTGACAATTTGGTGTTAACCCTAATTTGTTCCCTATATATACATGTGTTGCCTTGTTGAAATATTAGAGAGAAAGGGAGAAACAAAGGAGATCCCCAGAGAAGAAAGGCGGTCGTTCCCACAACTCGTCAGAAGGATTGGAGCTCTCCAGTGTTCCCTTATTCAAACCTTTTTCACATTTATCGAAGCAAACCTCCGCTTCGAAGGTTAGATTCCTAAATCCTTTGCATTTTTCATATTTATTTGCATCCTTGCCATGTTAACCTTCATTGTGTTTAGATCCATAGATTTTGATCTGTATGAACCATGATTGTGTCGTATAGGATTGTTTGCATGTCCATTAATTGTCTGTTTGCATTTGCAATTCTATTGTTATTTTTTATCAAAACCTTTTTCAAAATCAAAAACCTTTTTTTATTAAAACTAAGACTTTTTTTTTCCAAAAACCTTTTTTGTTCCCGTAAACATTTTTTCCCAAAAAAAAACCTTTTTTTTATTCCCAAAAACCTTTTTTGTTCCCGTAAACATTTTTTTCCCAAAAAAAAACCTTTTTTGTTTCCGTAAACATTTTTTTCCAAAAAAGCCTTTTTTTTTGTTCCCGTAAACATTTTTTTCCAAAAAAACCTTTTTGTTCCCAAAAACATTTTTTTATATATATAATTTAAACTTAACATTTTTTTATAATTTAAACTTAATTTTTTTTTTATAATTTTAACTTAAATATTTTTTATTAAAAAATTAAAACCTTTTTTTATAATTAAAATATTAAAAAATTAAAACCTTTTTTATAATTAAAATATTAAAAAAATTAAAACCTTTTCGTAAAGAAATCCTGATGTTTGATGTTTGTCGTGTCATTTTATGTACCCTTTTATTACTTTTCTTTCTTTTGGCATTTCATGTGCATGCTCGAGGTTGAGATGTGCTTGTGGTGGCCACAGCCCCACACTATTTTCCTCCCTCACTTCATTCTAAGTGTCATTACATATTTTCATATTCTTCATGTTTTCAGAAATGTTTCTTTGTTTCTTTTTACCCTCTGCCTTTATTACTTTTCTTATTTCTGTACCTTAATTATTCCTCCATATAATGATTTGTCATATTTTCACATTTTTTACAGTTTTATCCTTCCGAAGGATTAGGTCCAGCCTTTTGGCCGCCGAGTCAATAGCCTTACCCCTTTAATGGATCAAACCCTGTTTAGCCCAAATGTCTCGCCGTGGACAAAATTACAAAACTACCCCTAGCTTTAGGTCAAAGAGTCGCCGCACTCATTTTAGGGGGAAGGTTTCCCGCCGCGGAATCCCTAACCTAACCCTAATTCACTTAACAATTTACAACGTAGATATTGGAGTTTCTACACTCCGCGTAAGCGTGTCCCTAAGATATTACGCGGTGTCCTTAAGATACGTTTATTCCCCATTGAAACCTTGGTCACAGTCAAGACGTTTCTAACCTCCCTTTTGAGGGGAACTACAGTTACTCTGATTCCATTCCCGTAAGGATATGTAGGCACAAGATGCGATGTCTTGCCGAGTAAACTTAGAATTAACCCCTAGGTCTTTTTTAATTTTCAATCCTTTGTATATACCCTAAAGCAAAATAATTAATGAAATAAATAAAAAAAATAAACAAAAGGTTCCCGTAGAGTACTACGGAAGTTTAGGGTGCTAATACCTTCCCTAATCTTAACCAACCCCCGAACCTTAGATCTCTCCCCTTTAGGTTTTTCCTTTCTTTAACCTTTCCTTCGGATAAATCAAAGACCGGTTGTAAATGAATTAAGATTCAAGTTAATCAATAGTTTGACATCCAAATTTCACCGCAACAGAAAATGGCGACTTCACTGGGGACTCCTAACTATTGAGGGTTATCCCTATTTTGTTTATTTTTCTTTATATATTTGTTTTATTATATATTTTGCTCACTTGTATGTATATATTGGGGTACCTTACTTGGAGTTACTGTGTTGTGAGATAAGTCCTACACCCAGACTTGAGTGACATTATTATAGGATGGCGATATATTCGACGAGGCTTATAGGGAGTGAGTCCCGACTAAGCTAAATCGAGAATCACCGCTCAGTTGAGACACTTTCGAAAATGGTTCGGTTGATCGAGTGTAGTCGTGAAAACTTTTACCGTTATCGATTGGAGTCTGTGATACTGGGAACCGTAGTACCTTTACACCATCTTGACCTTATATAGGACGTAGTGCGGGAACTATATGGGAGTAGTCCTACAATGGTTGCTACGCGATGCTACACTTAAAAGAGGTTCTCTTGAGAATATTATTGACCCTCGAGTCAGTCGGGAAGTCGATAATATCCGAAAGATGGACTGATGACTTTGGGCACTGATTTAGAACCCTTGTTCTGCAGGTACAATCAACCTATAGTACATACCTCTTTGGGAAGGGTAGACCTTGACTCCATTCATTGTTCCTCTAACTTAGGACCTTTTGTTTGCTTATGTGTATTTGTGCTTCGCATCCATAAAGCATCATATCATTTCTAGTTTCAAGGAATTCAAAAGTCCTTTGCAAATTCAAGAAGTCCTACATTTTAAAGTCTAACAACTTTTCTCGCTTTCCTAAAAGGGAATGTTTGCAATCGACTGTTGAAATTCTTGAGACCATTGCATGGCATTAGCATCACATTTTTGCATTGCATTTATCCCCCAGTTTCTCCTTCTTGGTCCTATCGTCTTCTAGTGTACCTTTGAGTCGTCAAGCTGATTCCTCGACACATATATCAGACCAGAAACGAAACAGGAGTCACTTTGATCCTATTCTCATGACTTACACAGAGCTATATCCTGACTTAGTCCGGCAAGGACTGATTACTACAAAGGCTTTACCACCTCCTCTTAATCCTCCGGCTGGATTTAGGGCTGATCTCCATTGTGCTTCCCATGAGGGTGCCCCAGGCCATGACTTGGAGCATTGTTTTGCATTGAAGGCTAGAGTATGTGAATTGGTTAGAACTGGAATACTTGATTTTACAGACAGTCATCCGGATGTTCAGAAAAATCCCTTGCCAACACATCAGAATTGAAGCTTTGTCATTGGGCCTTTTTTTTTCTCGTTGTTTGCATTTTCCTTATTTTGTTTAAGTTGTTTGCTTTCAATTATGTTTGTACTTTCATTAATGAAATAAGCATTGCGACTTTTGATTCAATTCATTTCCGTCCATTTATTTGCATCTTTATGCTTTATTTCTCAAATGTTTACTTCTTGTCCAAAATTTTGATATGCTAAGATCGGAGGGAGGATGACGAAAACGTTATACGCATAATTGCTGTCAGTATGCTTTCAATCAAACCTTGTTGACGATGTAAGGCATTGTTTCAATTCCCAAACACTGGAGAAATAAGGAGGTTAATCCCTCGTTACCCCCTTCGAGCCTAGAAGTTGGAGTTTCTTTCGTTACAAAAAACCCACAATTTTAACCTTGGGATGGGTAGTTCTCAGTTAACTTGGTTGTGTGTTCATACGATACACCTTTCATTAACAAATTTTCCTTCGCACACGTCAAACAAGTGTCGAAGATGTTTTCTAATCAAAAGGTCGATGATGGTTCACCGTAATCATTAAAATCAAACAGTCACTTTCCTTCACACAAAAAAATAATATAAAAAAAGCAAAAGAAGCCCGCTAAGTCAAAACCTATGAAGGAGACTTAGGCAAAACTGGGGCATCCCGCTGACTGTAAACTCTAAAATAAACAGTTCAGGCAAAATTTAGGGATAATACAAAGAGATTTTTAAATCCTTATCTTGAAAATCCTCAATGTCAAAACAATCAAATGTTATAGGGGAGTAGTGGTTGCCTTTTCATAGGTCCTTTTGACTTCTGAGTCATCATTGCTACGATCAATGAAATCCCTAACTTATGGGAACCTGAATGCATAGTATGAGTTAACTGAGCATAGGACTGAAGATCATCACGTAGATTGGGTGGGTAAAAATAAATTTTGAGCCTTTATTTTTTGTTTCATAAACCGTGAACCAGGCCACGTTATAACCCTCAAAAGACCTAACTGAAACAAGGTTATTTTGAAAGTATACTACAACAAGGTTGCGTAACCTGACTCCTAAAGATCTTTGTGAATCATTTATTTTAGCAGTACACCTTTGTTTTAAACTTTGAGCGTCTTGAACCGTTGTGTTCTGACTAATGACTCATGTATTTTCCATCTTTCAAAAATAATTTTGATTTCAAAAGTCGCATGAACTTTGCATTACCATGTTTGTAGGAATATTTTTGTTTGCAAACTGGCCTTCCTCTAAGGAATTTTCAAACAATGAGAAACTTGGTCAAGTGATCTTATCGGGGGCAAGTTCCTTTTACATCCTGTCAAAGAATCAGTTCAAGATTTGTTCAAGGAAATATCTTCTCAGATTTGGTTTATCCAGAGAATTGTTCAAGACTCAGACTGGGGCAAGCCCTCCGAGGATACAGCAAAACATTCGATTCCACGAATCAGACAGCAGAAGCAGTTATCAGTTCATTTGACCTGGGGCAGTTTACTTGCATAATCCCTAAGCAGTTATTCATCATTCCTACAGTGACTATCAACTTGATACAGTTTAACAGAATGACAGTGATCTCCGTGTTGAGGAATCAGTCCTCCAGGCCTTGTCGTCGACGTCTGCATTTACATTTCTATCTTGGGTGCTTTACTCCCCATTTACATTTCTATCTTGGGTGCTTTATTCCCCATTTACCTCTCTATCTTGGGTGTTTTATTCCCCATTTACCTCTCTATCTTGGGTGCTTTACTCCCCATTTACATTTCTAGCTTGGGTGCTTTACTCCCCATTTACATTTCTATCTTGGGTGCTTTACTCCCCATTTACATTTCTATCTTGGGTGCTTTACTCCCCATTTACATTTCTATCTTGGGTGCTTTACTCCCCATTTACATTCTATCCTTGGGTGTTTTATTCCCCATGTACCTTTTATCCCGGGTGTTTTATTCCCCGTTTACCAGATATTCCTAGGTTTACCTAACATCATGGTGTTTTACCCCCATTTGCTTTTTTTTTTCTCCCTGAGGTCGTGTTTTACTCGCGTCTTACCTTGTGGGCAAAATTTATTTACTTGGCATCATGGGTGTTTTATCCCCATTTGCGTTTTTCTCCTGAGCTCGTGTTTTACTCGCGTCTTACCTTGCGGACAATTTCTAATTTACTTGGAACCTATCAACAATTCTGTGTCGTGTCTACCCGACGTTCTTCCAGATATGACATGTCTTCTTCCCTAGTGCAATTCCTCGGTGGGTCGTCCTCCGTGACGTTGTTTCGTCTTTATCCGTGCATTTGTCATTTTCATCATACGCATCATATCAGATTCATATCATATTTAGCATTATAGTTCGTTTTGTTTTGTCCATATCATTGCATAACACTGCGTCTAAAGGCAAAATTTTCGGTTATCTGTATTTAAATCCCTCCACCACGATTTCTCGAGTCTCTGTTGCTCGAATCACCCGGTGAAGTTATTTAAATAGGGGCAACTGTAATACCCCAAATTTTGCCCTAAGATTTGTCGTCGCATTTCATTGCATTTAATCAATTACTAACAAATTTGTGTAGTCGTTTGACTTTTTGCAGGTAAATATCATATGGCATGCATTTTTTTTTCTAAAAAGTAAAAATGACACAATTGGCAGGAGGACATGTGTAAGGAGTTGTGAGTGTGAGAGGTTGAGAGTTCGAATCTCACCTTTGTCACTTTTTGTTTTTTATTATTTTTACTCTAAATTTTTCTATCTTTCATTAAAAAATAACAAAAAATAGTTTTTTTTTTATTATTTAATTATTATTTTCGTATTTTAATTAAATCATTTTTTAAAATATTATTTTTTTCACTTTTTTCTAAATTATTCATAAAAATATCCAAAAAATCATAAAATAAAAAATATTGGAAAAAATTTTGTTCTTTTTATAATATTTTTGATTTTAGGAATCAATAGGATTATTAGTTTTTATTTTAAGTTTATTTTAAATTATTTAAATTTTATTTTTTCTTAACTAATTATTTAGTTTGGGCTTTAAAATGGGCTTTAGGGACATTATTGACAATTTGGTGTTAACCCTAATTTGTTCCCTATATATGCATGTGTTGCCTTGTTGAAATATTAGAGAGAAAGGGAGAAACAAAGGAGATCCCCAGAGAAGAAAGGCGGTCGTTCCCACAACTCGTCAGAAGGATTGGAGCTCTCCAGTGTTCCCTTATTCAAACCTTTTTCACATTTATCGAAGCAAACCTCCGCTTCGAAGGTTAGATTCCTAAATCCTTTGCATTTTTCATATTTATTTGCATCCTTGCCATGTTAACCTTCATTGTTGTTTAGATCCATAGATTTTGATCTGTATGAACCATGATTGTGTCGTATAGGATTGTTTGCATGTCCATTAATTGTCTGTTTGCATTTGCAATTCTATTGTTATTTTTTATCAAAACCTTTTTCAAAATCAAAAACCTTTTTTTATTAAAACTAAGACTTTTTTTTTCCAAAAACCTTTTTTGTTCCCGTAAATATTTTTTCCCAAAAAAAAACCTTTTTTTTATTCCCAAAAACCTTTTTTGTTCCCGTAAACATTTTTTTCCCAAAAAAAAACCTTTTTTGTTTCCGTAAACATTTTTTTCCAAAAAAAGCCTTTTTTTTTGTTCCCGTAAACATTTTTTTCCAAAAAAACCTTTTTGTTCCCAAAAACATTTTTTTTATATATAATTTAAACTTAACATTTTTTTATAATTTAAACTTAATTTTTTTTTATAATTTTAACTTAAATATTTTTTATTAAAAAATTAAAACCTTTTTTTATAATTAAAATATTAAAAAATTAAAACCTTTTTTATAATTAAAATATTAAAAAAATTAAAACCTTTTCGTAAGGAAATCCTGATGTTTGATGTTTGTCGTGTCATTTTATGTACCCTTTTATTACTTTTCTTTCTTTTGGCATTTCATGTGCATGCTCGAGGTTGAGATGTGCTTGTGGTGGCCACAGCCCCACACTATTTTCCTCCCTCACTTCATTCTAAGTGTCATTACATATTTTCATATTCTTCATGTTTTCAGAAATGTTTCTTTGTTTCTTTATACCCTCTGCCTTTATTACTTTTCTTATTTCTGTACCTTAATTATTCCTCCATATAATGATTTGTCATATTTTCACATTTTTTACAGTTTTATCCTTCCGAAGGATTAGGTCCAGCCTTTTGGCCGCCGAGTCAATAGCCTTACCCCTTTAATGGATCAAACCCTGTTTAGCCCAAATGTCTCGCCGTGGACAAAATTACAAAACTACCCCTAGCTTTAGGTCAAAGAGTCGCCGCACTCATTTTAGGGGGAAGGTTTCCCGCCGCGGAATCCCTAACCTAACCCTAATTCACTTAACAATTTACAACGTAGATATTGGAGTTTCTACACTCCGCGTAAGCGTGTCCCTAAGATATTACGCGGTGTCCCTAAGATACGTTTATTCCCCATTGAAACCTTGGTCACAGTCAAGACGTTTCTAACCTCCCTTTTGAGGGGAACTACAGTTACTCTGATTCCATTCCCGTAAGGATATGTAGGCACAAGATGCGATGTCTTGCCGAGTAAACTTAGAATTAACCCCTAGGTCTTTTTTAATTTTCAATCCTTTGTATATACCCTAAAGCAAAATAATTAATGAAATAAATAAAAAAAATAAACAAAAGGTTCCCGTAGAGTACTACGGAAGTTTAGGGTGCTAATACCTTCCCTAATCTTAACCAACCCCCGAACCTTAGATCTCTCCCCTTTAGGTTTTTCCTTTCTTTAACCTTTCCTTCGGATAAATCAAAGACCGGTTGTAAATGAATTAAGATTCAAGTTAATCAATAGTTTGACATCCAAATTTCACCGCAACAGAAAATGGCGACTTCACTGGGGACTCCTAACTATTGAGGGTTATCCCTATTTTGTTTATTTTTCTTTATATATTTGTTTTATTATATATTTTGCTCACTTGTATGTATATATTGGGGTACCTTACTTGGAGTTACTGTGTTGTGAGATAAGTCCTACACCCAGACTTGAGTGACATTATTATAGGATGGCGATATATTCGACGAGGCTTATAGGGAGTGAGTCCCGACTAAGCTAAATCGAGAATCACCGCTCAGTTGAGACACTTTCGAAAATGGTTCGGTTGATCGAGTGTAGTCGTGAAAACTTTTACCGTTATCGATTGGAGTCTGTGATACTGGGAACCGTAGTACCTTTACACCATCTTGACCTTATATAGGACGTAGTGCGGGAACTATATGGGAGTAGTCCTACAATGGTTGCTACGCGATGCTACACTTAAAAGAGGTTCTCTTGAGAATATTATTGACCCTCGAGTCAGTCGGGAAGTCGATAATATTCGAAAGATGGACTGATGACTTTGGGCACTGATTTAGAACCCTTGTTCTGCAGGTACAATCAACCTATAGTACATACCTCTTTGGGAAGGGTAGACCTTGACTCCATTCATTGTTCCTCTAACTTAGGACCTTTTGTTTGCTTATGTGTATTTGTGCTTCGCATCCATAAAGCATCATATCATTTCTAGTTTCAAGGAATTCAAAAGTCCTTTGCAAATTCAAGAAGTCCTACATTTTAAAGTCTAACAACTTTTCTCGCTTTCCTAAAAGGGAATGTTTGCAATCGACCGTTGAAATTCTTGAGACCATTGCATGGCATTAGCATCACATTTTTGCATTGCATTTATCCCCCAGTTTCTCCTTCTTGGTCCTATCGTCTTCTAGTGTACCTTTGAGTCGTCAAGCTGATTCCTCGACACATATATCAGACCAGAAACGAAACAGGAGTCACTTTGATCCTATTCTCATGACTTACACAGAGCTATATCCTGACTTAGTCCGGCAAGGACTGATTACTACAAAGGCTTTACCACCTCCTCTTAATCCTCCGGCTGGATTTAGGGCTGATCTCCATTGTGCTTCCCATGAGGGTGCCCCAGGCCATGACTTGGAGCATTGTTTTGCATTGAAGGCTAGAGTATGTGAATTGGTTAGAACTGGAATACTTGATTTTACAGACAGTCATCCGGATGTTCAGAAAAATCCCTTGCCAACACATCAGAATTGAAGCTTTGTCATTGGGCCTTTTTTTTTCTCGTTGTTTGCATTTTCCTTATTTTGTTTAAGTTGTTTGCTTTCAATTATGTTTGTACTTTCATTAATGAAATAAGCATTGCGACTTTTGATTCAATTCATTTCCGTCCATTTATTTGCATCTTTATGCTTTATTTCTCAAATGTTTACTTCTTGTCCAAAATTTTGATATGCTAAGATCGGAGGGAGGATGACGAAAACGTTATACGCATAATTGCTGTCAGTATGCTTTCAATCAAACCTTGTTGACGATGTAAGGCATTGTTTCAATTCCCAAACACTGTTGACGATATTGGAGTTTCTACACTCCGCGTAAGCGTGTCCCTAAGATATTACGCGGTGTCCCTAAGATACGTTTATTCCCCATTGAAACCTTGGTCACAGTCAAGACGTTTCTAACCTCCCTTTTGAGGGGAACTACAGTTACTCTGATTCCATTCCCGTAAGGATATGTAGGCACAAGATGCGATGTCTTGCCGAGTAAACTTAGAATTAACCCCTAGGTCTTTTTTTAATTTTCAATCCTTTGTATATACCCTAAAGCAAAATAATTAATGAAATAAATAAAAAAAATAAACAAAAGGTTCCCGTAGAGTACTACGGAAGTTTAGGGTGCTAATACCTTCCCTAATCTTAACCAACCCCCGAACCTTAGATCTCTCCCCTTTAGGTTTTTCCTTTCTTTGACCTTTCCTTCGGATAAATCAAAGACCGGTTGTAAATGAATTAAGATTCAAGTTAATCAATAGTTTGACATCCAAATTTCACCGCAACAGGCACCATTGGGATTGGTGCTGATACAACTTCAAAAATAACAATCCTTTGAATGTTGTCTTGATTGTTGAGTGCATACTGAGTAGACAGAGCTTTAACCAAACCATTCAATCTTTCCAAACTTTCTTTCAGAGTGGTAACTTCGTCACAGAGTATTCTATTTTCCTATTCCAGTTGATCCATTCTTCGGTGTTGACTGACTCGAGTGTTGTACTGGTGATTCAGCTTGTCTGTGAAGATGAGTTAAGAGTGAGAACCTGGAATGCAAAGGATGCTATGCTGATGCAAAACGCAGATGCAAGAATGAAACTTCAAGAAACTCAAAAGTGTTTCACCAATATTATAACATAGGATAATTGGAAATTTTTTATTTTATTATTGAAATTTAAGAAACATTACAAAACAAAATACTCCTTCAAGATTTTTATTACATCGAAACAAAAGCAAAACAAACTTAGAAGTCTACTCCAAAGGTTCCTTCTTCACGTGAGGCTTTTCCACGAGTTGATTGATACGCTCCTACAATTTCGCTTTCTCCTTGATGAGTTGGACCATATATTACTTCCAAGCTATAGTAGTCGGAGGAAGGTCATTACTGGTGATAGGCCTTGATGAGGTGCGAGGAAAAAATAAATCCTCTTGCGCCTTTCTCTTTTTCGCGGATTCTTCTTCTTTGAGCGGTAGCTTCTGAGATTTCTCTTTTTCCAACTTGAGGATGAAGTATTTGTTCTTCCAAGCATTCTTCAATTTCTTGGCTTCGTCCAAAGCAATCTTCAATATCCCTATTTCACTTTTATCGAGCCAAGCAGGATCCGTAAGGGTCAGCACCATGGGTTCGTGAAAGGGAAAAGGCATCCCAAGTTCGAGAGCCCTTTCTCGCACCCAGTGTAGCTACTCTTCTGAAACAGTACAGTCGGGGTATCCTAGTGCAGTCATTCCTTTCATGTTGATGTGATCCCAAGCTTGTAGTATTCTAACTTTCAGGTATGGGTTCTCTCCTTCTTTGAGAAAGATTCCTTCTAGCAAAGTCTGGTCTGGTAACTCATTCATAGGGTGTCCCAATTGTCGGCGGGCCAAGACAGGGTTATAAATGATACATCCCTTGGTCCCAATAAGAGGTACATTCGAGAAGTCTCCATAACTATTGATCATTATAATGCCTCCATATGCAGGGTCATACCATACGATGTCCGAATGGGTAAGAGCCATAACTATTTCCGGCCAACAGGGTGCCTCCTTCAATTCCCAAATAGTTGGATACCAGGTCAGACGAGAAATGAACCATGAATAAAGTAGAGCAGTACAGCAGAGTATATGCCCTCCTCCTTCAGCATTTCGCAAATGGATCGAATGATAAGTATCGGCTAGCAAGGTGGGAACAAGGTTCTTGAGAATGAAAAGCTTGATTGCATCTATGTTAACAAAATCATCGATCTTTGGGAATAGGAAAATCCCATAGGCTAGTAAGGCATAGGTAGCTTCAAGTTTTCAGCATGGTAACAAATCTTCTCTATCAAGAAATCGGCTAGAAATCCAAGGACCCCTTCCTTGGTGGTTAGGTGGGCTTGAACATCAGCCAAACTGAGGTGTGTAGCATTTGCAATCTCTTGGTCACTGGGTGTATCTTGTAATCCAGAAAATAAAGGTCGGGTAGTTACAATCATCCTCATAAATTGAGAATATTCCTCCAAGGTCAGCATCAACTGATAATCATAAAAATTGAAACAATGGTAGAGGGGATCGTAGAATTGAACAAGTGTATCCAACAGCCCATCTATCATCTTGAGTTTGAGGAGCAAGAAGATTCCCCCATATTCATCCGAGAAAGTGCGGCGGATGTTAATTAGACCTGCTAATTCTCTTAATCTTTCGATGTTGGGACTCTGGAAGGTGTATTTCAATGTTTCCCTTCTAAAATCAATTGTTACAATACCTGCAAAACAAAATTGAGTTTCTTGAAGTGATAGAGAAAAACAATGGAATGCAGGGATGCGAAGACTTCATGGAATTCCAATATTTATGAATATTGTGGTGAAAAGAAAACATTTATTAATTTAATAACAGATTACAAATAAGTATTCCTTAAAGAGTCTCAAATAAATAGCTAAATAAAAGCTAATAATAGTCCTAAGGAAGCTTCGTATTCTGCTGCTTGATCTGCTCTTCCAGCTGAGTCTTCTCGAGGATGAGCTGGTCCACAATCAACTTCCAAGGGGTAGATTGAGGTTTGGAGGAAATTAAATCCTCTTGATATTTTCTCTTCTTGTAAGAAAGTGATTCTTCATTCCTCAACTGTAGTTGCATCTGAAGCTCAACATTCTCCTTGACAACCACCTGATACTTGTTCTTCCATGCTTCTGACTCATGTTGTGCTTTTCTCAAAGCGATCTTCAACCCTTTAACTTCAGACATAAAAACCAGAACAGGTTCTCTTCTCGGAGGTATAGGACCTTGACGAGGATAGGGCATCTTCATCTTGATTGCTCTCTCTCTCTCTCTCTCTCTCTCTCTCTCTCTCTCTCTCTCTCTCTCTCTCTCTCTGACCCAATGAAGATATTGTTCCAAAGACACACAATTATGTTTTCCCAGACTTTCCTTCCCTTTCGTATGCAAATGATGCCATGCAGCCACAAGCTTCTCTTAAAGTTGTTTGTCATCCTTGAAGAAAATATTCTCCACATGAGAACTCTTGGGTGGTTCCTTCAACGGATATCTTAACTGAAGGTGAGTTAGAACAGGATTGTAGTTGATTCCTCCATTAAAGACAAGTAAGAGTCCATTACACAAGTCTAATTCCATCAAATGGTATCTTGTTGCACCCTAAAATTTGCTCAACCTATTTCACCTGATTTATGTTTTAATTGCATTATCATTTGCATATTGAATCATGTACATAATCTAATCATTTGCATAGCATAGCATAGCAAGGCATCCAACAAGGGATCAAGTGCCATTCTTAGTCATCAAGAAATGTTTGAAGCTTTGGGGAAGTTTGAGGGTCAACCAATGGACTTTTCTCCTAATCTGGGGTGTGTTGAGGGTCATAAATGGGGGTATGAGCTATGAATTGAGGGTATGGAATGTGTACAAAACTTATGAAATGCCTAGAGGGTCATGTTGAAGATGAGACAAGTCATTGATTCAAGTACAAGAGCCACAGTTGAAGTGCAGTCAACTAGGGTTTCATCTGGGTCAACCCTAGGTCAACTGAGTGATTGAAGAGCATCAAGGCTTAATTGGAGGATGTGGGATTCATGAATTGATATGTTGATACATGTGTGGTGTTTTGCCAAGGATAAATCAAAGAGAATCAAGAGTGAGAAGGGTTGCCAAATTAGGGTTTCAGTGTAAAATCCCCTAATTTAGGCCTATCTTCCAAGCCAGATAAGTCAAAATGCAAGTTTCAAATGGATTCTTGTTCAACATGGAACATGTAAAGCCTCTAAATAGCTTTAATTTGAGTACTAGAAGTCTTCAAGAAGATTTCTAGAACTCAAGTTATGGTTCTTGCAAGTTATGGGTCATAAGAGGACATTGAAATTTATCTTTGAAAGTCACTTGACTTCCAAGCAACTTTTTCCCATCAAGGAGTTTTCAAATGGATTCTTGGCCAACATAATAATTGTAGGGCTTGATCTTAGATTTAATTTGAGTACTAGAAGTCCTCAAGAGGATTTGTAGAACTCAAGTTATGATCTTGGCAATCCAAGGGTATTTTGGGAAAGTTGAATTATAGGTCATTTTTCAACATGGGTCAAAATCTCCATCTTCCACTCCTCAAATGGAAAAATCTTCAACATGAGATGTGTTTAAAATAATGTTTTTAGGCTAGGTTAGAGGTTATGAGAGCTTGGAAGGGTTTGTATCACAAAATTGCAAAAATGGCCTAAAATAAGGGTGAATTTTAATGAAGCAAGGATGAAAATTGGGATTTTTGAGCTATAGGTCCAAACCTAGCCATATGACATACCAAATTGATTGGAAAACATATTTTGAAAACATTGACATTGCCACATTTTTGAGTTGAGGGATAATTCTATGACTTGCTTTGTAAAGTGGTTGCTTACATCATAAGTAACAATTGCAAAACCACTCTTCAAGGCATAACCAAGGCTCTAATGAATCCTAACACATTCAATATGTCATGTGGTGAGAATTTGGATCAGAATGAGGTACAAATACAAGCCTAGAACTCAGCTTCCATGTATGAGTTTCTCATGATATTTTCAAATGCAAGAGATATGGAACTTCTCATTAGAGCTTTCCAGAAGTTCCAAGAGCTTTCATTCATGTTCTATATAAGGATTAGAGGTGATCTAAGGCATTGGTTGGTGCAAATTGAGAGAGATTGGAGAGATTGAACATTGAGTTCATAGCTTGCAAATCCAAATCGGTTACACCAATTGGAGAGGTTTCAATCCAAATTCTTGCACTCAGAAGCTTGATCATGTGTTGGTGATTGATTCCAGATAGATTGGTCATCAAGAACTGTGAAGAATCGTGAGAGAGCACTTTGAGTGTTCATCCTGCAAGTCAAAATCAGATTCAAGGATTCAAAAGGTTTCAATCCAATTGGTTGCATACAGAAGCTTGATCATACATCATTGAAGGTATCTGGAAAAGCTTGGAGCTTAATTTGAAGAATTGCTTGGTCTGTTCACTCGATTTTTGCAGGTTTCAATGCAAATGGAGGTTAGGGTTGAATTCCTTGGGGAAAAACGAGCAAGATGATGTGTTTATGTTAGGATTTTGATAAGGATTAAGAGAGTTGCGTTTGGAGAAGATGAAGCTTGAAGCTCTGATCAGCCATGGCTTTTCTCCGTCCAAGATTCAAATGAAGAAGACGATGGGAGGACCCTTAGATCCTAGGTGAGACTTTGACCAAAGCCTGATCCAACGGCCAGGATTGATTGAAATTTTGTGAAGGAGGCTGAGAGCATGAAACGCCCCGTTTCATTAACTCTGAGTTGATTGGGCTTAGTGGGATCTTGCTAACCACACCCCTTTCTGAGGCCCAATTGAGATTCACACGTGAAAGTATTGTTATCCGTACCAAGTTTTTTCCATTTTCTTTGATTTTCCATTTTTATTTTCTGAATTGAAATGGGCCTAGTACGCGTTTCTTATATGCACCCCCTCTGAGCCCATTTGATGTTTTGAACTGATTCTGATTGCTATTTGTCACGCCCATTTACCATTTTCATTTTATTTTCTTTTTATTTCATGATTTTGACATAGTTAATAAAAAATTCATAACTAATTGAAAAAAGATCATTTTTGGATGGGAATTTTTTCCTTGATTTCCTTAGGGTTTCTAGAATTTAATGAAACAATAAAAACATTATTTCATGCATTTTATATTTTTCTGGGTGCATTTTACAATTTTATTGATTTTATTTTGCATTTGTTTGATATCTTATTTTGCTGAATTTAGTATGAGAGATTGGTGAGTGTTTTTGAGTTGATTCTTGTTGGATTGATTATATTAGAGGTGCATGCTCCCTTAGAGATTTTTCTCATATTTATATGATGAAATTTAGGATAGTTTTGATTAATGAACTTTAGGGTGTTAGGATTAGGGTTTTACAATACTTAGGTGTAGTTTAGGGCATAGTTTTGGGACTTAGGGTTTGATTTAGGCCTTGGGGTTTGTGTGGGGTATAGGGTATATAGTTAGGTTCCTTTAGAAATTAATCTAGGATTTTTTAATGAGTATTACTATTTTTACTTGATTTTTGCAATTGGGTGATGTTTGTGTGTTTCCCTTTTGGGCTTTTGATTGCTTGTGGGGTTTGGGTCATTTCAATTGGGCTTGGGGCTTGAGTTTTGATTGTTGAGGCTTATGAAGACATTGGAGATGATTGAAGACAAGGGATAGAGCTTGATGCATGAAGATTCCTCTCCTGGAAGATGGTTTGTGAAGACTTAGGAGATAGGAGAAATAGGGAGAGCCTTAGATTAAAAGGATTCCTCCTTGCAAACATAGAAAGCATCTTGTGCTTCTATTCCTCCCTATGAAAAAAAGTCCTTCTAAGATATTCACATCCCTCCTTTGGAGGGATAAATGGCTTATTCTGGAAGTAGAACTTTGAGGGAACATTTCTCTTATAATGTTAAACACTTATAGACTTCATTTGGTTGTCAATAAGCTGTATAACATTTCAACTTAATCTGTTAAGTGATTCTCTCCTGTAAGTGCTTGCCTTGAAGATATAAGTCCATTGAAGATAAGAAGTTTATTGAAGATTGGTGAAGATAAAGCCTGTACCTGTCAAAGCTGGATATTTGTGGAAGATTAGGGTTTTGTTGCTGTTTGAAGTTGTTTATTTGTTGGGGTTCATTGTTTGCCAGAGCTGGGGTACTTTTGAAGACAGGAGCTTATTTAAAGCTTGAAGATCATTGGAGAGTAAAGATGGGGTCTTACTGGGAGAAGTTGTTACTGTCAACCTTGTTGGTGTTGATCAACTGTAGCTGTCAGAGCTGGTGCTGTTCAAAGCTGCTTACTGTAGGAGCTCGTGTTGCTGTCAGAGCTGGTGTTGGGTTTTATTTCTTTTTCTGCATTGTTTGTTGGCTTGTTCAACTTGCCCCTTAGGTTTGAAGTGAAGCTGTTTCACTTTGCCTATTGTTTTCCCAGGTTCGAGGTTGAGTGGGACTCCCTTGCCTCGCTTGTACTGCTGCATCTCATGCATATTTACTGTTTATTGTATAGCTGCTGTTTCTTTTCCGTTTAACCCCTAGGATCTCTGATTTCCTCTGTGCAGGAGGGAATTATGACAGACATTAGGTTTAAACCCATGCATGATAACATTAGGGTAGTTTGATTCTCATTATCAACCCTAGGTTTTTAGAGTGTTGTTTCTCTTCTCATCTCGAAACAATAAAAAACACAATAATCTTTCAGACATTAATAAAAAACAATTCTTGCGTAAAAGACTGAAAACAAACATCAAAGTGTCATTTTTGTCCGCTTGGACCCGTAATCAGAGGAAAACCTTTTCAGAAAGATAAAAGATAAACAGACAAATCTGTGTCTTCCGTAGCCCGAATTACGTTTGCTCTGATCTTTCATGCTGTATGAAAGTACGTAGGCATAGGATGCCGTATCCTAGTGAGCAACCTTCCCCTCCTTTCCCGTAGGTAGGCGAACTACGTTGACTCTGATTTCTCGTTCCAGACGGGAATACGTAGGCATAAAGTGCGATACTTTGCCGAGTCATTTTCTTTTCTTTTAACCCAGACCTTTAGAGTAGATAGATGTCGCGGTGAAATTCGGATATCAAGCTATTGATTAACTTGAATCATATTTCATTTACAACCGGACTTTAATTTATCCAAAAAGGAAAGGTTTAAAGAAAGAAAGACCTATAAAAATGCAAAGCAGAAGGACAAGGCCTAAAGCTGAGCAAAGAGAGATCTAATGGTTCGGGGGTTGGTTATACCTAGGGAAGGTGTTAGCATCCTAAGTATTTGTAGTACTCTACAGGAGCCTCTTGTTAGTATTTGTGTTTGCTAAAGTTTGCTTGCTAAGGGAAAAGTGCTAAGGTAAAAATCTAAAGTAAAAAGGTATGTACAAGTTTGCTCGCGAAGATATCGCATCTCGTGCCTACGTATCCTGACGGGAATGGAATCAGAGAAATCGTAGTTCCCCTATCTAGGGATGAGGAACTCTTGACTGTGGTCAAGGTTTCCAAAGGGAAGTAAGTATTCATAGGGAAGTACTTACATGGAGTGCGGCGACTCCTCTTCTAAGTTAAGATTGTTATGATGGAATGTCCACGGCGGGACGGTAATCATGAGTATGGCGACTCAAATCCTAAGGCTAGGATAAAGGGAAGTAAAGGTTGTCCACGGCGGGACGGTAAACATGAGTACGGCGACTCAAATCCTAAGGCTAGGATAAAAGGGGAGAATGTCCACGGCGGGACAGTTAAAAGTGAGTACGGCGACTCGTGTAAATGTAAAGGAAGTTTGTTGTTATGTACAAACAAATATGTACAGGTAAATATGTACAGGCGAATTAGTTTAACCTCGTAATTCAAGAGGTAGGGTCATCATGGTGACAACCATTAAATGAGCACATGAAATTGATAAGGATGAAGAATGCAATGATCACAACCAAAGCAGATGAAAAAATAACGAGAACTGTGACGACAGATCGCATTCCAATACAGTCAACAGGGGGATGAGATGAACATGGTTACAACTCAAAAAAAAATCCTAGCATGTTAACTAACATGTATGAAAACAAACAAATTCCACAAACAAATCCAAGTGGAACCACATAAAAATTCATCTGCAACAGTTAGGGTTTACACTGTAAAAGCACAATTTTCACAGGGTCAAACACGATGAAAAATTGGTCAAATGTGAAAAATAAAAACATGACATTAAAGTACACATTGAAATGAATACAATGAAAAAAGAATGGGTTAAAAATGATTAAAATTGAGAGAGATATGATTTTTTGAAGTTTGTGTGAAAAATGGAAAAAAAATAGCAAAAGGGTTTTGATCTCCGCACAGATCGAACCCAGGTCAAGCATGTGAAAGGTAAGTGTGCGCGCAAGTCTCTACCACTGGGGTGGCCATACATCCATTGTTTAAAACACAGCCATAAATATATAATATGAGCCTTCTTGAATTTTCTGGGCAAAAATAAAACAACTTGATGATTTTGCAAAACCTATCCTATCTCTCTCAATACTTAACCATTTTTTACAAACTTTATATGGATTTGGGGTAGAATTGAATGAGGAAGAGGATGGTGGTTTTAGTTTTTGAAAATTCTCATTGTGCTGAAAAATTCGATAGCACTTGTATTTTAAGTGTAAAGATGCAATTTCATGTAAATGTCAAGATAACACTCTTTTCAAACTAGAACAGCTATGCACACAAACCACATATGTCATATAGAGTGACTCCGAATCCTCAAATATGTTCTATGTCTACAGAGTACAAAAATGTCATGTTGAATGCAAGATTTAATGAAAAACAAGCATTTTGAGATGAACAGTTTGTGACAGTTGGTTTAACTATCAAAGGATCATGCAAACACATCCTAAATGATGAATATAAGATGTTTCAAAATGAATTTGGATGCAAAAATGGTTTGTGTAAAAACTGGTATAGCAGTTGCACTTTTTGCCTTGATGAGATGCAAGATTGTATTCAAAATAGTTTTGGAGGCACAATTAAATTAAGCAGTGCACCTACACACATTACATATATGCTGGCAGAGAAGACTAAACACAAGTGGTGGCTCAAAACAAGCAGAAATGTAAACTGACATGCCAAGTACCAAACATAGCTTGAAGATGCATTTTAATGTAGGCACCCTCATACACTTATTTTCAAACTATGATAAACATATACACATCATAAGTAAGTGGAAATGAATGAGCCTAAATCATCTTTGTGGTTAGAACTGAACTGTCATGATAAGTCATATGTAATTTGCAAAAAGTGACATAGGTGATATGCATGAGTTGAGGTATCTCAGTTTCAAAGCAATATTGATCAAAACAAACTTTCATACACCTGTATTACATGATAGTGAGTGTGTTTGGTTGAAAATTAAAGGACTGTGATGACTGTGTGGTGTTTTGGTTTTCAAAATGCTCATTGTGTGCTCATGTGCATTATGAGTGTGTGTTTTGCAAGTTGATGGGAATTGGTCCTATGCTACTTCTAAGAAAGTCAAAGAGTGTGAACCTAAGACCAATACAGGTCTGCACATGTTTGCTATGTTTTACTGAATAAGTTCTAACAGGGAATTTGGTTCAAAGCACATTAGAGTGAAATGATGGTAATTGAGTTATTATCATGAACATGGTTAAACCAACACAAAGTGATCACCAACAGAATATGATTTCAAAGACCAAGTACATACCTGCTTCTTATGATGTTGAGCCACAGTTTTTCTTTTTCAAGATCAAAAGTATTTTCAGGCAGATTTTAAAGGTAACTTCCACTGGTGGAAGTTTAGTGTAAAAAGTGACAAAAATCATTTTCATACAGTTTTTAAAGTAACTTCCACTGGTGGAAGTTTAGTGTAAAAAGTGACAAAAATCATTTTCATACAGTTTTTAAACATGACATCAACATACAAGACAGAGATTGGATATTAAAGTGGTGGCAACATGGCATGAGTGAAATGTATGATGGTGTTCAAAACAAATTCTGAGCATATTTACAGCAAACATTCATTGCACACAAGTTATAAACAAGCTTATTGATGTTTCTACACTTCAAAATTTGGCATAAACTGAGCAAGGCAGAATTTGACATGTTTGATGGTTATGCCAAAAGCTGTTTTGAAAGTGCAGCAGGTGTTTTTTCAAAATGATAAGATTCATGCCACCACAATGACACACACACACCACATATATGCTAAAAGATGTCTCTATGCTAAAAATGCAGACTCAATGCTTCCAAATCAGAAAGTGACATAGGGATGGCATCTTGATGCAAATGATACACATTGAACATGAAAAACCACAACAGGTATAAACAACTTAAATAAAACATCCACACACCTCAGAAACATGAAACTAAGTATGATCATACTCAAAAATCAGGCCTAAACACATTAAGGTAAAGTTTGGCATGTGGATACAAAAACAGTAGTACAATAAGCTTATGTCAAAACCTCAATGTTATTTTTATGGCACGATGGTGAATGAGGTAAGGTGAGAAGTTACATACCTCTTGTAGACAACTTCAAGCAAACAAAAGGAACAAGAAAACCAGAGAATCTTCAATCACCTCCTTGTTTTGAACCTTTCTTCCTTTTGAAGCAAAATACCAACCTTGTGACAGTTTGAGAAATAGGCCTCACCAATGATTCTCAATCCTTTGGACAGTTTAGGAATGATGTAGGTGTGGTGTATGAATGATTAAAACCTCAAGAAAGTGCTTGGAACAAGAATTGGTGAATTTGGTAGCTTTTGGTCAAAGTAACTTGGTGAACAAGTTGACTTTTTGATTTTTGAGGTTCCTTGGTGGTTTAATGGATTATACACCTTCTATATGTTATTTAGAAGGTGTGTGGGTGGTTGTGGGAGTGGTGGAAAGGGTAGAAATGAATCTGGGCAGATTTCACTTCATGGCCATTTTGAGTGTTTTTATGAACTTTGGTGTTTTGTAGAATTTGAAGCAAGGTCAAGGAATTGTGGTAACAGAACTTCTTTGTAGTTTCTATCAGATGAATTGTGTTTGAAATGAGGTGAATGAGTCCTCCTTTTATAGACAAATGGATTGAGGTGCTTGCTAGAGACCTTTCTTCACCATGAAGCAAGCTTTGAGATTTTTTGAAACAAACCTCCCTTGAAGGGTTTTCCACTTGTTCTGCTACAAGACCATTTTTTTCAAAGTCCCTTAATGATTTCTGATGTTTGTAGGAGGCTATAGATCATAGGAAAGGGGCTGGTACAACCTTTAACTTTACACCTCATGCTTGGAAAATTCAAATTGTCCACTTGCCCACTTGTATGGCAATGAACTCAATCCTTTGAGTTTATGATATTTCTCCACAACTTGCTCTTGCTTCATGCTACACACATATGATATATCACATACAACAAGTTGAATCAAGAAATTTTGGCAGATTTAGTGAAGTAAGTCATTTTGAAAATTCAGCCAATGTGGGACTTAACATGTGAAACCTCCAACTTTGCACCTATGTAACTTTCTGCTCATAACTCCTCTTGAGATGTTCTAGTACAATTTAGAAAGCCCTCACATAGATCTAAAACATTCATGTTTGTCAAGGAATCAAACTCCAATTGGAACTAGGTGAAAAATCCCCTCAAAGTTGGCTGCACACAAGCTTTTAAAGTGAAAATAACTTAGAAATTTTCCAAGTTATTTTCCCTTCTAGGAATGTTTTTGCTTCTATCTCAAAAAGTATGCATTTTCTGGTTGTGGACTAGTATGGGACTTTTGTAGGACTTGTCAAGAGATTTCCAATGAGCTTGGAACCAACTCAATTGAGTGTGTGGTTAAGGAGTTAGGGTTTAGCCCCTTTTGAAACCCTAATTCCCAATTTTCTCGATTATTCCTTCATCCTTGATCAAATGACCATGAAATTTCATGAGCAAGCTTATATTGACATATGGAACATTTTTGCTTCACATCTTGAAGTCTCATTCCTTAAATTTGAAAAGTCGGTTTTTCGTCGCCGGCGCGATCGTTCGGTGAATACCGAGTCGTCTGTGGACGTTCTGGACCTCTCGAGACTTTAAAACTTCTTGAATGGACTTCATTTAGCCATATGAACTTCATGTACCACAATTTCCTCATTAAAACACCTCCCATCACAAAAGTCAAACCACAGTTGACTTTTTATCAGTCAAAAACCCTAATCGGGGCTCCACACTGCACTGTTCTTGATTCTGGGGTACAACCTCAAATTGTTTTCACATTTTACATCAAATAGCATCCTTGAACTTTTTTCATGATTTAATCCCTTCAAACATTGATTGATCAAACCTCACAGTTTCGATTTTAACCGCGCGAAACCCTAATTCATTTGCATCTTAAACAAAGAAAAAAACTTGAACTGGGTTAGGGTTAGATAATCACATGAGTATGATCCTAAAATGATAATGAAAATCTAAGGGTCAAAATTTGGGGTATGACAGTTGCCCCTATTTAAATATCTTTCACTGGATGAGAGATGATAATCCTTGCAGAATCGTAGTGAAAGGTATTTAAATATAAAAAACCAGAAATTTTGCCCCTTAGATCTAATGGTATGCAAAAGGACAAATGCGAATATGCCATGAATTCTAAATGATGCTTATGATGCTTTATGTTACAAGATACCATGCAGACACACAAAAAAAAACAAAATGGTAAAACAAAGAGTAATAGTTCACTGGGGAAAACAGCAACACCGGGGGAAAGAGGCAAATGGGGAATAAAGCACCCATGATGCCAAGGAAATTGTAATTCATCCACAAGGTAAGACGTGAGTAAAACACGACCTCGGGAGAAAGGAGGTAAATGGGGAATAAAGCACCCAAGTAAGGTAAAATCTTCCACAAGGTAAGACACGAGTAAAACACGACCTCGGGAGAAAGGAGCAGATGGGAGTAAAACACCATGCTGCCAGGTAAATGGGGAGTAAAACACCCAGGTAAGGTAAACTGGAGTTCGTTCGCAAGGTAAAACGCGAGTAAAACACGACCTCGGGAGAAAGAGAAAATGGGGAATAAAGCACCCCTGATATGCACATGCATATGAATTATGCATGTATAGATTATTCAGATGACATATGATCAAATGTAAATGCAAATGTCGACGACAAGGCTCGACTCTTTTGGTGAGAAGACAAGACTGGATAACTGATTCCTCAACACGAAGATCACTTTCAATCTGCTTGGGGACTGAAGATGCTATTGTTGAACACATTTCTGCCACACTGATAAATTGTATCAAATTGATGATCCTTGTAGGAAGGATAAATAGCTGCTTAGGGATCCCTCAAGTAGACTGCCCCAGTTTAACTGTCTGTTGTAGATGAATTGATGATAACTTCAGTTTGTCTTGAGGTTGGAAGATGACTGATTTACTGAGTGCTTGGAGAGCTTGCCCTAGTCTGAGTCTTGAAACATATTCTGGATAAACTTAATCTGAGAAAACCATATCTTGAACAAATATTGAATTGGTTCTTTGACAGGATGTAAAAGGAACTTGCCCCCTGATAGGATCACTTGACCAAGTTTCTCAATGCTTGAAAATTCCTTGAGAGAAAAGCTAATTTGCAAACAAAAGTGTTCATACAAACATGGTAATGTAAAGTTCATGCAACTTTTTGAAATCAAAACCATTTTTGAAAGATGCAAAGTAAAAAAGTCATTGGTCAGAACACGGCGGTTCAAGACACTCAAAGTTTAAAGCAAAGGTGTACTGCCAAAATAGTTGATTTACAAAAATCTTTAGGAGTCAGTTTACGCAACCTTGTTGTAGTATGCTTTCAAAATAACCTTGTTTCAATTAGGTCTTTTGAAGGTTGTAGCGTGGCCTGGTTCACGGTTTAAGAAACAAAGGATAAAGGCTCAAAGTTTATTTGGTGCCCACCCCATCTACGTGATGATCTCCAGTCCTATGCTCAGTTTAAATCAGACTATGAGCTCAGTTTCCCATAGATTAGGAATTGCATTGATGATAGTGATGATGGTTCAGAAGTTAACAGACTTTTTTGAAAAGGTAGTCACTGCTTTTCTACAACATTTGGTTGTTTTGAACTCATTGAGGATTTTCATGATGAAGGTTTTAAAGATCTCCTCCTTTTATTATCCCTAACTTTTGCCTGAACTGTTTCTTTTAGAGTTTTACAGTCAGCGGGATACCCCAGTTTTGCCTAAGTCTCCTTTATAGGTTTTGACTTAGCGGGCTTTTTCTTTGATATCTCTCCTTTTTTTTGTTTAAATAAAGTGGCCACCTAGCTTAATGATCAAGGTGAACCATCATCGACTTTTGGCTTGGAAAGCATTCGACACTTATTTGTTGTGTACGAAGGAAAAAATGTAGTTGCATCCTTTATATGAAAGGTGTCTTGTATGAACACACAACCGAGTTAACTGAGAACTACCCACCCCAACGTTAAAACTGCGGGTTTTTTGTAAAGAAAGAAACTCTAACTTCTAGGCTCAAAGGGGTTGACAAGGGGTTATCTTCCTTATTTCTCCAGTGTTTGGGAGTTGAAACAATACCCTACATCGTCAACAAAGTTTGATTGAAAGCATACTGATAGCGATTATGGGTATAACGTTTTCATCATCCTCCCTCCAATATTTGCATAATCAAAAAATTGGACAAGGAGTAAATATTTGAAAGTTAAAGCACAGAAGTGCAAGCAATAGATGAATTGAAATCAAAAGTTGTAATGTTCATTCATTAAGATGAAAGTGCAAACACTAATTAAAAGCAAACAACTTAAACAAAATAAGGAGAATGCAAACAATGAGAAACAAGAAGGCCTAGTGACTAAATCAGTACAAAGATGGGTTATCCTGTCTGAAACACTGGCGCTCAAAAAAGATGGTCTGCTGGAGTCAGACTGAAGTTTCACTTTTGATGCATCGGTAGAGGATTTTTCTGAACATTCGGCTGGCTGTCTGTAAAATCAAGGATCCCAGTTCTAATCAGCTCGCGCACCCTAGCTTTCAATGCAAAACAATGCTCCAAGTCGTGGCCTGGGGCACCCTCGTGAAAGGCACAATGAAGATCAGCCCTAAATCCAACTGGAGGAGGGTCAAGGGTTTGCAGAGTCTTTGTAGTGATCAAACCTTGTTGAACCAAGCTTGGATACAATTCAGTACAAGTCATAGGAATAGGATCAAACTGATTCTTATTCTGATACTGGTTCTGTCTCGCAGCAGGACGCTGAGGATTTTGAACGGGTCGGGGAGCGGCAATTGCAGCAATGGTAGGGTGATTATACTGAGGTCGGGGATGAGGCCTCCTCACTTCAGCCATGACAACATTGGTATGTTCTTATTTCTTCTTATGGAATTTCCCAAAGGGTTTCTTTGCACCATTAGAAGATTCAACAGCTTTGGATACCTTACCCTTTTTCAACCCTTCTTCTAACCTTTGACCAATAGTCACCAGATCTATGAAGTTTGAAGACACACTCCCAATCATTTTCTCCCAATAGAAAGGAGATAGAGTATCCATGAACATTCTAGTTAATTCTTTCTCTGCCATAGGGGGTTCAACCTGAGAAGCTAACTCTCTCCAACGTTGAGCGTACTCTTTGAATGTTTCTCTTTCACCTTGAGACATGTTCTGAAGTTGACGACGGTCAGGAGCCATATCCAGATTGTATTTGTATTGTCTCATGAAGGCATTGGCAAGATCTTGGAAGCAATGGACGCTGTTATGTTCTAAACCCATATACCATTTGAGAGATGCCCCACTTAAACTGTCCTGAAAGAAATGGATAAGCAGCTTTTAATTATTGGTGTAAGCTGCCATCCTTCGGTAGTACATAACCAAATGGGCTCTTGGACATGAGTGCCCCTTGTATTTCACAAATTCTGGAGTCTTAAATTTTACAGGCAGGACTAGACCAGAAACTAAACACATGTTATCAGCATCAACATTGAAGAAATCAGTACCCTCAACGGCCTTGAGTCTCTTGTCTATATTTTGAAACTGTTCACGGACAACTTCAGGCTCAACAACATCCTCACAGTCTTTACCTTGAGCACTAGCAGCATTGTAATCAAAGAACGGAGTCTCAAAGGGAGCTTGACCATTCTGGGCAGCAGTATGGACCACAGGTATGGCTTCTGTAAAGACAGGAGCTTGAATGAATGGTCTGACAGTTGGACCAATCATGGCAGTAGATGCAAGAGGTGGAGAATAGTTGGGAGGGAAACCAAACTCTGGCCAAGTAGATTGTGGTATTTGAATAGGAGGAGTATCTACATTCGAAACCTCTTGAATGACAGTCCTTTGGGAAGACTCTCCTCTAGCAATCAAGACTTGGAGCATCTCAGTGAGCTTAGTCATGCCTGATTTTAACTCATCAATTTCCATTCGGATTTCTGTATTGTGTGCTTCCTGTTCTGACATCTTGCGTCTATAGTTTGCTCTAGTCTGATATCGGTGTCGAGGAATCAGCTTGACAACTCAAAGGTACACTGGACAGTGAAGACAGCTGGACATGAGCGACTGGACAAACAGAGGTATGCAATGAACCATGCAAAGATGCAAATGCAATGCAATGCGATGCAAGAGAAGATATAAATCCCACATAACAGGTTCAAAGGTTCAAGATCGCAGCATGGAGTTTGAGTGAAGAACCAACCATAAGGTATGTAGTAGGTTTGTTTGATCTGTAGAACAGGGTTCTAAGAGGTTCCCAGAGTCAACAACCCATCTTTCGGATATTATCGACACACCAAATACTTGGAAATCAATAATATTCTCAAGAGAGTCTCGTCTGAGTGTAGTATCGCGTATCAACTATTTTGGAAATACTTCCTCATAGTCATCGCACTACATCCTAATAAGGCCAAAGTGGGGTAGTAGGTAATCTAAAGGTCCTCAGTGTCATGGGCTCTTATAGAAAGTAGCATTGTTTTCACGAATACTCGATCAACAACACCAACTCTCCAAAAAGGCCTCCACTGAGCGGTGGTTTTCTCAAGTTAGCTTAGTCGGGAATCAACTCCCTATAAGCCTTCTTGAATATACCACCATCCTATCATAAGTGCACTCGAGTCCGGGTATAGGACTGTCTCACCACTTGAAGTAACAACCCTGCATACAAAAGAACCCAAGTACAAGCAGATATATGTACAAATATATAAGCAAGCAAACATATAGAAAGCACAAATACAAACAAGGTGGGCTTAACCCTCTTAGGGAAGAGTCCCCAGTGAAGTCGCCATTTTCTGTTGCGGTGAAATTTGGATCTCAAGCTATTGCTTAACTTGAATCATATTTCATTTACAACCGGACTTTAATTTATCCAAAAAGGAAAGGTTTAAATAAAGAAAGACATATAAAAATGCAAAGCAGAAGGACAAGGCCTAAAGCTGAGCAAAGAGAGATCTAAAGGTTCGGGGGTTGGTTATACCTAGGGAAGGTGTTAGCATCCTAAGTATTTGTAGTACTCTACAGGAACCTCTTGTTAGTATTTGTGTTTGCTAAAGTTTGCTTGCTAAGGGAAAAGTGCTAAGGTAAAAATCTAAAGTAAAAAGGTATGTACAAGTTTGCTCGCGAAGACATTGCATCTCGTGCCTACGTATCCTGACAGGAATGGAATCAGAGCAATCGTAGTTCCCCTATCTAGGGATGAGGAACTCTTGACTGTGGTCAAGGTTTCCAAAGGGAAGTAAGTATTCATAGGGAAGTACTTACATGGAGTGCGGCGACTCCTCTTCTAAGTTAAGATTGTTATGATGGAATGTCCACGGCGGGACGGTAATCATGAGTATGGCGACTCAAATCCTAAGGCTAGGATAAAGGGAAGTAAAGGTTGTATGCGGCGGGACGGTAAACATGAGTACAGCGACTCAAATCATAAGGCTAGGATAAAAGGGGAGAATGTCTACGGCGGGACAGTTAAAAGTGAGTACGGCGACTCGTGTAAATGTAAAGGAAGTTTGTTGTTATGTACAGACAAATATGTACAGGTAAATATGTACAGGCGAATTAGTTTAACCTCGTAATTCAAGAGGTAGGGTCATCATGGTGACAACCATTAAATGAGCACATGAAATTGATAAGGATGAAGAATGCAATGATCACAACCAAAGCAGATGAAAAATAACGAGAATTGTGACGACAGATCGCATTCCAATACAGTCAACAGGGGGATGAGATGAACATGGTTACAACTCAAAAAAAAATCCTAGCATGTTAACTAACATGTATGAAAACAAACAAATTACACAAACAAATCCAAGTGGAACCACATATAAATTCATCTGCAACAGTTAGGGTTTACACTGTAAAAGCACAATTTTTACAGGGTCAAACACGATGAAAAATTGGTCAAATGTGAAAAATAAAAACATGACATTAAAGTACACATTGAAATGAATACAATGAAAAAAGAATGGGTTAAAAATGATTAAAATTGAGAGAGATATGATTTTTTGAAGTTTGTGTGAAAAATGGAAAAAAAATAGCAAAAGGGTTTTGATCTCCGCACAGATCGAACCCAGGTCAGGCATGTGAAAGGTAAGTGTGCACGCAAGTCTCTACCACTGGGGTGGCCATACATCCATTGTTTAAAACACAACCATAAATATATAATATGAGCCTTCTGGAATTTTCTGGGCAAAAATAAAACAACTTGATGATTTTGCAAAACCTATCCTATCTCTCTCAATACTTAACCATTTTTTACAAACTTTATATGGATTTGGGGTAGAATTGAATGAGGAAGAGGATGGTGGTTTTAGTTTTTGAAAATTCTCATTATGCTGAAAAATTCGACAGCACTTGTATTTTAAGTGTAAAGATGCAATTTCATGTAAATGTCAAGATAACACTCTTTTCAAACTAGAACAACTATGCACACAAACCACATATGTCATATAGAGTGACTCCGAATCCTCAAATATGTTCTATGTCTACAGAGTACAAAAATGTCATGTTGAATGCAAGATTTAATGAAAAACAAGCATTTTGAGATGAACAGTTTGTGACAGTTGGTTTAACTATCAAAGGATCATGCAAACACATCCTAAATGATGAATATAAGATGTTTCAAAATGAATTTGGATGCAAAAATGGTTTGTGTAAAAACTGGTATAGCAGTTGCACTTTTTGCCTTGATGAGATGCAAGATTGTATTCAAAATAGTTTTGGAGGCACAATTAAATTAAGCAGTGCACCTACACACATTACATATATGCTGGCAGAGAAGACTAAACACAAGTGGTGGCTCAAAACAAGCAGAAATGTAAACTGACATGCCAAGTACCAAACATAGCTTGAAGATGCATTTTCATGTAGGCAGCCTCATACACTTATTTTCAAACCATGATAAACATATACACATCACAAGTAAGTGGAAATGAATGAGCCTAAATCATCTTTGTGGTTAGAACTGAACTGTCATGATAAGTCATATGTAATTTGCAAAAAGTGACATAGGTGATATGCATGAGTTGAGGTATCTCAGTTTCAAAGCAATATTGATCAAAACAAACTTTCATACACCTGTATTACATGATAGTGAGTGTGTTTGGTTGAAAATTAAAGGACTGTGATGACTGTGTGGTGTTTTGGTTTTCAAAATGCTCATTGTGTGCTCATGTGCATTATGAGTGTGTGTTTTGCAAGTTGATGGGAATTGGTCCTATGCTACTTCCAAGAAAGTCAAAGAGTGTGAACCTAAGACCAATACAGGTCTGCACATGTTTGCTATGTTTTACTGAATAAGTTCTAACAGGGAATTTGGTTCAAAGCACATTAGAGTGAAATGATGGTAATTGAGTTATTATCATGAACATGGTTAAACCAACACAAAGTGATCACCAACAGAATATGATTTCAAAGACCAAGTACATACCTGCTTCTTATGACGTTGAGCCACAGTTTTTCTTTTTCAAGATCAAAAGTATTTTCAGGCAGATTTTAAAGGTAACTTCCACTGGTGGAAGTTTAGTGTAAAAAGTGACAAAAATCATTTTCATACAGTTTTTAAAGTAACTTCCACTGGTGGAAGTTTAGTGTAAAAAGTGACAAAAATCATTTTCATACAGTTTTTAAACATGACATCAACATACAAGACAGAGATTGGATATTAAAGTGGTGGCAACATGGCATGAGTGAAATGCATGATGGTGTTCAAAACAAATTCTGAGCATATTTACAGCAAACACTCATTGCACACAAGTTATAAACAAGCTTATTGATGTTTCTACACTTCAAAATTTGGCATAAACTGAGCAAGGCAGAATTTGACATGTTTGATGGTTATGCCAAAAGCTGTTTTGAAAGTGCAGCAGGTGTTTTTTCAAAATGATAAGATTCATGCCACCACAATGACACACACACACCACATATATGCTAAAAGATGTCTCTATGCTAAAAATGCAGACTCAATGCTTCCAAATCAGAAAGTGACATAGGGATGGCATCTTGATGCAAATGATACACATTGAACATGAAAAACCACAACAGGTATAAACAACTTAAATAAAACATCCACACACCTCAGAAACATGAAACTAAGTATGATCATACTCAAAAATCAGGCCTAAACACATTAAGGTAAAGTTTGGCATGTGGATACAAAAACAGTAGTACAATAAGCTTATGTCAAAACCTCAATGTTATTTTTATGGCACGATGGTGAATGAGGTAAGGTGAGAAGTTACATACCTCTTGTAGACAACTTCAAGCAAGCAAAAGGAACAAGAAAACCAGAGAATCTTCAATCACCTCCTTGTTTTGAACCTTTCTTCCTTTTGAAGCAAAATACCAACCTTGTGACAGTTTGAGAAATAGGCCTCACCAATGATTCTCAATCCTTTGGACAGTTTAGGAATGATGTAGGTGTGGTGTATGAATGCTTAAAACCTCAAGAAAGTGCTTGGAACAAGAATTGGTGAATTTGGTAGCTTTTGGTCAAAGTAACTTGGTGAACAAGTTGACTTTTTGATTTTTGATGTTCCTTGGTGGTTTAATGGATTATACACCTTCTATATGTTATTTAGAAGGTGTATGGATGGTTGTGGGAGTGGTGGAAAGGGTAGAAATGAATCTGGGCAGATTTCACTTCATGGCCATTTTGAGTGTTTTTATGAACTTTGGTGTTTTGTAGAATTTGAAGCAAGGTCAAGGAATTGTGGTAACAGAACTTCTTTGTAGTTTATATAAGATGAATTGTGTTTGAAATGAGGTGAATGAGTCCTCCTTTTATAGAGAAATGGATTGAGGTGCTTGCTAGAGACCTTTCTTCACCATGAAGCAAGCTTTGAGATTTTTTGAAACAAACCTCCCTTGAAGGGTTTTCCACTTGTTCTGCTACAAGACCATTTTTTTCAAAGTCCCTTAATGATTTCTGATGTTTGTAGCAGGCTATATATCATAGGAAAGGGGCTGGTACAGCCTTTAACTTTACACCTCATGCTTGGAAAATTCAAATTGTCCAGTTGCTATGACGACTGGGGAAACATATCAACGTGCTATGACGACTCTCTTTCATGACATGATGCATAAATAGATCGAGGTTTATGTTGATGATATGATTGCCAAAGCCCAGACGGAGGAGGAGCATTTGGTTAATCTGCTGAAACTGTTCAAGAGGCTCAGGAAGTTCAGATTGAGACTGAACCCTAACAAGTGCACCTTCGGGGTGAGATCGGGTAAACTGCTAGGTTTTATCGTGAGCGAAAAAGGAATAGAGGTTGATCCTGCGAAAATAAAAGCAATACAAGAAATTCCGACGCCTAAAACAAAAAAAGAAGTGCGTGGATTTTTAGGGAGGTTGAACTATATCGCCCGGTTCATATCTCACTTAACTGCGACATGCGAGCCGTTATTCAAGTTGTTGAAAAAGGACCAGGTTGTGACCTGGAATGAAAATTGTCAAAAGGCGTTTGACAAGATAAAAGAATACTTGCAGGAACCTCCTGTTTTGATACCCCCAGTGGCCGGGAGACCGTTGATTATGTATTTGACGGTTCTTGAGGAAAGTATGGGTTGTGTTCTCGGTCAACACGACGAGACAGGGCGTAAAGAGCATGCAATCTACTATTTGAGTAAGAAGTTTACCGACTGTGAGTCCAGATACTCAATGCTCGAAAAAACGTGTTGTGCGCTAGCCTGGGCCGTTAAACGTTTGAGGCAATACATGCTGAATCATACAACCCTGCTAATTTCAAAGATGGATCCAATCAAATACGTGTTTCAGAAGCAAGCACTCTCCAGAAGAATTGCCCGATGGCAGATGGTGTTAACCGAATATGATATTCAATATGTTTCACAAAAGGCTATTAAAGGTAGTGTTCTGTCGGAGTATCTTGCGGAACAGCCTATTGAGGACTACCAATCGATGAGGTTTGATTTTCCTGACGAGGATATCATGTACCTGAAAATGAAGGATTGTGAAGAACCGTTGTCGGACGAAGGACCAGAGTTGGGTTCCAAATGGCAGTTGATATTTGATGGAGCTGTAAATTCCTATGGTAGTGGAATAGGTGCAATTATTACTACTCCTCAGGGGTCGCACATCCCCTTTACTGCCCGATTGACCTTTCCCGTTACCAATAACGAGGCTGAATATGAGGCTTGCATCATGGGTCTGGAAGAAGCTATTGATTTGCGAATCAAACATATGGATGTATACGGAGACTCAGCTCTAGTGGTGAATCAGATTAAAGGAGAATGGGAGACACGGCATCCCAATTTGATACCATATATGAATTATGCAAGGAGATTGTTGCCTTTCTTTGACAAGGTGGAATTGCATCATGTGCCGCGAGCAGAAAATCAAATGGCTGACGCCCTGGCAACATTATCCTCGATGTATAAAGTTAACTTCTAGAACGAGGCTCCCCAGATTGTTATCTCTCGGCTCGATAGGCCTGCCTTCATATTTGCCATTGATGAGGATCCCGATGGTAAACCCTGGTACTTTGACATCCAGAATTTTCTGAAGAACAAGGAGTATCCGGCTGGGGCATCCAGTCGAGATCAGAAGACTCTCAGGAGATTGGCTGGTAGTTTCTATTTGAATCCTGACGGTGTCCTATACAAAAGAAACCACGACTTGGTGTTGCTACGCTGTCTAGACGAGAAAGAAGCAAATTTGCTCATGGAAGAGATACATGAGGGTACATTTGGTACACATGCTGGTGGGCATGCTATGACGAGAAAATTGCTGCGGGCAGGGTATTACTGGCTAACTATGGAAACGGATTGTTTCAAGTTTGCAAAGAGGTGTCATAAATGCCAGATTTATGCGGACAAGGTCCATGTACCCCCAAGTCCTCTGAATGTGATGTCATCACCGTGGCCGTTCTCGATGTGGGGAATTGATATGATCGGTAAGGTTGAGCCTACGGCATCCAACGGACACCGGTTCATTTTGGTGGCAATTGATTACTTCACCAAGTGGGTGGAAGCAGCATCATATGCCAATGTCACCAAACAAGTGGTCGCCAGATTTATCAAACGAGATATTATCTGCAGATATGGAGTCCCTGAGCGGATTATCACCGACAATGGTTCGAATTTGAATAACAAGATGATGAAAGAGTTGTGCCAGAATTTTAAGATTGAGCATCACAACTCTTCTCCTTACCGACCCAAGATGAACGTCGCTGTTGAAGCGACCAATAAGAACATAAAGAAGATTGTTCAGAAGATGGTTGTGACCTATAAGGACTGGCACGAGATTCTACCTTTCGCATTGCACGGTTATCGTACGACGGTATGCACATCAATCGGGGCAACCCCTTTTTCATTTGTATACGGAATGGAGGCAGTGTTACCATTGGAGGTTGAAATTCCTTCCTTGAGGGTTTTACGAGATGTCCAACTTGACGAGGCAGAATGGGTAAAAGACAGGTTGAATCAGCTGAGTTTAATGGATGAGAAGAGGCTAGCTTCTCTAGCATACGGTCGGTTGTATCAGAGCCGGATGAAGAAAGCATACGATAAGAAGATACACCCTCGAAGCTTTCAGACGGGCGACCTTGTGCTGAAGAGGATTCTCCCGCCACAAACAGATCACAGGGGCAAGTGGACCCCTAATTACGAAGGGCCCTACATTGTCAGGAAAGTCTTCTCTGAAGGCGCCTTGCTACTATCTACCATGGATGGTGAAGACTTTACGTCGCCTGTGAATTCGGACGCAGTTAAAAAATACTTTGCTTGAAAGTGACCCGCTGGACAGTAAAAAGAGAGTGCAGGCAAAAATGGGGCATCATGGCGAACCGGAAAAAATGAATAAAAGGTTCGGGCAAAAGTTAGGGATAAAATTAAAAAGATGTACACCCGCGAAGTCGAAAACCTGCATTGGGCGACTTCGGCAAAAAAGGGTATCCCGGTGAATCGAAAACCCGCAAAGGGCGGTTCACGCAAAAGTCAGGGATTGAAAAAGCAAATGACTGCGGTCCAAATCTGATACAGCAGTGCTTAGTGGTTTGGGAGTACCCGAGGGTTCGTTTATCCGACACAATCTCTTCCGAAAATTGAATACCGGGAAAGCGCCAAAGTCAGGCAAGTCATAGGAGGATCAGCTTACGATGTTTGTCTGCACCACGTTGCCGACATGTGTACAAATCCGATTTGTATTTGTATTTTTATGCTTTTTGTGCACATATGTATGTGTGTGTGCGTAACTTCCTCTTTTCAGGAGTTGCATCCGGTGTACAAAACTTTGCCTATTCAGAGGCCTGTTATTAATAAAACATGTTATTCAGTATTTGATGTTTGTGCTTTACTGTTTTGTATGTGGAAAACGCCAATGTTTCGATGAACTTGCATGTGCATAACTTTGCTGGCCCTTGCCAATAATTGCTAAAACTTCGAATTGACTGAAGTGATTGCACGGACGCTAACCCGAATAGATCTGGTTGTATAGATTTGTGTTGTCTCGTTTGTGTTTTGCAGGGTTCTCACCTTTGAAGCTCGTGGTGAAAGACTTGACTTTGTGTGACGCTAATCCCCATGCAAGTCGCACCTCATCCCCAGAGGTTGAGACGATGGTTATCCCTTACCGAAGGAGGGATTAGTTTCCCCAGAAGAGTATCCTGGTGGAGGTTGTCCACAGGATATCCCCAGCAAGACAAGATCAGTGTCCCATGCAGAGGTTATACTCCCCAGAGAGTCGAGTATGTGCACGTTCAATCCCCAACAGGGAGGATTTTCATGGCGCATAACCAAGATAGTAAGTTCCGAAGGATTAGCCCCACCGAGGATGGTTTTCTTTCTCCCCGCAGGTTGTCATGCTTTCTTCAGGATGATTATCCTCAGCGGAGTGGTAGTTCCGAGTTGGTAAACTGTACCTAGACAGTTGTCCCCCAGAAGGGTTGATTCTCCCCTAGCTGAGTTAATCTTCCCAGCAGGTTGTTCTTTCCTCCCAGCGGAAATTGATGTGTAATCTCTCCCCGGCAGAGTTGGTTGTATTTCCGGCATTTATTTTGCCAGAATACTTTGCGATATCTGTTCATCCCCCACAGGGTGGTATTTGTCCTCAACAGCCGTGTTGAAGCAAGCTTGTCAGAGCTTCCCCAGTAGCCTGAACCTGCATTTGCATTTGCATACATTATCATGTTTGCATCTACCCAAACGCGTAGCATTTCCATGCCGTATGGAGCATTGCGCCTTTGCCAAACATACACATTTTGAAACATAGATCAGGTTGGTTAACCTTTTTCTTTTCCGGTATGTTTCTCAGCAGGAGTATGAAGTTATAATTCAGATTTATTACCAGACGATCGAGTTCTCGCCGTGAGACATATGGTGACACAATTCTTGTTGTCATTCCCCACAGAATTATTAGTTGAAGTTTCTCTTATCCGACCAACGGAGGGTTTCTTTAGGTGTGCTTTCGCGGCAACATTTCAGGGTTTCATGAATCAAAATTTCAAAAGAGGTCACTTGTTGTTGAAACGGGGTCGGGCAGTTATTTTCATAATATCCCCAGTGGAGTTAGCTACTACCGCGAACAGGCTAGGAAGCTATGTCCAAGGTTATGTTTTCCCGTATGAAACAGGCGGATGAACTTTCCTGTATGTATCAGGCAGATGTGTTATCTTTGACCGTAAGAACCAGGCGGAAGAACTTTCCTGTATGTATCAGGAAGATGTGTTATAATTTTCCCGTAAGAAACAGGCGGATGAACTTTCCTGTATGTATCAGGCAAATGTGTTATCTTTTCCCGTAAGAACCAGGCGGAAGAACTTTCCTGTATGTATCAGGCAGACGTGTTATGATTTTCCCGTAAGAATCAGGCGGAAGAACTTTCCTGTATGTATCAGGCAGATGTGTTATCTTTTCCCGGAAGAACCAGGCGGAAGAACTTTCCTGTATGTATCAGGAAGATGTGTTATGATTTTCCCGTATGAAACAGGTGGATGAACTTTCCTGTATGTATCAGGCAGATGTGTTATCTTTTCCCGTAAGAACCAGGTGGAAGAACTTTCCTGTATGTATCAGGCAGATGTGTTATGATTTTCCCGTAAGAATCAGGCGGAAGAACTTTCCTGTATGTATCAGGCAGATGTGTTATTTTTTCCCGTAAGAATCAGGCGGAAGAACTTTCCTGTAAGTATCAGGCAGATGTGTTATGATTTTCCCGTAAGAATCAGGAGGAAGAACTTTCTTGTATGTATCAGGCAGATGTGTTATCTTTTCCCGTAAGAATCAGGCGGAAAAACTTTCCTGTAAGTATCAGGCAGATGTGTTATGATTTTCCCGTAAGAATCAGGCGGAAGAACTTTCCTGTAAGTATCAGACAGATGTGTTATATTTTCCCGTAAGAATAAGGCGGAAGAACTTTCCTGTATGAATCAGGCATACGTGTTATCTTTTCCCGTAAGAATCAGGCGGATGAACTTTCCTGTATGAATCAGGCGATGTGTTTTCCGGTATGAATCAGGAAGATGGATTTTCCCGTATGAAGCAGGCGGATGAATTTTCCGGTATCCAGATAGAGGATGATCCCATGATAGACAGGGTATGCGAGTTGTGTTCCGATATTTGACAAAAGTATGTTCCCCAAGGAAGTCACCGTGATTTCCTCGTATTAATGTCCCCAGTAGAGTCCTCCGCGAGTTGTTTGTGGGCTGGACCAACAGAGTTAGCTATTGTAGAGGTAGGCAGAAAAAAAACAGTATTCAGATGATTTTTTCCGTATGAAGCAGGCGGATGAATGTTCAGACAAAATTGTTTCTTAGTATTCAACCGTCTCGTACCTCGATTGTTTGAAGACCGTTCGCTCTTCACCCAGTCGGGTCCAAGCCGTTTGAATAGGGGCAGCTGTTGCACCCTAAAATTTGCTCAACCTATTTCACCTGATTTATGTTTTAATTGCATTATCATTTGCATATTGAATCATGTACATAATATAATCATTTTCATAGCATAGCATATCAAGGCATCCAACAAGCGATCAAGTGCCATTCTTAGTCATCAAGAAATGTTTGAAGCTTTGGGGAAGTTTGAGGGTCAACCAGTGGACTTTTCTTCTAATCTGGGGTGTGTTAAGGGTCATCAATGGGGGTATGAGCTATGAATTGAGGGTATGGAATGTGTACAAATCTTATGAAATGCCTAGAGGGTCATGTTGAAGATGAGACAAGTCATTGATTCAAGTACAAGAGCCACAATTGAAGTGCAGTCAACTAGGGTTTCATCTAGGTCAACCCTAGGTCAACTGAGTGATTGAAGAGCATCAAGGCTTAATTGGAGGATGTGGGATTCATGAATTGATATGTTGATACATGTGTGGTGTTGTGCCAAGGATAAATCAAAGAGAATCAAGAGTGAGAGGGGTTGCCAAATTAGGGTTTCAGTGTAAAATCCCCTAATTTAGTCCTATCTTCCAAGCCAGATAAGTCAAAATTCAAGTTTCAAATGGATTCTTGGTTAACATGGAACTTGTAAAGCCTCTCAATAGCTTTAATTTTAGTACTAGAAGTCGTCAAGAAGATTTGTAGAACTCAAGTTATGGTTCTTGCAAGTTATGGGTCATCAGAGGACATTAAAATTTATCTGTGAAAGTCACTTGACTTCCAAGCAACCTTTGCCCATCAAGGAGTTTTCAAATGGATTCTTGGCCAACATAAGAATTGTAGGGCTTGATCTTAGCTTTAATTTGAGTACTAGAAGTACTCAAGAGGATTTGTAGAACTCAAGTTATGATCTTGGCAATCAAAGGGTATTTTGGGAAAGTTGAATTATAGGTCATTTTTCAACATGGGTGAAAATCTCCATCTTCCACTCCTCAAATGGAAAAATGTTCAACATGAGATGTGTTTAAAATAATGTTTTTAGGCAAGGTAAGAGGTCATGAGAGCTTGGAAGGGTTTGTATCACAAAATTGCAAAAATGACCTAAAATAAGGGTGAATTTTAATGAACCAAGGATGAAAATTGGGATTTTTGAGCTATAGGTCCAAACCTAGCCATATGACATACCAAATTGATTGGAAAACATATTTTGAAAACATTGACATTGCCACATTTTTGAGTTGAGGGATAATTCTATGACTTGCTTTGTAAAGTGGTTGCTTACATCATAAGTAACAATTGCAAAACCACTCTTCAAGGCATAACCAAGGCTCTAATGAATCCTAACACATTCAATATGTCATGTGGTGAGAATTTGGATCAGAATGAGGTGCAAATACAAGCCTAGAACTCAGCTTCCATGTATGAGTTTCTCATGATATTTTCAAATGCAAGAGATATGGAACTTCTCATTAGAGCTTTCCAGAAGTTCCAAGAGCTTTCATTCATGTTCTATATAAGGATTAGAGGTGATCTAAGGCATTGGTTGGTGCAAATTGAGAGAGATTGGAGAGATTGAACATTGAGTTCATAGCTTGCAAATCCAAATCGGTTACACCAATTGGAGAGGTTTCAATCCAAATTCTTGCACTCAGAAGCTTGATCATGTGTTGGTGATTGATTCCAGATAGATTGGTGATCAAGAACTGTGAAGAATCATGAGAGAGCACTTTGAGTGTTCATCCTGCAAGTCAAAATCGGATTCAAGGATTCAAGAGGTTTCAGTCCAATTGGTTGCATACAAAAGCTTAATCATACATCATTGAAGGTATCTGGAAAAGCTTGGAGCTTAATTTGAAGGATTGCTTGGTCTGTTCACTCGATTTTTGCAGGTTTCAATGCAAATGGAGGTTAGGGTTGAATTCCTTGGGGAAAAACGAGCAAGATGATGTGTTTATGTTAGGGTTTTGATGAGGATTAAGAGAGTTGTGTTTAGAGAAGATGAAGCTTGAAGCTCTGATCAGCCATGGCTTTTCTCCCTCCAAGATTCAAATGAAGAAGACGATGGGAGGACCCTTAGATCCTAGGTGAGACTTTGACCAAAGCCTGATCCAACGGCCAGGATTGATTGAAATTTTATGAAGGAGGCTGAGAGCACGAAACACCCCATTTCATTAACTCTGAGTTGATTGGGCTTAGTGGGATCTTGCTAACCACACCCCTTTCTGAGGCCCAATTGAGATTCACACGTGAAAGTATTGCTATTCGTACCAAGTTTTTTTCCATTTTCTTTGATTTTCCATTTTTATTTTCTGAATTGAAATGGGCCTAGTACGCGCTTCTTATACGCACCCCCTCTGAGCCCATTTGATGTTTTGAACTGATTCTGATTGCTATTTGTCAGGCCCATTTACCATTTTCATTTTATTTTCTTTTTATTTCATGATTTTGACATAGTTAATAAAAAATTCATAACTAATTGAAAAAAGATCATTTTTGGATGGGAATTTTTTCCTTGATTTCCTTAGGGTTTCTAGAATTTAATGAAACAATAAAAACATTATTTCTTGCATTTTATATTTTTTTTTGGTGCATTTTACTATTTTATTGATTTTATTTTGCATTTGTTTGATACCTTATTTTGTTGAATTTAGCATGAGAGATTGGTGAGTGTTTTTGAGTTGATTCTTATTGGATTGATTAGATTAGAGGTGCATGCTCCCTTAGAGATTTTTCTCATATTTTTATGATGAAATTTAGGATAGTTTTGAGTAATGAACTTTAGGGTGTTAGGATTAGAGTTTTACAATACTTAGGTGTAGTTTAGGGCATAGTTTTGGGACTTAGGGTTTTATTTAGGCCTTGGGGTTAGTCTGGGGTATAGGGTATATAGTTAGGTTCCTTTAGAAATTAATCTAGGATTTTTTTAATGAGTATTACTATTTTTACTTGATTTTTGCAATTGGGTGATGTTTGTGTGTTTCCCTTTTGGGCTTTTGATTTGCTTGTGGGGTTTGGGTCATTTCAATTGGGCTTGGGGCTTGAGTTTTGATTGTTGAGGCTTATGAAGACATTGGAGATGATTTAAGACAAGGGATAGAGCTTGATGCATGAAGATTCCTCTCCTGGAAGATGGTTTGTGAAGACTTAGGAGATAGGAGAAATAGGGAGAGCCTTAGATTAAAAGGATTCCTCCTTGCAAACATAGAAAGCATCTTGTGCTTCTATTCCTCCCTATGACAAAAATTCCTTCTAAGATATTCACATCCCTCCTTTGGAGGGATAAGTGGCTTATTCTGGAAGTAGAACTTTGAGGGAACATTTCTCTTATAATGTTAAACACTTATAGACTTCCTTTGGTTGTCAATATGCTGTATAGCATTTCAACTTAATCTGTTAAGTGATTCTCTCCTGTGAGTGCTTGCCTTGAAGATATAAGTCCATTGAAGATAAGAAGTTTATTGAAGATTGGTGAAGATAAAGCCTGTACCTGTCAAAGTTGGATATCTGTGGAAGATTAGGGTTTTGCTGCTGTTTGAAGCTGTTTATTTGTTGGGGTTCATTGTTTGCCAGAGCTGGGGTACTTTTGAAGACAGGAGCTTATTTAAAGCTTGAAGATCATTGGAGAGTAAAGATGGGGTCTTACTAGGAGAAGTTGTTACTGTCAACCTTGTTGTTGTTGATCAACTGTAGCTGTCAGAGCTGGTGCTGTTCAAAGCTTCTTACTGTAGGAGCTGGTGTTGCTGTCAGAGCTGGTGTTAGGTTTTATTTCTTTTTCTGCATTGTTTGTTGGCTTGTTCAGCTTGCCCCTTAGGTTTGAAGTGAAGCTGTTTCACTTTGCCTATTGTTTTCTCAGGTTCGAGGTTGAGTGGGACTCCCTTGCCTCGCTTGTACTGGTGCATCTCATGCATATTTACTGTTTATTGTATAGCTGCTGTTTCTTTTCCGTTTATCCCCTAGGATCTATGATTTCCTCTGTGCAGGAGGGAATTATGACAGACATTAGGTTTTAACCCATGCATGATAACATTAGGGTAGTTTGATTCTCATTTTCAACCCTAGGTTTTTAGAGTGTCGTTTCTCTTCTCATCTCGAAACAATCAAAAACAGAATAATCTTTCAGACATCAATAAAAAACAATTCTTGCGTAAAAGACTGAAAACAAACATCAAAGTGTCATTTTTGTCCGCTTGGACCCGTAATCAGAGGAAAACCTTTTCAGAAAGATAAAAGATAGACAGACAAATCTGTGTCTTCCGTAGCCCGAACTATGTTTGCTCTGATCTTTCATGCTGTATGAAAGTACGTAGGCATAGGATGCCGTATCCTAGCGAGCAACCTTCCCCTCCTTTCCCGTAGGTAGGAGAACTACGTTGACTCTGATTTCTCGTTCCAGACGGGAATACGTAGGCATAAAGTGCGATACTTTGCCGAGTCATTTTCTTTTCTTTTAACCCAGGCCTTTAGAGTAGATAGAATAACAATCCGTACTAGAAAACAAGCGTGGATCCCGTCGAGTATGACGGACGTGAGGGGTGCTAATACCTTCCCCTTCCGTAACCGACTCCCGAATCCAGGATTTGGTTGCGATGGCCATTCCTTTCCCGTCTTTGCGTTAGGTTTACTTCGAGCGTTCCCTTTCCCTCCTTTGGGATAAATAACGCACGGTGGCGACTCTTCTGTTTAGCCGGCGCCGATTTTCGCAGTAGCGACACATCTCTCCCGAGAAGTTTTGTGAAGTTTATTATAATTGATCTTTATTTAAGAAGACATACTTTTGCAAATCAACCGGCCTACATCTCTTCTGAATATCCCCGGTGAAGTATTACAATCTCCAATACATTATGGATTAACCGCTGAAGTCTTTTATCTCCAGTGATATTCCAATTCCATGTGAAGATGCTCTTGAGTATTCGTCATTTCAAGAAGAAACTGAGACCCGTTCTTGGCACATAAACCATGAGGCGTGGGGAGGTTTATTTCAAGAAACTGAGACTCGTTCATGTCACACAAACCATGAGGCGTGGGGAGGTTTATTTCAATAAACTGAGACTCGTTCATGGCACATAAACCATGAGGCGTGGGGAGGTTTATTTCAAGAAACTGAGACCCGTGCATGACGCACAAACCATGAGGCGTGGGGAGGTTTATTTCAAGAAACCGAGACCCGTTCATGGCACACAAACCATGAGGCGTGGGGAGGTTTATTTTTTCTACATTTTTCAAAAGGAACACTCAATTAAAGAAAAGGTTGAATTATGATTCAATCTAAAGAGTTCATTTTGGTTATTACTGTTGTTTGGACTACCACATTCGGTAGTAATTTATCCTTCACTTTCAAGCTTCTCGCCCATCTGTTTAAGTTATTGTACTCTTGGTGGTATTATATTATATCTTTATCTGGAGATTCCCAAATGTTGGTTGTTTCCTTTCCCCGTGGAGTCTCGCTTTGTCGGGCATGTTTTCTTTGTTGCTCCTGTGTTTCTCGCGTGATGCATCTAGTTTTTTCCCCCTGTGGTATCTTGTCTCCACATGACCTTTTGTCTTGCATCTTCATATCATTGCATATCATCTACATTCGGTGATATCTTAGGGCCAAAAATTTATGCATTGTTTGTATTTAAGTCCCTCCTATCGCGTTGAGACGAAGATTTCAATCTCCATATCTTTGGATAGAAGAAACTTAAATATGGGCATCTGTCACGCCCTAATTTTTGACTCTAAGATCCCACCTCTTTTGTGAATTTTTCTTGCGTTATTTGACTTTATGTTTCATATTTATGTTTATTGTGACTAACAAGTTTGTGCAGGAATGTCAAATAGATAATGTTGTCTCTCCCAACCTAAGCACCTCAAGCTCCCTCTAGGTCGTTTCCAAAGGCACAGTGTCTTTATCAACAGTTTCACAAGGTCACAAGGCATTGTTTCTAAAAAGATCCGAATTGATCATACTTTGGATTTTATGATCCTCTGAGACATTACAGTGATGTTTTGGTCCGCACGACGAATGATCAAGTTCTCTTTGTTTGAAGCTTCCCGAGTATCTTTTTTTCAGGCCATTGTGTCTTGCAAATTAGGACCACAGTTCGATTCACGGTGTTTTGGACGTATTTTTGGGTGTTTCAATATTCGACCAGTTGAATTTATTAAGTATCTCTTAAAATGGAAAGTGAAAGTTCAATTATGGTTATTGATTTTCTTTTAAGTCAACCATGCGCATCAGATTCAAGTTTGTATTCAAGACGTTATGGAAGAAAAGCGTTTTATTCGATAAACAATTGTGGTTTGCTTTTTTTTTTACAAGACGTGAATTACAATTTACAAGATCGTTTCAGAATCCTAAAACTAAATCCTAGGACTTCTAACTTCATGGACCTTTAAGCTTCGGTCTTCGTCAGTGTCACATACCAAACTTGCACAGTGAAAAACGGTTAATACAAGTTTTAAGAGTAAAGGATTTTTATTTGTTTTTTTTCTCAGCCCTCAGAAAGGTGTCATCATCGGGCCGGGACGGAAGGGCAACAACCAGAGTCGCCACAAGCTTCCGAAAATTCAAGGATAATTTTTTTTACGGCTCAACAGCATCAAGGCAGCATTTGTTCTTAATGATTTAAAGTTTCTTTTTGCAACTAGAAGAAAGAAAATGGCACGGTCAATTCTATGGGTCATGTCCACGTTTCCAAATCTGTCATCATCAAAGGTCAACAAAAATACAAAAGAGAATATCGCCAAAGTCCGCAAAACAGTATCCAACAACAACGTTAATCCCAAATGAGACGGATGCCACATCAATAGCAAGGACAAAACTGTAAAAATTTTCATCAAGTCACCCGAGTCCGAAAATGGAAGGAAGTCCAAAACGGATCCAAATCCGGTTTCACATCAACAGCAACGAAAATTTAAGAATGGAATATTCGAGGCACCGCCAAGATCGGAAATGGTCCATAGCATAACCACTAATATCATTTTTCCATCAAACAGATCTCTTTCCGAAATCATCAGCATCAAATCAAAGCAAATAAAGAAGCTTTTAAGAATTCAACAAATTCTTCCAAATCAGATCCGGACATAATCAACAGAAAAGGAAGGTTTTAAAGGAAAAAATTTAATGCATGTTCTCCAAAACCGTATAAGAAGAAGATGGGTCACAGTAAAAAGGTCAGATTTAAGAAAAACCATCATCGCGAAAAAGCTCAGTTTCTCTTAAAATCCTCATCGCAAAAACTCGGTTTTGTTTTTCTTAATCATCATCAAAAAATCGTAACCCACGAGCTCTGAAATAACCGTCATCGCTCCAAATCATCAAAACAAGTTCACCACAAAACCCTTCCAAACCCAGATCGTGAACAAGCTTGCGAATCGCCGAAACAAACCAACTTGGAACCCAGTACCTTTCTCGCCGGACATTCATACAGTAAGTGACCACCATTAACTCTTTCTTTTGATTTGTGTTTTTTTTCAGGTTTAGGAAGAGAAAAAAACGAAAATCGGACAAAAGAAGAAGAAGTAAAGTAGAAGAAAGAAATGAGGAACGGAGAGAGGAGGGAGAGAGATGAAAGGGCTTACGGCGGACAAGGAGGGGGATAATTGGGGATTAGGTTTTTTATTTATTTGTATTTTAATTACATGCACACACGTTCGCGGTAGTTACCGTGAACCCTCACCATGCAACCACACGATCTCTCCCTGATCACATCACGCGCACCACATTGCTGCCTACGATGAACCCCTCTCCCTGCGTCTCACCAGATCACTCGCCCCACCATCATTTAATCCATTAATTTTACCCGTTAATTACAATTAACCTAATTTAATCTCTTAACTAACCCCTTTTTTTAAAATTTAAATTAATCAACCTATTAACTATCCTTTTAAATCAGCTTTTATTTAAAATCATTTAATAATATCTATTTTTATTTAAAGTACCCCTCTTACAATTAGTTTTTTTTTATTTAATTAATTTTCTTATTAATTTGTTATTAATTCAATAAACTCAATTTATTTTTATTTCACTTTGTTTATTAGTTCCATATAACTTTTATTTAGTAATAATGTATTAATTTTATTTAATAAAAATATGTTTCCTTTAATTTAATTTGTATTTATTTACTAATAATAACTAAAAACTTTATATTTAATAAGAAAATCTATCCCTTTTTAAAAAAAAAATATTAACCTTTTATAGAAGTCTCTTTAAGAATAATAAAACCCTTTTATTTAATAAATCATTTTATTTAAAAATCAATTCGCCTAAAATTAATCAACACGTGCACACGTTTCCATCCGTCCAAGCACCAATTCAATTTTAATTTGCATGCCTCCGCGCTTGTCTGTTTTTTTAGCATTTATATCTGTTTGTATGGATTTAGTTATTGGCCTTTTATTTTACCGTTATTTATTTTATCGCATCGCATGTCCAAAGGAAGAACCTACGCATAACTTAACATTTGTGCGCATTGCATTTCATCTTGCACCATTCTCCCCACTTGATCCTTGATCCCTTTCAAATTGATCAGCTTAAGTCTAGATCCTACCTCATAAGGAGGACCTTTTTCATTCAACATAGATAAACCATATTCAATTCAAACTATTATCCCCATTAGAGAATTAGACGTGAGTCATCTTGACCGTTGAGATATAATTTTCCTGCCCCATAACAATACAATCGAGATATAAGATCTTTTCCGCTTGAGAGTGATAGTGGCATACTTGTCGATGAAATCCGAGTTTCTGAACCCTTCTCTAAAGATGATCCAAATACCATCTCCTACAAGTTGTGGTGGTTAAGTCCAGTGTTCTCCCTTAAGATGACGACTCGTCTTTTCTCCTAAAATCAATCAATCAACAACCCTTATCCCTTTGGAACTTTGATCAACAGTCAATGGTTCCTCAAACCCTTTTAAGGAAAATACAAATACTCTAATTCATTCCCGTCAGGATATGTAGGCACAAGATGCGACGTCTTGGCGAGTATACTTAGAATTAAACCACTAGGTTTTTCACCCTTGAGAAGATAACTCTTAGCAATAAACACCATAAAGCAAGAGGTTCATGTAGAGTACTACACAAACTTAGGATGCTAGCACCTTCCCTAAATTTAACCAACCCCCGAACCTAAACTCTCTAGCTTTTGCATTTGCATTGCATTGTGGGTAATTCGATCTTTTTCCCTTCCTTTGGACAAATAAAAGACCGGTGGTGAACTAATGAATTAAGATTCAAATTAATTAATAATTTGACATCTAATTCTCACCGCGACAACAAATAAAGGGGGAGCTGAAAGAATGGCCTAAGTTCAAAGAACATAAAGGTCGCCATTATTATCAACTAAACCAATTAGATTTCTGGATTTTTTTTTGCAAAATAATACATTGAGTATTAGTGAGTGTTAGATGACATAGGGAGAATATATAAGTTTGGTTACTGAAATTAAATTAACATTGAATGTAGGGATGTAGTGAACATGAGTCCATGACAAAGAATTGGAAAGATAAAAAGTTCCAGAAATATTATTTAAGATAGTAGAACCATTTGGTAATTTCATTCATGTTGATATGAGATACAAAAGAATAAGATGAAAAATTAGATAAATTAGGAGCGATGTGATGAGTAACACATGTATCAATTACCCAATACACAAATAGTTTACCGTCCATGGATGTGGAGTCATAGTAAATATGGGGGAGGGCAATCTAAAAAAAAATCATGTGAAGGAGAAGAAACTTGTTGATTAAGGAGTTAAAGAATGTGATTGAACTGATCTTGAAGAGTTGCTATGGATTTATGAGAATTTTGAGTAGAGTTAGAAGACGCTTTAATAAGTGTGGAGGAAATGTTGTTGTTGATGGAAGGTTTTGAACTCTTGTAATCATAACCGGTGGATAACCATGCTTCATGAAACAAGTATCCATGGTGTTATTAGTGTGTCCGCAATGAGTGCAAATACGCTGAGAAGAAGATCCACGTCCCATATTTGAGCGACCACAACCACAAGATGAGTGAGTACCACGAGTTATCCCATAATTAGTAGATGAACAAAATTACATAGCCATAATAGGATATTCAAAATGAGCAAGAGAAACTGAACGGTGTTCCTAACCTAAAACTAAACTTTGATGCCATATTGAATTAACATTAAGAAAAACTAAAATGTTTCACTATTATAAATGACTTTGTCAATACAAGAGTAAAAAAATGTATTTATACACAAAAATACTAACATAAAGTATAAATACGTGGCACAACAAATTGGTATAATAAAAATTAATTAATAATATTTGTTATCAAAACAAACAAAACAAGTAATGTAAAATAAATGAGTAAAAAAAAGAATAAATATTACATTTTATGGTTAGAGCTTTGTTGTTAAGTTAATGATATAATTTCTTAGAGAATTAGTCAACATTTATATACACTACGCCAAAAGTACTTTTTGGCAGCACTACAAAGACAATGCTTTTCCATAAAAGCGCTGCTAAAAGTTAAAAAAATAAATAAAAAAACAAGAGAAAAAAGCGCTGCTAAAGGGGGTATTTAGAAAACGCTTTTGAAAAGCTCTGCTAAAGGTCATACGTAACTAACCAACAGAAAGCGCTTTTGGGGAAAGCGCTGCTAAAGCCCAACATTAGAAAGCTCTTAAAAAAAAGCGCTGCTATAGGGGTGTCTAGGTCACACCTTAGACAACGCTTTTCAAAAGCGCTGCTAAAAGGGGTGTCTAGGTCACACCTTAGACAGTGCTTTTCAAAAGCGTTGCTAAAGGGCTAGCATATGAAAGCGCTTTTTCAGGGAAAGCGCTGCTATAGGTCATTTTTCTAAAATTAAAACAGAATTCATATTTTGCTTTTGCATGCATTCTATTTCCCTCTCTCACTCTCAGACGCACTGTTCCGAGCCCTACCTGACCTCCAACCGCTGTTTCTTCCTAAAATTCTGGTATGCAGATTTCATATGTCCCAAGAACATTGATCTCTACTCAACAAGGGCGAGGACAGACCATGACCAATTTAAATTTCTTTAAATTGTCCCAATGTCATGACCAACGTCATGACCTCTGTTGTGACATCTGCATGCTGACAGACTATTTATCTTAACATTTAAATTGTGCAGAATTGTAAATGCTGAAAGATAAATAACACAGTAAATGTTTACCCAGTTCGGTGCAACATCACCTACATCTGGGGGCTACCAAGCCAGGGAGAAAATTCACTATTAGCAGAATCAATTCAAAGTCAAACAACCAGTTTGCACTTCTCACTTAATCTCTACCCAATGCAATTTCAGCCTAGAGACACTCTAGTACCTGAGTATACCCACTCACTCCCCCTCAATCACACAACAGTGATTTCAATACACAATTACACAACAGTTATGAAGATACACTCCAAACACACACCATGATCTTGCTTCACAACTTTGATCAAGTGAGACACACTCTTGCTTAAAAGCTTTGAGTGACACAGCCTAAAATCTATCTATCCAATGCAATCATCCACCAGACAATTACTTGGAGTACAAGTATTTCTAAACAGAATTCACACGTGAAGACTAGCCTTCTTCACTTACAAATATGTCCACCACAATGTATCAAAAGATACAAAGGGTGACTTACACACAAGGGACTCTCAAACCCTAAACCTTTATTTTACACTCTGTTTTTTTTTTATTTGAGTGCTTGTTTTTCTTCTGCTTCTGCTCCTCCTTTTATAGCAATGCAGACTGGGCTTGGGCTGGTCACAAGTAACAAACATTAGTTTTAACAAAGTAAAAATAATTTCCACAATTCAAGGTGCTGTCAAATTAGGTCATGGCTTTTAATGATATGGTCAGCACTGCCTAGAATCTCTCCTGAGATATCTAGAAACCCTAATAAGCCTCCTGAAATCTAGCCTGAGCTATCTCACGCATTATACCAGAAAACTAACATCCCTGCTGTGCACATCAGCTACCTGATGTCATACGATCAATGTCATAACATTGGTCATGACATTCAGCTTCACTTAAACTTGCTTTCCAGCTTGCCTTGCTGAACACTTCTGCAGAATCTTCTTCATGACATTCATGGCTTCTCCTAATCTTCTGCAGACTAACAGTAGGAACAAATATATTAAAGTTTCCTAAAAGGTCTCCAAGATCCTTTTATGAATCTCAATACACTCTGTACTTGTTCCTAATCAATCTTCTTGACTTGTACTTACTGATGAGGTATATCCAACACAGTCTCATCAAACCAAACCAACTCTGTCAAGAGATATACACTAGCAGCTCCTTCTGTTGTCATGCAGCGATGTCCTGCTTAAACCACATGACAACACACCTCCCTCACCACCTGTGAGGAACTTCATCATAACTCAACCTGTTGTGGCTACTGCTAACACATAGCAGCTACTGTTGTACTAGACATTGATGACAGCAGTTATGTCATCAACTTCTGCTAGCTCCTTTTGCACCCATGACAGCAGTTCTATCATCTACTCTTGTTAGCTTCTACTGCACATAGCTCCTGCTGCACCAGTTGTCGTGATATTGGTAATGACATCTTGTTTACAACACTACTCCTGCTGTTTCTCACACATGACAGTAGTTCTGTCATGACAGCAGATGGATGTCATGACATTCAGCATGACATTCTCATTAAAACACTCCACTGCAGTTCTGACACCACAGCAGATAGAGATGTTATAATATCCTGCTTAACATCAGTGCAGGATTATGTTTTACCAAAATTTAGCCAATCATAGAACCATGGACAATTCTATATCATAGAACCATGGAACTAGCAATCTTCCTCCTTCCAGCTGTGCTTCAGTCGTTGTGAGTCTCTATCCGCCGTAGCATCCTTCATCTGTAGTTATCTCCTTCTCCCTCTAATCGACTCTGGCGGCCGCGCTCCACCGTTTTTGAAGGTATTTCTTCATTTTCTTCATTTTCAAAGTTATTTGCATGGTATTTGTTTATTTGTTTACATTGTGATGTTGTTGTTATTTGACTTCCATGGAAGTTTGAATGCCATTTTAGTAGTAAGGTTCCAGATGATGAATAGTGAGGTTTGTGGTGAATTTCTTTTGAGTTTTGGTGTTAATAATTTTATAAGTTAATGTTGAATGTTAGTGGTGATGAATAGTGATAATTACTTTGTCTTGATCGTATTTTTTATTGAAAATGATAATGAAATTAATTGTTAATAGTTAAGGTTGAAGATGGTGAATAGTGATGACATTGTGAATTTTTTTTTTTTATAATTAATGATGTTGTTGATTGAAACTTGAATGACATTCGTGAACAAATTGTTGAATATTGTGATGTTGTTGATTGTTTGAACTTAAGTGACGAAGTTGTTATGTTTGGTAATTTAAATGTGGATTTGATAATTTTGGTGATTGATTTACGCTCGAATTAATGATTTTTTTGTGACTTACTTGAGTTAAAACATTAAGTGTGATTGAGTTTGCGTGTTTGCTATAATTGTTTGGTAGCTATAGTTGCGTGAGTAATTAGTGTTTTTGTTTAGCTTACTTAGTAAAAACCATGGATAAAAAATGGATTTCTCCCATTCGATTGTTAAAAGAGTACTAGGATGGGGTATTCGAATTCGTTAAGTTTGCTGTTGAACACGCCAAAGACCCCAGTCGGATCACATGTCCTTGCTTAGGTTGCTATTATGGGCGTCAGATTGACGCAGTTCAGTTGGAATCACATTTAAAGAGGAATGGAATTGATCGAAGTTATACATGTTGGATATTACATGGTGAGATACGTAACGAGAATGTTGAACTAGGGGATAATAGGACATATGCTTCAAAGGACAATGACACAGATACATACGATTGTGATCGAGTCGAAGAGATTGCAGAAGCACTTGAAGAAGATCTTCAGGATTGTCCCAAAAATTTTGAGAGGTTGAAAAGCGATGCAGAGAAACTATTGTATAAAGGTTGCACTAAATTCAAAAGATTGTCTACGGTATTAAAGTTGTACAACTTAAAGGCGGGTAATGGATGGTCGGATAAAAGTTTCACAAAGTTATTAGCCCTTATGAAAGAGATGCTTCCAGATGATAATGTTCTTCCAAATCGAACCTATGAGACCAAAAAAATGTCGTGCTCTATTGGCATGAGCTATGATAAGATACATGCTTGTCTAAATGATTGCATTTTGTTTCAAAATGAATATGCATCCTTGAATGAGTGCCCTAAATGCGATGTCTCTCGATATAAGAAAAAATTATCTCCAGTGTCATACCCCAAATTTTACCCTCAAATTCTTTGATCCTTTGCATGTCATCCTAGGACCATCATTGCATAACTAACTAGTTTTTAGCTTTTGTTTGTTTTGTTCCACAGGTAAAATCAGGGATTGACTTCAGAAGCTTCAGATATGGTTGAATTAGGGTTGGACGAGAGGTTTTCTTTTGAGTTGGAGCTCTATTGATTCAAAGTTTGATTCTTTCAATTATGGTACTCAAGCTTGAGGCAATGGTGTTGGGTTTTCAAAAGTCATGAGCAATTCTTATCAGAGATTTATCAAGGCATGACTTTAGTTTCTCTGAATTTCCATAAGGGTGTCAGTGTTTAGGGTTCATCGGTGGTTTGACTGGAAAGAATTTGAATCTTGATTTTGGTTCTCCTCAAGTCTTTATGTCAGTATGCACTCAGGGCGAAGGTTAGGGTTTCTCACCTTTTGGGTTTAAGTCAGGCAATGTGTTGTTCAGTTGAGTTCCACACAAGGCTAACTGGTTCAATGTATGTGCACTACCATTAAAGTCAAGTGGGTATGATTGGATTATAATCAGGAAAGAGGAGTTTGTGTCATTCTAAAAGGGATTTGTCAAGGATCGGTTTCCTTTGCAGTTAGGGTTTCTGGACAATGCCATTCACATTTCAAATCACATTCTTCTGGCTTTATTATTTCAAGGCCCTAACATATTTGAATGACCAATTTACTTCATGACTTGATTCAAAGAGTGTTAGGGATTGGTTCTAGGTGCAAATCATGAATTCAATTCAAGATTGATAATTATTGAGTCAATTCAAGCATGATTATTCAAAAGTCGAGTTCTCAAGAATAAGATTTGGGTGTCAATTTGGAGCAGCACTAGAGCCCATACGGATTCGAGGCCCAAGTTCATTAGAAGAAAAATTCAATTTGCAAGTGAAAATAAAGTTGATGCAAGCCTATTTCATAAGTCAAATAAATATGGAGGTGCATACAATTACAACAAGCCCATTACAATATAAAAAGCTCACTTTTGTTTTTCCAATTACAACATTACGGAAAAAAACAAGAAAATGGAAACGAATAAAAGAAAAAGGCCCACTGTTTGCGCTGCTACTTTCTACATATTGCTACATCACCAAACAGAGTTTGTGCCTCGTGCTGCAACTTCCTCCAACGTTTGAAAACCGGCACAAGAAACAAGACCAACAAAACTTTCTCCCATTTGTACTACCGAGACTGTTCTACGACAAGACCATTGCCAAGATGCAGAAAGCTACAACAACAAAGTAGCTGCTTTCTCTACTGTGACCGTGCTGCTATTTTCGTGCCTATGTTACACAACATCCGACTATTTTGATAAACAAAATCACCAAAATGTGAAAGATGTACACTCCAAGAACCCTGCACAAAAACTGACAAGTCAAACTTTGCAAAACCTCAAAAGCCACAACAAAGTCGTATCGTCAAGAAAGCTACCACACTTTGACCACCAAACAAAACCATGTCAAACCTCCTCAACCTGTAAACTCACTAATACACTATACAGGCCAAAACCATATCCTTAGACCTGCAGCAGTACTTGCACGAAAACAACCAACATAAGTCTGCCACAAGAACCAACACTTCCATTTTCAACATACATAACCTGCAATGCTACGCCAAAACAGTACTGCTACCACATAAGAACAAAATCCTGCACTTTGAACAGAGGCTAATAAAAAATAGGTACAACATAGCAGGCCAAAAAAAGAAAAGTGAATAGAAATGGAGAGGAGGGAATTGTAAAGAGGGAGCATAAAACCTCACCCTTTGGAGGTCTTAAATCGATCGGGAGAAAAATATCACTTCAACTCCCCCATTTCAACTCATTTTCAACCTATTTCTATCAAATCCCCTCATATTAACCACAACCCACTATCTTCTCATTTTCTTCATCCGTAAACAATCATCCCATACCACCATGTTAATCCCTACAAAATGTTACACATAAACACATAAACATCACCATAAAAACTCTTTCACGTTGCAACAAGTTTCGACATACACCAACAGCTTCCAACAATAAGCAACAACATTACTCACCTTCTAAAAACAATTTTTCTGCCGTGACACACTCATCATCACCCTTAAACAAACTCCGTTCCAACAACTAATGCAGTGCTGAAACAACGCCACGCCTTGCAGCACCACTTCCACCTCCTTCAAAACACTTTACTTCCACAAGCTTCACCGATCCTTTGATTTTCTCATACTCTTGTTTGCCAATGCTTTCAAAAAACGGTAAATGTGAAACAAAACACCAAGCCGCTGCTTAACCTTCATCGACACCAATACAAGTAGCTTCGACATTGTAACTTCATGTTCGACAGACATCGATGTTTTCGATAGTTCCCTCGCAGTCATCGAAGCCATCACAATAAGCAAATCGCTTCATCACTCTCACCAGAATCAACCTCCCTCACGAACAATCTCATCATTGCATACACCCTCCACAAATCTAACCTTATTCTCAGTTTCGTCCGCCGCCGTCAACCCGGTACCCCTGTAGCGTAACCTCTCCGCTACTTCCCACTCTCTGCTCACTCTCTTCAACCTTCACACGCCCAAATCCTTCAATGAGATCCAAATCGAATACAAATAAGAAGGAGAAGCAAGATGGTGACACAAACAAAGCCGATATGAAAACCTGTTGAATGAATTAAGACCAGGATGATGGTGATGTTATGTTGAACTTTGCTCCTTGCGAATCGATTCACCACCGCGTGAGAGAAATCCGTCGAGAAGAGACCATCACACCTTTAGCTTCAACAACTAAACCAGAATCTATGCTTTGACAAGACGAGATCGAGACGAAAAGCAAATCGTGACCGAAAGGGTGACGAGATGAAATCTACGGGGTGAATACGGAGAAGAAGAGGATTCGTGAGATGTTCTAACCCTTTTCTCATTTTTGTTTGAAATCCTTTTCCTTTTGGGCTGAATCTAGTATTCTCCCATTTCAGTTTTTATTTATTTATTTATTTCATATAATTACTATTTAATGTGTATAATTAATTAGGATTAGTGTATTGTTTAGATTATTTCCTTGTTTAGTTAAGTTTGAGTTGTTTTCTGTTTTAATTAATTTCTTTCTTATGTAGATTAAAATTGATACTTGTTTTTTTAGGATTGTGAAGTTTAAATATCTTTAAATTAAGTTTGGGATAGAATAAATTTAAGCTCTTAATCTTTGCATGATAACAGTAGGCTAGAATATCATCCCCCGTTCTTTGTTGTCGCTCGTATTTTCATTCCAAAGGAAAGGAACCTCATAGTTGACTCGTAAATCATGTTGTATAGCTTTGTCTATCTTTCCCCCGAGACCTTATGAGAGTCTTGCTTGTTGTAACCTAACTTAGATTTAGAGAGTTGGTTAACTCTACGTAAGTACCATGGTTATGGGTACTTCCTCCCCTTTGGAACCTTGATCATTATCAAGAGTTCCTCGACCTTAGTAGGCCGAACTACGGTGACTCTGATTCCCCTTTCATAGTTAGGATACGTAGGCACAAGATGCGATATCTTGTCGATCCCTCTAACCACTAACAACTAACATTTATCCCCCTCCTTTTGGTCTGGTTAGAACCAATTGGTTTTGAACTCAGAATTAGGTGTAGAATTTGTAAACTCTATGTGAGTATCATTGTTATGGATACTCACCTTTCCCCTTTGACTTTGGTTAAAGTCAACCCTAGTTAGGATTTTCAACTTAGATTTAGAGAGTTGGTTAACTCTATGTAAGTACCATGGTCGTGGATACTTATTCCCCTGTGGAACCTTGATCATTATCAAGAGTTCCTCATCCTTAGTTAGGTGAACTACAGTTGCTCTGATTCCATCCTAGTCAGGATATGTAGGCACGAGATGCGATGTCTTAGCGAGCATACTTAGTGTATACCCCTAGGTCTTTACCTTAGCATAATTCCCTTAGCAAGTAAACATTAACATAACACAAATACTAGCAAGAGGTTCCTGTAGAGTACTACAGATACTTAGGACGCTAACACCTTCCCTAGGTATAACCAACCCCCGAACCTTAGATCTCTAGCTGTGTTGTTACATAGCGCACTTAGGGTTTTCTTCGATCTTTACCCTTTCCTTTGGATAAATCAAAGCTCGGTGGTGAACTTCATGATGTGTAATTCAAGTTAATTTAATAGCTTGATATCTGATTCTCACCGCAAAATCCAACAAAAGTCTTATGGTATTTTCCTATAACTCCGAGATTTAGACACATGTTTCATAGTGAAACTGATGCAAAACACTTGACTTGGCATGTAGATGAAAGAATTATAGATGGAAAATTTTGAAATCCGGCAGATTCACCATAGTGGATGAAAATTTACAATAATTATCCTGATTTTTGAGAAGAAGCAAGAAACCTTCGGTTGGCATTATCTACTGATGAAATGAACCCACATGGTCTACAAAGCATCTCACATTCTACATGGCATGTGATTATTATGATTTATAACCTACCTCCTTGGCTATGTATGAAGCGTAAGTACATGATGTTATCTATGTTAATTTTTGGGCCTAAACAACCAGGGAATGACATAGACGTATATTTGACACCTTTAATCAAATACTTAAAGATTTTGTGAGAGAACGGTGTGGAGGTTTATGATGGATACAGGAAAGAAAGTTTCAATTTGAGGGTGATGTTGTTTGGAACAATGAATGATTTTCCAACATACGGAAACCTATTAGGGTATAGCATTAAAGGTCAATTTGCGTGTCTTATTTGTGAAGAAAACACAGATTGGACGCGATTGAAATTTTGTCAAAAGAATGTCTTTCTCGGTCATTGTAGATTCTTAAATTCCAATCATCACTACCATGGATGGAGACAAGCATTAAATGGAAATCTAGAACAAGGTAGAGCTCCACCTACATTGACAGGTGACCAAATTTTTGAAAAGGTGAAAGATGTGAGTACTCATTTTGGCAAGTCATTTGCACATACTATTATCACACGTGGGAGGAAGAAGAGGTTAATTTTTTTTTGAATTTCCATATTGGAAGTCGTTGTATGTAAGACATTTTCTTGATGTTATGCATATTGAAAAAAATGTATTTGAAAGTGTTATTGGTACTTTACTTAATATACAAGGAAAGTCTAAGGATGACCTTAAAGCAAGAAAGGACTTGATAGTGATGGAAATAAGAAATGAATTAGGAGCCTTGAAGAAAGGAAAATGAACATATCTACCACCTGTTGCTTATACTCTATCTAGAAAGGAGAAAAAGATACTGTATAAGTTTCTAAGTGAAGTTAAAGTTCCAGAAGGATACTCTTTGGATATTAGAAGACTTGTGTCTATGAAAGACCTCAAGTTAAAGAGTTTAAAGACACATGATTGCCATGTTATAATGGAGCATTTTCTACCAATAGGCATATGTTCAATTTTTCCAGAAAAAGTAAGAAGCACAATAACTAAATTGTGTTTTTTCTTCAGGTCCATTTTTAGTAAGGTGATCGATCCTGCGATCTTACCATCATTGCAAAAAGAAATAGTTATTACTCTGTGTCAGCTTGAAATGTATTTTTCCTCCCTCATTTTTTGACATAATGGTTCATCTAGTTGTTTATCTTGTGAAAGAGACACAATTGCGTGGACCAACTTATATGAGATGGATGTACCTTGTTGAACGTTATATGAAAATATTAAAAGGGTATGTGAAAAACCAAAGTCAACCAGAGGGATGTATTGTTGAACGATACATTGTTGAAGAAGCGATTGAGTTTTGTACTGAATATTTGTCCAATGTTCAATCCATTGGACTCCCCAAATCTCATGTTGTCGAAAAAAAGAAGGAAAACAGTTAATTGGAAATAAAATTGTGACAATATCAAGGGATGAACGGGAGCAAGTGCATTAGTATGTTTTACACAATGACAACGAGGTTGAGTCGTATGTTAAAATCCACAAGGATGAACCCCGAGGTTTGAATCCGAATAAAAATGAAAACTGGGTAGTACAAGAGCACAATTGAAGTTGTATACCATGGTTCTAGGATCATATTTGTTCAAATTTTTTTTTCCAGATCCCGCTTCAATAACAAAAAGGTTGAGATGTTTAGCATATGGTCCAAGTTTGCATGTGTTTTCTTATAGCGCATACGCAATTAATGAATACACATTTTATACCAAAGAACAAGATGATAAAAGTACTATGCAAAATAATGGTGTCGTCGTGGTAGCTGAAGCAATGCAAATTTCAAGTGTGAAGGACTTAAACCCCAAATATGCAAATCTGACATGTTTTGGGGTTGTCGAGCGCATTTGGGTGTTTGATTATGAGAAGTTTCAGATTCCTATATTTGGTTGCAGGTGGGTTGAAAATAATAGTGGCATACGAATGGATAAGTCAGGATTTTTGCAAGTGGATCTTAATAGGGTGGGGTACAAAGATGAGCCTTTTATTCTAGCCACACAAGCTAAAAAAGTGTTCTATGTCATTGATCCAACAAGTACGAAATGGTCTATCGTGCTTTTATCTAACAAAGTAATTGATGATAACATTGGAGATCAAGATGATATTGATGTTGATAATGAATCGTATATTATAAATGATCAAGATGAGAATACTAGAGCGAATGAGTCATATATGAAATAATCATAACGAGAGATTTTTGATCAATCCATTCGTCCGTGTTGTTAAGAGACAAGTATACCATATTCCAACCAAGAAAAGAAAGAGATGTTAATGAAAAAGGTACTAGTAAAAATAAATATATTATGTCATTCAATTAATTCTTATATATTTGTCATTCAATAAAATTATATATTTATCATTTTATATATTCAATGGATTATGGATGTTGATATTTGTCATTTCATATTTATGTTTTTTATTTATTACAGGTTAAATGGCTAGCAATGAGCAAAATGCACATGATACTTCTAAAAATGATGGAAACGAATCAGTACATGATGTGGAAGGAGATATTAAACGAGGAATAACGATTATAAAAGGAATAATTCGTGCGAGAGAAAAAGGTATAAAATATGACGTATATTAGAATGAAACAAACCAATTAGTTGAGCCTAACGGTACACTATTGACAAGTTATATTGGGGCACTTGTTCGTTCGCAAATTCTAATCACTTGTGATAATTGGAGAACTCCATCGCTAAAACCCGCTAAAGAAAAAATATGGAGTGAGATACAAGTATCATATGCAAAGTTATTTGTTTTTGTCGATGATTATGTCTTTAAATTACTTATACTAACATACTTTATGTATGTGAGTTTATTCGCAGAGGTCTTTTAACATTGGTGACGAACGGAAAAATATTGTCTTCAATTGGCCGGAAAAAGACTCAGAGGGTTTCGAGCATTTTTAACGAACAAATTTCTTAAGGATTCTAATGGAAATTTTGTTGAATCAAAACGTCCAAAGAAGTATGCAGATTTGATTTCACCTGAAGAATGGGAAACTTTTGTTGCCAAACGAAGAACACAAAAATTCCATGTAATTTTTACTTATCACAAACATTGTATAATATATATATTCTTGTTACACATGTGTTATGATATGACTTAAACTTGTTTATCCAGGCTATGAGTGATATAAATCGCCAACGAGCGTCAAAACCCGTGTATCCATACAAAAAGGGCGTTTGGGATATGCACGCTTACAGCAAAGAATAATAAGTATATATAAATGTTTTACAATGATATAGTTAGAAGAGGAGAAAATTTCACTTCTCTTCCGAAACACATATGTCATAATTGATCTTAATATTTGTCTTAATGTGTAGTTATAAGAGGAGAAAATTGAAGAAAAATCTCTTCCGGAACATGTTTTGTGAAGGCAGCTCGTGTGGGTAAGGATGGAGTTGTCCAGGAAGAAGTTCAACAAGTTTTTGAGCAATGTATAAGTATAACATTAATAAAATAAAAAGTTCATTAACATATAATATTTATGCTTTTTAATCCACACTAATATTTTTCTATATGCATATGAATTTTAGGAGAATCTATCCCAGTCCTTAACTTCAGATGAAAACCTTGATTGGAGGAGCGTACTAAGTCGTGTATTAAATGTTTCTGAGTATTCTGGTCGCGTGAGGGGTAAGGAATTCGGGTTCACTCCAACAACATTGTATAAGCATCCAATGAGTAAAATTCCTAGCAAAAAATAAGTGATGGAATCGTTGGAAGAATTAAAAGCACAAATTCATGAATCGCAAAAGGATAAAGAAAGACATATGTCAGAAAGGCGCAATTCAAAATTTAAAGATACTAGTGACAAAGATTGTATCAATTGTAATTTTCAATAGAAACTTCCCGAGGTAATTATATATATTACCTTGAATTTAATTTATCATAAATTTTTTAATTGCCATATTTACGTACTTAATCATATTTATTATTGGTTTAGGGCATTTCACGTTGTCAACTCTATTTATAGTCACCAACTTATCGCATGGTTGGCAAGGGAAAACTGCATAACACATTGGGAGACTTACTTCACCATAAACCGCTCCCTGCTAGATTTTTGAAAGTCTCGATTGATATTGCTTTAGAGGGGAATGTGTTATTACATATACCAGGTGATGTTTCAGATGCAACACTGGTGAGAGATGCAATAGGATCGTATATTGCATGATCGTCAAACCTCATTTTTATAGATGATGAGGTATTTTGATCACCATTATGAACCTTTTAGTATTCAAATGTTTTACGAGCCATGCATGTAAGTTATTCTTACATTGATATACCTTTTATTTACATGGTAATCTTAGACTCCTACCTCTAAATTACAGGCATAGCACATCATGCTTTACTACAAATGAGCCAACCAAGTCACATGTACCATGCATAAATCATGCATACTCTTGGATAAAAATGGAAAATAGAAGGAATGTACAAACTTGTCTCCCACTCAATCCCTCATATGGCCTTCATGCTATTCCAACCCTTCTTTTGCCCACTAAAACAACAACCAAACTACCACTACATTGCAAAAATCCGTGCACACTCCAGTTGCTCCAAACTTTTAAAATTTTCAAACCAGTTTTTTTAGGCCCATTAGACTCTCAAAAACCTTCATATTTAAACTCCACAAACCCTAAAACAAGGAGAGAGATCATCTTGGCATCAAAATTGCTTCGAAAAAGCTCCATCCATCTTAAACTTTCTTCTCTTAGAACATACCATTTCTTCCAAGTTTTCATTGCTTCCTTGCCTGATTATTCACCATTGAAGTGTAAGGAGGCTATTGGAGGGTTCGTTCTTGAAGTTTAAGTAGAAACAAGAGCCAACGGAGCTCCTCCGTTAGATAACATTCATGTCCTTTTTTCTTCTGTTTTAGGCCATAGCTAGAGTCTGTATTGGTGATTCTGAAGCCCTACAATGATGTAGGAAATGTTTTCCTGCTTGTTGTGTTGATTTGATTAAGTTTTAGAATGAACATTAAATTTTCCTGCTTGTTTTTCATGATGTTTAAGCCTTTTTTTAATGAAAACAAAGTCCAGATTTGATTTTGTGTGTTTTGGAGGAGTTTTGCTTGAACTCTAGTGAGGTTCGTCGGGGAAGATGACTGGAGCGAGGGCTCTGGCATCTGATGTGTGTTGCTCGTGCGGCTGGCATGACTGTTTGACTATGGTGATGTGTTATTGAGTCAGCGCACGCGTGTGAGTTTTTGCTGTTGTGTTTGCCACTTCAATTAGTGAAACGATGTGTTTCACTAATTGCCCCTTTGTTTTTTGTTTTCATAGTCTATTGTGTAATGGGCTTGTGTTTTTTGCTACTCAGACACCCTATCCTTGGCCCATTAGCGCGGTCAACTATTTTCATTTGTAATTTGTTTTACTAATTCACCCCTTTACCTTGGTCTCCTCATTTTATTTTATTTTTCTTGTTATTTTTCCTTTTGTTTTTATTTTATTTTAATTGTTTGAATCATGATAAAAATTGGAAAAAAATATGTTTCTGGTCCTTCAATGTGTTGAGATATTTGTGATAATTTCTATTTTATTTTTCAATTTGTTTTCTTATTTTATTTGATTTAATTTTGTGAAGTGCTTTTACTTTTCTACCCTTGAACTAGGGTATATGTTTTGATGTTTTATGATTGCCTTCTTGATCCAATATTTTGGCCATGTTTAGACATTTGATTGATGAATGTTTGAGTGTTATTCTTATGCCTTGATGATCATTTCTTGGATGATTCTTATTTGGTTTTGTTTGGTCCTCGATATGTGCTCGATTTGTGACATACTTGATCTTGTTGACTTGATTTTGAGGATGCATTTATGCAATGCTATGGGGATTCCTTTCCTACTTTATTGTGATTTCTTTGCCATGAGATAGAGTCCTAAACTTGTATTTTTTTATCATTGGACTATTTTTAATTAAGGTTTCAATTTGAGGATGTGTTGAACATGAACTTGCCTAATACTTGACCTAGTTTTAGGACTTGCTTCTTGAATGGGTTTTCTTTGTGGTTCATGATTCTTATGTGATTCAAATGACTTGGTTTAGGTTCTTATTTTCATGTTATATGTCCATTGTATGATCATTTTCCACTTCTTTGTTCATGTGGTCTCTTGTATGAATGATTTGATTATTTCCTTGAGCATGATTTGAACTTGATCTTTCTTGAACTTGTTTGATACCTTGGATTTGAATTTGAATTTAACCATTTGAGTTTGCTTCTGACCTTCATGTTATGGTGTGCATCACTTGATCAATTTTCACTTTGTACCTTACTTAAATGCATGTTTTCATTTGAAGATGATTATGGTATGGACTTACCTAGTTTTAATGCATGTCTTGAACTTGATCCTTGTTGTTTTTTCTTGATATCCATGAGTTGATATTTGAAATGATGTTCATGTTTTTGTTACTTCCCCCACTTGGTTTTACACCCTAATCTCACATGTTTGATCATTTGAATTGTGTTTGGTATGAGCTAGTTGTTGCTAGTTGTTTAGACATTGATGAGATGCATGCTCGACACTCTTTGTGTTTCTTCTTTGATCTTTGAATGGAGTTGACATGATATGATGTTACTACTTCCCTACTTTGTTTTCCATCTCATTTGACTTCATTCCACCTTGTTTGATGATTGATAATACCTTTTGTTGGGCTTTCAGTCACTTGTGTGTGTTTAGGCACTTTATTTTGCCATTTTGTTTTGACTCTCCATCTTTGAGTTTAGTTTGGCATGTGAGCTCATTCTTATTACCTTGACATGGTGGTTGATCTTTTTTATTCTTAACATGATGTGAATATTCACTTTGTATGAGATTTAGATGTGTGTGTTTGATACTTCTTTGTCATTGAACTTCCATGATTGTTCTTCTTGATTGTATCTTCCTTCTCCTTCTACTTTCTTCTTTATTTCCTCTCTCCTTGAGATTTTTTTAAGTTTCAATCTTGTTTTCATTTGTGATTGATTTGGATAGTGTTTACTTGTGCTTGTTCACATGATCCCTTAGGATTCCTAGTCCCACTTAATTTATGATTAAGGTGGGAGTATGAGAGACATTAGGCTTTCAATCCTTTGCATGATAACAATTAGGATAGTCCCTCTTGACCTCAAATTTAGGTCCATCATTTGTATGATAACATTAGGCAAACTTCCCTTTTATCCTAACCTTAGGACCACTTTGTATGATAACATTAGGGTTTTCACTTCCCTTTAGTGTTTTTTTTTAGTTTTCCCTTCTCATCTCAAATAATTCTAAGACACTTAATAAAGACGATGAACATTGTGCGCCACGAGCCTTAAGCATATGGGAAATGATAAGTGGGGGTTTCTCTTCACTTGTTTGGAGTGTTTAGTGTACACCCTATGGGCGATATGTGACGCATTCACTCTTATATCATAGTCTTTAGTGCAACGTGAATCTGAAACAAATTTATTCACTTCATTAAAACTCACAAACAAAATTCAAACTTTTTCTCCTTCGGGATTGATCTTTCAAAATCATTTTCAGAAAAGAATACGTTACTTTCTCGTTCTATCGAAAATAGGCATCAACCCTAACTGCTAGAACGGGAACTTAACGTCACTCATAAAAAACACTTAACCAACTGTTATACCCCAAATTTGTCCTACCTTTTTCAAAATTTTCATTCGTCCGACTTAATTTTTTATTTACCTCGCTTGTACAGCGTAGCGTATTTTTTATAAAAAAAAATAAACTTTTTCACCTTTTTGCCCAATGAATTTGTGACACGTGACATTCTATTTATTCATTATTTTTGTTTCATATTTTCTTTTTTTATAATAGGATAATATAATATAGTTTTAATATTAATCAATAGATTTAGATTTAAAATTTCAATTAGTTTAGATTAATTTTAATTAAAATTAGAGTCCTAGTTAGAATTAGAATAAATTTTAATTAGAGTAAGAATTGAATTTAGGACTTAGTTAATTCAGGGGAAAAAATTAAATTTAAAAAAATAGAAAATTTAAAAACAAGGACACGGTTGATTTGGATTTTAGGGTTAGGAATTTGGTATAAATAAGGAATACATCCACTGCTCATGGAGGAGAAAAAATGAATAACCCTAGCCATCACACCTTCATCTTCCCTTCAGAGCTTCCGCCGCTCCCTTTCCATCCTTCGCAAACCCCCAAAATTTGACGACGTCGAAACCTTCTTCGTCTTTCTCGTATCACCATCGTTCTCCATCATCAATTGACTCCATAACCATCCTCCTTACAACTCCCTACGACGCCGACCCACTCTCATTTCCGGCGAAAAATAAATCGAAACACTAACCAAGCTCACCATCACCCTTCTTCTTCATCATTATCACGAAAACCCTATCTTCTTCCCAACCCTTACGCCACCACCATAGACTCCATGCCTTGATTCCTACTCTCAACCTTCAAACAACAGTGACAACCGCAACTGAGACTGTGTTGGAGTTTATTGTCGTTCACGTGAAAAATGGATCTCGTTTGGAGGCTTTGAATGCATGAATGTTATCATGTTGTCTATTAATTTCCTATACAGGTTTTGAAATAGGTTCAAGACGGGAGTCGATCATGTCCAGGCGCTGAAGGCTATCGACCTTGAGCAAACAACAACTCGGTTGGCAACATTAAATAGCAAAAATTCTGTAAGAGCTCCTCAAGCCACGACACTTCAAACAGCAGCTGTTCGATTCTGCCGTGTTCAAATTCGGCAATAATGCTACTTCACAGCTTGGTTTCGTCTCCGGTTGGTTTTATTCTTTCATTTTTTTGATTCTGCTTTGATTTTGTCCGTTTGAATTATTACCACTATTTTTTTAGTTGTTCTGATTCATTGATGTTACAATCTAATTTGAGTTAGCGTTTTGGTTTGATGGTTGTGTTATGAATGTTACGCCTTGCTGCTGCTTTTGCGAATTGTCTAGTACACTTGGTTGTTGTTCTGAAATTCAGTGTTGTAGGTTTTAGATTCATCATAATACTCTTGATATATTGTGTTGAAAGAGTGGATGGCTTTTTATAATTCTATCGTGATTTACATCGATGACGCTTCCGTAACACTTGGATTGCATTTTCAGTTGTTTTTATGCCAATTGATTTCAGCTCATTATGATGCAAGTGTGGTAGATTTTAATGTTATAGTTGGTAATTAATTTTGATTTCTACACTTTGTCTATTGTGAATAATAACTTGAGGTATGTGAGTTTGTTTATCATGGGTGATTTTAATTTGATTTCAATTTGAACGAAGGAGCTTATGGTCATAAAACGAATAATGGATTGAAACGTTGTTTGTTTTAATGTAACTTTTTTATTAAAGTTTAAGATTTTTCCAATTAGCATGATTAATGTGAAATTTGTGAAAGTTTCTTACTCTGATATTTATATGATGCTTGATTAATATGGAATGCCAGAAATGTCTACCGGCAACCGTGCACGCCTTAAGTTGTGGTCACTTTCAAAATAATTTTTAAAAATAAACTTCTCGATTTAGTCAAGCAATTAACCTTTGATCACCATACACAACATTTTAAAGCTTAATCCTGGGCTTCCTTACAGTGACACCTATTTGATCAATTATTTCTAGTTGGTCACTTAGAATACTAGCCCACTTTGCTCGTACACACGTTTAAAACTCAAAATTCAAACCTCGACTCCTTTCGAGCCATATTTCAAAACATCAAAGAGGTGGAGCTTGAAACTAAAGCTTGCACGCAATTTCAAGGGTCAACGGAACCACTCTGTTCGGTAACTTTCCATACTTTCAATCTTATATTTCTAGAATACCTAGCGCGCCTAATCCAAACACGCAAACCTTTCCAAATCATTTTTCTATTTAAATTACGAAAGTATCTAGTTCTTAGATTCGCACATTCCTTGAATTCGAGAGCGACAAATATTGAGGTGTACGCCTTGGTTAGAGTGTCATTCAAACTTTTGTTTCTAAAACACTTCCTCTAATTATTTGGACAAGTACATTCACTGTCCAACAAACATATTTCATAATTAATGGATTGAAAAAGGTATCGTTGGGATCTAGCATTCCAATGATATCCCGACTAATTGGTTACGAGGCCGACGTCTCGCTTATCGAATAGTCGTCGTTCCTCCTAAATATACATCCCGTCTAACTTCGTTTCTCGCCCTCGTGCAATTGAATCTAAATCTTCTTCAATTCAAACTCTTTCGCGTCTAAGCCGTCCATCAAACACAACTTTCAAAATTGAATGAAAAAGGTATCGTTGGGATCTAGCATTCCAATGATATCCCGATTAATTGGTTGCGAGACTAACGTCTCGTTTATCGAGTAGTCGCCATTCTCCCATAAAATACTTAACCAATCTAGCCAAACTCTCTTTTCTCGCTCCTGTGCGATTGAAACTTTTCAAACACTAAATTCCTCGCCCTCGTGCGATTTTCAAATCAAACAACTCTTCTCAAAGAACATTGTTTAGCCCTTTCTTCCGCGCATAACAAACTTGTGCTTCAGCCTCCCCTAGCGAGCAGACAAGCCAATGTTTAGCAGTTAGAATGCGACCTAAACTCACGTTCAACTCATACACTGTTTTCCAAGAACATTGTTTAGTCCTTTCTTCCGCGCATATGAACTAGTGCTTCAGCCTCCCCTAGCGAGCAGACAAGCCAACGTTTAGCAGTTAGAATGCGACCTAAAAACTTGTTTGTTTACCAACCTTTTACCGTAGTTAGCCGAACTACGGCTGCTCTGATTTCTCATTTATCAATGAGAATACGTAGGCACAAGATTGCGATGATCTTCGCGAGCACAATCCCCCCTCTTTTTCCCGTAGTCCTACGAACTACGATTGCTCTGATTTTCCACTTCTTACAAGTGAAGATACGTAGGTACAAGGGCCTCAATCCTTGGCGAGCACCCTATCTTAAAACCACCCATTTCCCCCATAGGAGAATCTTTAGAAGAAAATAAACAAGCATAGCTAACTTTACTCTCGAATCGAATCAAGAGGTTCCCGTTCAGTACAACAGACATGAGGGGTGCTAATACCTTCCCCTCATGTAATCGGCTCCCGAACCTAGAATATTGATTGCGATGACCATGTTCTTATCTCTTTAAAGGTTTTATCGATATTTTCCTATTCCATCCTTGGAATGAATAAAGTTTGGTGGCGACTCTGTTCGAACGTATTTTCCGCGTCCATCGCGAGGATCGTATTTTTCGAGGTACGACACTAACCAACAGTTTAGTTACCCGAACTACATTTACTATGATTTCTCATACCAGATGAGGTTACGTAGGCACAAAACAGCGATGTCTTGGCAAACAACCTTCCCCTCATCCCCCGTAGTTTTCTGAACTACGTTAACTGTAACTTTCCCATTGCACGAGGGAATATGTAGGCATAGAGCGGCGAAGTCCTATCGAGTCTCCTCTTTCTTTTCCCTCCCCCATTTAGCAGTAGATTTTTAGATAACACACCCTTTGAGTACAACGGACGTGAAGGATGCTAATACCTTCCCCTTGTGTAACCGACTCCCGAACCCAATATTTGGTTGCGATGACCTTGTCTTCTCCTTTCTTTTAGGTTTTCTTCTATCATTTCCTTTCCCTCTCTTTGGGATAAATAACGTTTGGTGGTGACTCTTCTGTTTGTTTCCACCAGTTGTTTTTCGCAGATGCGACACCATACTTAATTTTGACTTGATTTTCATGCTTAAATTTTGTTTGATTTCGAACTTTATATTGAATCAATTTTATTAATTTTTATGCTCATTTTTGGTTTGATCACATGCTTAATCTCTTTGGTTGTTCACATGAAATTTTTAGGGTTCTATTGTTAAATCTTTAATAAGTGTGACATAGGAGATATATGTATATGATGTTAGTATTGATTGTAAAATTTCCCTTTTAATTTTTATTCATCTAATGTCCATAAAAATATCTTTAATTCCTTTATGTTTGAGTGAATAATTTAGAGTTTTTTAGTGCCATGTTTTCTTGACTAATTCTTGTTGAACATTTCTTTCATCTCCGAAGTTGAAGGTAGATAAAGAGAAACGCGATATCGAGGTCCATACGGATGATGAAGCATAATAAGTTGATCTTACTGGTATTAGGAAAAGTGAATCTATGGTTCAGATGGATTGAATCCATTCCGATATGATCCCCTTCTACATTGGGATGTAGCTTAGACTTCAGATTAGGCTTCAACATAATGGGCAAACTCCATATTCATTTATTCTCCCTTCATTCTTACACATCACCCCCTTTCATTATATCTCCATGAGGATTGGGTTTCTAATCCCATGCTTGTGCTAGCTGCACCATCTGCCATGCAATGCACCCCTAGTTTTTCTTGTTCCTTTTTCTTTTTCGTGTTTTGTGATTTTCTTTTTTTAGCATATGTTTTTATCCTTAATTTTGAATTGATTTTCATAATTATTTTTGACTTGATTTTCATGCTTACTTTTGACTTGATTTTCATGCTTAATCTTGAATCTATTTTATTGATTTTTATGCTCAATTTTGGTTTGATCACATGCTTAATCTCTTTGGTTGTTCACATGAAATTTTTAGAGTCCTATTGTTAAATCTTGATGAAGTGTGACATGGGAGATATATGTATGTGATGTTAATATTGATTGTAGAATTTGTCCTTTAATTTTTGTTCATCTAATGTCCATAAAAATGTCTTTAATTCATTTATATTTGAGTGAATATTTTAGGGTTTTTTGGTGTATTTTTTTATTGACTAATACTTGTTGAATTATTTTTGTGTAATCTCTGAAGGTGGATGTCGATGAATAGAAACACAATTTCGAGGGCGATATTGATGATGAAGCACGATGAACTTTTCTTGCTGGTATTAGGCAAAGTGAATCTCTGGTTCAGATGAATTGAATCTGGTCCGGTATGATCCCCTTCTACATTGGGATGTATCTTAGACTTCAGATTGGACTTCAACATAATGGGAAAACTTCGAATTTATTTCTATACCCTCATTCTTACACAACACCCCCTTTCATTACCTCTCCATGAGGGTTGGGCTTCTAAGCCCATGCTTGTGCTTAGGGGGATGTCATTGTTCTTGATCTGTTAAAGATTTTTATTTGAACCTTGTAATGACAATAATTTCTTATCCATTGAATTTACTTTTTATTTGTGCCTAATGCTTTATCTTTCAGAAAAATTGAGATTTGATTTACGGTTAATAGTTAGGTTGGAGTGTCAATGTTAACGCTTAATTGAAAGTATCTTGTAGTAGATATAACCTAAGACTAAGGATACCCTATAAGAATCGAGTTATTCTTGATAAGTTAATGCTTAATTTCATCTATAAGGATTTTATTTGAATGTTTAAAGGTTTACACACTAAGGACTAAGGAGTAAACACCTTTAAGAGTTGGTAATCAATATGTTAGAAGATGTTATTGCAAGGTCAGGTTAGAATTATTAATATATTCGATCATACACCTTCCCTTACATGTTTGCCCACATAGACTTAAATTCTTTCACCTGCTCTATTTACTTTTAATTGCTATTTTATTATCTCTATTTAAAAACAACAATCCAACCCCTAAGTCTTTTGTTTAACTGAAATTTGTCCAGGTCTATGTATTGTCAAGCAGTCCTTAAGATCGATATTTTGGATTTCTCATTATTACTACATTGGCATTTTAGTACACTTGCAAATTTTCTGATAAACTAGCTTAACATCGGAGATAGTAGTAGATGAGGGATTACCTACACTACATTTTCCAAGTATTGCTCCATTTTTGTTGTCTCCGTAAGTTGCAAACCCCTTCTTCTTTAGCACAAAGTCAATGAATAGAGATATGTCACCCGTCATATGTCTTCAGCATCCACTATCAAGATATCATATCTTATCTATAGATTCAATACATTCAACCTGTACAATCAAACAAGGGAAATAGGTACGCAATTTTCATTGGGTCCTTGAGAGTGAGTGAAATCAAAGTTGCATTTAGGCAACCATTGAACATCTTCTTTAGGGACAAAAAAATTTCTAAACAATAGTGACAAGATAAGTTGTGATGAGGTGTACCTTGGCTATTTGAATCCTTATGCACATATTTATGAATTTTATTTAAATGATTCAAATATTTTTCAAACTTTGAAGGATATATAGAAAATGCAATCTTAGGTTGTATAACTTTTTCCAATTTGACTTGAAGAGTATTTATCTCTTCTTGCCAATTGTGACAATGTTCAAAATCAAACCTTGAAGGTTTTACATCCTCATTCTTGTCCTTTTGAACATCTATCATAGATCTCTTAATAGCTTTTAACTTCCTTTCGGATTTTAACACTTTGGCTTCTAAGTGTAAAAAGACTTTTCATGTGAAGCTACTTTGTTAAAAGATCTTAAGGCCTCTTTATGAAGATATTCAAAGGTTTATTGTAGTTTAAGAAAAGATAGCTCATTAATAAATTCAAGCTTAGAAAGACTTACATTTCCTTTTTCCTTTTTCTTCCCATGAGGCAAATCCGAACCGATTCAACACTTGAACTTGTGCTTTAATCACTCGAGGAATCACTTGCACTCTCCCAAGCGGCATAAGCTCTTCTAGACTTTTTATATTTCTTGTAATGACCTTTCTCTTTGTCTTTCTTCATCATAAGACACTTTGGTCTATAGTGACCAACTTCCCCACAATTTTAGCAAGAACTTTTAAGTTTACCTTTCCTATTCTCATCTTTCTTTAAGGAGTTTGTTAGACTTCTAAATTTGGTTAGATTCTTATCAGAGTGTTTGACTCCATTTTTCCTTATATACATTTGGTATCTTTTGACAAACAACCCAATGTCCTCATCATCGGAATTCTTGTCATCTTAACTTTCACAATAACATTGCTCATAGTATGAGGACTTTGAGCTTGAAGTCTTTAGAGCCATAGACTTATTCTTTAACTCATTGTCTTTACATTTCTCCTTCTTTACCTTCTTTTCATACTTTATTTCATGTTTTTCTAAGCAAGTGAGTTTTTGCTCATGTTCTGCCAATTTCCAAACAATGTAGTGAGATCAAGTACTTTAAGATCATTCGCCTCTTTGATAGCAGTGACCTTTGTCGCTACTGCGAAAATCGGCGCCGGCTATGACAGAAGAGTCGCCACCGTGCGTTATTTATCCCAAAGGAGGGAAAGGAAACGCTCAGAGTAAACCTAACGCAAAGACGGGAAAGGAATGGTCATCGCAACCAAATTCCTGGATTCGGGAGTCGATTACGCAAGGGGAAGGTATTAGCACCCCTCACGTCCGCCGTACTCGACGGGATCCACGCTTGTTTTCTAGTACGGATTGTTATTCTATCTACTCTAAAGGTCAAGGGTTAAAAGAAAATAAAATGACTCGGCAAAGTATCGCACTTTATGCCTACGTATTCCCGTCGGGAACGAGAAATCAGAGTCAACGTAGTTCACCTACCTACGAGAAAGGAGGGGAAGGTTGCTCGCTAGGATACGGCATCCTATGCCTATGTACTTTCATATAGCATGAAAGATCAGAGCAAACGTAGTTCGGGCCACAGAAGACACAGATTTGTCTGATTGTTTTTTTTTTATCTTTCTAAAAAGGTTTTCTCCTGATTACGGGTCCAAACAGACAAAAATGACACTTTGATGTTTGTTTTCAGTCGTTTACGCAAGAACTGTTTTTTTATGATGTTTGCAATCTCTGACGCACTAGAGACTATGATCTGAGAGTGACTACGTCGTATGTCACCCTAAGGGTAACACATTAAGTAGTCAGATTACTGAAGAGTGACCCTCCAGCAACCCTTTCTCAAATAGCTTAAGGCTCGTAGCGTACGACATCGATTATCCTTATTACTGTGTTTTGAATTATTTTGAGATGAGAAAGAAGTCTAAAAACCTAGGGTTTGACATGGGAATCAAAACTACCCTAATGTTGTCATGCATGGGTTAAAACCTAATGTCTGTCATAATTCCCTCCTGCACAGAGGAAATCAGAGATCCTAGGGGATAAACAGCAAAAGAAACAGATATACAGTAAACAGTAAAATGCATGAGACGCAGCAATACAAGCGAGGCAAGGGTGTCCCACTCAACCTCGAACCTGGGAAAACAATAGGCAAAGTGAAACAGCTTCACTTCAAACCTAAGGGGCAAGCTGAACAAGCCAACAAACAATACAAAAAAAAGAAATAAAACCCAACACCAGCTCTGACAGCAACACTAGCTCCTACAACTACAGCTCTGACAGCAATAGCTCTGGCAGCCACAGTTGATCAACAACAACAAGGTTGACAGTAACAACTTCTCCCATCAAGACCCCACCTTTACTCTTAAATGATCCCCAAGATTTAGATAAGCTCCTGTCTTCAAAGGTCTCCAAGCTCTGGCAAGCACTGAACCCCAACCAGTGGACAGCTTCAAACAGCAGCAAAACCCTAATCTTCAGCAGATACCCAGCTTTGACAGGCACAAGCTTCATCTTCACCAATCTTCAATGAACTTCATTCTCCAATAGGTTCCCTTTTCCAATGCAAACACTCATAGGAAAGAATCAACTAATAGATGAAGTTGAAATGTTAAGAGGCTTAATGATAACCCAGGGAAATCACTAAGATCTTATCATAGCAAGTGAAAGGTATCCTCAAGGTTCTACCCAATCATAGCATGCTATACATCCCTCCTAAGGAGAGATGGAACTTATTTGGGGGACCTTGTGTCATAGGATGGAATAGAGGCATAAGAAGCTCTCTATGTTTGACAGAAGAAATCATTCTACTATAAAGCTCTCCCTATATCTCCTATCTCCTAAGTCTTCAAAAGCAACCTTCAAGGATGAGGATCTTCATGCATCAAGCTCCATCTTTTTTCTCCACTCATCTCCAAAGCCTTCATTAACCCCAACAAACCAAGCCCAAACCCAACACCCAATTGAAATGCCCAAAACCCAACAAACACAACAACATCCCAAGAGGGAAACACACCAACAACAACCAACTTGCAAAAATCAGAGAAAATAGTAATACTCATCCTAAAATCCTAGATTAATTTCTAAGGGATCCTAACTATGTACCCTATACCCCACCTAAACCCCAAGGCCTAAATCAATTTAAAAACCCCACAACTATGCCCTAAACTACACCTAATTGTTGTGAAACCCTAATTCTGATACCTCTCCTATCTATCTCTCAAATTAACCAAAGTTTTAGTCACAAAAATATGAAAAAATTCCTAAGGGTACATGCTTCCCTAATCTAATCAACCTCACAAGAATCAATCAAAAATCATGCATCAACTAATCATACTAAATTCAGAAAAATAAGGCATCAAACAAATGTAAAATAAAATCAATAAAATGGTAAAATATGTCAAAAATATAAAATGCAAGGAATTAATATTTTTATTGTTTTATTAAATTCTAGAAACTCTAAAGAAAACAAGGAAAAAATTCTCATCCAAAAATTTTTATTTTTCAATTAGTTATGATTTTTTCAATTAACCTAAAATAATATGGAAATAAAAGAAAAATAAAATGAAAATGGTAAATGGGCGTGACAAATAGCAATCAGAACAAGTTCAATTCACCAATTGGGCCCAGAGGGGGTGCGTAGAGGAAGCGCGCGCCAGGCCCAATTCAATTCAGAAAATAAAAATGAAAAATCAAAGAAAATGGAAAAAAAAAACTTGGTGTGAATAGCAAGGACTTCACATGTAAATTCCGATTGGGCCTTAGAAAGGGGTGTTGGTAGCAAAATATTCACTTAAGCCCATGCCAAGAGTTTAAGTGAAACGCTGCATTTGGTTGAGACTCAGACTCCCTTCACAAAATAAAACTCGTTCACAGCCTTTAGATGATCATTTTAGTCAAAGTCTTCTCATGATCCAAGGGCCATCCTATTGTCTTCCTCATTTGAATCTTGGAGGGAGAAAAAGCCATGGCTAATCAGAACTTCAAGCTTCATCTTCTCCAAACGCAACTCTCTTAATCCTCATCAAAACCCTAACATAAACACATCATCTTGTTTGTTTTTTTCCAAGGAATTCAACCCTAACCTCCATTTGTATTGAATCATCTTCTTCCTCAAAACACGAAGAAAAATTCAAAAAGTGCTCAAACCTCAATCCTCACCAAACTCAAAATTGAGAGGTCTAAAATCAACTACACCTCACACTGAGTAAAATCCACCATTAAACTAGGTCTAAACCTCTAAGAATTGCAAGATACGAGCCTCAACAGAAAATGTGATCAACCTAATTTTGTCTCTAAATCATGCCAATTGCTACCAGAATCCACCTAGCCATGTTCTATAATGCATACCACTATCTAAAACCTAAAGAAATCTCATGAATCGAGCCATAGAAAGCAATTTACATACCTTCAAATCTTGGATGAACAGAGTGGTAAAACCTCCAAATCAAGCTCTAAGATCTTCCAGACACGTTCTATGATGTATGATCAAGCTTCTGTATGCACCAAATTGGATTGAAACCTCTTGAATCCTTGAATCTGATTCTGACTTGCAAGGGATGAATCCAAAATGCTCTCTCACGATTTTGCACCAATCTTGCCTTGAATTGTATCTGGAATCATTCACCAACACCAAAGGAAGTTATTGAACACCAAAGAATGGATTGAAATGGATCAATTTGTTGTAACCGATTCTGTTATGCAAATGGAAAACTCAAGATCCAATCTCTCAATTCTCCCTCAATCTCCACCAACTCAAGCTTTGAACCAGTTCCAAATCTTATATAGAACATGAATAAAAGCTCTAGAAACTTCTGGATTGATCCAATGAGAAGTTCCACATCTCTTGCTCTTGAAAATGTCATGAGAAATTCACCTATGGAAGTTGAGTTTCAAGCTTGCATTTGCACCCCATTTTGACTCAATTTCTCCTTATATGACATATTTAATGATTTGGCAAGGGTTAAGGCCTTGGTCATGCCTTACAAAGAGGTTTTGCATTGGTTACTTATGATGTAAGTAACCCCTTTACAAAGGAAGTCCTTGAATTAATCCTTAACTCGAAATTGTGGAAATGTCAATATTCTCAAAATGGGTTTTCCAATCAAATTGGTATGTCATATGGCTTGGTTTGGACTTATAGATCAAGAATCCCAATTTTCATCCTTGGTTCATTTAAAATTCACCCTTATTTTAGGCCATTTTTGTGATTTTGTGAAGCAAGCACTTATGAGATCTCATGACCTCTTATCTAGCCCAAAAACACCATTTTGAACACATCTCATGTTGAACATTTTTACATTTGAGGAGTGGAAGATAGAGATTTTGACCTATGTTGGAAAATGACTTATAATTCAACTTTCCCAAAATACCCCTGGATTGTCAAGACCATATCTTGAGTTCTACAAATCCTCTTGAGGACTTATAGTACTCAAATTAAAGCTAAGATCAAGATCTACAACTCTTATGTTGGCCAAGAATCCATTTGAAAACTCCTTGATGGGAAAACGTTTCTTGGAAATCAAGTGACTTTCACAGATAAATTTCAGTGTCCTCTAGGGACCCATAACTTGCAAGAACCATAACTTGAGTTCTACAAATCTCCTTGAAGACTTCTAGTACTCAAATTAAATCTATTGAGAAGCTCTACAAGTTTCATGTTGGCCAAGAATCCATTTGAAACTTGAATTTTGACTAATCTGGCTTGGAAGTTAGGCCTAAATTAGGGGATTTTTCACTGAAACCCTAATTTGGTAACTCTTCCTGCTCTTGATTCTCTTTGATTTATCCTTGGCACAACACCACACATGTATCAACATATCAATTCATGAATCCCACAACCTCCAATTAAGCCTTGATGCTCTTCAATCACTCAGTTGACCTAGGGTTGACCTAGGGTTGACCCAGATGAAACCCTAGTTGACTGCACTTCAACTGTGGCGCTTGTACTTGAATCAATGACTTGTATCATCTCAATATGACCCTCTAGGCATCTCATAAGCCTTGTACACCTTCCATACCCTCAATACATAGCTCATACCCCTATTGATGACCCTCAATACACCTCAGATTAGGAGAGAATTCCACTGGTTGAACCTCAAACTTCTTAAAGCTTCCAACATTTCTTGATGACTTGGATAGTCTTAATATTGGAATAAACCCTTGATGTGCTTCTTTAGATAAGAATGGCACCTGATCCCTTGTTAGATGACTTGATATGCTATGCTATGCAAATGATTAGATTATGTACATGATTCAATATGCAAATGATAATGCAATTAAAACACAAATCAAGTGAAATAGGTTGAGCAAATTTTAGGGTGCAACAGCTGCCCCTATTCAAACAGCTTGGACCCGACTGGGTGAATAGCGAACGCCTTCAAACAATCGAGGTACGAGACAGTTGAATACTAAGAACCCGGAAATTTGCCAACCGCAGAAATAAACTGCACAAACTGTTTGGAAGACAACATCCGCCGACTGGATCCGGTTGTTACGGCAACAGAACTGATCAATTGACGATCGTGCTGGGGATTATTTTTATTAGCCCGAAAAAGATTCTATCATCGCGAGGATAGAACTTTGTCTATGTTAGGACGCTATATTTTGTCAACACAGCAACATCCCGACGACTTTGCTAGGGAAACAATTTTATCTGAACATTCATCCGCCTGCTTCATACGGGAAAAATCATCTGAATACTGTTTCTCTGCCTACCTATGCAGTGGCTACTTTCGTTGGTCCCAACCCACAAACGACTCGCGGAGGACTCTACTGGAGACATTAACACGAGGAAATCACGACGACTTCCTTGGGAAGCATACTTTTGCCAAATCTCAGAACACAAATAACATACTCTGTCTATCATGGGATCATCATCTATCTGGATACTGGAAAATTCATCCGCTTGCTTCATACGGGAAACTCCATTTTCTTGATTCAAACCGGAAAACACATCTGCCTGATTCATACATGAAAGTTTGTCCGCCTGATTCTTATAGGAAAAGATAACACATCTTCCTGATGCATACAGAAAAGTTCTTCCGCCTGCTTCATACGGGAAAAGATAACACATATGCTTGATACATACAGGAAAGTTCTTCCACATGATTCTTACGGGAAAAGATAACACATCTGCCTGATACATACAGGAAAGTTCTTCCGCCTGCTTCATACGGGAAAAGATAACACATCTGCCTGATACATACAGGAAAGTTCTTCCGCCTGATTCTTACGGGAAAATATAACACATCTGCCTGGTACATACAGGAAAGTTCTTCCGCCTGATTCCTACGGGAAAATATAACACATCTGCCTGATACATACAGGAAAGTTCTTCCGCCTGGTTCTTACGGGAAAACATAACACATCTGCCTGACACATACAGGAAAGTTCATTCGCCTGGTTCTTACGGGAAAACATAACACGTCTGCCTGATACATACAGGAAAGTTCATCCGCCTGATTCTTACGGGAAAATCATAACACATCTGCCTGATACATACAGGAAAGTTCATCCGCCTGATTCTTACGGGAAAATATAACACATCTGCCTGTTACATACAGGAAAGTTCTTCCGCCTGATTCTTACGGGAAAATCATAACCTTGGACATAGCTTCCTAGCCTGTTCGCGGTAGTAGCTAACTCCACTGGGGATATTCTTAAAATAACTGTCCGACACCCGTCTCGACAACGAGTGACCTCTTCTGAAATTTTGATTCATGAAACCCTGAAACGCTGTCGCGACAGTGAACCTGAAGAAAAACACTCCGCTGGTCGGATAAGAGAAACTTCAGCCAGTAACTCTGTGGGGAATAATGACAAGAACTACATCATCACATGTCTCACTGCGAGACCTCGAATACCTGGGAATAGATCTAAGATAGAACCCCATACTCCTGTTGAGAAACACACCTGAAATCAAAAGGTTAACTAACCTGATTTATGTTTCAAAAATGCATATGTTTGGCAATGGCGCAATGCTCCATACGGCATGGAAATGCTACGCGTTTTTGGGTAGATGCAAACATGACGATGTATGCAAATGCAAATGCAGGTTCAGGCTGCTGGGGAAGCTCTGACAAGTTTGCTTCAACACGGCTATTGAGGACGAATACCACCCTGTTGGGGACGAACGGATATCGCGAAGTATTCTGGCAAAATAAATGCCGAAAATACAACCAACTCTGCCGGGGAGAGATCACACATCGATTTCCACTGGGAGGAAAGAATAACACCCTGCTGGTGAACAAACTTAGCTGGGGGAGAAGCAACCCTTCTGGGAGACAATTGTCTGGGTACAGTTTACAAACTCGGAACTACCACTCTGCTGGGGATAAACATCCTGAGGATAGCATGACGACCTGCGGGGAGAAAGAAAACAATCCTCGGTGAGGATAATCCTTCTGAACTTCTATCTTGGTAATGCGTCGCGGAAATCCTCCCAGCTGGGGATTGAACGTGCACGTACTCGACTCTCTGGGGAGTATAACCTCTGCATGGGATACTGATCTCGACTTACTGGGGATATCCTATGGACAACTTCCATGAGGATACTCCTCTGGGGAAACTAATCCTTCCTTCAGTGAGGGATAATATTGTCTCAAACTCTGGGGATGAGGCGTGACCTGCATGGGGATTAGCGTCAAATCCTTCTTCCAGGGTCTCTGGCTGGAGCCACAATTTTCTGATCGTTCGCTTCAAAGGTGAGAACCCTACAAAACACAAACGAGACAAAACAAATCTATACAACCAGATCTATTCGGGTTAGTGTCCGTGACATTACTTCAGTTAATTCAACATTTTAGCAATTATTGGCAAGGGCCAGCAAAGTTATGCGCATGCAAGTTCATCGGAACATTGGCGTTTCCACATACAAAACAATAAAGCACAAACATCAAATACTGAATAACATGTTTTATTAACAACAGGCCTCTAAATAGGCGAAGTTTTGTACATCGGATGCAACTCCTGAAAAGAGGAAGTTACGCACACACCCATACATATATGCACAAAAAGCATAAAAATACAAATGGAATTTGTACACATGTCGGCAACATGGTGCAGAAAAACATCCTGAGTTGATCCTCCTATGACTCGCCTGACTCCGGTGCTTTCCCGGTATTCAATTTTCGGAAGAGATCGTGTCGAATAAACGAACCCTCAGGTGCTCCCCAAACCACTAAGCAATGTTGTATCAGATCCGGACCGCAGTCATTTGCTTTTTCAATCCCTAACTTTTGCGTGAACCGCCCTTTGCGGGTTTTCAATTCACCGGGATACCCTTTTTTGCCGAAGTCTCCCAATGTAGGTTTTCGACTTCGCGGGTGTACATCTTTTCAATTTTATCCCTATCTTTTGCCCGAACCTTTTATTCGTTTTTTACGGTTCTCCAGGATGCCCCATTTTTGCCTGGACTCTCTTTTTACTATCCAGCGGGTCACTTTCAAGCAAAGTATTTTTTAACTGCGTCCGAATTCACAGGCGACGTAAAGTCTTCACCATCCATGGTAGATAGTAGCAAGGCTCCTCCAGAGAAGACTTTTCTGACAACGTAGGACCCTTCGTAATTAGGGGTCCACTTGCCCCAGTGATCTGTTTGTGGCGGGAGAATCCTCTTCAGCACAAGGTCGCCCGTCTGAAAGCTTCGCGGGCATATCTTTTTATCATATGCTTTCTTCATTCGGCTCTGATACAATCGACCGTATGCGAGAGAAGCTAGCCTCTTCTCATCCATTAAACTGAGCTGATTCAGTCTATCTTTGACCCATTCTGCCTCGTCAAGTTGGACATCTCGTAAAACCCTCAGGGAAGGAATCTCAACCTCCAATGGTAACACTACCTCCATTCCGTATACCAATGAAAAAGGGGTTGCCCCGGTTGATGTGTGTACCGTCGTACGATAACCGTGCAAAGTGAAAGGTAGCATCTCGTGCCAGTCCTTATACGTCACAACCATCTTCTGAACAATCTTCTTTATGTTCTTATTGGCCGCTTCAACAGCGCCATTCATCTTGGGTCGGTAAGGAGAAGAGTTGTGATGTTCAATCTTGAAATTCTGGCACAGCTCTTTCATCATCTTGGTATTCAAATTCGAACCGTTGTCGGTGATAATCCGCTCAGGGATTCCATATCTGCAGATAATATCTCGTTTGATAAATCTGGCAACCACTTGCTTGGTGACATTGGCATATGATGCTGCTTCCACCCATTTGGTGAAGTAATCAATTGCCACCAAGATGAACCGGTGTCCATTAGATGTCGTAGGCTCGATCTTACCAATCATATCAATTCCCCACATCGAGAAAGGCCATGGTGATGACATCAAATTCAGAGGACTTGGGGGTACATGGACCTTGTCCGCATAAATTTGGCATTTATGACACATCTTTGCAAACTTGAAACAGTCTGTTTTCATAGTTAGCCAGTAATAACCTGCTCGCAACAATTTTCTCGTTATAGCATGCCCACCAGCATGTGTACCAAACGTACCCTCATGTATCTCTTCCATGAGCAATTTCGCCTCTTTCTCGTCTACACAGCGTAGCAACACCAAGTCGTGGTTTCTTTTGTACAAGACACCGTCAGGATACAAATAGAAATTGTCAGCCAATCTCCTGAGAGTCTTTTGATCTCGACTGGATGCCCCAGCCGGATACTCCTTGTTCTTCAGGAAATTCTGGATGTCAAAGTACCAGGGTTGACCATCGGGAGCCTCATCAATGGCAAATATGAATGCAGGCCTATCGAGCCGAGAGATAACAATCCAGGGAGCCTCGTTCCAAAATTTAACTTTATACATGGAAGACAGTGTCGCCAGGGCGTCAGCCATTTGATTTTCTGCTCGCGGCACATGATGCAATTCCACCTTGTCGAAGAAAGGCAACAATCTCCTTGCATAATTCATATATGGTATCAAATTGGGCTGACGTGTCTCCCATTCTCCTTTAATCTGATTCACCACTAGAGCTGAGTCTCCGTATACATCCAGATGTTTGATTCGCAAATCAATAGCTTCCTCCAGACCCATGATGCAAGCCTCATATTCAGCCTCATTATTGGTAACGGAAAAGGTCAATCGGGCAGTAAAGGGGATGTGCGACCCGTGAGGAGTAGTAATAATTGCACCTATTCCACTACCATAGGAATTTACAGCTCCGTCAAATATCAACTGCCACTTGGAACCCAACTCTGGTCCTTCGTCTGGCAACGGTTCTTCACAATCTTTCATCTTCAGGTACATGATATCCTCGTCAGGAAAATCAAACCTCATCGACTGGTAGTCCTCAACAGGTTGCTCCGCAAGGTACTCTGACAAAATGCTACCTTTAATAGCCTTTTGCGAGACATACTGAATATCATATTCGGTTAACACCATCTGCCATCGGGCAATTCTTCCGGAGAGTGCTTGCTTCTCAAACACGTATTTGATCGGATCCATCTTTGAAATTAGCAGGGTTGTATGATTTAGCATGTATTGCCTCAAACGTTTGGCGGCCCAGGCTAGCGCACAACACGTTTTCTCGAGCATTGAGTATCTGGACTCACAGTCGGTAAACTTCTTACTCAAATAGTAGATCACATGCTCTTTACGTCCTGTCTCGTCGTGTTGACCGAGAACACAACCCATACTTTCTTCAAGAACTGTCAAAATACATAATCAACGGTCTCCCGGCCACTGGGGGTATCAAAATAGGAGGTTCCTGCAAGTATTCTTTTATCTTGTCGAACGCCTTTTGACAATTTCCATTCCAGGTCACAGCCTGGTCCTTTTTCAACAACTTGAATAACGGCTCGCATGTCGCAGTTAGGTGAGATATGAACCGGGCGATATAGTTCAACCTCCCTAAAAATCCACGCACTTCTTTTTTTGTTTTAGGCGTCGGCATCTCTTGTATTGCTTTTATTTTCGTAGGATCAACCTCTATTCCTTTTTCTCTCACGATAAAACCCAGCAGTTTACCCGATCTCACCCCGAAGGTGCACTTGTTAGGGTTCAGTCTCAACCTGAACTTCCTAAGTCTCTTGAACAGTTTCAGCAGATTAACCAAATGCTCCTCCTCCGTCTGGGATTTGGCAATCATATCATCAACATAAACCTCGATCTCTTTATGCATCATGTCATGAAAGAGAGTCGTCATAGCACGTTGATATGTTGCCCCAACGTTCTTTAATCCGAAGGGCATCACTTTGTAACAAAATGTTCCCCAGGGAGTAATGAAGGTAGTCTTCTCCATGTCTTCTGGAGCCATTTTGATCTGATTGTAGCCTAAGAAGCCATCCATGAAGGAGAATACGGATAACTGAGCAGTGTTATCAACCAGCACATCGATGTGAGGAAGTGGAAAGTCATCTTTCAGGCTCACTTTGTTCAAATCACGGTAGTCTACACACATTCGCACTTTACCGTCTTTCTTCGGCACTGGCACAATATTAGCGACCCATGAGGGATATTTTGTAACAGCTAGGAAACCAGCATCCCACTGTTTTTGAACTTCCTCCTTAATCTTCACAGCCATGTCCGGTCTAGTTCTTCAGAGTTTCTGCTTAATAGGCGGACATTCCTCTCGCAGTGGCAGACGGTGAACAACCATATCCGTATCCAACCCAAGCATGTCCTCGTACGACCAAGCAAATATATCACTGTACTCTTTGAGCATCTCAACCAATCTTTGCTTGATGTCGCTCTGCAGCGCAACCCCTATACAGATGTTTCTCTCAACCTCTTCCGACCCCAAATTGACAATCTCAATGACTTCCTCATGAGGCAGAATGATTCTTTCTTCTTGTTTCAATAACCAGGTCAACTCTTCTGGTACGTCGCCATCTTCAACAATCTCTTCCTCAGCCTGAAATACCGGGTGCTCGAAGTCGAAGTGAGTCATAGGCGGTTCATAGATGTCATCTGAAATAGTAATCCTGCAAAGGAAATGGTTAAATGCTTCAAAACGCATACAAAGCAAGTAACCACGTTGCCATTTTATTGTAAAAGATAAAAACAGAAAAAACAGGGATCACAACATTTGTATATGAAAAACGCCTTTATTTCATGATTAAACAATGTAATGTACATAACCAAATGGCCCTAAGCAAAATCAATATGCCCCGGGTAGGACACAGGATTATTCAACAATTAAGAAAACAAATCATTACTGTTTAGTTGTCACGGGAACAGTTTCCCGGATAGACCAATTGCAGAGACTTTGTCCTGGCACGCTTGGCTTGATCCATGCGTCCATGTCACAGTCGCTATCTCCTTCCTCAGAATCGGAAACAACATTGATAGTCTCGAAGCACACCCCGCTTGGCGTAATGGTTATCGGTCCTCTGAACTTGGGCGTTCCTGAAGAGGATGCTGATGACGAAGGATGATATCCAAGCCCGAACCTGTCATTCTTCATGGGAATATCCAACACCTGACCCCAACCCTTGGCTTTGCCTGCCTGCACTAGAGCCTGAGCCTCTTTGTAGGATGACACTGCCACGTCTGATACTTTGCTTAGCACCGGAGCTTTGTCTTTACTTTGCAACCCCTCGAAGGCTTGACACGGTGTTTCGTGTATTTCGCCGTCGACCTCGACATATTTGAACGAAGACAAATGGCTAATCAGAATATCTTCCTCTCCACAAACAGTGACGACACTATCCCCAACCATATACTTCAGCTTTTGGTGTAACGTGGATGTGACTGCCCCGGCAGCATGAATCCATGGGTGCCCAAGAAGACAACTATACGCTGGCTGGATGTCCATTATGTAGAATTCAGTTTCAAATATTTCAGGCCCCACCTGCAACGGTAATGTTATCGATCCGAAAACCGACCTCCTCGTTCCATCGAACGCTCTCATTACTAAGTCATTGGGCATGCAGATAATCCCCCTGATGTCTAACTTCATCATGGCTTTCTTCGGTAGCACATTCAGGGAAGATCCAGTATCTACTAAAACATGGGACATGACCGTGCCCCGACATTCTACTGACACATGCAATGCCATATTGTGTTCTCGCCCTCTCGGAGTCAAATCAAAGTCTGTGAAGCCCAAACTGTGCCCCGCATTGACATGCGCCATCACTCCTTTTAACTGATTAACAGAAACTTCTTGAGGCACGAACGACGTGTCTAGAATTTTCAGCAAAGCGTTCCAATGCGCCTCAGAACACAACAGCAAGGATAGGATGGAAATCTTTGACGGCGTTTACTGGAGGTGCTCAACGATCTTGTAATCACTTTTACGAATGAGCCTCATAAACTCCTCCACATCCTTAAGCGACGTTTCCTTTTCATTCGACTGAGGAGGACCACTCTCAGTTGCCTTAGCTTTACCCTTGGCTAATCTTTCCGCCTCTACCTCGGGTGACGTGAAGATTCTTCCGCTCCTGGTCATACCCCCTGTTCCGACAACATGATCTACAACCCCAGCTGGTTGTCCATTGACTTCAATTCTCTTACCATCGCAATATACCTCCAACCCGTAAGTCCATGGCACTGCTTTAGTACTCTCAAAAGGAATTGGTCCTGCTTTAGTAATTGTGATCGTCGGCCGCCGGGCAGGTGTCGTTATCGTTATTGTTTTCCTCTGAATTGTCACCATAGCAACATCGTTCTGCTCATCACACAACGCCTCTACAGGCTTTTCAACCTCGGTTCTATCAAATTGCAAAGTACCCTCATCCATCATAGCCTGAATGCCCCACTTCAACTCATCACAACCCTCTGGCTGGATCCAACAATCCAAGCAAAATTCATCACACCTCGGGAATACACCCCCTTTTAACAACCTGCTTTTGATCTCGCCCAACGGTGTCTTCAGCTCATTGACATCCATCACCAAATTCAACTCCTCCTCTGTCAGGATGGCGTTTGCCCCGTGAATGGGCATAGGTTGTTGTACGATATTTGGACCCGCCTGTCCAAAGTTAATAGCTTTGCTGTCCAATAAATCCTGAACTTTATGCTTAAATGCCTGACAAGATTCAATATCATGCCCGGGTGCCCCAGAATGGAATTCTCAATGCTTGTTGGCATCATATCTGTAAGGGAGTACTGCCCCAGTAGGTGGTGCCAAAGTCCTCTTTTCAACCAAGTTCAACCCTAGCATGGTCTGGAGGAGTTCTGCATTCGTGGAAGGAGGTGCGTCAAACACTCTTTTCGCTCTGGCATTCTGTACCCTTCTCTAGCCAGGATTTTGTCCTTGCTGCTGCGGTGGTTGTTGTTGTTGTGGCTGTCTTTGTTGAGGAAGCGGGATAGTGACACTCGCTATCTGCTGCGGCTGAACATACTGATTTCTTCCTCTGCCCCGGCCCCTGCTACCAAACACGGCACTAGAATCACCCTGTCGTCTACCACCAAATGCTTTTCTGGCACCTCCTGTCGAAGTAGACTCACTTGCTTGGAACCTTCTGACTTTAATCCCGTTTTCAATCATCTCCCCCATAAGAATCAAATCTGAGAAACTGCTTAATGACACACTAAACAATTTTTCATAGAACACCCCCGTAAATGTCCCAATGAACATATCATTCATCTCCCTTTCAATTAGAGGAGGATGCACCCTCGCTGCCATGTCGCGCCACCTTTGCGCATACTCTTTAAAGCTTTCACCGTTCTTCTGTGACAAACCCTACAATTGGACCCGGTTCGGCGCCAGATCGCTGTTGTATTTGTAATGTGTCACGAAAGCATCAGCCATCTGCTTCCAGGTTTTAATCTACGTGGGCTCCAGCCCCATATACCATTCAAGTGAAGGTCCTGATAAGCTGTTCTGAAAGAAATGCATGAGCATTCTTTCATCATCTGAATACGCTGGCATCCTTTTGTAGTAAGAGCAAACATGGACTTTAGGGCAGGTGTCCCCTTTGTACTTGTCAAACGTGGGAGCCTTAAATTTCAATGGCACCCTCAGCCCTGGTACTAGGCCCATTGTAGTCATATCCAAACCGGTGGAGTTCTGATTCACTACCCCCTTCATCCGTTCTTCAAGCATCTTGATCCTCTGCACAGGATCAACAGGTCCTTCAAATCCCATGCCTCTTCCAGAAAAGGCGTCCTCCTGGCAGTCTTCGCCCTAATTCATATTTCCATTTCCATACCCGTCGTAACCAGTGTTGCGACCAAACCCTTGCTGATTGATCATGGGACCTCGTCCCCCGGTACCGAAGCCCTGGTTGACCCTAACAGGTCCAAACCCAGTGTTGACAGGAATCACCCCAACACCGTTCATATTACCAAATCCACCATACCCCTGGTTAGCGTTGCCAAAACCGTCATAGCCGAAGCCCTGAGCGTTGAAGCCGAATTTCCCGTCCTGATTGACGTAATCAAATCCCTGATCGTTGAAGCCGAAACCATTGTTGTCGAAACCATTACCGCCATTGTTGTTACCGCCGCCTTGGTTGGCATCCCCAACTCCAACATTGTTAACAACAGTCTCATTGCCATTCCGTGCGTTGCCATTGCCAGCGCCAGCGCCCTCGTTCACAACCATAACAGGTGGGGTCACTACAGGTGGAACCATAGGCGTAGGGGGCCCATCTTCCGGAATAGTCTCAACATGCACAGAATTGTGGTCATTGTTGCCATTCCCATTAGCCCGCGTCAGCAGCGGCTGTACCAGAGTCTGGAGGCTCTCCTGGCCCTTAGCAATGTTCTCCATCGCTTGCATGAACAGGTTCAACTTTTCGCGGATTTCCTGCATCTCCACTTGGACTTGATCCATGATTCTCTTGTAGTTGTTTTGGGTTGAGTAGCGGTGGACTCTTTGTTCGTCAATCCTGAAAAACCTGAAGATGCAGGAAATAAGATACAGGTTTAAGAATACCGGTCATGCAATATGAATGCATATGCAATTGTGTAAATATGCTACAGGTTATATCCCCCCCCGATTCTAGTTTCAGAGAGAAGGCCATCACAACAATGGAGTCCTTATCAAGCAAGCAAGGAATCAGAAAACCCTCGTATATAAACACATGGCACGAGGCTGAGTACAAGAGTACAACTGAATACAACCGAAAAGACCTCGGCCAACAAGCCTGGCGATGGTCAAAATACAAGTTCAGATAACAAAAGCAAGGCTAAGATAAATCAGGCCAAATGGCACGCTCTGACATCTTCCAATATCCTCAACGTCTCCGAATGCCCTAGTCGGGAGATTAGCTCCTGTATCAGTAAAGCATGCCGCTCGGTAGTGGATCTCAGCTTTATGGCGTCATCTTGGCAAGTTCCTTTGCCAGAACTCTCGTCAAGTCTGCACCTCTTGGAACCGGCCTTCACTTCATAAACTCTCGGCTTCTCGTCAAGGTCACTTACTCTGAGCTCAGCAGCGCTCCTAAGTGATGTCTCTTCGGCAATCTTTGCGTCTTGGGCTTTAATCTGTGCCTCTAGCGTGGCAATTTGCAGCTTCAGTTCGTCTTCACGCTCTTTCCGCTTGGTAAGCGTGGTATTCCACAAAGCTTCCCACTTGCTGAGACGGGAATAAGCTTTGCTTAGAAGTTCATTCTTAGAAGTAAGCACCTTGCTGACACCGTTCAAGGCTATTCCCACTTTTTCTTTCTTGTTGGTCACTTCTGTCAGCTCTGAACCCAACCTGTTAATCAATTCAGTCTGTTCCTTCACAGTGAAGGTAGCTTCATTCTTCTCACGACGCAACTAGAAGATTTCTTTCTCTAACTCATCATTGGCTTTCTTCAGTCCTTCGTTTTCAGCCAACAATCTGTTATACTTCTCACTCTCTTCTGAAGCAGGTACCTCAATCAACGGAAGATACAGGGGTTCCACAGTAGGATAAGGCATCAAGGAAGTACTAGCTCTCTCGCGAATCCAAGCCAAATAAGGGTCATAAGCCTTGTTGTTGCTCTTACCGAGCAAAGCTTTCCCTCTCCTATGGATGTTAGCCCATGCATGTCTCAATTTGATCAAAACAGCCGTGTCTAATAAGCCTGTGAGATACAGAGATTCCTATATCTCCTTCTCAATAGGAGCATCCCTCAAAGCATAACGGGACTGTCTTACCAGCAGTGAAGGGTTATAGTTAATACAGCTTTTCCGTCCAATCAGGGGGACATTCGGATTGCCACTGCAACTATATATAATATTCGTGCCAAACATGCTCCGATCAAACTAAATGATATTCTCAGCAGACAGCCCCATCAACCGGGAAGACCAATCCAAAGTATCCACAGTATCAACAAAAGGCCCTGTCTTCGGAAGATGCCCCTGGAACCACCTGTACAGAAGAGGAAGACAGTAGGAAACATTCTTGCCACGACGTTTCTCATTCTTGTAGTGAATGGAATGATAAACATCGCCCAAGAGAGTAGGAATTGGATTCTTCGAGGAAAGAATCAAGAAGGCATCTGAGTCGACAAAATCTGGCACATTAGGAAACAAGACAATCCCGTAGATGCAGACAGCTAGAATGGCACTGAAGGCAACCCAACATCCACTCTTCGCGCACTGTGTAGCCTTTTCCACCAGGACAGACAGGTGAAAACCATAAGCTCCGTTCAGCTTGACCAAACCTCCGGGGAACTCCGAAGCGTCCAAACTGACAATCTCAGCGAGTGTAGCTAACGCAGGCTCAGCATCAACATGTATGAAGGGCGTTTGGTCTAACACAAGGACTCCCAACATAGCAGAATACTCCTCCAACGTGGGCGCCAGAATATAGTCGGGAAATAAGAAACATCTCAGATGCGGCTCATAAAACTGCATCAAAGTATACACCCTAGTCGTCTCAAATGCAGAAGGTCTGTATAACAAACTAAGCAATCTTCCATAGGATACTTTGAACTCAGCCCTCACTCTCTCATCTGCTAGAGCTACTAAACCCAGCAAGGAACTGATATCTGGCGAATGCAACTGGTAAGCAACTGTCCTCTTCAGGGACTCCATGTCTGGCTAGAGGGTATACTAGAATCAGAGGGGAATGATCACCTGCAACATAAATACATGTTAATGAAATGCAGTCATGAAAAATGCACATGCATATGCAAACAAGGGATCAAGTGCGATGCTGGTGAACTGTGCTGCTTTGTACTGAAGCCTGAGAACCATCAAATCCTCATCTCAAACCAAACCACTCAAATGAACCCTGTAACCACATCTCACCGACAGAGATGAACCAGGTATTCTGAGGTCAAAGGTTTCCTGCAAACAGCCCTACCTACCCCTCACCGGTATGTACTTAACTCGCAGACGAGGTACGACATCCTATGCGGGTTCAACGTCACAGACTTTCAAGAGCGATGACACGATACCCAGAAGGTGTAGCATCATCATCCCTTGAAGCGGCCTCACTTAGTTGAATCCCAATTGATAGGTTCCCAGAGTCGACAATCCTCGGGTCAGACAACTTGTCGAGCCCTAAGGGCCAGGCAAGAAGCATCAAAGAGAATCTCGTCCGAGCGTAAATTTTGCGGCTAGCTGGTGCGAGCTAAGCAAGCAGGCTAACCACTACTCTCTACTTATAAGTCTAGGCGTAACCTCAAGCCCAGGTCTGGCTTATCTCTCAGCAAATCACCCCCTTCCCACAACAGCAATAACAATATATAGCTGATAATAAAATGAGGAAAGTAAAGACAGAAAAGTAAATCTAGACAACACCCACGACGGGAAAACAAGCGCTAGGATTGACTCGCATAGGGGATATTCCAGTCCCCAACAGAGTCTCCAGCTGTCGCTACTGCGAAAATCGGCGCCGGCTATGACAGAAGAGTCGCCACCGTGCGTTATTTATCCCAAAGAAGGGAAAGGAAACGCTCAGAGTAAACCTAACGCAAAGACGGGAAAGGAATGGTCATCGCAACCAAATTCCTGGATTCGGGAGTCGATTACGCAAGGGGAAGGTATTAGCACCCCTCACGTCCGTCGTACTCGACGGGATCCACGCTTGTTTTTTAGTACGGATTGTTATTCTATCTACTCTAAAGGTCAAGGGTTAAAAGAAAATAAAATGACTCGGCAAAGTATCGCACTTTATGCCTACGTATTCCCGTCGGGAACGAGAAATCAGAGTCAACGTAGTTCACCTACCTACGGGAAAGGAGGGGAAGGTTGCTCGCTAGGATACGGCATCATATGCCTACCTACTTTCATACAGCATGAAAGATCAGAGCAAACGTAGTTCGGGCCACGGAAGACAGAGATTTGTCTGATTGTTTTTTTTATCTTTCTGAAAAGGTTTTCTCCTGATTACGGGTCCAAAACGGACAAAAATGACACTTTGATGTTTGTTTTCAGTATTTTACGCAAGAACTGTTTTTTATGATGTTTGCAATCTCTGACGCACTAGAGACTATGATCTGAGAGTGACTACGTCGTATGTCACCCTAAGGGTAACACACTAAGCAGTCAGATTACTGAAGAGTGACCCTCCAGCAACCCTTTCTCAAATAGCTTAAGGCTCGTAGCGTACGACATCGATTATCCTTATTACTGTGTTTTGAATTGTTTTGAGATGAGAAAGAAGTCTAAAAACCTAGGGTTTGACATGGGAATCAAAACTACCCTAATGTTGTCATGCATGGGTTAAAACCTAATGTCTGTCATAATTCCCTCCTGCACAGAGGAAATCAAAGATCCTAGGGGATAAACAGCAAAAGAAACAGATATACAGTAAACAGTAAAATGCATGAGATGCAGCAATACAAGCGAGGCAAGGGAGTCCCACTCAACCTCGAACTTGGGAAAACAATAGGCAAAGTGAAACAGCTTCACTTCAAACCTAAGGGGCAAGCTGAACAAGCCAACAAACAATACAAAAAAAGAAATAAAACCCAACACCAGCTCTGACAGCAACACCAGCTCCTACAACTACAGCTCTGACAGCAACAGCTCTGGCAGCCACAGTTGATCAACAGCAACAAGGTTGATAGTAACAACTTCTCCCATCAAGACCCCACCTTTACTCTTAAATGATCCCCAAGCTTTAGATAAGCTCCTATCTTCAAAGGTCTCCAAGCTCTGGCAAGCACTGAACCCCAACCAGTGGACAGCTTCAAACAACAGCAAAACCCTAATCTTCAGCAGATACCCAGCTTTGACAGGCACAAGCTTCATCTTCACCAATCTTCAATGAACTTCATTCTCCAATAGGTTCCCTTTTCCAATGCAAACACTCACAGGAAAGAATCAACTAATAGATGAAGTTGAAATGTTAAGAGGCTTAATGATAACCCAGGGAAATCACTAAGATCTTATCATAGCAAGTGAAAGGTATCCTCAAGGTTCTACCCAATCATAGCATGCTCTACATACCTCCTAAGGAGAGATGGAACTTCTTTGGGGGACCTTGTGTCATAGGATGGAATAGAGGCACAAGAAGCTCTCTATGTTTGACAGAAGAAATCAGTCTACTCTAAAGCTCTCCCTATATCTCCTATCTCCTAAGTCTTCAAAAGCAACCTTCAAGGATGAGGATCTTCATGCATCAAGCTCCATCCTTTTTCTCCACTCATCTCCAAAGCCTTCATTAACCCCAACAAACCAAGCCTAAACCCAACACCCAATTGAAATGCCCAAAACCTAACAAACACAACAACATCCCAAGAGGGAAACACACCAACAACAACCAACTTGCAAAAATCATAGAAAATAGTAATACTCATCCTAAAATACTAGATTAATTTCTAAGGGATCCTAACTATGTACCCTATACCCCACCTAAACCCCAAGGCCTAAATCAAGTTTAAAACCCCACAACTATGCCCTAAACTACACCTAATTGTTGTGAAACCCTAATTCTGATACCTCTCCTATCTATATCTCAAATTAACCTAAGTTTTTGTCACAAAAATATGACAAAATTCCTAAGGGTACATGCTTCCCTAATATAATCAACCTCACAAGAATAAATCCAAAATCATGCATCAACTAATCATATTAAATTCAGAAAAATAAGGCATCAAACAAATGTAAAATAAAATCAATAAAATGGTAAAATATGTCAAAAATATAAAATGCAAGGAATTAATATTTTTATTATTTTATTAAATTCTAGAAACCCTAAGGAAAACAAGGAAAAAATTCTCATCCAAAAATTTTTATTTTTCAATTAGTTGTGATTTTTTCAATTAACCTAAAATAATATGGAAATAAAAGAAAAATAAAATTAAAATGGTAAATGGGCGTGACAAATAGCAATCAGAACAAGTTCAATTCACCAATTGGGCCCAGAAGGGGGTGCGTATAGGAAGCGCGCGTCAGGCCCAATTCAATTCAGAAAATAAAAATGAAAAATCAAAGAAAATGGAAAAAAAAACTTGGTGCGAATAGCAAGGACTTCACATGTAAATTCCAATTGGGCCTCAGAAAGGGGTGTTGGTAGCAAAATATTCACTTAAGCCCATGCCAAGCGTTTAAGTGAAACGCTGCGTTTGGTTGAGACTCAGACTCACTTCACAAAATAAAACTCGTTCACAGCCGTTAGATGATCATTTTAGTCAAAGTCTTCTCATGATCCAAGGGCCATCCTATTGTCTTCCTCATTTGAATCCTGGAGGGAGAAAAAGCCATGGCTAATCAGAACTTCAAGCTTCATCTTCTCCAAACGCAACTCTCTTAATCCTCATCAAAACCCTAACATAAACACATCATCTTGTTTGTTTTTTTCCAAGGAATTCAACCCTAACCTCCATTTGTATTGAATCATCTTCTTCCTCAAAACACGAAGAAAAATTCAAAAAGTGCTCAAACCTCAATCCTCACCAAACTCAAAATTGAGAGGTCTAAAATCAACTACACCTCACACTGAGTAAAATCCACCATTAAACTAGGTCTAAACCTCTAAGAATTGCAAGATACGAGCCTCAACAGAAAATGTGATCAACCTAATTTTGTCTCTAAATCATGCCAATTGCTACCAGAATCCACCTAGCCATGTTCTATAATGCATACCACTATCTAAAACCTAAAGAAACCTCATGAATCGAGCCATAGAAAGCAATTTACATACCTGCAAATCTTGGATGAACAGAGTGGTAAAACCTCCAAATCAAGCTCTAAGATCTTCCAGACACGTTCTATGATGTATGATCAAGCTTCTGTATTCACCAAATTGGATTGAAACCTCTTGAATCCTTGAATCCGATTCTGACTTGCAAGGGATGAATCCAAAATGCTCTCTCACGATTTTGCACCAATCTTGCCTTGAATTGTATCTGGAATCATTCACCAACACCAAAGGAAGTTATTGAACGCCAAAGAATGGATTGAAATGGATCAATTTGTTGTAACCGATTCTGTTATGTAAATGGAAAACTCAAGATGCAATCTCTCAATTCTCCCTCAATCTCCACCAACTCAAGCTTTGAACCAGTTCCAAATCTTATATAGAACATGAATGAAAGCTCTAAAAACTTCTGGATTGATCCAATGAGAAGTTCCACATCTCTTGCTCTTGAAAATGTCATGAGAAATTCACCTATGGAAGCTGAGTTTCAAGCTTGCATTTGCACCCCATTCTGACCCAATTTCTCCTTATATGACATATTGAATGATTTGGCAAGGGTTAAGGCCTTGGTCATGCCTTACAAAGAGGTTTTGCATTGGTTACTTATGATGTAAGTAACCCCTTTACAAAGGAAGTCCTTGAATTAATCCTTAACTCAAAATTGTGGCAATGTAAATGTTCTCAAAATGGGTTTTCCAATCAAATTGGTATGTCATATGGCTTGGTTTGGACTTATAGATCAAGAATCCCAATTTTCATCCTTGGTTCATTTAAAATTCACCCTTATTTTAGGTCATTTTTGTGATTTTGTGAAGCAAGCCCTTCCAAGCTCTCATGACCTCTTATCTAGCCCAAAAACACCATTTTGAACACATCTCGTGTTGAACATTTTTTCATTTGAGGAGTGGAAGATAGAGATTTTGACCTATGTTGGAAAATGACCTATAATTCAACTTTCCCAAAATACCCCTGGATTGTCAAGACCATATATTGAGTTCTACAAATCCTCTTGAGGACTTCTAGTACTCAAATTAAATATACGATCAAGATCTACAACTCTTGTATTGGTCAAGAATCCATTTGAAAACTCCTTGATGGGAAAAAGTTGCTTGGAAGTCAAGTGACTTTCACAGATAAATTTCAGTGTCCTCTGGGGACCCATAACTTGCAAGAACCATAACTTGAGTTTTACAAATATCCTTGAAGACTTCTAGTACTAAAATTAAATCTATTGAGAAGCTCTAAAAGTTTCATTTTGGCCAAGAATCCATTTGAAACTTGCATTTTGACTTATCTGGCTTGGAAGTTAGGCCTAAATTAGGGGATTTTACACTGAAACCCTAATTTGGTAACTCTTCCTGCTCTTGATTCTCTTTGATTTATCCTTGGCACAACACCACACATGTATCAACATATCAATTCATGAATCCTAAAACCTCCAATTAAGCCTTGATGCTCTTCAATCACTCAGTTGACCTAGGGTTGACCCAGATGAAACCCTAGTTGTCTGCACTTCAACTGTGGCGCTTGTACTTGAATAAATGACTTGTATCATCTCAATATGACTCTATAGTCATCTCATAAGCCTTGTACACCTTCCATACCCTCAATTCATAGCTCATACCCCCATTGATGACCCTCAATACACCTCAGATTAGGAGAGAATTCCACTGGTTGACCCTCAAACTTCTTAAAGCTTCAAACATTTCTTGATGACTTGGATAGTCTTAATATTGGAATAAACCCTTTATGTGCTTCTTTAGATAAGAATGGCACCTGATCCCTTGTTAGATGACTTGATATGCTATGCTATGTGTCGCTACTGCGAAAATCGGCGCCGGCTGAACAGAAGAGTCGCCACCATGTGTTATTTATCCCAACGGAGGGAAAGGAAACGCTCGAAGTAAACCTCGCGAAAAAGGGAAAGGTATGGTCATCGCAACCAAAACCTGGGTTCGGGAGTCGGTTACGCAAGGGGAAGGTATTAGCACCCCTCACGTCCATCGTACTCGATGGGATCCACGCTTGCTTGGTTGTACGGATTACACTTCTATCTAAACTAAAGGATGAGGTCTGAAAAGAAAAGAAAACATGACTCGGAAAAGCATCGCACTTCATGCCTACGTATTCCCGTCTGGAACGAGAAATCAGAGTCAACGTAGTTCGCCTAACTACGGGTGAAGGTGGGTGAAGGTTGGTCGCTAGGATATCGCATCCTATGCCTACGTACTTCCACACGGCATGGAAGATCAGAGCAAACGTAGTTCGGGCTACGCCCGACACAAGCTGTTCAAGTTTTTTTTATGAAAAATCTCACCTTAAACAAGGGTTTTCTTATTGCAAAAAGGTTGATGTCTGTTCAAATCTTTTGACGGAAGAAATGAATTAATCTCTGTTATAACCTTTATTAATGTTTTTCTGTTGTTTTGAAGGAAGAAGAGATGACACTCTACAAATCCTAGGATTAAAAGGGAATAAAATCTACCCTAATGTTATCATGCATGGGTTAACTCCTAATGTCTATCACATCCTCCCTTGAACAAGGAAGAATGGAAGTCCTACGGGAAAGGAAACGAAAGGGAGAAACGGAAATACAAGTAATAACCGCATACAAGTGAACATGAATATAGCAATGGTAAATGCAATGCAAAGGAGGGAGGAAGGTTCATCTCAACCTCAAGCCCATTCATGGATGGAATAAGAAAATATCAAGTGATCATATGCAAAGAATCGAGTGAAAACTCCGAATGAAACGCGTAATCCACTATTTGGAATCGCAACGTGCTATCATGCAAACAAGTCGATAATCGGGCAAGCTACACATACAAATGACAGCCACCTAAGGGTCTTCCAACACCTCTAACCTATCTACAATAAGAAATATAAGCCACGGCGTTCATCATGCAAACACAAAGCGGCCGTTGGAGCCTTAACAAAAATAAAGTCCGTTCGGAAGTCCAAATTACAAGTTCGAATACAAAACATAAGAAAAATAGCAAAAGGTGCTAAAAAATTCAAATAAAAATCTCCAATGCCCTACATCAAGCCACAAACCAGGGGTGAGAGATACCACAAAAATATCCAAAGATAAATGGTCAAACAAGATGGAAACATTGCAAGATATCTCATGTATACCAAAGGAAAGATTAAAGTGGAGCATGTTAAAGAAAGCATCCAAAACCAATTAAAATGGTACAATAAAATTCCCAAAAAAATATATCACAATACCTCAACGTGTGTATGAGATCCCTGCAAAAGGATTGACATTTAAATTGTGTTTTGATAGGTCAAAGAAATTCAACAAAACGATAGCACCAGCATTGGCCTTTTTATGACGACCCAAATGTAAAAAATCCAAAGAAAATGTCAAAAAATGGTAAAATTATAATTCAAGTTTTATTAAATCCTGGACATCTTAAAGATTCAGCACAAAAAAATGGGGATCAAAAAGACTAATTTTCCTATTTTTTATGATTATTTGAAGTCAGCATATAAAACAGAAAAATTAAAAGAAACATGGCAATAGGAAAATAAAAGAAAATAACATGAATAAATAAAAGTGGCATGAGGCTTATGTGGCCGATTACGTGGCGCAGTGAGAGGCGTTGGATGAATGGAAGAAACCTTGACTTGGAAATGCATCCGACGGTGTTAACACCTTCTTCTCCAAATCAAAATTTTCAACTTTGTGAATAGTAACCCGCAGCCCCATGAACATGAGTTTTTTGCTACTTTGAAGCACCATAACTCCATCAATAATTATCCGTTTCGCACAAAATTGTGGTCAAACTTGAAGAAAAAAAATCAAGGAATCCAAATATGGTCTTAGATTTTCTTGAAACTCTCTCTAACTCCCAAAACGTGGCACCTCAAGAAAAACTCAAGAACAAAAAATTGTCATAAAACCCATCTTTTTTGTACTAGAATCCATGTAGGAGATGAGAGCAATGTAATGCAACAACAATAATGCAAGAAAGACTCATAAATCATGAGTTATGTCGAATTCTTTATACCTCCGAAAAATAGCTTATGGAGCTTCACTCGATCACCAATTCTTTGAGAAAATGATGTAGAATCACTCAACAATACTTGGTGAATATGTTTGAAGCCTTGACAAGTCTTGAATTGATGAAAAAGTGAAAATTGGAATTTGAGTTTTCACCACTTTTTCATGTTACTACAAGGTTCCTCTTGCTCCAATTCTCTCAAAAAAAATGATGAACCGTCTCTATAATTGTTGTATAATTGATTGGTGAAGAGAAAAAGTATGGAAAGTGAGAGAAAAAAAGATTGAAAAAAATGGAAATTCCAAAATGTGAAAGTGTGGGGAAAATGGAAAAAAATTCAATATGATTTGAAAAATGGATTCAACATCAACTATCACCAACCTTTTCTCTTAATGATCTCAATCCAATATATAGATGATGATTAACAAACTTAGAGGTTTCTAGAATAATCTTGGAGGATTCTAGAAAGTTGTGGAAATTTCATGAACTTCTCATGCCATGATACTTTGAATATCTCTTATCTCATGCTTGCACCTTTCCAAACTTATGTCAAAATCTCCTTACATGAGATATGGGAAGTGTATGTAAGCTCCGTGCCTTGAAAATTCATCTTGTGCCAAGTTTTCTATACTTGCCTTATTATGCAAGTAACAAAAATACAAAGCAAGTCCAATTTTAAACCCTAACTCAAAAAAGTGGCTGAACCAATGTCTTTAAAATGATGTTTGGAATCAATTTGGTATATTGGATGACCCATATTGGATTTGTAGATCTCTCAAACCAATTTTCCATTTCAACTTTTTTAACTTATAAGCCATTTTCAAGTCATTTGCACCACTTTTAAAATTCCATGCTCTAAGCTTTTCCAAACTTTCAAACCTTCTTTTATAGCCTTAAAATCCCATTTTGAACAACTTTGATGTTGTGAAGTTTTTCATTTGAAGCTTCCTTGTATGAGTTTTAGGCATATACTAAGAATGACCTGTAATCCTCAAATGACCAAAATACCCTTTGCTTGCCAAGACCATAAGTAGAGTTCCATAAATCCTATGAAGGCATACCATACCATTATAGAAAGCTAAGACAATAAGGAACAATTTTCATGTTGGCCAGAAATCCATTTGAAGTACCCTTGAAAGTCAAAAGTTGCTTGGAATACAGACAATTTTCACAAACAAATTTCAGTGCCCTCAGATGGCCTGTAACTTGCAAGAGCCATAACTTGAGTTCTACAAATCATCTTGATGACTTCCACCACTCAAATTAAAGCTATGAAGATATTATACAAGTTTAATATGGACCAAGAATCCATATGAAGCTTGCATCTTGAGTTACACTGCTTTGAAGTTTGACCTAAATTAGGGGATTTTACAATAAAACCCTAATTTAGTAACTCCAGTTCTCCTTGACTCCTCTCGATTTTTCTTTATCATAACATCATATCCATATCCACCTAGCAAATAATGAATCCCCCATTCTTCAAATGATCCTTGATGCCCTTCAAAACACTTCTTTGACCTAGAATTGACCCAGTGTTGACCCTAGTTGACTGACTTCAACTGAGGCTCCTGCAATCATTCAAATGACTTGGTTCTCCTCAAAAATGATTCTCTAGACTCTTCATAACATCCATACACACCTCATTCTCTTGGCTCATAGCTCACATTTTCTCTGATGATCCCCCACTAGCCTCACGATAGGAGAGAATTCACTGATCAACCTGGCAGCTCTTCAAAGCTCAAATTCTTCCCTGATGACCTGAGTAGTCTTGAATATGAATGAAACCTTGGATATACCTTTTGAAATAAGAATAGCACTTGATCCCCTGATAAAGGTAGCTTGCCTATGCTATGCAATGCAGATGGATACACTATGTACATGATGACAATGCAAATGACTATGCAATTGAAACATAAACCTAGGTTAGAAAAGGTTGGGCAAATTTTGGGGTGCAACAGCTGCCCCTATTCAAGCAACTTGGACCCGACTGGATGAAGAGCGCGCAGCCTTCAGACATTCGAGGTACGAGACGGTTGAATACGAAAGAACCCGGAAATTTGCCAACCGCAAAAATAAATTGCGAAAACGACTACTGCTTGAGAAAACCCTGGGAACTGGCTTCTGTTGTCACGGCAACAACTAGCCATCCATCTGTCAAATAAACTGATGTTGTCTGCAGACCACTCCATTCCGAAGAAATGAGCATACACCACATAACGAGAAATTGTTGATATCACTTATCAACCTTTGTTGATCTCACTTATCAACCTCTGTTGATCTCACTTATCAACCTCTGTTGATCTCACTTATCAACTGAGCACACGCTAACCAGCGGGAGAATATTGACTTCACTTGTCATGTTGACTTCACTGATCAACTTTTCGTATCCTGAAGAAACGAGAGAACGCTTAACCAAACGAGACAAGGTCCGAAGACATGAACAACCGACTCTGCGGGGAAATGAGAAACTTAACCAAGCAACTCTGAGGGGACAAATTCTGACGACTGCCGTTAAACACCTGCTGGGGAAAATGGGAACTTAACCAAGCACCCTTGTTGAAAACTACGAGTAATTTAACCAAACAACTCCTGTAGCGAGCTCCCTGCTGGAGACTATGAGGGACTTAACCAAGCAACCCATTGAAGTAACACCCTGCTGGAGAACATAACTCTGTTGGGGAATTGCGGGTAACCACCCGAAAATCTGTATTACCACCTTCTAATATTGATACCACATCATCCCGAGAAAGACTCAGCTGGGGAAATACAAGTGACTTAACCAAGCGACTTGTCAAAGGATACCCTGCCGGGGACTACGAGGAACTTAACCAAGTATCTCGTTGCAGAACAACCCACTGGGGATTACATCTCTACTGGGGTAACTGTGGGTAACCACCCAAAATCTGCATTATGTTATTTCTACTGTACTCCGAGAAAGGACTCGTCTGGGGAGAACGAGAAATGCTTGACCAAGCAACTCTGCTAGGGGAATATGCCATGGCGAACACGATCACTGCGTGTCTGGCACAACAAATCCACAAAACTGCGACGAACACGGTCACTGCGTGTCCTACAAACAAAAACCATTTAACGGGACAAACACGACGAACACAATCACTGCATGCTGCGTTACAATCACATCGACCATAAATCCAACCGGATGAGATAAACACGATCACTGCGTGCCAGACGAAATAAATCCACATAGGAGAGGCGAACACGTTCACTGCGTACTTCAACCACCAATATGATAAACACGATCCCTGCGTGTGCTGTAATAGGGCGAATGCGATCACTGCGCATCTCGACCAACAAAACCCCGGAATTATGTCAACACGATCACTGCGTGTGTCACAAAATCAACCCATGTAACAGGACGAATACGATTACTACGTATGCCGACCAACAACCCACTGATACAATAGCCACGATCACTGCGCGCTCCGCATTATAAGTTCCCATGGTACTAACAACACGATCACTGCATGCTGTACGAATACGATCACTGCGTATCTTGAACACGATCACTGCGTGTTTGAACACGATCACTGCGCGTTCTGAGCCACGATCCTCTTGACTGGAGAAAAAAAACACGATCCCTGCGTGTTGCGTGAATACGGTCACTGCGTATCTGGAACACGATCACTGCGTGTTTGAACACGATCACTGCGCGTTCTGAGCCACGATCCTCTTGACTGGAGAAAAACACGATCCCTGCGTGTTGCGTGCCTCAACTAACCCACATAACTGGACGAATACGATCACTGCATATCCTGACCATACATAGGATAAACGTGATCACTGCGCGCTTCATGTCACGACCCTCTTGACTGGAGGAAACACGATCCCTGTGTGCTGTGATGCAACTTCAAACATGGGACGAATACGATCACTGCGTACTTCGGCCACCAACAACTTGATGAACACGTTCACTGCGTGTCTTACAACATAATCAAACTGCATAACGGACGAATACGGTCACTGCGTATACCGACCAACAAAACTGGATGAACACGATCACTGCGCGTCAATCTATAACCACCGTGTAACGGACGAATACGATCACTGCATATATCGACCAATGAAATCACATGATATGGTAACACGATCACTGCGTGCCTTGCTCAATAAAACCCCGAAACGATACCAACACGATCACTGCGTGCCCTACAAAACAATCTTCTTAGATCGGGATGAATATGATCACCGCGCCATTCGACCACAGATACACATACCAAGATCAACACGATCACTGCGTGTCTCATAACCATCTGCTTAGATCGGGACGAATACGATCACTGCGCCATTCGTCCACAGATACACATACCAAGATCAACACGATCACTGCGTGTCTCATAACCATCTGCTTAGATCGGGACGAATACGATCACTGCGCCATTCGTCCACAAATACACATACCAAGATCAACACGATCACTGCGTGTCTCATAACCATCTGCTTAGATCGGGACGAATACGATCACTGCGCCATTCGTCCACAGATACACATACCAAGATCAACACGATCACTGCGTGCTCTACAACATGAACCCCATATCTGGCACAAATACGATCACTACATACTTGGGCCACAAATCAACATCTCAAAATCAACACGATCACTGCGTGCCTTGCTATATGAACCCCATAACTGGTACAAATACGATCACTGCGCACTTTGACCACAAACTCCACATCTTCCTGAATCACGATTTCTCTTATCGGCAAGGAATAACATATCTGAACTGGAGAGGTAACCACCTGGCTTATGTTTCAAAAATGTGTGTTTGATAATGACGAAATGCTTCCATACTGCATGGAAATGCTACATACTCGGGTAGAATGCAAATGCTCATGATGCATGCTTATGCAAAGAGTTACTTCAGCAAAATAAATGCTGAAGACACACTGGATCCGCTGGGGATGATCGGAATACCGCTGATACGCTTCAAACAAAATAAATGTTGGAAAGATGAACTAACTCCGCTGGGGATGACCACCCTGCTGGGAAAATAGCTCACGAACTCAGAACTCCAAAATCTGCTGATGACGGTCCTCCTGACGAGAAAGAGCGACTTGCTGGGGAAAGAAAGGACAATCCCGCTCGGGAAAACTCCTTTCAGCTGCTCCAACCACCTGATCACACTCTGTGGTGAACCTCTCCTGCTATCACTGAGCTGGGGAAATCATCCCGCCATCACTGAGCTGGGGACTGAACCACACATTCTGATTTGCACTGCACGAGAACCCTCTGGGAGTTAATCGTATCCATCTTGACCTTCACTGGGGAGGACTCTGCTCTGCTTGATAAGCTATTGCTGAACTGAAGATACATTAATCTTAACTCTCCTGGGGAATTAACATTCAGTTTTGCCCGGGGCGACTTCACTGGGGAAGACACAACATACAATCTCTGGAGAGGGTACCAGCCTGCCATGGATTCTGGCGGGGAACTTTGCGAGCTTTTGAATAGCTTGCCCCAGTGCACTCCACTTGCCCCTATCTACCTCCTGGGAATACTTGCGCTGAACCGCTTACTATGAGACGACCTCGAGATTTCTTGCCCCGACATCTACACGACAAAAAGATTCAATCTCCACTAGCCCTGATCAACCCAGTCGGTTTCAATGCTCTCTGCGGTGACTTGCCCCTGAATGAGCGTTCTAGCGACTTATCCTGATCTGATTATCCACTTGAAGTGTCTGCTTTCAAATCTCCACATTCTGTATGACTGCCCCTGATTGGATCTCGAGAAGACTCACTTCTGATTAGTTACCTCTCAAGCATACTTCCCCTTAATCAACTGAAGCTTCGGGACTTGTCCTCAGACTAACTGATTCCGAACTCAATGGAAGTCAATGCCCCTGATCGCTATAACTTTGCCCCCGAGTAGCTGGTCCGGAACAGTACCTCCAACTACGAGAGATTTACTGAACCTTGACCTGATTGCCCCAGAGTAGCTGACTTTGCATGGCTGACCTGACTGGGAATCACGATAATAGCTTGCCCCTGCTCTCGGAACATTCGGGCGCTCTGTATTCTATCCTGACCATACTTTCCATTGCAGAAAACTTTCCTGCTGTCAAGCGCTTACTCGCAAGTAAAACAAGTTGTTCTGCGTAAAAGACATATTAATGCAACACATATGATAGTTTTGACATCCAATCTGTTCACTGGGAAAAGGGAAAAACAGTTTATGGCATATAATGCACAAAACATTTATCAACATCAGTACCAACACGGTAAGAGGAACCCTTTTAGGAGTCAGAATCGACGCGACCTTTACCGAAGTATGCTTTCGAAACAACCTGCTTCAATTAGGACTTTTAAAGGTTGTAACGTGGTCAGGTTCACGGTTTTGAAGGAAAGGATAAAGGCTCAAAGTTTATTTTAACCCACCCATTCTCCTTGATGTTCTCCGATCCTATGTTCAGCTAATTCGACCTTAGCGCTCACCTCTCAGAGGCTGAAAGATAGGAGTGATAGTTAGAGAACCCATGAACTTTTGGAGTGACAGCCACTCACTTTTCGTCTTTGACACTTAGGGTCACACGACTCGCATTTGATTTGAGGATTTTTCTTTTTGTCCTCCTTTCATCTTTTTTCTTATCCCTAACTTTTGCCTGGACTGACTCCTTTTGAGTTTCTTTTGATTTTTTTAGTCCAGCGGGATGCCCTCATTTTTGCCTAAGTCATTTTTCTTGAAGTTGTGACTTAGCGGGCTTTTGATTCTTTCTTCTTTCTTTTTTCGAACAAGTCGTGTGACACTGGTTGCCTGACTCATTGGAGAATGATGTGACTGTTTCACTCTTGATTTAACCATTGTGGTTTTTTAGGCACGACCTCTAGAGGTGTGATTGATCCTCGAATGGACACTCCTTTTGCAACTTGAACGCTCGGTCAAATTAGCTAACACCTACCCTGCCCCAGGTTAAGATTGAGGGTTTTTCATTCACAGAAAGAAACTCCTACTACAAGGCTCAAAAGGGTCGACAAGGGATTATCTTCCTTATAACTCCGGTGTTTAGGGATTTGAAACAATGCCTGTACATCATCAACAGGTTTTATTTCAAAAGCATACAATATCGGAAGTTGCATGTCATTCATTTTCGTCATCCCCCCAGATTCCTCTTAACCAGGTGTTGGACATTTATAAAAACAATTAGTGAACACGACTGGATTTAATCAAAACATGCATATTTATTTCATTATCATCAATTGAAATGAAAACAACAAGTTTTACGAACAACATCGCAATTCAATCATGAAAGAAACTACAAACGTAAAGAAATGACAAGATAAAACAAAGAAAAACGCCAGCTTCCGAGAACCGAGCTTTCACATCTGTCTTGCTGCTGAACCAGCTATCTTCACAATCAGTTATTAGAGGCAGCCTGCCACTGTTTTGATCTGCTTTTAACGGCCCACTCGAACTATAGAACTCCTCTTTGTCCACCATATTCCAACCTATTCATGGGTTGGCATTGGTTGCTGTGTAATATTGGGACCTTCCTTCCCAAAATTGATGGCTGAGCTATCAAGCAGATCTTGCACTTTGTGCTTGAAAGCTAAACAATTCTCGATGTTGTGCCCGGGTGCACCAGAGTGAAAATCACAGTGCTCGTTGATGTCGTACCCTACTGGTGGCGTGCCAGTCGGCGGCGCCAAGGTTCTCTTTTCAACTAGCTGTAACTTCAATAGAGTCTGAAGGAGTTCTGCGTAAGACATCGGCGGTACCTCAAATACCCTCCTCGGCCTTGGAGCCTGAAACCGCCGCTGATTCTGATTAGGCTGCTGCTGTTGTTGTCTCTGTTGCTGAGGTGGTCCCGGAATAGTCAAACTTGCAACTTGAGGCTGTGGACGCCGGTTCTGATTCCTATTTCCCCGCTGAACGTTATACACCGCATTAGCATCACCTTGCCTTTTACCACCAAAGGCTTTCTTGTTGCTTCCAGCTGAAACAGATTCTCTCGGTTGAATCTTACCAATTTTTATCCCGTTCTCTATACGCTCCCCCATCAGGATCAGCTCGGAGAAGGTACTCATTGAGAAGTTGAGCAGCCGGTCATAGTACATCCCTGAGAATGTCCCTACGAACAAGTCCATCATTTCCCGCTCGACCATAGGTGGTTGTACTCTCGCAGCCAGGTCACGCCATCTCTGGGCGTACTCTTTGAAGCTTTCCTTGAGCTTCTGGGACATGCTTTGCAGCTAAACTCTATTAGGAGCGAGATCGCTGTTGTATTGGTAGTGCTTCACGAAAGCTTCCGCCAATTCCTTCCATGTTCTGATCTGTGTTGGCTCCAGGCTCATGTACCACTCCAATGACGGCCCTGACAAGCTGTCTTGGAAAAAGTGCATAAGCATCTTTTCGTCGTCTGAATACGCAGACATCCTTCTGTAAAATGAACGGACATGCACCCTCGGGCATGTGTTGCCTCTATACTTATCAAAAGATGGCGCTTTGAATTTCAGAGGTACCCTCAGCCCTGGTACCAACCCCATGTTGGACATATCCAGTCCCACAGCGTTCTGATTAGCCAGACCATTTACCTTTTCTTCCAACAATCTCATGCGGAGGCTGTCCCCTGTAGGCCTCCCGTAGCCTTCATTATGACCGGAGAAAACGTCTTCCTGATGATCCTCCCAACGAGGTATCTCTTCATATGCAGCATGTCCAGCGTTACGACCCAGACCTGCTTGGACGTACCCGGGGTTACCCCTCAGGTTGCCCATATCCTGGCCGTTGTTCATACCCATTCCATATCCTGCGTCACCATAACCATGGTCTCCGTATCCAGTTTTGGCGCCAGCCACATTGACATATCCCACATTCATACCCTGAAAGCCCTGATTACCATTGCCGCCATTCAGCCCGACGTTCTCCGCACCCAAGTTGAAACCCTGGTTGACGTTCCCGACGAACACTCCTGCAGTGTCTCCGTTAGTGTTACCAGTATTTCCGTTCCCACCAGTAGGACCGGCTTCTCCATTGTTCAGCCCAGCGACTTGAATGTGATCAGCACTTTGATGATTTTCAACCCTGGGAGAGTTAGCCACATTTTCACCACGCGGGGTGCCGTTGATCTCAGCACGAGCAACCAACGGCTGTACCAGACTCTGCAACTGTTCCTGCCCTTTGGCGATAGTCTCCATGGTTTGCATGAACAGGGCCATCCTGTCACACATCTCTTGCATTTCAAGCTGCATGGCGTCCATGATCTTCTTCTGGTTGATTCTTGTAAAGTAACGGTGGACCCGCTTTTCTTCAATCCTGAAAATACCTAAAAAAAGCAGGAGATAAGATACACGGATCACAAACCTGTAATGCAAATATGAGTATGTATGCAAAATGCAATGTGCGTCTGTGCATTAGGGATTATCATTCCCCGATTCTAGTGTTAATACGTTTGATACAGGGCAGCGCCGTGACAGTGCGGTGACAAGCAGTTGCAAGAAGTTGAAATTCAATCACAGAAGGGAAAACAACTCATGTATTGAACAGGCCTTCAAAGGCTAAAGTATAACACCAATGTATCACAAGACGAACAAAAGTATGACCTCAACCCACAAGCCGGGTGATGGTCAGCATACAATAAAGCATGAACAAATCAGGTATGCCCATAATCCCTATAATCCCCTAACAGCTTCTTTGTCTTGGGATGATCAGGATGGACAAGCAATCCTTCTATGAGTAGACTCCTCTGCTTAAGAACTCGCCGCAAGCCGTCGATGGACTCTTCCCATGCGCCTTCACCAAAGCACTCCTCTAGCTTTCTCTTCTAGGACCGAGCTTCCTTTCTACGGGCCTCAACTTGCTTCAGTGCATCTTGAAGGGCATATCTAGTCATGACTTCTTCTTCGTGCTGCCTCCTAGTGGCCTTCAATTGGTTCTGAAGATCGGCGATCTGTTGCTTCAACTTATCTTCCCGTTCCTTGTTGTTAGTAAGGGTGGCATTCCATGTCTTATTGAATGAAGCGATCTCTCGATGAGCGATGTCCAACGACTTCTTCTTAGCTTCCATCATGTCATGAGAGCTCTTAAAGTCTTGTCCCAGGCGTTCCCGCTTCTCCTTTTCTTTGACCAACTTAGTCTTCAACAAAGTTACCATCTCAGTTTGTTGCTGAAGGGAGTACGCAGCTTCGTTCTTCTCACTTTGAACCCGGGCCAATTCTATTTCTAGATCTTCATTAACCACCAACAGAGCTTCCTTTTCCTTCACCACTTGCTCATAGACCTCCCTGGAAACAGTAGTCGGCTCTTCTACCAGAATAGGAACTAGGACTGGTGCAGCTGGAAATGGCATCAATATCTGTCTGGCTCTCTCCTGAATCCAAACTTTGTAGGGTGCATACGCCTGGCAATCACTCTTCCCCAACAGCGATTTCCCTTTTCGGTTAATGCGCGTCCAGGCATGCCGAAGCTTGGCTAGTAGCTCTCCACTCAAATCACCGGTGGAGTACAGAGATTCATGTACTTCTTCCTCCTGAGGCGGGTTCTTCAGCGCATATCCAAACTGACGGACGAACAAAGATGGGTTGTGGTTGATGCACCCTTTTCTCCCTATCAACGGAACATTAGGATACCCAGCACAACTGCAAATAAGCTCGGACCCCAACAGATCTCGATCAAACCACTTAATGTCTGCAGAAGTTAGCCTCATCATACGCTCTGGCCAGTCAGATGTGGTTGCACTATCCACAAAAGGTCCCTTCAGTGGAAGATGGTTCTTAAACCACATGGACAACAGAGGCACGCAACAAGAGACATTCTTGCCTCTCCTGTTCTCATTCCTGTAGTGCATCGAATGGTAAAAGTCCCCGATCAGTGTAGGTACTGGGTTATCAGCAGCAAACAGATGAAACGCATCCATGTCCACGAAGTTTGGGAAGTTAGGAAACAACACTATCCCGTAAATGCATAGAGCCAAAATAGCGTTAAAGACCACCCAACACCCATTCTTGGCGTACTCTTGAGCCTTACCAACCAGAAACTGGAGAGAAAAACCCGGAACTCCTCGCCAAGAAGTCATCAACAACTCAGAAGCATCCATATGCAAGGCTTTGGCTAGATCCTCCAACTTAGATTCAGCGGCAGAGTGAATAAAGGGAACTGCATTCTGCACCGGCAGCTCAGTAAACTCTACATACTCCTCCATAGTGGGTCCCAAGATAAAGTCAGCGAAAGTGAAACATCTCAAAGCCGGGTCATAGAATTGCATCAGCGTGTACAGCCCATTCAACTCATCATCAGTGGATCTGCGAACCAAACTCAACAGCCGTCCGTAACTCTGCCTGAAGCTTCTACGGACATCCTCACCTGCCAGAGAAATCAGACCCAGGAGTGGAGTAATATCAGGAATAGGTAGCTTGTAGGCAACTGTCATCCTCAAACCCGCCATGATCAATACTCAGAAGTCCAGATACTAGAACCCGGGGATATGCAAATGCACCTGCAGCACAGACACACGTTAATGGGATGCAATGGTAATGATCATGCAAATAATGCAATGCAAGCAACATGCAACAGGGACCAAGTGTTATAGCTGCGAAGCCCGAATCATATCGAAGGTATCAAATCACGGTCTCGGATAGACCCAATACAAAGCTCCACACTGGTCTCTGATAGACCCATAATATAACTCCAACTGGTCTCTGACAGACCTCAAACCATAACTCGGACTGGTCTCTGATAGACCTCATAATATAACTCCAACCGGTCTCTGACAGACCTCAAACCATAACTCGGACTGGTCTCTGATAGACCTCATAATATAACCCTGATTGGTCTCTGATAGACCTCAAATCAAAACTCAGACAGGTCTCAGATAGACCTCACAAATATCCATAAATACCCAGGATCTCTGATCAACAAATAACCGGTATCTGAAGGTCTAGTTACCTGCATAACCCCAAACCCTCTCACAGGTGGATGTCCTAGTAACTGACAAAGTATGGCATCCTATGCGGTCGTCGGCGTCACAGACTTTCAGGAGTGACGATACGATTCCCAGAAGGAGTGGCATCATCACATCCTGAAGAGGCCTCACTTAGCCAACTTCCAAATGATCGGTCCCCAGAGTCGACAATCCAACTAACCAGCAACCCGAGCCACCCAAAGGGCAGGACAGGAGGCCAACCAGAAGAACCTCGTCTGAGCGTAGATTTCGCGGGACACTAGGACATGCAAAGCACGTGCGCGCCCACTAATCTCTACTCTAAGTCTAGGTGCACTCAAGCCCAGGTCCAGCTTATCTCTCCATCATGGAACACCCGTCACAACCCCACAATACAGCAATAATAATGATAATATAATGCTGAAAGGTAAATACAGAAACGTAAATCCATACAAATTCCTCGACGGGCAAACAAGCGCTAGGATTGACTCTCTTAAGGGACGTTGGATCCCAAATGCATAAGAACTATCGCAGTCCTTAGCAGCCAGGGGACGTTGGGTCCCCAGCAGAGTCGCCAGCTGTCGCTACTGCGAAAATCGGCGCCCGCTGAACAGAAGAGTCGCCACCGTGCGTTATTTATCCCAACGGAGGGAAAGGAAACGCTCGAAGTAAACCTCGCGAAAAAGGGAAAGGTATGGTCATCGCAACCAAAACCTGGGTTCGGGAGTCGGTTACGCAAGGGGAAGGTATTAGCACCCCTCACGTCCATCGTACTCGATGGGATCCACGCTTGCTTGGTTGTACGGATTACACTTCTATCTAAACTAAAGGATGAGGTCTGAAAAGAAAAGAAAACATGACTCGGAAAAGCATCGCACTTCATGCCTACGTATTCCCGTCTGGAACGAGAAATCAGAGTCAACGTAGTTCGCCTAACTACGGGTGAAGGTGGGTGAAGGTTGCTCGCTAGGATATCGCATCCTATGCCTACGTACTTCCACACGGCATGGAAGATCAGAGCAAACGTAGGTCGGGCTACGCCCGACACAAGCTGTTCAAGTGTTTTTTATGAAAAATCTCACCTTAAACAAGGGTTTTCTTATTGCAAAAAGGTTGATGTCTGTTCAAATCTTTTGACGGAAGAAATGAATTAATCTCTGTTATAACCTTTATTAATGTTTTTCTGTTGTTTTGAAGGAAGAAGAGATGACACTCTACAAATCCTAGGATTAAAAGGGAATAAAATCTACCCTAATGTTATCATGCATGGGTTAACTCCTAATGTCTATCACATCCTCCCTTGAACAAGGAAGAATGGAAGTCCTACGGGAAAGGAAACGAAAGGGAGAAACGGAAATACAAGTAATAACCGCATACAAGTGAACATGAATATAGCAATGGTAAATGCAATGCAAAGGAGGGAGGAAGGTTCATCTCAACCTCAAGCCCATTCATGGATGGAATAAGAAAATATCAAGTGATCATATGCAAAGAATCGAGTGAAAACTCCGAATGAAACGCGTAATCCACTATTTGGAATCGCAACGTGCTATCATGCAAACAAGTCGATAATCGGGCAAGCTACACATACAAATGACAGCCACCTAAGGGTCTTCCAACACCTCTAACCTATCTACAATAAGAAATATAAGCCACGGCGTTCATCACGCAAACACAAAGCGGTCGTTGGAGCCTTAACAAAAATAAAGTCCGTTCAGAAGTCCAAATTACAAGTTCGAATACAAAACATAAGAAAAATAGAAAAAGGTGCTAAAAAATTCAAATAAAAATCTCCAATGCCCTACATCAAGCCACAAACCAGGGGTGAGAGATACCACAAAAATATCCAAAGATAAATGGTCAAACAAGATGGAAACATTGCAAGATATCTCATGTATACCAAAGGAAAGATTAAAGTGGAGCATGTTAAAGAAAACATCCAAAACCAATTAAAATGGTACAATAAAATTCCCACAAAAATATATCACAATACCTCCACATGTGTATGAGATCCCTGCAAAAGGATTGACATTTAAATTGTGTTTTGATAGGTCAAAGAAATTCAACAAAATGATAGCACCAGCATTGGCCTTTTTATGACGACCCAAATGTAAAAAATCCAAAGAAAATGTCAAAAAATTGTAAAATTATAATTCCAGTTTTATTAAATCCTAGACATCTTAAAGATTCAGCACAAAAAGATGGGGATCAAAAAGACTAATTGTACTATTTTTTATGATTATTTGAAGTCAGCATATAAAACAGAAAAATTAAAAGAAACATGGCAATAGGAAAATAAAAGAAAATAACATGAATAAATAAAAGTGGCATGAGGATTATGTGGCCGATTACGTGGCGCAGTGAGAGGCGTTGGATGAATGGAAGAAACCTTGACTTGGAAATGCATCCGACGGTGTTAACATCTTCTTCTCCAAATCAAAATTTTCAACTTTGTGAATAGTAACCCGCAGCCCCATGAACATGAGTTTTTTGCTACTTTGAAGCACCATAATTCCATCAATAATTATCCGTTTCGCACAAAATTTTGGTCAAACTTGAAGGAAAAAAATCAAGGAATCCAAACATGGTCTTAGATTTTCTTGAAACTCTCTCTAACTCCCAAAACGTGGCACCTCAAGAAAAACTCAAGAACCAAAAATTGTCATAAAACCCATCTTTTTTGTACTAGAATCCATGTAGGAGATGAAAGCAATGTAATGCAACAACAATAATGCAAAAAAGACTCATAAATCATGAGTTATGTCGAATTCTTTATACCTCCGAAAAATGGCTTATGGAGCTTCACTCGATCACCAATTCTTTGAGAAAATGATGTAGAATCACTCAACAATACTTGGTGAATATGTTTGAAGCCTTGACAAGTCTTGAATTGATGAAAAAGTGAAAATTGGAATTTGAGTTTTCACCACTTTTTCATGTTACTACAAGGTTCCTCTTGCTCCAATTCTCTCAAAAAAAATGATGAACCATCTCTATAATTGTTGTGTAATTGATTGGTGAAGAGAAAAAGTATGGAAAGTGAGAGAAAAAAAGATTGAAAAAATGGAAATTCCAAAATGTGAAAGTGTGGGAAAAATGGAAAAAAATTCAATATGATTTGAAAAATGGATTCAACATCAACTATCACCAACCTTTTCTCTTAATGATCTCAATCCAATATATAGATGATGATTAACAAACTTAGAGGTTTCTAGAATAATCTTGGAGGATTCTAGAAAGTTGTGGAAATTTCATGAACTTCTCATGCCATGATACTTTGAATATCTCTTATCTCATGCTTGCACCTTTCCAAAATTATGTCAAAATCTCCTTACATGAGATATGGGAAGTGTATGTAAGCTCCGTGTCTTGAAAATTCATTTTGTGCCAAGTTTTCTATACTTGCCTTATTATGCAAGTAACAAAAATACAAAGCAAGTCCAATTTTTAAACCCTAACTCAAAAGAGTGGCTGAACCAATGTCTTTAAAATGATGTTTGGAATCAATTTGGTATATTGGATGACCCATATTGGATTTGTAGATCTCTCAAACCAATTTTCCATTTCAACTTTTTCAACTTATAAGCCATTTTCAAGTCATTTGCACCACTTTTAAAATTCCATGCTCTAAGCTTTTCCAAACTTTCAAACCTTCTTTTCTAGCCTTAAAATCCCATTTTGAACAACTTTGATGTTGTGAAGTTTTTCATTTGAAGCTTCCTTGTATGAGTTTTAGGCATATACTAAGAATGACCTGTAATCCTCAAATGACCAAAATACCCTTTGCTTGCCAAGACCATAAGTAGAGTTCCATAAATCCTATGAAGGCATACCATACCATTATAGAAAGCTAAGACAATAAGGAACAATTCTCATGTTTTCCAGAAATCCATTTGAAGTACCCTTGAAAGTCAAAAGTTGCTTGGAATACAGACAATTTTCACAGACAAATTTCAGTGCCCTCAGATGGCCTGTAACTTGCAAGAGCCATAACTTGAGTTCTACAAATCATCTTGATGACTTCCACCACTAAAATTAAAGCTATGAAGATATTATACAAGTTTCATGTGGACCAAGAATCCATATGAAGCTTGCATCTTGAGTTACACTGCTTTGAAGTTTGACCTAAATTAGGGGATTTTACAATAAAACCCTAATTTAGTAACTCCAGTTCTCCTTGACTCCTCTCGATTTTTCTTTATCATAACATCATATCCATATCCACCTAGCAAATAATGAATCCCCCATTCTTCAAATGATCCTTGATGCCCTTCAAAACACTTCTTTGACCTAGAATTGACCCAGTGTTGACCCTAGTTGACTGACTTCAACTGAGGCTCCTGCAATCATTCAAATGACTTGGTTCTCCTCAAAAATGATTCTCTAGACTCTTCATAACATCCATACACACCTCATTCTCTTGGCTCATAGCTCACATTTCCTCTGATGATCCCACACTAGCCTCACGATAGGAGAGAATTCACTGATCAACCTGGCAGCTCTTCAAAGCTCAAATTCTTCCCTGATGACCTGAGTAGTCTTGAATATGAATGAAACCTTGGATATACCTTTTGAAATAAGAATAGAACTTGATCCCCTGATAAAGGTAGCTTGCCTATGCTATGCAATGCAGATGGATACACTATGTACATGATGACAATGCAAATGACTATGCAATTGAAACATAAACCTAGGTTAGAAAAGGTTGGGCAAATTTTGGGGTGCAACACTATGCAAATGATTAGATTATGTACATGATTCAATATGCAAATGATAATGCAATTAAAACACAAATCAAGTGAAATAGGTTGAGCAAATTTTAGGGTGCAACAACCTTAGCTTACCATTCTCTATTAAGACATCTCTAAACCTAATTAGTAGAAATATCACTAGAAATAGGCTTACCTAGAGCATTCAATTGATTGATAAGATGTGTGAACTATTTTTGCATGTCTGTAATGGTTTCACCATGTTCCATGTGAAATACTTCAAACTCTTGATTTAAGGTATTGATCCTAGCTTGTTAAACCTCATTAGTTTCCTCATGGGCAACTTCTAATGCATCTCACATAGCTTTGGCATTTTCACAATTAGAGACAAGATAATATTCATCAACACCAAGTACGGATGTGAGAATATTTTATGGCTTCCAATCGTGTGACAATATTTTTTATCATTATCATCTCATTGTGATTCCAGTTTAGGTACGGTAACACCTTCACCATTGGTCATTGTAACTTCATTAGGATCATTCATGATGGTGTCCCATATACCTTTGTCAACCGAGTTAACATGAATACACATACAAGCTTTCAAATAGCATAATTTTTGCCGGTGAAATTTGGTGCTCCATTGTATGCTCCCTTAGGTTCGGTAGCCATTCTTCTAATAAGCAAATCTTAAGCACAGAATTAACCAAAGCTCGTTATACCACTTGTTAGGCGATATGCTTCGATCTAGGAGGGGGTGAATAGATCACAAGTTAAAACTTTTTGGCAAAAACTGATTTGAAAAGTTTTATGTCACAACAGAAACAACCTAAATCGAATCGTCTAACCGCACCTATATTAAAAAGATCGGATATGCGTAAAGGTACTTAAACGTATGATAATGAACACAAACAGTTCAACAACTATTAACCAAAACCAATTGAATGCAAATCTATACGTGAAGTTGATTCCCAATGATCAAAACACACAAAAATACAATAAAGCAATTTACAAATGCCTTGTGTGCAATCAATATCGTTTAGAAATTTGTTTGGTTTTGTTGATCATAAAATCCAATCACAATCAAACAGATTATGATTAATTCAACAATACCAATTTTAAAATGTGATCAAAAATAATTTCTAAACAAATTGATCGAACGATTAATGAATTCAATAATTTGCAAACACAAATTAAAAGAGATTGAGAGCGAGCGAGAGAGAGAGAGAGAGAGAGAGAGAGAGAGAGAGAGAGAGAGAGAGAGAGAGAGAGAGAGTACAGAAGGATTTATTTAGGCAGTTCCCCAATTAACCTCTCTATAGGTACGTCTGCCCTCAATTCTAATTCGAACTGAGATAATTGCAATTAACCTTATTTTTAAAAAGTATGAATACAAGAGATGTAACAATCCAAACCTACAAACCCTGAGTTTGATGTTGATTTTAACACCTCCAAAACCTTGATCAAAGATTGATCAAGTCACCAACAATGTCGCTTCAATTCACCTATTTTCACTACTTCCTTGAAAGGCACCCCTTGTCCAAAGGATTTCACTTGGTCGAGTTAATTCCAAGCACACACTTGCTGAAACCCAATATTTACCAAGACAATCCACCATCTCATGTTACTCCCTTGCAAGCCACCCCTTATCCCAAGGCTTTCACTCAATCGGATCTGTATTGTGTAATCTTGTCTCAAACCTTCAATCCCTTAATGATATTTAAGGAAACACCCAGCTAGGTTTTATTATTTGAAACCCTCAGAGAACTCAACTCAATTTATAGTACATACAACCTAAATTGGACGTTATCAACCCTAATCTATATGGAACCCAATCAAAATATGATTATGTGTAGTTTAATTGTATGTATGCATAGAAGAGAGGTTGAAGATTATGAGAATACTTTGAAATTCCAGTTTCATGTATGTTTACTTTAGAACCTTACTAGAAACATTGCATGTATCAAGTATTTATATGTATGCAAGTTTTGAAGCAGAAGGAGTGCAAAATAATGAAGAAAATTGTGAATTTTGGAAATATGCATCGTATGAGTCAACCTATAAAAGTCATAAGTCGACCTATGAAGGTCATGAGTCGATCTATGAAGGTCTTGAGTCGACCTGTGAAGGTCATGTGTCGACCTATATGAGTCAGCACATGGACAAAACCTATAGGCTTTAATAATGCAACATATGTGCCGACTTGAAGGATGGATGTGTTGACACGTAGGAAAACTTTCCTTCTATGTGTCGACCTGAAAGCTCTATGTGTCGACAGATACTGTAATACTTTTCACAAAAAAAAAAATTTCAATGAATTTTTTATGTATGAAACTTATCCAAACCATTTTAATGTTTCCTAATGCTAAGATGCACATATAGAATCTGATGATATCGTCCAATATACATTAACACTAAAGTATCCTAGTTTTGACATCATGCAAAAGACATCTACCGGGAAGTTGCACTCACAGTATGGGCATGCGTCTGGATTGTTGCAAATAGGCATGTGGGTGTGCATCTAAGGTGTTGCATATATCAATACACATGTAGGAAGAGGAAGATTTTTTCCCAAAATTGCTCATACGCGGGTGGAGATGCATATGACTTTTTACTTGTCTGTTGGATGCATGTGGACAGCATATGAATATCCATACACATGCAGACACATGTTTGAAGGTCCATATGCATGTGGAGACGCATGTGAAGGTCTAGACGCATGTGGAGACACATGTCACCAGTGCATCTTCACTTTGGCTTTCCTGGAGGTCTCAATTTATATGGGTATAATTCTTAGTCCTTTTAAGCTTTCGTTGTAATTCTTGCAACCAGCAACACAAGTAAAACCTTTCTCAAAAGATCATATGATGTCTCGAACATTCTTAAACATTAAAATCCTAATACCACATATAAAGTCTATAAAATCATCTAAATTAAATATGCAAGCACTTACAGACAATCAAATATACTACTAAAACATAGATAAAACATAGTAAAATGGTGACTAATCATGACCCTATGTAACGTCTTTTTTATTTCGATTAAATTTAATTATGATGTTGTCGTATCTCGTTTTGTCGTAGTCGCATTTGAATAAGTGTTGTCTCGAAGAAAGGAATCAAATCGGTCGAATTTTCGGGCAAAAGTGCAAAATCCCGTAGCAGTTTTAGGGAAAACTTCGAAAATTCATATCTCTTGATCCGTAAGTCGGGTTTAGCCCCCAATCAAAGCGTTGTAAAGCTAAAGAGATGTTTTGTCTAGAAAAAAAATGGAATTCTGCTGATATGACACTCGTCATGGGCTCGTTACGGTCGTCACATTCGTGACGTTCGTTATGAACTTGTTACGACCGTCATGGCCTTCACGGTCGTGACATTTGTTACGATCGTCATAGTAACAAAATTCAATTAAGCAGAATTGGAACCTGGCCACAAAAATGTTGAAAGTTAGTAACATATTCTCGTATTCCCCTACGCTCAATTCAGTTGGGAATTTTGCAAAAGAGAAACTTTAAAGGAAGAAAAAGAGTGGCTGAGAGAAGTTGATAACAGAAGTAAATTATCCATCGGAGAAATTGCAAGGCAGTGGAAGAGGAGTCACCGCGGAGATAAACCAGAACTGGAAGTTAGGATTGACCTCAATTCCAAGGTAAGGGTGGAGTTCAATTCTATAACCAAGGGTATGATGGATTTCATGAAAGGTATGGAATCATGGGTTTAGTTTCGTAGATTGATAAATATTAGAGGTAAGAATTGTCTGTGTCGGAAGTAGTATCGTTTGTCATTGGTCTATGTGATACCATGTCAATTACCGGTCGAAGATTAACGAAACAAACCGTGAACCACTAGATAATTAAGTGTGTAATAGTTGTGATGCCGTCTTGCGGAAATGTCTTGAGTTCTTATTTGTTGATAACGATATTGTTATTGTTCCCTCACATGAACAGATTGAGATAATGAATACTTGATGCATATGAAGTTGTTATGTCACCGTTGAGAAAATGTTATTATAATATTCTCATTTGATTATATTGATAAGTTGTAGTTATATGATAATGGGTATGCCTCTGTTATGGACAAATTGGTTGTGGGCTTGAATGCCTTGTTGAATTAGTTGTTGCGGTCATGTTGTAGTCCATAATAGTTGCATTTCATGGCATATCATCTTGGATGGCCTGTATTGGCGATTGGATGGCCTGTATTGGTGGCCTTTAGTGGCAAATTGTTGGCCTGTATTGGTGGCCTTTAGTGGCAAATTGTTGGCCTGTATTGGCGGCCCTTAGTGGCAAATTGTTGGCCTGTATTTGCGGCTTTTAATGACAAATAAATTGGTTGGGGAGTGTTGGCTCCAAAATGGTACCACATTCATATGCACAGTTGAGTTGCATAGTTGAGTCGCATTTGTTGAAGTGCATAGTTTAGTTGTGTCGTTATGCATTTGTGAGTAATTGATGAGTTGCTGAATTTTAATGATAATGGTTATGGATATGAATACCGAATTGTTGCGATTTAATTATTGATAATATTTTGCGAACTGCTGGAATTATAATGTTGTGATAATATTCTGACATGACTTTTATCATGCCTTATGTTATATTGTTGATATCTCACCCCTGTACGTTGTATGTTACATCCGTTGGTGGTAATTTGCAAGTAATCAGGAATAGAGTGTAGCCTTCCATTAAGGTGTCGTCGGTCGCTCCGATATGTAGCACTCTTGGGGGGATGAATGATGAATTTTACTGTTTTATTTGACTTCCTTGTTGCTGAATTTTACTGAATATTCTTCATTTAGTTGGTTGTTACTGTCGAGTACTAAATGTTAGTTGTACGCACTAAGCCGGTGAATCGGTAGTGTTGATTTCTATGGTTGAACTAGTTGTTTTCGTTGAATCTATGTAAGGCTTTTACTTGCTGAATTTTAATGGAGTTGCTGCAAGTTTCATGGTCTTGCTTTAATCATTATAAATGTTGGAAATGTTTTATATTCCGCTGCAAATTAATAAGATGCCTTGAAATCGAGATGTTAAGCAAGTCATTGTATGTTCATCCAAGCTTCTGTGCTATGTATCATTACTAAATGCATGCTATTTAATTAAGTTGTGATATGTATGTTTCTGTAAGTTGAAAATGTGACGCCCAGGTTTTTGGTAGTGTGACGATCGTCACGCGTCCAAATTTTGTGTACTCTGATTGTATTTTGATGTTATCTGTTGGGTTAGAAATGAGGTGTTACATTAGTGGTATCAGAGCAGGTCGGTCCGTCCGCTCAAGTTGTCTAGTGTCGTCGAGTCAGTCGTCGTGCCTAGCACGAGAGTCTCATTATTTGCGAAATCTGACGGTTGGCTGTTGCAGTTTAAGTGAGATGGCTGGAAGGAATGATGCTGCGATTGTTGCTGCTATACAAGCTTTAGCTAATGCTATGGAGCATCATCTGAATCCTGCTGGAGATGCTGGGTCTCGCAGTTTGGTAACATTTCAACGGGAGAATCCACCTAACTTTAAGGGTAAGCATGATCCTGATGGTGTGTTGGAGTGGTTGAAGGAAATGGAGAGAATCTTTCGTGTGATGGATTGTACTCCAACATAGAAGGTTCGTTATGGGATTCATATGCTAGCAGTCGAAGCTGATGACTGGTGGCTAGAGACCCTTTCGGTGTTGGAAGCTGCAGGTGAGGAGATTACTTGGACTGTATTCCGGAGGGAATTTCTGAAGAAGTATTACCCGGAAGATGTCTGTGATAAGAAAGAGATTGAATTTCTTGAACTGAAGCTAGGAGACAAATCTGTTACTAAATATGCGGCGAAGTTCAAGGAGTTGGCTAAGTTTTATCCGCACTACAGCCCTGAAACCGCTGAGTTCTCTAAATGTATCAAGTTTGAGAACGGATTAAAGTCTGAAATCAAGAAAGCAATCGGGTATCAGAAGATCCATGTTTTTGATTCATTGGTTGAAAGCTTTAGGATTTATGAAGAAGATAGCAATGCTCATTACAAGTTGTTGAGTGAGAGGAGAAGTAAATCACATCAGACTCGCGGTAAACCTTATGATCCTCCAGCTGGCAAAGGGAAACAGAAAGCAGCTGATGGCAAGAAAACTAGTAGGGGAGACGCTCCTGCTGGCATTGTTTGCTATAAGTGTGGGAAACCTGGTCACAAGAGTAATGTGTGTAATTCCTGACCAATGACATGTTACCGTTGAGGAGAGTTGGGACACACTGTTGCTGAATGCAAACGCAAAGGAACAGTTTGTTTCAACTGTGGTGAAGAAGGACACATAAGTGACAAGTGTCAGAAGCCTAAGAAAGAGAAGACTGGTGGAAGAGTGTTCGCTCTATCGGGGACTCAGACGTCCAGCGGCGACCGGCTCATTGAAGGTACTTGTTTCATTAATAGTACTCCTTTACTTTCTATTATTGACACTGGTGCTTCTCATTGTTTTATTGCTGCTGATTATGTTGAACGTTTGGGTCTTGTGTTATTTCACATGAATGGGGAGATGGTAGTGGAGACTCCAGCTAAGGGATCAGTGACTACATCTCTGATATGTTTGAAATATCCTCTGTCAATGTTTGATAGAGATTTCCTGGTTGACTTAGTCTGTTTGCCACTAAGTGGGGTAGACGTAATTTTAGGCATGAATTGGTTAGCGTATAACTACGTTCATATTAATTGCTTTGATAAGTCGGTGAGGTTTTCTACTCCTGAGGAGGAGGGAGCCCGTTTGATAACTACGGAACAGATGAAGCAGATATTGCTAGGAGATGCTCAGGTGTTTGCGTTGGTGGCATCATTATCCATTGAGAACCAAGCGATAATTGATGAGTTAGAAGTTGTTTGTGACTTTCCGGAAGTGTTTCCAGATGAAATTCCTGAAGTTCCTCCGGAACGGGAAATTGAATTTTCTATTGATCTTGTACCTGGTACCAGACCTGTGTCTATGGCGCCGTACAGGATGTTTGCATCTGAATTGGCAGAGTTGAAGAAACAGTTGGAAGACTTACTTGAGAAGAAGTTCGTTAGACCAAGTGCATCGCCGTGGGGAGCCCCGGTATTATTAGTAAAAAAGAAGGATGGCAGTATGAGGTTGTGTATTTATTACCGGCAACTAAATAAAGTGACAATTAAGAATAAATATCCGCTTCTAAGAATTGATGACTTGATGGATCAGTTGGTTGGAGCGCGGGTGTTTAGTAAAATTGATTTAAGGTCGGGATATCACCAGATTAAGGTAAAAGATGATGATGTTCAGAAGACGGTGTTCAAAACTAGATATGGACACTATGAGTTTACGGTAATGCCTTTTGGTGTTACTAATGCGCCGGGAGTTTTTATGGAGTACATGAACCGTATCTTTCATGAGTATTTGGATCGGTTTGTGGTAGTATTCATTGATGATGTCCTAATTTATTCTAAGTCGAAAGAGGAGCATGTTGGGCACTTGAGGTTAGTACTGCAAGTGTTGAAAGAAAGGAAGTTGTTTGCGAAACTATCGAAGTGCGACTTCTGGTTGGAAGAAGTTAGCTTTCTAGGTCATGTTATATCAGGTAGTGGAATTTCTGTAGATCCATCTAAGGTTGATGCTGTGTTGCAATGGGAAACTCCAAAGTCGGCAACTGAAATTAAAAGCTTTTTGGGACTTGCTGGTTATTACAGAAGGTTTATTGAAGGTTTTTCTAAGTTGGCCCTTCCGTTAACTAAGTTGACTTGTAAAGGGAAAACCTTTGTGTGGGATGCTCAATGCGAAGCAGGTTTTATAGAGTTAAAGGAGAGGTTGACGTTCACTCCGGTGTTGACCTTGCCTAATGCAGAAGAACCGTTTGTGGTATACTGCGATGCTTCTAAGTTTGGTTTAGGAGGTGTGCTCATGCAGAATAATAAAGTAGTTGCTTATGCTTCAAGACAGTTGAGAATCCACGAGAAGAATTATCCTATGCACAATTTAGAACTTGTTGTTGTGGTGTTTGTGTTGAAGATTTGGAGGCATTGTCGCTTGGGCGAAAATAAGGTGCCGGCAAAACAGAAGAGTCGCCACCTTTCGTTATTTATCCCTCAGAGCGGGAAAGGAAACGATCGGAAAAACCTGACGAATAAGGGTAAGACAAGGTCATCGCAACCGTTGTCTGGGTTCGGGAGTCGGTTACGCAAGGGGAAGGTATTAGCACCCCTCACGTCCGTCGTACTCGACGGGATCCTCGCTTGTTTGTTTACTTGGACGGGTTGGTTATAATCTATCTACCTATCAAGGCTGGCTGAAAAAGAAATGAAAAATGACTCGGCAAAGCGTCGCACTTTATGCCTACGTATTCTCATCAGAGAATGAGAAATCAGAGTCAACGTAGTTTGGCTAACTACGGGGGAAAGGTTGCTCGCTAGGATATCGCATCCTATGCCTACGTACTTTCATCTGGTATGAAAGATCAGAGCAAACGTAGTTCGGGAAACTACTGAAAAAATGGCTCTACTAGGAGGGAGACTATCAAGTCCTACTGTTATCATGCCATGGATTCATCCTATGGTTGAGGTTTGAACAGGGAACTCCTAGATGTTATCATGCATAGGTTTCAACCTACAAGTCTATCATCACATCCTTATCAGAGGAAATGAGAGTCCTAAGGGATCATGTCAATGATACACCAAAACAGACAAAAGCATCAGTTTTAACAGTAAAATGCATGCAATGCAAGTGAGGGAGGAAATGTGTGTGGGGCTTCAGCCTCCACAAGCTCATCTCGACCTCAAGCCAGTCATGAAATAATAGTAATCATACTGAAAGTAAACAACATGCTATCAAGCAATATGCAGATACAGGAGATGAGGTACCATCAGGTAAACAAAACACACATGAGGAAGAATCATCTACTCTCTAATCCTAACCCTAATCACAGAATCTGAACAAATCTAAGCACTAAAGCAAGACCTTAACAAGAGAAGTCAATCCCAGTCTTCAAGCTTCAGAACAAGCTTACCAAAGAAAGGGAGCTAAGCAAGCAGACTCATAGTGTCTTCCTCAGGAAAGCACTAGGAGGTGTATACTCAGGAGTCATACCCTATGTGGCTCAACCACTGTGATTAGTTTACATTCCTCCTCAGGAGAAATTAAACTCACAAGCAGGCTCCAACATCACTGGATACTTAGGAAATCCTATCTGAGCTAGTGGAACTAAGTGAATAGACCCATAAGACCTTCCTCAGGAAAGTACTAGGAGGCTTCCACTTAGGAGTTGTATCCTATGTGGCTCAACAACTGTGATCAGTTTACATTCCTCCTCAGGAGAAATTAAACTCACAAGTTGGCTCCAACATCATTGGATACTTGAGAAATCCTAGATAAACTAAGGGAACTAAGTGAATAGACCCATAGGACCTTCCTCAGGAAAGTACTAGGAGGCTTCCACTTAGGAATTGTATCCCATGTGGCTCAACAACATGTGATCAGTTTACATTCCTCCTCAGGAGAAATTAAACTCACAAGTTGGCTCCAACATCATTGGATACTTAAGAAAGAGGTGAGAAGAAAGAATGAACGTCATTCATAGTGCCTTCCTCAGGAAAGTACCGTGAACTCCCTTCAAACTTCAGGATCTCAAACCTCACAGACAGGGGGCAAGCCAAGCTCTGGGTCTCTGAGTCTTGATCTACAATCTTCTCTTCATGATGCTCTCCATCAAGGTCTTCAAGACAACACAAGCCCCACAACAAATTCCCCACAATGAACCCCAAAGATGAACAGATAACCCACTGAACAGACCAAATCATCAGGCAACTTCAGAAAATACCTAAAAATACTAAACCAATGGGGAAAAATCTAACAATTATTCACAAGGGTCCTCAACACCTACTCATAATATCTACAAAGGTCTCTACCTAAAAATCAAGATAAAACTCAATCAAAGAAAGGGATTCATCACCTAAACACAATCTAAACCCTAATTAGGATACCCTAAATCTACCCTAATTAAACTAATCAAAATTTAATTCTAAAATTCTAGAAAAAATCCTATGGGGAACTATGATTCATCATCTAATTGCACGAAAAAGAATGGATTAAAAACCCTAAGGGAAGGTCCTAAAACAATTCCTACAAAATCATGATACAAAATTAAACAATATAAAAGCTATTTTAAAAGAAAAATCTATTAAAATACTAAACTAAAAAATAAAATCCCAATTTTATTTTTATAATTTTCTACACATTTTGATCTAATCATAGAAAAAAGAAGAATTAAAAAAATCATTTTTTACCATTTTTTAATGAATTAAACAAAACAGAAAAAATATAAGAAGAAAATAAAAGAAATTAAATTAATTAAAGGGAGGGGGGTATGAAAAGCAATGCACGCCAGTTAAAATGATTGGGCCAGAAAAAAGGGGGGGGGGGCGAATAGAAAATAAGCCCAGAAGCGGTTTAATGAAACGACCGCGTTTCATTCCATTTGAAATTTCCCTCTCTTTCTCAGATTAAATCATCGCCGTTGGATCTAATGAATTTGTCAACATGAGAGACCAATCCAATGGCTATTGTTTCGTCTTCTCCAAACAGACTAGGGTTTTCAGAACCCTCTTTCCATGCCCTAACCTTCGAGCTCCTCTATCTCTCTACTCAGGCCATGGCTTCACACGATTCCAAAACGAAAGTTGCTCTACTACTCAAGCTCTACACAACCATACGTACAGTTTCTCTTAATTCCTCGTGAATAATCCAAACAGAAGCCTTCAATGTCTTGGTACAACCATATTCAACTGCTATCAATCTTCATCAAACCTCAGTCTAATGATCTACAGAGCCTCTACAAGTGAACCTAAACGTGCTAAACCAAATCTTGATAATTTAAACTCCAAATTCAAACACTTCTTGAGAATCAAAGATTCTTGGTCCTGCCATGGAACTTCACAGATCGTGCCCTAACTCATGGGAAAGAATCATCTACCCTAGTGCATCATTTCTGTATCTATGAAACTAACTAAAACTCAATAATTTAGGAGATATAAGGTGAAGAAGAAACCTGTCAAGAGGTTATGGTGCAGTGATGTAGAGCACGATTCAAGCCTTGGAATTGCTTCTAGATGATCCTTGGATGACCACCAGTCTTCTGTTTGCAATGGTTGTGAAGGAGATGGCTTGTAGTGGAAGAATTCTTGAGTTGCTTCAACTTGAAGAAATTGCTTCAATGGCTATGTATCTCTCTCTCTCCTCTGACTTGACTCAAGTTTCACCAACCCTTGATCACTCTCTGATGCACTCTTTATATATTGATTGATGGAAGCTTGTGGAATCATCTAGAAGGATCTAGAAAAGTCATGAACTTCTCCTTGAATGAGAAGTTGAAAATATCATATCCCTTGCCTTATCCCTTGTAATCTCATGCCAAATTGTCTTAACATGAGATATTGGATGTTAATGAATGAAAGCAGCTCTTACATTTCACTTATGTAGGGTTTTGCAAAGTTGCCTTCTTATGCAAGTAATAAATTTCCAAAGGAAGTCCATTTTTGGAGCCTCAAATGAAAAATCTATTTAAACCAAAGTTCTTAAAATGGTTTTTCCAATCAAAATGATATATTGGATGACCTATTTTGGATTTGTGGATCTCCCAAATCACTTTTCAATTTCAACTTTTCAAAGTTATAAGCCTTTTTTAGTTCATTTTTGACCAATCATGTAATCTTGTGCTATGAGCTTTTCCAACAATTTGTGACCTTCTTTCTAGACTTAAAATCACATTTTGAGCAACTTTCATGTTTTGAGTTTTTCCATTTGAGGCTTGGAAATAGGAGTTTTAGGCATTGGCTAAAATGACCTATAACTGACAAATGACCAAAATACCCCTGTCTTGTTCAAACCATAAGTTGAGTTCCACAAATCCAATCAAGGACTTCTACCACTCAAATTAAAGCTAAGAAGATCCTCTTCAACATTCATGTTGACCAAGAAACCATAGGAATCATCCTACTAGGGCAAACGTTGTCTGCAAGTTGGGTGACTTTCAAGGACCCAGATTCACACACCTCAGCTGACCTGTAATTTGTCAAAACCATAACTTGAGCTCTGTAACTCCTATCAAGGACTTCCACCACTCAAATTAAAGCTAAGAACAAGCTCTACAACATTCATGTTGTGGGGAAGATGAGATATCAATCACATCTAGAGCTAAAACTGCCTGGAAGATAGGGATCAAACTAGGGTTTTTTCACTGACAATCCTCAGAAACCCTGACTTGAAACTTCTCAAACTCCTCAATCATGATGAGTTGGTCTAGGAATCATCTTTATAACATCTCTATACATCATTCCATGATCTCATGGCCCGTGGATTGAGTCTCAACCTTCTCCAAATCTCCAGCTGATCTAGGGTTGACCCAGTCAAAACCCTAATTCATCCATTCATGGCTGAATCTCCTGAATCATTGCATAATGACCTCTCTGGGCTTCATGATGGCTTTCAAGACATCTCATATGCTTTCCCAAAACATCAAATTTCTTCTCAAAGTCTCAGCATCATCTGAGGGGCACCCACAACTTTCAAACTGTGAAGCACACAACCCTGGTTTCAACCCTTTCCTCTGAGGATCTCTTGAACTTTCTGATGAAGGTATCCACTTTCAAACACTCAATGAATGAATAAATGTTGGTCAAATTTTGGGGTGCAACAGCTGCCCCTATTCAAACGGCTTGAACCTGACTGGGTGAGAAGCGAACGGCTCTCAACCAATCAAGGTACGAGACGGTTGAATATCGGTAAACCCGAAAATTTGCCAACTGCACGAGCACACGGTACTCTGCGGGGAACAAATCTTCGAACACTGCAACACTAGCTGCTCAACAACTAGCTGGAGAAATACTGATCTGATATCGCTGCCAGAAACAAACATCATTCTGAGAGACACTCGACATCGCCGTCGTACCAACATCATCTCTGCTGGGGATTTAAAGAGCCTGACATTGCCGTCGGACAAATCATAATCTGACCTCGCCGTCAAACACAAACATACTCTGCATCACCGCTGGAGAACTACAACACTGAACAATTCTGACCTGGGGTTCACCCCTGGTAAAGTACACTTGCGTATTTGAAACTACTCTGCTGGGAATGAGAGACTTAACCGAGCATACTCTGATCTGGGGTTCACCCTCAGAACCATAACGAACGTCGGAATACTGCTGCACACTGCCTGCCGTAGAACTTCAACATTAAAGATATATGAAACCCTGGCCCCTGGCCACTTCCAGATCCGCTGGAGAATCTTCAAGTATTTCTGAAGGTAAATCATCCTTGGCCTTCAAGGATATAAACTCTGCAGGAGGTATCTTCGACTTCAGTCTGAAGAAAGTGGTCCTTGGCCTTCAAGGATACATGGATCTGCCTTCAGGCAACTCCGCCTCTGCTATAGAGTATCCGAGACTTCAGTCAGGGATATACTTCGGCCTTCAGTCCGAAAACGAATCCTAGGTCCTTCATGACCTTGGGGGATAACCTTGCCCTTAGGCACCTTTGCTTCAGCTTGGGAAATCTGTGACTTCAGTCAGAGAAATGGTATCCTGAGCCATTCATGACTCTACGGGGATTCAAACACTTTGCCTTCAGGCGAAACTCCGCTTCAGCTGGAGAAACATCTTCGACTTCAGTCAGAAGAAATATCATTCACTTGATCGCAATCAATCATCTCCTCAGGACAACTGACTTGGTCTTCAGACTCACACGAATCACTCTGTTGTATCTACAACTCCGAAACCTTATCTTCATCCACCCGTTGAATCTTCAACACGGAAATCTGAATTCACAGGAACCTTCTGATATCGCCATCGGGCGCTTATGAAATCCATCTTCAGATTGGACATCACTGCTGGAGAAACATCTTTGACTTCAATCAGAAGACGTATCATTCTCTTGATCGCGCTCAATCATCACCTCAGGATAACTGACTCGGTCTTCAGACTCACACGAATTACTCTGTTGTATCTACAACTCCGGAACCTTGTCTTCAGCTACCCGTTGATTCTTCAACACGGAAATCTGGACCTGTAGGAACCTTCTGATATCGCCATCGGGCGCTTTACGAAATCCATCTTCAGATTAGACGTCGTTGTGGGAGCAGACATATCATGCTGCTGAGGACTTCAAGAATCAACTTGAACAAACAGATCCGTCGGGCATCTTCAAGAATCGTCCTGAACTGATAACCCTTCTGGAGCTAACATTCTGTTGGGTAGTCTAGGAATTCTTCCTGGGCAACTCTTGCTGGAGGCGCTATTGGGGAGCTCAAGAATCATCCTAAGCAGACAACTCGGGAAGCTGTACTGAGGTCTTAAGAAACATCTTAAGCAAATGGCCCTGCTGAGGAGTTCGAGAATCATCTTGAACTGAAGACTTTGCTGGGGATCTCAAAAATCATCTTGAGCGAGCGACTGCGGGGATCACACCGGGGTCTTTAAGAATCATCTTAAGAAAGCGACCTTGTTGGAGAGAATATCAGGGATCGTCCTGAGCAACTGGTCTCTTGGTGGAATACCTGTAAAACAAGGATGATGATGACCTAGATCATGCTTATGATGCGTATGCTTCTGCACTATGCCATGCAATCCTGCACAATTCTATGCAGCGTCAGATGCTATGCAGTCATGCACAATGCTATGCAATCATGCACAATGATGCGATCCCATCAGCAAAATAAATGCCGAAGGGGGGAAATCCTCCCGTCAGGGAGAAAGAACCACTCAGGTAGAGGAGTCATCCTGCTGAGGAGAATGTGAGCACGCCAAATATCAATCAGGCTCTGTCTGGGGAATTGATCTTCCGCGAACTGCTGCAGGGGAACAACTTCAGCTGACTGCTGCAGGGGACGAAGCTCTACGAGAACTTGGATCTGCCGATATCAATCGCGAGAATGAACTGCGCGGCCGTCTCGGCTAATCTTCTGGGGATAACCACTCTGTGGGGAAACAACTTCAGCTGCTCCACACTCCGCTGGGGAAAGACCAATCATGATCTGATCCACTTCTAAGGATTCGAATCCCTTGGACATCTGCAAACTCGGCTGAGGAAGGAGAAATCATTCTGCTTTGATGGAGAGAGTGCGACTCTGGGGAAATGCAGCATCAGCTGCCCCACGCTCTGCTGGGGAACATCGATCATGATCTGATCGACTTCCAAGGATTCTGCTTTTCTGCGGACTCAGCCGGGGAGAGAAATCATTCTACTTCACTGGAGAGTACGACTCTGATGGGGGATTCGATTCCACTGGGGAAGAAAGAATCATCTGCCTTCGGGGGAGAGTACAACTCTGCAGGGGAATACAACATCAGCTGTTCCAACACTCTACTGGGGAAGAAGGAATCATCGAACTTCAGGAGAGAGCCTGACTCTGGTGAGGAATTTCAATTCCGCTGGAGACTTCAGTCTGGCATCATCAGTTACTGCATCCTTCGGCATACGAACAGCTTCCTACGAGACCTGCACTTGTGACCCGGTGCGGGGGAGACACCTGCTTCGGCGACCTTACTGGGGAAAACACGAGCTTCGGCACCCGAACACTTCTCTGAAATCCGCACTTGTGACCCGGTGCTGGGGAAGACGACATCATGCTTCGGCGCTTGATTCAGCTGATGAGGTGACATTCCTTCAGGATGCGTCCGCTTGGGGAAGAGAACCGTCTCTGCCCGGGGAGACATATCAATGCTCACTACTCTGCGTTCAGATTCTGCGGAGGAGAGACTACTGAACCTCTGCTGGAGAAGGAGGGCTCGCCCTGCTTTAGGGATATCGATCCTGGTCTACTGAGGGCAATCTTGACCCTAACCTGATAAGGGGTAAATGCCATCTCAATCTGCTGCAATCTCAAACTGTACAGGGGGAACGACCTCAAACCGTACACCTCTGCTGAGAAACGATCTTGATTCAACAACGTCAACACAGGGAATACAGGCTACCAATCATGGAGTCAAGTAACAGGTTATGCTGTAGGATAGCAATCCAATGACCGCAAGGCTTCTTCAGAAGGTTCAGGTTTCGGCAGAGTAATGACACGATTCCCCGATACTCAATTCTTGCCAGGGTGAACAAACTCATTTGAACAACTTGCCCCAGTGCATTTCAACTTGCCCCAATCCGACCTTTGGGAATAATTCATTCTGAACAGAAAACCACTGGCAACAAGACAATCTTCAGATGGCTTGCCCCAACATCTGCACAACGGGAGGATTCATCCTCAACTAATCAACTCTCAGTATGGTCGGCTTCAATATCTCTGAAGTAGTTTGCCCCTGAACGAGCGATGAGCGACTCAACATGCTCTGATTGAACACTGGAGGGATCTGCCCCAAATCGCAAGAATTATGGATAACTGCCCCTGGTTGGGTTTCGAGAAGATTCACTTCCGGCCAACTGCTTCTTGCATAAACCGCCCCATAATCAACTGATGCTCCGGGACTTGTCCTCAGACAAACCGATTCCAAACTCACCGGAAGTCGATGCCCCAGATTCACAGGGTTCCACAGCACACCATTCTGATCCAGACCTCTGACGATTCAGTCCTGATTGACTATTCTCTGTTGAAGTCCCTTCATGTCAGCTACTAACCTGCAATTAAAATTGTCTATTCACGAATGGTAATTTCAATGCAGTGTTCATGCAACTTTCGAAAAAATGTTGTATTGTCACTCATTTACGTGTCATGCTAGTGAGTGACGAATGAACCAAAGAGTTCAAACGTAGTGCTGATGCGATCAGTGAAAAATGCAATAAGGATATGATTAGCAAATCATGAAGGAGTCAGGTTACTCAACCTTATCGTAATGCGCTTACAGAATAGACCCTGCCTCAATTAGGTCTTTTAAGGGTTGTATCGTGGTCGGGTTCACGGTTCGCGAAACAAAGGATATTTGGCTCAAATTATGATTTGTACCCACCCCGTCTACGTGATGTTCTCCGATCCTAAAGTTTAGTCAACTTGGGTCGAGCGCTCGCCTCTTCGAGAGGTATGTTGAACATCGAGAACAACTGGTTAAAGAATTCGCAAGGTGTTTTGGAGTGACAGTTACTCCTTTTCGTTTTCGGTGTCTGTGTCTACACGACTTCGTCCTTGTTTGAGGATTTTTCTTTTTATATCCTTTCTTTTTCGTTCTTTTGATTCCCTAATTTTTGCCTGGACTGACTCCTTTTGAGTTCTTTTCGATTTTTCTTTTGAAGTCCAGCGGGATGCCCTGATTTTTGCCTAAGTATTTGCTTTCTAGCTTTTCTTTTTTACTTAGCGGGCTTTCTTATTATTTTTCTTTTTCTTGGAACAAGTCGTGTGACACTGGTTGTCTTGATTGCTCCGAAAGGATTATAACTGTCTCACTCCTGATTAGTGAGGTTTAACCATTGTGGTTGATGAGGTACGACCTCTGGAGAGGAATATGATGTGATTGGTCCTCGAAGGACAACACTCCTCTATAAGACTTGAATGCTCGATCAAGCTAACTGACAACTACCCTGCCCCGGGTTAAGATGTGAGGGTTCAAAAGTCCGAAAGGAACTCCTACTTCTCGGCTCGAAGTGGTTAACAAGGGATTCTCTTCCTTATCTCTCCGGTGTTTAGGGATTTGAAACAATGCCTTATACGTCGTCGGCTAGGTTTTATCAGAAAGCAATACGATCATTGGTTACGAGTATTCAGTTTCATCATCCTCCCTCCGCTCATTGCTAATCATAGTAAGAAATCGGAGTAAATAAAATGCAAGTGCCAGTGCAATGCAGTAAATGAGTGACAACGACATAACTAATTCAGAAAAATGCATAGTCACTTTATTAATATTACCATTCGAAACATACAATGTTTAACAGGAAGTAGTAACTAACAGAAAAGAAACTACAAATGCAAATGGTAAAAAGCCCAAGGACTGCCAATGTTGAGGACGTCTGCCTGTCTGGATCACTGGCTTCTGGAAATAACCCTCTGAATCTACGAGCTCAAACAGCTGAGAGGTTGTCACGCACAACCAAGACTCCATCTGGAAAGGAAATACACCCTTGGTCGATCAATTGTTGCACTTTCTCCTGGAAAGCCTTGCAATCTTCAGTTGAATGCCCTAGAGATCCACCATGGTAGCCACACTGAGCATGAGGATCGTACCCTGGAGGGTAAGGCTCTGGCACGGGCTTAAGAGCTTTCGGTTCCACCAAGGAATTCTGAATCAACAGTGGAAGAATCTGGCTATACGGCACAGGCACTGGATGGAAAGAAGCATTCCTTTGTTCCACGTGATTGCGAGGTCTCTTGTGATCCTGGTGCTGGTATTCTTTCCGCCCAGGAGCAAGAGGTCGTCGTTTCTGAATGGCGACGGTCTCTCGTTTAGGCGCTTGCGTCCTTGAGCTTGATCCAGGTAGGAACTGCAAGCGAGGCGATTCAGTCACCAAAGGTCGCGGGACATATTCCAGATCTTTCTCAGCTTCCGGCAAAGGAGTGAAATCATTCGCTCCTTTTGCAGGGTACGGGATGAACTTTCCCGATGCTCTCATGCCGCCCGGCACAAGCCTAATGGTCCTTGAGTCAATAAGGTCCTGAACCTTATTCCTGAGAGCCTTGCATGTTTCAACATGGTGCCCTGGTGCTCCTGAGTGGAAATCACAACGCATGCTTAGATCAACGTCTGGTGACACGTCATCTGGTGGATTTGAGGTCCGAAGCTTGAGAACACGGTTCTGAACCAACAGCGGCAGCAGCTGGGCATAACTCACAGGTAGTGGGTCCACAGCTCTATCAAGTAGCTTCTTCTTTTGACCATAACCTTCAGGGTTATTCTGAGATGCTCGGCGCGGCTGATGACGAGACAGGCCTCGAGCTTCATGCTGTGTAGAGGGTCCATGAGGTCCACTTGGCTTCAGCACAGGTGGCAATGACGGCAATGGGGGAAGCACTTTGGTCTCCTCCTTGGGTGCTTGACCACTCTCCTTATTTAGCATACTTCTCACCACTCCCATGAGAAAGCTCAACTGATTCTGCAGCTGCTGATTCTCCTCTCTGAGTACTTGCTGGTCCAGACGCACTGCCTGTATGTCATTCATGACCTGCCCCAGCTGGCTTTGGACTTTCCCCAGTTCAGCTTGTATCTGCTCCATTGGTCTGAGCTGCTCGATTCTGAGTCAAACCTGCAAACACAAGGGTTAGAAGACAAGTCCCGGCTTCTGCCATGCAAGATGAATTATGCTAATGCCATGGGTGTCTGTACGTTTAGGAGGTCACCCCTAATTCTGGTGTCAACGTGCCAACATAGTGTTAATGCAGTGATAAGACTGGATCCATTCATGGAAGAAAATATCTCATATTGCTCGGGACACCAGGATCAGGGTACGAAACGCGCCTGTAGCACAGACACATGCTAATGGAATGCAAACATGAATATGCGAGCTAATGCAAAATGCAGGGATGCAACAATATATCCAGGTGGCTGCTGTGGAGATTCGGTATCGACAGTCACTGATGAGAAGGAGACCCCGGTGTAAAATCACTGATCTGATCTGCTGAGAACAACCATCTGATAGGATCGAGATCAGAATTCTGCCTTGACAAGAATAAGTGCCTGATAATAAGGACCCGGGATGTATGATCAGAAAACGTCCGCTGATGAAGTCTTCAGACCCCAAATCAAAAATCTGCCCTCTCAAGAACAAATGCACAGCTGCTGATGAGATCTTCAGACCCCACTCAAAATCTGCCCTATCAAGAACAAACAACAACTGCTGATGAGATCTTCAGACCCCACTCAAAATCTGCCCTATCAAGAACAAACCTTTGATAACGATACTCTGATTGAAACCTGCTTTACCAGGAACAGACATACACCCGATGATAAAATCCTCTGACCAAGAACTTGCTCTGTCGAGAACAGTCAGATCTGCCACTGAGAACCCTGATACCAACATAACTGATTCACTGCCAAGAAAACCAGGTAGTCTGAAGGTCAAAGTTTCCTGCAATATCCCAACCCCACTCACAGGCATGGACCTAATCCACGGACAAAGGTACGACATCCTATGCGGTTGTCAGCGTCACAGACTTTCATGAGTGACGATACGATTCCCAGAAGGAGTGGCATCGTCAAGTCATGAAGAGGCCTCTCTTAGCTGACTTCCAAATGATCGGTCCCCAGAGTCGACAATCCTCACGTCTGGACTCCCCTCAGATCCTCAGGACCGGAAAGGAGCACCTCTGCAAGAATCTCGTCTGAGCGCAGATTTTCGTAGGGAACTGTGCCTGCTCAGCAGACAGGTTCGTCTACTACTTCTCCGCAACTATATCTAGGTGTGTACTCAAGCCCAGGTCCGGCTTTTCACTCACAGTAACATCCCTCTCCCACAGCAGCACAGATAATCATATCAAACTGGAAATAAAATGCGGGAAATAAAATGCGGGAAGTAAAAATGCGATAAATAAACACAACCCAACAAGCAAACACACAAACGATAGGATTGACTCTCATGGGGAACCGGAGAACCAGAGACTCTGGGTTCGATCCCCAGCAGAGTCGCCAGCTGTCGCTTGCGCAAAAATAAGGTGCCGGCAAAACAGAAGAGTCGCCACCTTTCGTTATTTATCCCTCAGAGCGGGAAAGGAAACGATCGGAAAAACCTGACGAATAAGGGTAAGACAAGGTCATCGCAACCGTTGTCTGGGTTCGGGAGTCGGTTACGGAAGGGGAAGGTATTAGCACCCCTCACGTCTGTCGTACTCGACGGGATCCTCGCTTGTTTGTTTACTTGGACGGGTTGGTTATAATCTATCTACCTATCAAGGCTGGCTGAAAAAGAAATGAAAAATGACTCGGCAAAGCGTCGCACTTTATGCCTACGTATTCTCATCAGAGAATGAGAAATCAGAGTCAACGTAGTTCGGCTAACTACGGGGGAAAGGTTGCTCGCTAGGATATCGCATCCTATGCCTACGTACTTTCATCTGGTATGAAAGATCAGAGCAAACGTAGTTCGGGAAACTACTGAAAAAATGGCTCTACTAGGAGGGAGACTATCAAGTCCTACTGTTATCATGCCATGGATTCATCCTATGGTTGAGGTTTGAACAGGGAACTCCTAGATGTTATCATGCATAGGTTTCAACCTACAAGTCTATCATCACATCCTTATCAGAGGAAATGAGAGTCCTAAGGGATCATGTCAATGATACACCAAAACAGACAAAAGCATCAGTTTTAACAGTAAAATGCATGCAATGCAAGTGAGGGAGGAAATGTGTGTGGGGCTTCAGCCTCCACAAGCTCATCTCGACCTCAAGCCAGTCATGAAATAATAGTAATCATACTGAAAGTAAACAACATGCTATCAAGCAATATGCAGATACAGGAGATGAGGTACCATCAGGTAAACAAAACACACATGAGGAAGAATCATCTACTCTCTAATCCTAACCCTAATCACAGAATCTGAACAAATCTAAGCACTAAAGCAAGACCTTAACAAGAGAAGTCAATCCCAGTCTTCAAGCTTCATAACAAGCTTACCAAAGAAAGGGAGCTAAGCAAGCAGACTCATAGTGTCTTCCTCAGGAAAGCACTAGGAGGTGTATACTCAGGAGTCATACCCTATGTGGCTCAACCACTGTGATTAGTTTACATTCCTCCTCAGGAGAAATTAAACTCACAAGCAGGCTCCAACATCACTGGATACTTAGGAAATCCTATCTGAGCTAGTGGAACTAAGTGAATAGACCCATAAGACCTTCCTCAGGAAAGTACTAGGAGGCTTCCACTTAGGAGTTGTATCCTATGTGGCTCAACAACTGTGATCAGTTTACATTCCTCCTCAGGAGAAATTAAACTCACAAGTTGGCTCCAACATCATTGGATACTTGAGAAATCCTAGATAAACTAAGGGAACTAAGTGAATAGACCCATAGGACCTTCCTCAGGAAAGTACTAGGAGGCTTCCACTTAGGAATTGTATCCCATGTGGCTCAACAACATGTGATCAGTTTACATTCCTCCTCAGGAGAAATTAAACTCACAAGTTGGCTCCAACATCATTGGATACTTAAGAAAGAGGTGAGAAGAAAGAATGAACGTCATTCATAGTGCCTTCCTCAGGAAAGTACCGTGAACTCCCTTCAAACTTCAGGATCTCAAACCTCACAGACAGGGGGCAAGCCAAGCTCTGGGTCTCTGAGTCTTGATCTACAATCTTCTCTTCATGATGCTCTCCATCAAGGTCTTCAAGACAACACAAGCCCCACAACAAATTCCCCACAATGAACCCCAAAGATGAACAGATAACCCACTGAACAGACCAAATCATCAGGCAACTTCAGAAAATACCTAAAAATACTAAACCAATGGGGAAAAATCTAACAATTATTCACAAGGGTCCTCAACACCTACTCATAATATCTACAAAGGTCTCTACCTAAAAATCAAGATAAAACTCAATCAAAGAAAGGGATTCATCACCTAAACACAATCTAAACCCTAATTAGGATACCCTAAATCTACCCTAATTAAACTAATCAAAATTTAATTCTAAAATTCTAGAAAAAATCCTATGGGGAACTATGATTCATCATCTAATTGCACGAAAAAGAATGGATTAAAAACCCTAAGGGAAGGTCCTAAAACAATTCCTACAAAATCATGATACAAAATTAAACAATATAAAAGCTATTTTAAAAGAAAAATCTATTAAAATACTAAACTAAAAAATAAAATCCCAATTTTATTTTTATAATTTTCTACACATTTTGATCTAATCATAGAAAAAAGAAGAATTAAAAAAATCATTTTTTACCATTTTTTAATGAATTAAACAAAACAGAAAAAATATAAGAAGAAAATAAAAGAAATTAAATTAATTAAAGGGAGGGGGTATGAAAAGCAATGCACGCCAGTTAAAATGATTGGGCCAGAAAAAAGGGGGGGGGGGCGAATAGAAAATAAGCCCAGAAGCGGTTTAATGAAACGACCGCGTTTCATTCCATTTGAAATTTCCCTCTCTTTCTCAGATTAAATCATCGCCGTTGGATCTAATGAATTTGTCAACATGAGAGACCAATCCAATGGCTATTGTTTCGTCTTCTCCAAACAGACTAGGGTTTTCAGAACCCTCTTTCCATGCCCTAACCTTCGAGCTCCTCTATCTCTCTACTCAGGCCATGGCTTCACACGATTCCAAAACGAAAGTTGCTCTACTACTCAAGCTCTACACAACCATACGTACAGTTTCTCTTAATTCCTCGTGAATAATCCAAACAGAAGCCTTCAATGTCTTGGTACAACCATATTCAACTGCTATCAATCTTCATCAAACCTCAGTCTAATGATCTACAGAGCCTCTACAAGTGAACCTAAACGTGCTAAACCAAATCTTGATAATTTAAACTCCAAATTCAAACACTTCTTGAGAATCAAAGATTCTTGGTCCTGCCATGGAACTTCACAGATCGTGCCCTAACTCATGGGAAAGAATCATCTACCCTAGTGCATCATTTCTGTATCTATGAAACTAACTAAAACTCAATAATTTAGGAGATATAAGGTGAAGAAGAAACCTGTCAAGAGGTTATGGTGCAGTGATGTAGAGCACGATTCAAGCCTTGGAATTGCTTCTAGATGATCCTTGGATGACCACCAGTCTTCTGTTTGCAATGGTTGTGAAGGAGATGGCTTGTAGTGGAAGAATTCTTGAGTTGCTTCAACTTGAAGAAATTGCTTCAATGGCTATGTATCTCTCTCTCTCCTCTGACTTGACTCAAGTTTCACCAACCCTTGATCACTCTCTGATGCACTCTTTATATATTGATTGATGGAAGCTTGTGGAATCATCTAGAAGGATCTAGAAAAGTCATGAACTTCTCCTTGAATGAGAAGTTGAAAATATCATATCCCTTGCCTTATCCCTTGTAATCTCATGCCAAATTGTCTTAACATGAGATATTGGATGTTAATGAATGAAAGCAGCTCTTACATTTCACTTATGTAGGGTTTTGCAAAGTTGCCTTCTTATGCAAGTAATAAATTTCCAAAGGAAGTCCATTTTTGGAGCCTCAAATGAAAAATCTATTTAAACCAAAGTTCTTAAAATGGTTTTTCCAATCAAAATGATATATTGGATGACCTATTTTGGATTTGTGGATCTCCCAAATCACTTTTCAATTTCAACTTTTCAAAGTTATAAGCCTTTTTTAGTTCATTTTTGACCAATCATGTAATCTTGTGCTATGAGCTTTTCCAACAATTTGTGACCTTCTTTCTAGACTTAAAATCACATTTTGAGCAACTTTCATGTTTTGAGTTTTTCCATTTGAGGCTTGGAAATAGGAGTTTTAGGCATTGGCTAAAATGACCTATAACTGACAAATGACCAAAATACCCCTGTCTTGTTCAAACCATAAGTTGAGTTCCACAAATCCAATCAAGGACTTCTACCACTCAAATTAAAGCTAAGAAGATCGTCTTCAACATTCATGTTGACCAAGAAACCATAGGAATCATTCTACTAGGGCAAACGTTGTCTGCAAGTTGGGTGACTTTCAAGGACCCAGATTCACACACCTCAGCTGACCTGTAATTTGTCAAAACCATAACTTGAGCTCTGTAACTCCTATCAAGGACTTCCACCACTCAAATTAAAGCTAAGAACAAGATCTACAACATTCATGTTGTGGGGAAGATGAGATATCAATCACATCTAGAGCTAAAACTGCCTGGAAGATAGGGATCAAACTAGGGTTTTTTCACTGACAATCCTCAGAAACCCTGACTTGAAACTTCTCAAACTCCTCAATCATGATGAGTTGGTCTAGGAATCATCTTTATAACATCTCTATACATCATTCCATGATCTCATGGCCCGTGGATTGAGTCTCAACCTTCTCCAAATCTCCAGCTGATCTAGGGTTGACCCAGTCAAAACCCTAATTCATCCATTCATGGCTGAATCTCCTGAATCATTGCATAATGACCTCTCTGGGCTTCATGATGGCTTTCAAGACATCTCATATGCTTTCCCAAAACATCAAATTTCTTCTCAAAGTCTCAGCATCATCTGAGGGGCACCCACAACTTTCAAACTGTGAAGCACACAACCCTGGTTTCAACCCTTTCCTCTGAGGATCTCTTGAACTTTCTGATGAAGGTATCCACTTTCAAACACTCAATGAATGAATAAATGTTGGTCAAATTTTGGGGTGCAACAGGCATTATCTTTATGGTTCAAGATTCGAAGTGTTCAGTGACCATAAGAGTTTGAAGTACTTGTTTGATCAAAAGGAACTGAACATGAGACAACGAAGGTGGTTGGAACTGTTAAAAGATTATGATTTTGGTTTACATTACCATCCGGGAAAAGCTAATGTTGTAGCTGATGCCTTAAGCCGCAAGACTTTGCATATCTCAGCAATGATGTCTAGAGAGTTGGAATTGATTGAGCAATTCAGAGATCTGAGTTTAGTTTGCGAAGTAATGCCGAAGAGTGTAAAGTTGGGCATGTTAAAGATTAATAATGATTTTCTGGACAACATCATAGAGGCTCAGAAATTAGATGTGAAGTTAGTAGATTTAATGCCTGGAGTAGATCATTTGGAAAATAGTGATTATCAGTTGGATGCACAGGGCGTGTTGTGGTTTTGTGGTCGTATTTGTATTCCTGATAGTGCAGATATGAAGAAAGTGATTTTGGAAGAGAGTCACAGAAGTAAGTTGAGTATTGTTGCACCCCAAAATTTGCTTACCCTTTTCTTGCCTGATTTATGTTTCATTACATTTCATTTGCATAGTTACATCATTCACATATTTCAACCATTTGCATATCATAGCATATCAAGTCATCTAATAAGGGATCAAGTGCCATTTATGTCTATCAAGAGAAGCCTATCTAGAGGTGTTCTCTGAGCCTGAGAGCCCATCCAAGTCATTAGAGAAGGGTTGAAGTCATGAGAAGTTTGAGTGCCCACATGTGGATTTCTCTCCTAACTTGAGGTGTATTGAAGATCATCAACATGGAATTTGAACTTGAGGTATGTATGGATCTCATGGAATTCCTAGAGGGCTCTATTGAAGCTGAGACAAGTCATTGATTCAAGTGCAAGAGCCACAGTTGAAGTGCAGTCAACTAGGGTTTCATCTGGGTCAATCCTAGGTCAATTGAGTAATTGGAGAGCATCAAAGCCTACCTTGAGGTCACGGGATTCATGAGTTGGTATGTTGATACATGTGTGGTGTTTTTCCAAGATTAAGCAAAGAAAGATCAAGAATGTGGGAAGTTGCTAAATTAGGGTTTCAGTGTAAAATCCCCTATTTAGTGCCTGACTTCAAAGCCACATAAGTCCAAATAAAAGTTTCAAATGGATATTTGTCCAACATGAAACGTGTAGAGCTTCTCAATACCTTTAATTTGAGTACTAGAAGTCTTAAATAAGATTTGTAGAACTCAAGTTATGGTCTTTGCAAATTACAAGTCACCAGAGGACACTGAAATTTATCTGTGAAAGTCACATGACTTCCAAGTAACTTTTTACCCTCAAGGAGTTTTCAAATGGATTCTTGGCCAACATAAGAGTTGTAGGTCTTGATCTTAGCTTTAATTTGAGTACTATAAGTCCTCAAGAAGATTTGTGGAACTCAAGTTATGATCTTGGCAATCCAGGGGTATTTTGGGCATTTGTGATTACGGTCATTTTCAAGCATGTGCCAAAATCTCTATCTTCCATGCCTCCAATGGAAAATTGTTCAACATGAAATGTGTTTAGAATGTTGTTTTTAGGTAAGATAAGTCATCATGGTGAATTGGATTGGCTTGTATCAAGAAGTGCTCCAAAATGGCCTAAAAAGAGGGATTTTTCAAATGATTCAAAGGAGGGAAATTGGGATTTTTGAATTATAGGTCATAAACATGTCATATGAGTAGTCATTTTGACCAGAAATTGCATTCCAAACACATTTGAATTGGCACAATTTTGAGATGAGTTCAAATTACATGACTTGCTTTGGAAAGGTAGTTACTTCAATTACAAGTCATTGATCCAAAGCAAGAACCAAGGCATTTCAGGCTGAACTATCTATCCAAACATACTCCATGATCAATTTGCAGTTGGTTAGAACACTCTAGAGCAAGCTGGGAGGGCAATATCGTGACTGTCACATTTCAACTTTGGAAGAAAAATCAGAAAATGGATCCACTGAATTAGGCCTTAATTTGGATTCAAAAGCCCATGAGAAGCTTCTATATATTCATTTCAATGATCTCAGATGAGGGTTGGTGTTGAATTCATGCTGAACAGAGAGTTTGCAATTGAGCTTTCAAGGTTTCTAACTGAAAACGGTTTTGGAGTTCAAGGCACATTCAAGCCAAATTGAGGGTTAGAAAAGCTTCCTTTTACTTCATTGATCGTGCCTGGAGAGTTGTGGAGCTTGAATCCATCGTTTTGCACCTCTGTTGATCCCATTTTTACAGGTATATAACCTTAAAATTCTACATCATTCTAGGGAGAATTAGTTAGCAATGTGCATGTGGTTAGGACCTAGGATGATTAGGGAACGTTTCTGGATTGGTTTGGAGTTGATTAGTGACAATTAGGTTTGATGATCATTTTATGTTTGGAGACGGTTATACATGATCTTAAGGTTTCAAAACAAGTTGGATAGATCATGATGATCAGTGAAGCATGAGGATCATTCCTATGGTTTTAGATTGGAGTTTAGTGATGATCATTCTTGTGGTAGCATTTCTGTTTGCCTTCGAGTTTCAAAACCTAGGAAGATCTAGAGGAAATGGATACGAGATTGGAAATCTACGTGAAATTCTGAGCAAGATGATGTTAAGTTTGAGAGTTTTCCTTGACCTGCAACCCTGGATCGCCGGAGAAGATCACCGGACCACCGCCTGGGAATAGTTTCAGGCCACCTGAGATTGTTGGAGAAGATGAACGAGGGACCATTGGATTAGTCTGAGAAGAGACTTTGTATGGTGATCTAAGGTCCTTGATTTAAACCTGGGATTTGCCTCCAAGATCAATACGCAGCGTTTCATTAACGTGACTCAGCTTGTGAGTCACCAGCCACCTCATCCTCATGTGGACGCGCCCTCAGCTTTTGGATTTGATTACCAGTCTCCTACATCCAACAGTCCACGTTTTATCTTCAGTTTTATTTTCTTAATTCATTTTTTAATTGTTTTTTATTTTTAATCCATTTTGTTTCTAAAATTCATAATAAATAGGAAAATAACCATTTTTTAGCTAGATTTTTTTCCCTAACTCCTTAAAAAATGTAGAATTTAATAGGATTGAAAAATAGTTAATTCATGCATTTTTTATTTTATTTGCATTTTTTGTATTTTAATTGGTTTTATTTTTAATTTGTTTGACATGTGTTTTTGCTGATTTTATTGTGAATAATTGGTGATGAATTTTGAGCTGATTTTTTTTGGGCTAGATAGATTAGATATGCATGTACCCATAGTAATTTTCTCATATTTTTGTGAGAGAATTTTAGGCTAGTTTGAGCATTGGACATTAGAGGGTTTAGAATTAGGGTTTTAAGTTGATACCTTTAGGTTTAGGGCATAGTTTTAGGTCCAAATAAATGGTTAATCCCCTGGTTTTTGTATGATAGGTTCATAAGAGGTTTAGGAACCCTTAGTAATGTTTGTAGGATTTTATAATCACTTTTGGTATTTTAAGTAGAATTAGTTTTAAGACTAACTTCTAGGTGTTTTTGATGAACTAATTTGGCTAGTTTAATTCAATAGTTCCCTTTAGACTAGGGTGGTGTTGCTCTTGTGCTTGGGTGACCATGAAGACCAATTGAAGATGCTTTGGAGAGATTGAAGGAGCTTGGATGTGAAGATTCTCTCAACTGTTGGAGTGCTTGTCAGGAGCTTAGGAAAATTAGGGTTTTAGGAAGAGCTTTTTAGACTTAGTTCATTTCTTGCCTCAAACATGGAATGTTTTGTTTGCTTCCATCCTATCCTATGATTCAAAGTCCTCTTAAGGAAGACCCATCTCTCCCTTGGAGGGATGAGTGGTATGCCTTAAAGAGTAGAACTTTTGAGGATACCCTTCTTTGCAGATGATGGTTTCTAGTGATTTCCTTTGGTTTTCACTGGTTTTCATTCATTAAATTGATCTCAATAACCAATCTTTCTTGGTGGAGCTTGCTAGAGCTTGGGGATGAAGATCTAAGATGTTGAAGATGCCTTTCATAAGGTCTGCTTGAAGATGGAGTTATGGTACTGTCAACTTGGCTGTCAGAGCTGCTGTAGGAGTTTGGTGTTGCTGCTTGGGCTGCCTCCTTTGGGTTTTGTTTTCTGTATTGTTTGTTGGATTGTGTAGATTGCCCCCTAGGTTTGAGGTGAATTTTGATTCAATTTGCCTGTTGTTTTCCCAGGTTCGAGGTTGAGTGGGACTCCCTTGCCTCGCTTGTATTGCTGCATTGCATGCATTTTATTGTATTTGCTTGCTTTCTTTTCTGGTTATCCCCTAGGATCTCTGATTTCCTCTGTGCAGGAGGGAGTTACGACAAACATTAGGATTCTTATCCATGCATGACAACATTAGGTTAGTTTTTATTCCCTTTTCAACCCTAGGTTTTTTAGAGCTTCTTTCTCTTCTTATCTCAAAACAACTCAAAAACACAGTAATAAGGTTAATTGATGTCCTACGTTACGAGCCTTAAGCTATTTGAGAAAGGGTTATTGGAGAGCTTCTTTCCAGTAGTTTGGTTGCTTAGTGTGGTACCCTTTGGGTGACACGCGACGTAGTCACTCTCAAATCATAGTCTCTAGTGCGTCAGAGATTGCAAACAAATTAAAAAACACTTATTTCGTAAAAGATTTAAAAAAACATCAAAGTGTCATTTTTGTCCGCTTGGACTCTTAATCAAGAAAAACCCTTTTTGAAGGTAATCAAAAACCGTCAGACAAGCTTGTGTCTTCCGTAGCCCGAACTACGTTTGCTCTGATCTTTCATGCTGTATGAAAGTATGTAGGCATAGGATGTCGTATCCTAGCGAGCAATCTTCCCCTCCTTTCCCGTAGGTAAGCGAACTACGTTGACTCTGATTTCTCGTTCCAGACGGAAATACGTAGGCATAAAGTGCGATACTTTGCCGAGTCACTTTTTTTCCTTTTAACCCAGACCTGTAGAGTAGATAGAATAACAATCCGTACTAGAAAACAAGCGTGGATCCCGTCGAGTACGACGGACGTGAGGGGTGCTAATACCTTCCCCTTGCGTAATCGACTCCCGAATCCAGGAATTTGGTTGCGATGGACATTCCTTTCCCGTTTTGCGTTAGGTTTACTTCGAGCGTTTTCTTTCCCTCTTGTGGGATAAATAACACACGGTGGCGACTCTTCTGTCATAGCCGGCGCCGATTTTCGCTGTAGCGACAGCTGGCGACTCTGCTGGGGACTCCAACGGTTCCCTACGCGAGTCAGTCCTAGCGCTTGTTTTCCCGTCGTGGGTTTTGTATGGATTTACATTTCTGTCTTTACTTTCCGCATTTTATTGTCAGCTTTATATTGCTATTGTTGTTGTGGGGAGGGGGTAATCTGTTGAGAGATAAGCCGGACCTGGGCTTGAGTGCACCTAGAATTAGTTGTGGAAAGTAGTGGGCGCGTGCATGCTTTGCATGTACTAGTGTCCCGCAAAATTCACGCTCAGACGAGGTTCTTCTGGTTGACTTCTTTTTCAACCCTTTGGGTTGAGGGGGTTGTTGGTTAGTTGGATTGTCGACTCTGGGGACCGATCAATTGGAAGTTGGCTAAGTGAGGCCTCTTCAGGACATGATGATGCCACACCTTCTGGGTATCGTATCATCAGTCTTGAAAGTCTGTGACGCCGACGACCGCATAGGATGCTGTACCTTGTGTCAGTTGATAGGACACCTACCTGTGAGAGGAATTGGGGCATGCAGCAAACTTGACCTCCATACGACCCGATTTTCTTGATATTGGATCAGTATGTGTGGATACTTGGGATTCTTCATCAGAGAATTGTTGTGGGTCTGTTGAGACCAGGTTGGAGCTTTGTTTTAGGTCTGTTGAGATCAAAGTGGAGCATCGTTATGGGTCTGTTGAGACCAGGGTTGAGCAGTATTGTGGGTCTGTTGAGGCAGATGTTGTGGATGGATCTCTTCAGCAATATATCACTTGATCCCTGTTGCATGTTTGCATATTGCATTATTGCATACTCATTTTGCATATCATTAATGTGTGTCTGTGCTGCAGGTGCATTTCATACCTTCTGATTCTAGTTGCCCGGATTTACGTCTGCTGATATTATGGATACTCTAAAGAAGACTGTGGCTTACAAGTTGCCTACTCCAGATGTTTCTTCTTTGCTTGGTTTGATATCTCTAGCTGATGATGATGTTAAGAGAAGCTTCAGGAAGAGTTATGGGAGACTGCTTAGGTTGGTTTGTAAACCATCCATGTATGAGCGGAATGGATTGTACGCGCTGATGCAGTTCTATGATCCCCCGCTGAGGTGTTTTACTTTCCCTGACTTCATTCTGGCTCCGACCATGGAGGAATATGCTGAGATCTTGGAGTTGACAATCCAGAACAAGGTGCCCTTCATTCATATGGTTGCTGAGCCCAAGCTGGAGGATTTGGTTGTTGCTTTGCACTTAGACTCCTCAGAGTTGTTGTTAACCTCGTGGAACGGATTTTCTGGTTTCTCTCTCAAGTTCTTGGTTGGAAAAGCACAAGAGTATGCCAAGAGTGGCTGTTGGATTGTGTTTAATGTTATCCTTGCTTTGTGTATCTATGGCATTGTATTGTTCCCTAATATGCCTGACTTTGTTGATTTAGAGGCATTCCATATATTTGCTTCAGGCAATCCTGTGCCTACTCTGATTGGAGATTTCTATCATTCTCTGCATTATAAGAACGAGAATAGGAGGGGCAAGAACGTCTCTTGTTGTGTGCCTTTGCTGTATATGTGGTTTGATAGTCACCTGCCCAAGAAGGGTATCTTTGCTGAGTCTGCAGCTACGGTGGATTGGTCTGAGCATCTGATGGGACTTTCTTCAGAAGATGTTGTCTGGTTTGATAGAGATTTACTAGGATCTGAGATTATCTACAGCTGCGCCGGATATCCTAACGTTCCTCTGATTGGGAGGAAAGGGTGCATTAACTACAATCCATCATTATTGATCAGGCAATTCGATTATGCTTTGAGAAGCCCGCCAAAAGAGGAGGAAGTGCAGGAATCTCTGTACTTCATAGGTGATCTGAGTGGAGAATTATTGTCCAAGCTTCAGCATGCTTGGAATAATATCAACAAAAGGGGTAAGCCGTTGTTGGGTAAGAATGATTGTCAAGCCTATGCTCCGTACAATGTCTGGATCCAAGATAGGGCAAAGCAGGTGCGGACGCCGTTCCCTGCAGTATTACCTCCTACTCCCCCCGTGATTGAGGAGCCAACTACTGTGTCTATTGAGAGATATGAACAGATTGTGAAGGAGAAAGAAGAGCTGATGAAAGCCAACGAGAAGTTGGAAGAAGAGCTAATGCAACTCAGGAGCGAAAGGAATGAAGCCGTATACTCCTTCAAGCAACAAACAGAGCTGGTGAATCAACTAGGCATAGAACTGACTGAACAACGAAAGAAGCGTGAATGTTTTGGGGTAGATTTCAAGAGCTCTCATGGCATGCTAGAGTCTAAGAAGAAAGCACTTGATGTAGCCTACCGGGAGATCTCTACATTCAACAAAACCTGGAATGTTACGCTGACAAATAACAAAGAAAGAGAGGACAAACTGAAGCTGCAGATCTCTGAACTGGAAGATCAGTTGAAAGCTAGCCAGAAAAAGTTTGAAGAAGAAGTTATGCGGAGATATGACGTTCAGAATGCCTTGAATAAAGTTATTAAGCATAAGAAAGAGTCTGCATCCCAGAAGCGGAAGCTAGAGGATTGCTTTGGAGAAGGTGCTTGGGAGGAATCCATTGGGGATCTCCAGCGCGTTATCAGGCAAAGAGACTCGCTCGTCGAAGGGTTGCTTTCTCAGCTAGACCATCCCAAGACTAAGAAATTGTTAGAGGAGTATCAGGCATATGGTCGCACTTGATTACCTTATGTACTGTTGTATATGCTTTATTTGCATTATGCTGGCCATCACCAGGATTGTTGGTTGAAGTCATGCCTTCTTGTTGTACACTCAGTGATATTGTATTCCTGACTTGATGGGCTTTTCAGCAATATATGAGATGTTTTTCCATGAGTGGATTTCAAGCTTCTTATCACTATCACTGTCACTACACTGGCACTTTGGCACTAGAATTAGGGGTTGATTTCCCTAACGCACGGACACGCATTGCATTTGCATATTCATTTTGCATTGCCAGTTACTTGTTGAATTTGTATCTTATTTCCTGCATCTCACAAGTTTTTCAGGATTGACAAACAAAGAGTCCACCGCTACTCAACCCGAAACAACTGCAATAAGATAATGGATCAAGTCCAGGTCGAGATGCAGGAAATCCGCGAGAAGTTGACTCTGTTCATGCAGGCCATGGAGAGCATGGCTAAGGGCCAAGAGAATCGTCAGACTTTGGTGCAGCAGCTGCTGACGCGGGCAAACGGAAATGGCAACACTGACCACATTTCTATCAAAACTCCTCGCCGGGAGGATGAGATACCGGCAGTTGTTACTCCACCTATTGTGACGGTCAACAGAAACACTGGTACTGGTGCAGGTGCTGGCGCTGGTAACGTCAATACCGGGAATGGTGGTGATGGGCATGTTGTTAACAACAAAGGAAACACTGTGGATGTTGATCAAGGATTTGTTGACAATGTTGGCTTCGGAAACAAAGGGTATGGCAATGTCAATCAGGACGGGAACTTCGGGTTCAACAATCAAGGCTTCGGTAATGATGGTTACAACAACAATCAGGGGTATGGCTACGGTAATGGTGGATTCGGTAATGTGAATGTGAACGGCGCTGGAGCATTTCCTTTCAACAATGGTTTCGGACCCACTGGGGTCAATCTAGGGTTTGGCAACTGAGGACATGGTCCTGTGTTCAATCAGCAAGGATTTGGCCGTAACATGGGTTACGATGGGTATGGCAATGACTGGAAGGTGGATCAACAGGATGACGCTTTTTTAGGAGGAGGTATGGGACCTGAAGGCCCTATTAACCCTGTTCAGAGGATCAGAATGCTAGAAGAGCATATGAAAGGTGTGGTTGATCAGAACTCCGCTGGTTTAGACATGACTACTATGGGGCTAGTACCAGGGCTGAGGGTGCCATTGAAATTCAAGGCTTCAACATTTGAAAAATACAAAGGGGATATCTGCCCAAATGTCCATGTACATTCTTATTATAGAAGGATGTCTGCGTATTCCAATGATGAAAGGATGCTCATGCATTTCTTTCAAGATAGCTTATCGGGACCATCATTGGAGTGGTACATGGGACTGGAGCCCACTCAGATTAGAAGTTGGAAGCAGTTGGCTGATGCTTTCGTTATGCCTTACAAATATAATAGTGATTTGGCGCCAAACAGAGTTCAATTGCAGAGTCTGTCACAGAAAAATGGTGAAAGCTCAAAGAGTACGCGCAACTGTGGCACGATATGGCAGCTCGGGTGCATCCTCCTTTGGTTGAAAGGGAGATGAATGACATGTTTGTGGGGACGTTTACAGGAATGTACTATGACAAGTTACTCAATGTTTCGATGGGTAGCTTCTCCGATATGATCCTTATGGGATAAAGGATCGAAAATGGAATTAAAATTGGAAAGATTCAGGCAGGCAAATCTACTCCAACTAGGGGTGCAAGAAAAGCGTTCGGTGGAAGACGACAGGGTGATACAAGCGCCGTATTTGGTGGCAGAGGTCGGGGAAGAGGCAGAAATCAGTACATTCAACCTCAACAGATAGCCAGTGTTACTATTCCAATTCCTCAACAATAACCACAACAACAACAACAACAACCGCAGCAGCAGCAAAGGCAGAATCAGGGTCAGGGAAGGTTTCAGAATATAAGGCCGAAGTGGGTATTTGATAAGCCTCCGTCGACATATGCAGAGCTTCTTCAGACACTGTTGGGGTTGAATTTGGTCGAGAAAAGAACAATGGAACCGCCTACTAGACCGGTACTTCCCAGGGGGTATGATGCTAATAAGCAGTGTGAATTCCATTCTGGAGCGCCCGGGCACGATATAGAATCTTGTCATGCGTTCAAGCATAAAGTTCAAGACTTGTTGGACAGTAAAGCCATCAACTTTGGCCAAGTAGGGCCCAATATTGTACAACAGCCCATGCCTAATCATGGGGCAAATGCCATCTTAACAGAAGAAAATTTGAACTTGGTGATGGATGTTAACGAACTGAAGACACCATTGAGTGAGGTGAAAAGTAGGTTGCTCAGAGGGGGAGTATTTCCCGGTTGTGATGAATACTGTTTAGAGTATTGGACCCATCCAGAGGGTTGTAATGATTTGAAGCAGGGCATTCAGGCCATGATCGACGAAGGGACCTTGCAATTTGATCGAACTGCGGTTGAGAAGCCTGTGGAGGCATTATGTGACAAGCAGAATGATATTGCAATGGTGACGATCCCGAGGAAGACTATAACGATAACGGCGCCCGTCCAGCGGCCAACTATTACGATTACCAAAGCAGGGCTTGTTCCCTTTGAAAGTACGAAAGTTGTCCTGTGGACGTACAGTTTAGAAGCGTATTGCAACGGTGAAAAGATTGTGGTGAATAGCCAGCCTGCTGGTGCTGTTGATAATGTTGTTGGAACGGGGGGCATGACCCGTAGCGGAAGGATCTTTACCTCACCTGAAATAGAAGCAGAGAGGCTGGCCAAAGGTAAATCCAATGTAAATGAAAGTGGACCTACTCAGTCGAAAGAAAAGGATACATCACTCAATGACGTAGAGGAGTTCATGAGACTGATCCGCAAAAGCAACTACAAAATTGTTGAACACCTACAGCAGACGCCGTCGAAGATTTCTATCTTGTCGTTGTTGTTATGTTCCGAGGCGCACCGGAACGCCCTGCTAAAGATCTTGGATACGTCATTTGTACCGCAAGAAGTTTCTGTAAATCAGTTAGAGGGGATAATGACACATGTCAGTGCTGGACATAGCCTGGGTTTCACAAATTTTGATCTAACACCCAGGGGTCGAGAGCACAACATGGCTTTACATATATCGGTGGAGTGCTGGGGCACCGTAATGTCGCATGTATTGGTGGACACTGGATCATCGTTGAACGTATTACCAAAGAAAGCCATGATGAAATTGGACATATGGGGAATTATTTGCACGCCCAGCGATTTGGTTGTGAGGGCGTTTGACGGGACGAAAAGATTGGTGTTCGGGTCAATAACATTACCGCTTCAGGTGGGGCCAGAGATTTTTGATACCGAATTCTACATCATGGATATCCATCCAGCTTATAGCTGCCTTCTTGGGTGCCCATGGATCCATGCGGCAGGGGCCGTAACGTCCACATTGCATCAGAAGTTGAAGTACATGGTGGGTGATAGTGTTGTTACCGTTTGCGGGGAGGAGGACATTTTGGTCAATCACCTGTCATCATTCAGATATGTGGAGGTCGACGGAGAAATACACGAGACACCTTGTCAAGCCTTCGAAGGGTTGCGGATTAAAGACAAAGCTCAGGGTTCCAGCAAAATATCAGATGTGGCAGTGTCATCTTACAAGGAGGCTCAGGCTTTAGTGCAGACTGGTGAGACTAAAGGCTGTGGGCAGGTTCTGGAGATTCCCGTGAAGAATGACAAGTTTAGGCTAGGGTATCGACCGACGTCGTCGGCGTCATTTTCAGGAGCGCCCAAGTTCAAGGGACCGGTCACAATTACGCCAAGAGGGGTGTGCTTTGAGACTATCAACACTATTTCCGATGCTAAGGACGGGGATAGCGACTGCGATATGGACGCGTGGATCAAGCCAAGTGTGCCAGGACAAAGTCTCTGCAACTGGTCCATCCGGGAAACTGTCCCATTGACTTTTAAACAGTAATGATTTATTTTATCAATTGTTGAATAATCCTATGTCCTACCCGGGGCATAGTGATGTTACATTAGGGCTACTTGATTATGTGTATTGCACTGTTTTAATCATGAAATAAAGGCGTTTTTCATATTCAAATATTGTGATCCCTGTTTTTCTTGTTTTTACTTTAACAATAAATGGCAACATGGTTATTTGTTTTGTTTGCGTGTTGAAGTGTTTAACCATTTCCTTTGCAGGACTAATATTTCAGATGACATCTCATACGAACCACCTATGACTCGTCTCGACTTCGAGCACCCGGTATTCCAAGCCGAGGAAGAGATTATTGAGGATAGCGACCTGCCAGAGGAGCTGACTCATTTATTGAAACAGGAAGAGAGAATCATTTTGCCTCATCAGGAGGAAATTGAAATTATCAACTTGGGGTCGGAAGAAGTTGTGAGAAATATCCGTATAGGGGCTGCGCTGCAGGGCGACATCAAGCAAAGGCTGATTAAGATACTGCAAGAGTATAGTGATATATTTGCTTGGTCGTACGAGGATATGCCTGGGCTGGATACGGACATGGTTGTGCACCGTCTGCCGTTGCGAGAGGAATGTCCGCCTATTAAGCAGAAACTCAGAAGAACCAGACCAGACATGGTTGTGAAGATCAAGGAGGAAGTTCAAAAACAGTGGGATGTTGGTTTCCTATCCGTTACAACTTATCCGTCATGGGTCGCTAATATAGTACTAGTGCCGAAGAAAGACGGTAAAGTGAGAATTTGTGTAGACTACCGTGATTTGAATAGGCCGAGCCCGAAAGACGACTTTCCACTTCCTCACATTGATGTGCTGGTTGATAACACTGCTCAGTTCTCCGTATTTTCCTTCATGGACGGCTTCTCAGGCTATAATCAGATCAAAATGGCGCCAGAAGACATGAAGAAGACTACCTTCATTACTCCCTGGGGAACATTTTGCTACAAAGTGATGCCCTTCGGATTGAAGAACGCTGGGGCAACATATCTACGTGCTATGACGACTCTCTTTCATGACATGATGCACAAAGAGATCGAGATTTATGTTGATGATATGATTGCCAAATCCCAGACGGAGGAGGAGCATTTGGTTAATCTGCTGAAATTATTCAAGAGGCTTAGGAAGTTCAGGTTGAGACTGAACCCTAACAAGTGCACCTTTGGGGTGAGATCGGCTAAACTGTTGGGGTTTATCGTGAGCGAAAAGGGAATAGAGGTTGATCCTGCAAAGATAAAAGCAATACAAGAAATGCCGACGCCTAAAACAAAAAAAGAAGTGTGTGGGTTTTTAGGGAGGTTGAACTACATCGCTCGGTTCATATCTCACCTAACTGCGACATGCGAGCCGTTATTCAAGTTGTTGAAAAAGGATCAGGTGTTGACCTGGAATGAAAATTGTCAAAAGGCGTTCGACAAGATAAAAGAATACTTGCAGGAACCTCCTGTTTTGATACCCCCAGTGGCCGGGAGACCTTTGATTATGTATTTGAAGGTTCTTGAGGAAAGTATGGGTTGTGTTCTCGGTCAACATGACGAGACCAGACGTAAAGAGCATGCGATCTACTACTTGAGTAAAAAGTTCACAGACTGTGAGTCCCATTACTCAATGCTCGAAAAAATGTGTTGCACACTAGCCTGGGCCGCCAAACGTTTGAGGCAATACATGATGAATCATACAACCATGCTAATTTCCAAGATGGATCCAATCAAATACGTGTTTGAGAAGCAAGCACTCTCCGGAAGAATTGCCCGATGGCAGATGGTGTTAACTGAATACAACATCTAATATGTCTCGCAAAAGCCTATTAAAGGTAGCGTTCTCTCCGAGTACCTCGCTAAGCAGCCTGTTGAGGACTACCAATCGATAAGGTTTGATTTTCCTGACGAGGATATCATGTACCTGAAGATGAAAGATTGCGAAGAACCGTTGCCGGACGAAGGACCAGAGTTGGGTTCCAAATGGCAGTTGATATTTGACGGAGCTGTGAATTCCTATGGTAGCAGAATAGGTGCAATTATCACCACTCCTCAGGGGTCGCACATCCCCTTTACTGCCCGATTGACCTTTCCCGTTACCAATAATGAGGCTGAATATGAGGCTTGCATCATGGGTCTGGAAGAAGCCATTGATTTACGAATCAAACATCTGGATGTATACGGAGACTCAGCTCTAGTGGTGAACCAGATTAAAGGAGAATGGGAGACACGTCAGCCCAATTTGATACCATATATGAATTATGCAAGGAGATTGTTGCCTTTCTTTGACAAGGTGGAATTGCATCATGTGCCACGAGCAGAAAATCAAATGGCTGACGCCCTGACAACATTGTCTTCAATGTATAAAGTTAACTTCTGGAACGAGGCTCCCCGGATTGTTATCTCTCGGCTTGATAGGCCTGCATTCATATTTGCCATTGACGAGGCTCCCGATGGTCAACCCTGGTACTTTGACATCCAGAATTTCCTAAAGAACAAGGAGTATCCGGCTGGGGCATCCAGTCGAGATCAGAAGACTCTCAGGAGATTAGATGGCAATTTCTATCTGAATCTTGACGGTGTCCTGTACAAAAGAAACCACGACTTGGTGTTGCTACGTTGTGTAGATGAGAAAGAGGCGAAGTTGCTCATGGAAGAGATACATGAGGGTACATTTGGTACACATGTTGATGGGCATGCGATGACGAGAAAACTGCTGCGGGCAGGTTATTATTGGCTGACTATGGAAACAGACTGTTTCAAGTTTGCAAAGAGGTGTCATAAATGCCAGATTTATGTGGATAAGATCCATGTGCCTCCAAGTCCTCTGAATATAATGTCATCACCGTGGCCTTTCTCGATGTGGGTGTTGCACCCCAAAATTTGCCCAACCTTTCCTAACCCAGGTGTAATACCCCAAATTTTGCCCTAAGATTTGTCGTCGCATTTCATTGCATTTTTATTGCATTTAATCAATTACTAACAAATTTGTGTAGTCGTTTGACTTTTTGCAGGTAAATATCATATGGCATGCATTTTTTTTTCTAAAAAGTAAAAATGGCATAATTGGCAAGAGGACATGTGTAAGGAGTTGTGAGTGTGAGAGGTTGAGAGTTCGAATCTCACCTTTGTCACTTTTTGTTTTTTATTATTTTTACTCTAAATTTTTCTATCTTTCATTAAAAAATAACAAAAATAGTTTTTTATTATTATTTAATTATTATTTTCATATTTTAATTAAATCATTTTTTAAAATATTATTTTTTTCACTTTTTTCTAAATTATTCATAAAAATATCCAAAAAATCATAAAATAAAAAATATTAGAAAAAATTTTGTTCTTTTTATAATATTTTTGATTTTAGGAATCAATAGGATTATTAGTTTTTATTTTAAGTTTATTTTAATTATTTTAAATTATTTAAATTTTATTTTTTTCTTAACTAATTATTTAGTTTGGGCTTTAAAATGGGCTTTAGGGACATTATTGACAATTTGGTGTTAACCCTAATTTGTTCCCTATATATACATGTGTTGCCTTGTTGAAAAAAGGGGTCAGAAGGTTTTCTTCAGAAAAGAGGAGAGAGAAAGGGAGAAACAAAGGAGATCCCCAGAGAAGAAAGGCGGTCGTTCCCACAACTCGTCAGAAGGATTGGAGCTCTCCAATGTTCCCTTATTCAAACCTTTTTCACATTTACCGAAGCAAACCTCCGCTTCGTAGTTTTATCCTTCCGAAGGATTAGTTCCAGCCTTTTGGCCGCCGAGTCAATAGCCTTACCCCTTTAATGGATCAAACTCTGTTTAGCCTAGGTGTCCCGCCGTGGGCAAAATTGCTTTTATCCTAGTGTTAGGCCAAAAGAGTCGCCGTACTCTGTTTTAAGGTTTTCCGCCGTGGAATCCCTAATTTAACCCTATTTTAATTTTAATTAACATTTTTTAACATAGAGATTGGAGTCTCTGAACAAACCTTGGCCACAGTCAAGACGTTTCTAACCTCCCTTTTGAGGGGAACTACAGTTACTCTGATTCCATTCCCGTAAGGATATGTAGGCACAAGATGCGATGTCTTGCCGAGTAAACTTAGAATTAACCCCTTAATCCTTTGTACATACCCTTAAAGCAAAAAATGAAACAAATAAAAAAAATAAACAAAAGGTTCCCGTAGAGTACTACGAAAGTTTAGGGTGCTAATACCTTCCCTAATCTTAACCAACCCCCGAACCTTAGATCTCTCCCCTTTAGGTTTTTCCTTTCTTTAACCTTTCCTTCGGATAAATCAAAAACCGGTTGTAAATGAATTAAGATTCAAGTTAATCAATAGCTTGACATCCAAATTTCACCGCAACAGAAAATGGCGACTTCACTGGGGAGTCCTAACTATTGAGGGTTATCCCTATTTTGTTTATTTTTCTTTATATATTTGTTTTATTATATATTTGGCTCACTTGTATGTATATATTGGGGTACCTTACTTGGGAGTTACTGTGTTGTGAGATAAGTCCTACACCCGGACTTGAGTGACATTATTATAGGATGGTGATATATTCGACGAGGCTTATAGGGAGTGAGTCCCGACTAAGTTGACTCGAGAATCACCGCTCAGTTGAGACACTTTCGAAAATGGTTCGGTTGATCGAGTGTAATCGTGAAAACTTTTACCATTATCGATTGGAGTCTGTGATACTGAGAACCGTAGTACCTTTACACCATCTTGGCCTTATATAGGATGTAGTGCGGGAACTATGTGGGAGTAGTCCTACAATGGTTGCTACGCGATGCTACACTTAAAAGAGGTTCTCTTGAGAATATTATTGACCCTCGAGTCAGTCGGGAAGTCGATAATATCCGAAAGATGGACTGATGACTTTGGGCACTGATTTAGAACCCTTGTTCTGCAGGTACAATCAACCTATAGTACATACCTCTTTGGGAAGGGTAGACCTTGACTCCATTCATTGTTCCTCTAACTTAGGACCTTTTGTTTGCTTATGTGTATTTGTGCTTCGCATCCATAAAGCATCATATCATTTCTAGTTTCAAGGAATTCAGCAGTCCTTTGCAAATTCGAAAAGCCTTACATTTTAAAGTCTAAAATTTTTTCCAACTTTCTTAAAAAGCAATATTCGCAATCGACCGTTGAAATTCTTGAGACCATTGCATGGCATCAGCATCACATTTTTGCATTGCATTTGTCCCCCGGTTTCTCATTCTCGGTTCTCTCGTCTTCTAGCGTACCTTTGAGTCGTCAAGCTGATTCCTCGACACAGATATCAGACCAGAAACGGAACAGGAGTCACTTTGATCCTATTCTCATGACTTACACAGAGCTATATCCTGACTTAGTCCGGCAAGGACTGATTACTACAAAGGCTTTACCACCTCCTCTTAATCCCCCGGCTGGATTTAGGGTTGATCTCCATTGTGCTTCCCATGAGGGTGCCCCAGGCCATGACTTGGAGCATTGTTTTGCATTGAAGGCTAGAGTATGTGAATTGGTTAGAACTGGAATACTTGATTTTACAGACAGTCATCCGGATGTTTAGAAAAATCCCTTGCCAGTACATCAGAAATGAAGTTTTGTCACTAGGCCTTTTGTTTCTCGTTGTTTGCACTTTCCTTATTAAGTTGTTTGCTTTTAATTATGTTTGTACTTTCATTAATGAAATAAGCATTGCGACTTTTGATTCAATTCATTTTGCCTACTATTTGCATCTTTATGCTTTATTTTTCAAATATTTACTTTTTGTCCAAATTTTTGATATGCTAAGATTGGAGGGAGGATGACGAAAATGTTATATCCATAATTGCTGTCAGTATGCTTTCAATTAAACCTTGTTGACGATGTAAGGCATTGTTTCAATTCCCAAACACTGGAGAAATAAGGAAGTTAATCCCTCGTTACCCCCTTCGAGCCTAGAAGTTGGAGTTTCTTTCGTTACAAATAACCCACAATTTTAACCTTGGGATGGGTAGTTCTCAGTTAACTTGGTTGTGTGTTCATACGATACACCTTTCATTAACAAATTTTCCTTCGCACACGTCAAACAAGTGTCGAAGATGTTTTCTAATCAAAAGGTCGATGATGGTTCACCGTAATCATTAAAATCAAACAGTCACTTTCCTTCACACAAAAAAATAATATAAAAAAAGCAAAAGAAGCCCGCTAAGTCAAAACCTATGAAGGAGACTTAGGCAAAACTGGGGCATCCCGCTGACTGTAAACTCTAAAATAAACAGTTCAGGCAAAATTTAGGGATAATACAAAGAGATTTTTAAATCCTTATCTTGAAAATCCTCAATGTCAAAACAATCAAATGTTATAGGGGAGTAGTGGCTGCCTTTTCATAGGTCCCTTTGACTTCTGAGTCATCATTGCTACGATCAATGAAATCCCTAACTTATGGGAACCTGAATGCATAGTATGAGTTAACTGAGCATAGGACTGAAGATCATCACGTAGATTGGGTGGGTACAAATAACTTTTGAGCCTTTATCTTTTGTTTCATAAACCGTGAACCAGGCCACGTTACAACCCTCAAAAGACCTAACTGAAACAGGGTTATTTAGAAAGTATACTACAACAAGGTTGCGTAACCTGACTCCAAAAGATCCTTGCGAATCATTTATTTTGGCAATACACTTTTATTTTAAACTTTGAGTGTCTTGAACCGCCTTGTTCTGACTAACGACTCATGTATTTTCCATCTTTCAAAAATAATTTTTCAAAAATCGCATGAACTTTGCATTACCATGTTTGTATGAATATTTTTGTTTGCAAACTGGCTTTCCTCTAAGGAATTTTCAAACAATGAGAAACTTGGTCAAGTGATCTTATCAGGGGCAAGTTCCTTTTACATCCTGTCAAAGAATCAGTTCAAGATTTGTTCAAGGAAATATCTTCTCAGATTTGGTTTATCCAGAGAATTGTTCAAGACTCAGACTGGGGCAAGCCCTCCGAGGATACAGCAAAACAGTCGATTCCACGAATCAGACAGCTGAAGCAATTATCAGTTCATTTGACCTGGGGCAGTTTACTTGCATAATCCCTAAGCAGTTATTCATCATTCCTACAGTGACTATCAACTTGATACAGTTTAACAGAATGACAGTGATCTCCGTGTTGAGGAATCAGTCCTCCAGTTTTGTCATCTCACCGAAAGAGTCGAGCCTTGTCGTCGATGTCTGCATTTGCATTTGATCATATCTCATAGCATAATTCCTATACATGTGCATATCTTGGGTGCTTTATTCCCCATTTACATTTCTATCTTGGGTGCTTTACTCCCCATTTACATTTCTATCTTGGGTGTTTTATTCCCCATTTACCTCTCTATCTTGGGTGCTTTACTCCCCATTTACATTTCTAGCTTGGGTGCTTTACTCCCCATTTACATTTCTATCTTGGGTGCTTTACTCCCCATTTACATTTCTATCTTGGGTGCTTTACTCCCCATTTACATTTTTATCTTGGGTGCTTTACTCCCCATTTACATTTTTATCTTGGGTGCTTTACTCACCATTTACATTTCTATCCTGGGTGCTTTACTCCCCATTTACATGTCTATCTTGGGTGCTTTACTCCCCACTTACCTTCTATCCTTGGGTGTTTTATCCCCCATGTACCTTTATCCCGGGTGTTTTATTCCCCGTTTACCAGATATTTCTGGGTTTACCTAACATCATGGTGTTTTACCCCCCATTTACTTTTTTTTCCCTGAGGTCGTGTTTTACTCGCGTCTTACCTTGTGGGCAAAATTTATTTACTTGGCATCATGGGTGTTTTATCCCCATTTGCGTTTTTCTCCTGAGCTCGTGTTTTACCCGCGTCTTACCTTGCGGACAATTTCTAATTTACTTGGCACCTATCAACAATTTTGTGTCGTGTCTACTCGACGTTCTTCCAGATATGACATGTCTTCTTCCCTAGTGCAATTCCTCGGTGGGTCGTCCCCTGTGACGTTGTTTCGTCTGTATTCGTGCATTTGTCATTTTCATCATACGCATCATATCAGATTCATATTATATTTAGCATTATAGTTCGTTTTGTTTTGTCCATATCATTGCATAGCACTGTGTCTAAAGGCAAAATTTTTGGTTATCTGTATTTAAATCCCTCCACCATGATTTCTCGAGTCTCCGTTGCTCAAATCACCCGGTGAAGTTATTTAAATAGGGGCAACTGTAATACCCCAAATTTTGCCCTAAGATTTGTCGTCGCATTTCATTGCATTTTTATTGCATTTAATCAATTACTAACAAATTTGTGTAGTCGTTTGACTTTTTGCAGGTAAATATCATATGGCATGCATTTTTTTTTCTAAAAAGTAAAAATGGCATAATTGGCAAGAGGATATGTGTAAGGAGTTATGAGTGTGAGAGGTTGAGAGTTCGAATCTCACCTTTGTCACTTTTTGTTTTTTATAATTTTTACTCTAAATTTTTCTATCTTTCATTAAAAAATAAAAAAAATAGTTTTTTATTATTATTTAATTATTATTTTCGTATTTTAATTAAATCATTTTTTAAAATATTATTTTTTTCACTTTTTTCTAAATTATTCATAAAAATATCCAAAAAATCATAAAATAAAAAATATTAGAAAAAATTTTGTTCTTTTTATAATATTTTTGATTTTAGGAATCAATAGGATTATTAGTTTTTATTTTAAGTTTATTTTAATTATTTTAAATTATTTAAATTTTATTTTTTTTCTTAACTAATTATTTAGTTTGGGCTTTAAAATGGGCTTTAGGGACATTATTGACAATTTGGTGTTAACCCTAATTTGTTCCCTATATATACATGTGTTGCCTTGTTGAAAAAAGGGGTCAGAAGGTTTTCTTCAGAAAAGAGGAGAGAGAAAGGGAGAAACAAAGGAGATCCCCAGAGAAGAAAGGCGGTCGTTCCCACAACTCGTCAGAAGGATTGGAGCTCTCCAGTGTTCCCTTATTCAAACCTTTTTCACATTTACCGAAGCAAACCTCCGCTTCGTAGTTTTATCCTTCCGAAGGATTAGTTCCAGCCTTTTGGCCGCCGAGTCAATAGCCTTACCCCTTTAATGGATCAAACCCTGTTTAGCCTAGGTGTCCCGCCGTGGGCAAAATTGCTTTTATCCTAGTGTTAGGCCAAAAGAGTCGCCGTACTCTGTTTTAAGGTTTTCCGCCGTGGAATCCCTAATTTAACCCTATTTTAATTTTAATTAACATTTTTTAACATAGAGATTGGAGTCTCTGAACAAACCTTGGCCACAGTCAAGACGTTTCTAACCTCCCTTTTGAGGGGAACTACAGTTACTCTGATTCCATTCCCGTAAGGATATGTAGGCACAAGATGCGATGTCTTGCCGAGTAAACTTAGAATTAACCCCTTAATCCTTTGTACATACCCTTAAAGCAAAAAATGAAACAAATAAAAAAAATAAACAAAAGGTTCCTGTAGAGTACTACGGAAGTTTAGGGTGCTAATACCTTCCCTAATCTTAACCAACCCCCGAACCTTAGATCTATCCCCTTTAGGTTTTTCCTTTCTTTAACCTTTCCTTTGGATAAATCAAAGACCGGTTGTAAATGAATTAAGATTCAAGTTAATCAATAGCTTGACATCCAAATTTCACCGCAACACCAGGCTTGTGTTTCAATTGCATTATCATTTGCATTGTTATCATGTACATAGTGTATCCATCTGCGTAGCATACCATGAGTAGGTTATCTCAAACAGGGGGTCAAGTGCTATTATTGTCTCAAGAGGCCTATTCAAGTGGTTTCATTCATATTCAAGACTACTCAGGTCATCAGGGAAGAATTTGAGCCTCAAAGAGTTGACAGATTCATCATGAGTTTTTCTCCTATCTTGAGGTTGTTAGGGGATTATCAGAGGGTGTATGATCTATGATCCAGGAGCATGGAGTGTGTATGAATGTTATGAAAAGTCTAGATGATCATTTTGAAGAGGAGCCAAGTCATTGGAATGATTACAAGAGCCTTAGTTGAAGTCAGTCAACTAGGGTTTCATCTAGGTCAACCCTAGGTCAAAAACTTGATTTAAAGAGCATCAAGACCCATGCGAAGGATGTGGGATTCAGTATTTGATATGTGGATATGGATGAGGTGTTGCTCCCAAGAAAAATCAAAAGGAGTCAAGGAGAAGAGGAGTTACCAAATTAGGGTTTCAGTGTAAAATCCCCTGATTTAGGTCAAACTTCCAAGCAGTGTAACTCAAGATGCAAGCTTCATATGAATTTTTGGTCTATATGAAACTTTTAGAGTATCTTCATAGCTTTAATTTGAGTGGTGGAAGTCATCAAGATGATTTATAGAACTCAAGTTATAGCTCCTGCAAGTCACAGGTCATCTGAGGACACTGAAATTTATCTGTGAAAGTTGTTTGTCTTCCAAGCAACTTTTGGCCTTCAAGGAGTTTTCAAATGAATTCTTTGCAAACATAAGAGTTGTTCCTCATGATCTCCCCTTTCCAAAAAGGGATGGTATGCCTTCATCTAATTTGTGAAGCTCAAGTTATAGCTTGTGCAAGTCAGGGGTATTTTGGGAAAGTGAAATTATAGGTCATTCTTAGCCTATGCCTAAAACTCATACAAGGAAGCTTCAAATGAAAAACTTCACAACATCGAAGTTGCTCAAAATGACATTTTTAGTCTAGAAAAGAGGTCATGGAAGTTTGGAAATGCATAGAACAAGAATTGACAAAAGGTGGTGAAAGTGACTTAAAAATGGCATATAACTTGAAAAAGTTGAAATTGAAAATTGGTTTGGGCAATCTACAAATGAAAAATGGGTCATGTAATATATCAAATTAAGTCTAAACAACATTTTAAAGACTTTGGTTCAGCCACAATTTTGATTTGAGGTCTTAAAAATGGACTTGCTTTGTAATTCTATTACTTGCATAATAAGGTACATTGGTAAAGTGAAGGGAAATGCAAGGGATCAGCATGTAAGCTCACATATCACTCCAATTTGTCATGAAAGGAGAATATCAAATGTGTTTGAAGGGTTGCAAGTGTATTGAAGTGAGATATCATGAGATAGTGAAAATACCATATCATGAGAAATTCATGAAGTTTCTAGAATCATCCTAGACTGATCTAGAAGACTCTAGATCCTTCCATGCTATCCTATATATTGAATTGAAATCATTTGTGAAAGAGGTTGGTGCATAGAGAGGGAGAATAGGGAGAATTGCCAAGTTACTTCATTTGCAAGCAAGTGAGAGATCATTGATACTACTCCATTTCTGTTCAAGTGTTTGCCTCATCCTCAATCTCTAGATCATAGGGAGGTGATTACAAGGTGAATCAGAGGTCTGTAATGGAGAATTGAGGAGCTAGCTTTGAAGACTCAAGATTCCATATCAGAACTGCAGCCACTACTACAAGCCATTTCATCCATTTCATTTGCATACAGTAGGATCCATACCTCCCAAAGATCATTTGAGAAGCTTGCCAAGACTTGAGAAGCAAGATTCCCCTTCTGTTTTCATCAATATTGCAGGTATGCAATTCAATTCGTGCACCCCTAATTATGTCATATTAGTGTGTATTTTTAGGTTAGAAATGCTAGATTTAGGTAGATGATGAAGTATGCAAACTGTCAGAGCCATTAGTGGTGTTTTGAGTTAGGGCATTGAGACTTGCAAGACTTAGAACACTTAGGTTAGGGCATGTTAATCTTAGCTAGATAGATTAAAATGACCAGCATAACATGTAGAACACATTAGTGTAAGAGGTAGCAAGAATCATCAAGGTTGATCTCAGTGTAAAGTGTTGGAACCAAGGTCTTCTACCTATCGGGTTTGGCTCTATATTGAGTTTTAGAGAAAACTGAAACCATGGTTGTGTAGAGGAGAAGATGTAGGGCAGTTTTGGTTTTTGGATGAGAGCATTTAGTTGAGAGATGAGATAGCACGATGATGGTGAATATTCGTGCATGGAAGCAAATTTCTGAAACCCTAAGTGGCATTTGGAGAAGATGATACAACAACCGTTAAATCAGGCTAGATTGTTTGACTTAGAAACGGATCCAATGGCTAACATTTAAAATTGAAAAATGGAGGGAAATGCTGAGTAAGTGAAACTCAGCGTTTCACTTAAGAGCCCTGGGCCTGGATCAAGTCTCGCTAACTACACCCCACCAAAAGGAAGCCCAACCAAATACACTCAAAATCCCTGCTTTTCACACCGGTGATTTTCCTATTTTTCTTTTCTTTTATTTTTTTTTTCTGAAATAACCATGGGCCTAGCGCCTTCTGCTTTTTACACCTCCCACTCCCTGGCCCATCTAGAAAACAACTAGAATCAGTGCTATTCGCCCCCCCCCCCCCTCTTGTTTTATTTGTTTTAATTTTCTTCATTTTGTATCATGTTAGGAAATATTTCATAAAAAATAGTAGGCGTATCCAATTAATTCCCTTCTTTTTTCTGTAGGTTCCTAATTCAATTTAGAATTTTAGGCTGCAAAAATATTGAATTGGTCATGCATTTTCATTTTTATTTGCATTTTTGTATTTTAATTGGTATTGAATAATTGGTTTGTGATGTGTCTGCCTTGTTGATTTTATTTTTCTCATTTGGTAATGAATCTTGCTTTAGTTTTTTAGTATGTTATACTAGACTGATGCATGCTCCCCATAGGATTTTTGTGGATTTTTTAGAGATTGATTGATGTTGTTTTAGGGTTAGAGAGTAGAGACCTCATAACTTGCTGGTTTACCCTTGACCATTCACATGTTAGGGATTGTTTAGTAGCCTTAGAAGTTGACTTAGGCTTTGAGATTTGATCTTGGGATCATAGAGCCATGTAGGTTTCCCCTAGATTTTTGGTAGATTTTTATAGAGTGTTTTGCTATTTTTGTTTGAGCTTGAGAATAGGAGAAGTCTTGAGGGTTTCTGACTTTGAAGTTCAACTGTGGTTGAACTTTAGAGATAGTTTCTTTTGGTTTGAGGGCCTGTGGTTTCTTCTTGAAGATCGAGGCTGGATGAAGTCTTGGTGGAGCTTGCAAGGATGCATGGATTGAGGTCCTAGTCTAGGAGCTTGCTCTCTGTTTGCAAGGTTTGAGATCCTGAAGTTTGAGGGAAATTTATGGTACTTTCCTGAGGAAGGCACTATGGATGTCTTTCATTCTTTCTTCTCACCTCTTTCTCAAGTATCCAATGATGTTGGAGCCTTCATGTGAGTTTAGTTTCTCCTGAGGAGGAATGTAAACCGATCACAGTTGTTGAGCCACATGGGATATGATTTCTAAGTGGAAGCCCCCTAGTACTTTCCTGAGGAAGGCACTATGGGTCTGTTCACTTAGTTCCCTTAGTTCATGTAGGATATCTCAAGTATCCAATGATGTTGGAGCCTTCATGTGAGTTTAGTTTCTCCTGAGGAGGAATGTAAACCGGTCATAGTTGTTGAGCCACATGGGATATGATTCCTAAGTGGAAGCCCCCTAGTACTTTCCTGAGGAAGGCACTATGGGTCTGTTCACTTAGTTCCCTTAGTTCATGTAGGATTTCTCAAGTATCCAATGATGTTGGAGCCTTCATGTGAGTTTAGTTTCTCCTGAGGAGGAATGTAAACCGATCATAGTTGTTGAGCCACATGGGATATGATTCCTAAGTGGAAGCCTCCTAGTACTTTCCTGAGGAAGGCACTATGAGTCTGCCTACTTAGCTCCCTTTCTTTGGTAAGCTTGTCTTGAAGCTTGAAGACTGGGATTGATTTCTCTTGTGTAGGGTTTTACTTTAGGGCTTTGCTCAGAGGTAGATTAGGGTTTTGTTTTAGGGTTGTTTAGGGTCTTGCTCAGGGAAGTTTCTTGCTTTTGGATAGGAGCTTGCCAGGCTGGTTAGCCTTCTCTTTGTGTTGTTTGATTTGTGTGGCGCTGTGCTGCATTAGACTTAGGGGTTCATCTAGATATTTCTAAGATAGGTGCATCTTAGAAGTAGGCTTTGTGTGCATGAGAAGTTGAGGTGGTCCTCCTTCTGCTTGATTGTTATTGAGTGGCTTTGCTTGCTGGTATTTGGTAGAGCCGAGCTCCCTTGCCTCTGTGGTTTGTGGCCCTTGTGCCTTGCTTGTTTGGTTGTTGCATTCATGCATATTTCCAGTATTTCTTTACTTTGCAGTGATTCCTGTTTGCTGTTCAGTCCTGTTGCCATGATCCCTTAGGAGCTATAACTTCTCTGCTGTGGAGGAGTTATGATAGACATTAGGTTGGTTAACCAGGCATGATAACATTAGGTAGATTCCCCTTTTCAACCATAGTTTTAGGGTGTCTCTTTCCTTTCTCAAAACAACAGAAAAACACTTAATAAAGGATAAAACAAAAGTGAATTCATTTCTTCCGTTAAAAGATTTGAACAAACATTAAAACCTTTTGTCCTCCTGGACTGTGAAAACCCTTGGTTAAGGTGCATTTTCCCATAAAAAACACTTGAACAGCTTGTGTTGTGTGTAGTCGAACTACGTTTGCTCTGATCTTCCATGCCGTGTGGAAGCACGTAGGCACAGGACACGATGTCCTGGCGAGCAACCTTTCCCCCCGTCTAGACGTAGGTAGTCGAACTACGTTGACTCTGACTTTCCCATTGCACGAGGGAGTACGTAGGCCCAGAACGACGTATGTTCTGTTGAGTCCTGTCCTTTTCTTTTCTTTTCAGACTGACCATTAGCGTAGATAGATAAACACACCCTTTTCCTTATAAACACCAAGCGTGGATCCTGTCGAGTACGACGGACGTGAGGGGTGCTAATACCTTTCCCTTGCGTAACCGACTCTCGAATCCAGGTTTTGGTTGCGATGACCATACCTTTCCCGTTTTTTGCGAGGTTTACTTCGAGCGTTTCCTTTCCCTTCGTTGGGATAAATAACGCACGGTGGCAACTCTTCTGTCAGCCGGCGCCGATTTTCGCAGTAGCGACAGTTGGCGACTCTGCTGGGGAAGTTAATCATCTAGGGACTTTTCCCATCCCTTATGCTGGGACCGTTTCCCATCCCCTACGCGAGTCAATCCTAGCGCTTGGGTGTTTATCTGTTGGGTGTTGTGCATATGTGTTTTATCTTTCCACACTTTACTTTCCCGCACCTTTACCTTTCCGCATTTACTTTCAGCACTATATTATTATGATTATTGTTGTGGGAAAGGGAGGTTACTATGAGTGAGAAGTCGGACCTGGGCTTGAGTATGCACCTAAACATAGTTGCGGAGAGTAGTAGACGAACCTGTCTGCTGAGCAGGCACAGTTCCCTACAAAATATTTGCTCAGACGAGGTTCTCTCCGAGGTGCTCCTTTCCGGTCCTGAGGATCTGAGGGGAGTCCAGACGTGAGGATTGTCGACTCTGAGGACCGATCATTTGGAAGTCAGCTAAGTGAGGCCTCTTCATGACTTGATGATGCCACTCCTTCTGGGAATCGTATCGTCACTCATGAAAGTCTGTGACGCTGATGACCGCATAGGATGCCGTACCTTTGTCCGTGGATTAGGTCCATACCTGTGAGAGGGATTGGGTTATTGCAGGAAAACTGGCCTTCAGAAACCATGATTCAGTATTTATCAGATGGTTTTCTTGGCTCGTTAGCAGGTGTGTTGTTTGGATCAGATGGGTTTCTTGTTTGAGGTTGATACTATTATCAGATGGTTTTCTCGTCAGTTACAGAGGTTCAGATGGATTTCTTACCAGGGTATTGGTATTTTGGGTGTCAAATGATGGTCAGCGTCATGAGGTTCTGGTGACTGTGGTGGTTTTCCGTTCTTGACGTCACAGAAATGTTCCTCTTCAGGCTACAGCATGGCCCCTGTGTTCACTGATTGCATCATTTATCATATTGCATTATTGCATTACCATTTGCATCCAACTAACGTGTGTGTATTGCAGGTACATATTTCCCCTCCCAGTTCCGGTGTTTGTTTCCTAGCAAGACATAGAAGCCATGAAGAGAGTGTTACCCTACAAATTCCCGTCTCCGGATATCAGTCTGTTGTCAGAGTTAATTACTATTGCTAGGAAGAAGGTGATGGGAGATTTCAGGAAGACGTATGGGAGGATCCTGACTTATGTTTACCAGCCCTCGGCTTACGAGATCAGCGGCATTTACACCCTGTTGCAGTTTTATGATGCTGAGCTCAGGTGTTTCGTATTTCCTGATTTTGTCTTGGCTCCTACCCTGGAGGAGTATTCTGCACTCTTGGATATACCGATACGCGAGCAGATGCCTTTCTATCACACGGACGCTAAGCTTAATCTGGCTGAGCTTTCTGCTATTCTGTACTTAGGAGAGTTTGAGCTGACAGGGAAGATGATCAGAAGAGGAGATGCGTGGGGATTTCCGTTGGTTGTTTTGGTGGAGAAGGCTCGGGAGTATGCCAAGAAGGGTGGCTGGGTTGTTTTTGACGCCATCCTTGCTGTGTGTGTTTATGGCATTGTATTGTTCCCAAACTTTCCTGATTTTGTTGATGCAGATGCTTTCTATATTCTGGCTGCAAAGAACCCAGTTCCTACCTTGCTGGGAGATATCCACCATTCCACTCACTACCAAAATGAAAAGCGACGAGGAAGGAATGTCTCTTGCTGTGTACCTCTACTGTGCCGGTGGTTTACTAGTCATATGCCGAAGTCAGGGCCTTTTGTCACTTCTATTGATTCTTTAGGATGGCCTGAGCGCTTGATGGGGTTGACTTCTGAGAATGTGGTGTGGGTTAATGAGGAGGTGTTAGGGGTTGAGGTCATATACAGATGCGAAGGATTCCCTAATGTTCCTTTGATAGGAAGGAGAGGGTGTATCAATCACAACCCTTCCTTGTTGATCAGGCAGTTTAGGTATGCACCTCAGGAAGCGCCGAAGCCCGAGGAGATACAGGAATCTCTGTATCTCACTGGGGCAATAGAGGAAGAGATGTTGAACAAGCTTGAGAAAGCATGGAAGAACCTGCATAAGAGAGGGAAGCCTTCATGTAGCAAAGGGGGTACTCGAGTTCTTGGTCCGTATGTGGAATGGATTCATGAACGAGCTACGAAATTCCTTATGCCTTATCCTGCAGTTCAGCCATTGTATCCGTCTCTGGTGGAGGAGCCCACCACTATTGACATGCAGGTATACAAGCAGTTGGTGGCGGAGAAAGAAGAGTTAGCAAAGGTTAAAGAAGCTTTAGAGAAAGAGAACGCCCAGCTTCGTCATGAAAAGACTGAAACAGGATATTTTTCCAAGCAACAGGCCGAAACTTTGAAACATCTGAAGACTACTTTATTGGAGTTGACTGAAACCAAGAAGCGTCTGGAGTTAGATGTAGACTCAGTTAGCAGCGTATTGGCTACTAAGAAACAAGAGCTGGAAAGGGCCTACACGAAGTTAGCTAAGTTCAGAGAGCATTGGGACCTTACTATGGCCAAACGCAAAGAACGGGAAGAAGAGCTAAAGATACAGGTTGCTCAGTTGGGAGAACAGGTTAAAGTGAAGACTGAAGAGCTTGAAGAAGAAGCATGTCGTCGATATGAGGCCGAACGCAAACTGATTGATGCCATGAAGAATCTGGAAGATTGTCAGCGCCGAGCAGACATCAAGAGGCCCAAACCTGAGGATGGTGCCCAAGATAAGGCTTGGGAAGATTTTGTCTGAGATATCCATGGAACGGTCAGGAAAAGGGATCAGTTGATAGAAGGCTTGATTTATCGACCGGATCACCCAGAGACGAAGAAGCTGTTCGAGGATTTCTGCGACCGTACCCGCACTTGATTTCTCTCTTGTATTCTATGTGTTGAGATCACCACCAGACATGTTGGTTGGGATCCTCGTTTATCATATCAGTTGTATGGAACATAGTTGTGTAACGCCTTGACGAGACTGTTATTCCAATAAATATATGAGGGTTTTTCTAAATATTATCTTTATGGTTTCTCTTGTCTTGCTACCTTGACACTGGAATTGGAGGGGAGATATCCCCAATGCACACATGCACGTTAGCATTTTTTGTATTCTGTCTGCATAAATCATATTGCATAGCATTTCTCTAGCTGGCCAGAGCTCTTATCCAGCCTTTGTTTTCACCAGAGGGTGATTCTCGGGGAATTGTTCGAGGCAAGTGTGGATTGTTAGAAGACGGCCAAGGGGTTGAAGCAGATTTGAGCAGAATCAAGCAGTGAAGTCAGTTGACAGTTGTTGGTAGCTATGTCGGAGAACAGCTTCCAGTCTGTTGATACCTTGTCAGGTTTCACTGTGACGTCCAATCCTTTGTATGGATCTACGCATGACGAAGACTTTCCGCAAGTGAACAACCTTATTGCATCTCAGCTTGTACAGCCTTCTGTTGAAGACCAAGGTCTACGTGAGCAGTCTATTGTCCGAAGTGAACGTTATCCTTCTGTTGACACTCCAGACTACCAGGGTGTTGCCTTCCCTATGCCAAAGTCTCGAAGAGAGGTCCCGATAGCAAAGACTGAAGACCCATTAGCTCCCGTGTGTGCTATGAGGTTTCGTGCATTGGATGAAAGATTCAAAGCCTTGAAAGGTAAAGACGCTGCTAACCCTAATGTTGCAGACATGTGTCTGGTTCCTGGCCTGGTGTTACCTCCGAAGTTCAGAATGCCGAGGTTTGAAAAGTACAAAGGAGACAGTTGCCCGAAGCAACATTTGGTGATGTTCTGCCGAAGAATGACCTCATTCGTACACAACGACAAGTTAATGATTCACTACTTTCAGGATAGTCTGACTGGGGCATCTCTGAGTTGGTATATGCAGTTAGAGAGTAATCAGATTCGATCATGGGTGGATTTAGCCAGAGCTTTCCTGAAGCAGTATGACTACAATCTTGTTGAAGCTCCTAGTCGCATGCAACTGCAAGAATTGTCTCAAGGGAACAATGAACCTTTCAGAAAGTATGTTCAGAGATGGAGAGAATTTGCTGCTAGAGTGCAACCACCGCTTCTAGACCAAGAGCTAAGAGGCATGTTCGTAAACTCCTTGCAGAGCCCGTACTTCGAAAGAATGCTTGGAGTCACACCAAATTTCTCTGAATTGGTCAGGGCAGGAGAGCGCATCGAGTATGGTGTAAAGACTGGAAAAATCCAGAATGTTGCAGGCGGTCGGGCTCGTCAAACCGAAGAAGAAGTTGTGGTCAATGATAACACGAAATCATATAGATATTTTCATGCATAATTCAACTAAAGTCTAACCGTTTTCGATCCGATTTCGGGTTATTTCCATGTATTTGTCTGATGTTTTTGCAGGTATTCAACGATCACGTCTAAACAAGGCAACATGAAGAAAAGAAGCAATCCTAGATGAAATATGGACGAAAAAGGAGTGAAAACACAATGAAAAGCGCAGCAGACAGTTTTTGCTGATGTGACGACCGTCACAGATGCATGACGACCGTCACACGGGTGACGACCGTCACACCTTGTGACGACCGTCATGCAGGCAAAAACGCCCCACTCAGATTACACGTCAAAAGAGCAGTTTCAATTCCCATTAAATGGTCCACTACTCCCCAAATTATCTGCCTCAAGGTCCATCATCCTCAGAGGTAACCGTTGGAATTCCACTTCTATAAAAAGGGAAGCAGGGGACTTCAAAAAGGGAGCGCCATTCATACCACGAAGTGCTGCCAAATTTAATTTCCAGAACAAATTTACTTTCAGTTATTATTTGTATCCATTTCTCCAGTTTTATTTGTATCCCTTTCCTTTATTTCCCTGCCATTTTCCTCATTCCCATTTCCGCTCTTCTGTAATTGTTACTGCACTGTACGATCGAATTGGAACTAAAGACAGAATCCTGCCAACATCTGTGGAGGATCTGCCCAAAGGCCAATTGGCATTATTTACAGGTTTTCATTTTGATCGACTTCTATTTTATCATAATGCAATTTATTATTTATTATTATTATTTATGTTTTGCTTTTCCAAATTCCATGTCTAGCTAAACTTAGGTAATCGATATGTAGTAATAATTCGAATGGGATTTGATAACTCTTGTTTGAAAACTTTCTTTTCACAAAAATAACTTATGGTCTAAGTGTTTAAAATTGATTTACGAAATAAACTTCGTCGCGAAAGCGAGAACTTATTTTAAAGTAGTTTTACCACGAAAGTGGGAAATTAATTAAGATACGAACCAACAAGCGAAAGCTGCGGTAAGGTCAGATAGTAAACACTAGGCATTTGTTTTAATAACAGCGAAAGCACTTTAAAACGAATTAGAACTTAGAGATTTCCAAAAAGTAATTTTAACCCCGAACGGAATACGAAAGTGTACGTTAGGCCCTTAGGATTATGATTAGCGTCAATAACCATTGTGAGACGAGAGTCTTCAAATCTCCATTTTCTGCTTAAATGAACTGTGAAAACTATTTCCTACACCAGTAACTTATCAAATCCCTGAAGAACACAATTACTACGTATCGATTCAATTAATTAAAATCTAAATAGTAATCTTAGTTTCCCCTTTTAGTGACAATCTTATTCCCTTAAAACATATTCTACCTAGCTACACATAGTAACTCCCGAGAACACTAGTTTGATTACGAGTCCCTGTGGGATCGATATCTTTTATTACTACGCGATAGACTGTGCACTTGCAGTTAGTTGTATTAGACATAGAAAGTCGCGATCAAGTATTTGGCACCGTTGCCGGGGACCCGTTTAGTCAATAGTGTAACCTTCTGTTACGCCGTATAGACTAGGTAAACAATTTTCATTTTTCCTTTACTAGTGTTGTCGATTGTATGCCAAGTGATCGCCCACAAAGCGATATCTTGAAACCTTCAGTCGCAGAACTAGAACGCTTCTTACACCTAAGAAGCCGAATCATTGAGTACCAACTCAAACATAACATTCCCGATCCTCTCACTCCCATTCCCAAATTAGAAGAACCAGAGATGGCTGAAGGACCTCCGAACAAACCGCTGAAGGCATACGCTACACCATCGCAGATGGAGCCTAGAAGTAGCATTGCTGCCCCAGCTATTACCCGAAATGATTTTGAGCTGAAACCATCATTGTTGTCGGCTGTACAACAAAACCAATTCTCAGGAAACGCAACTGAGGATCCGAACGAACATCTAACGAAGTTTGTACAATACGCAGACACAGTGAAAGCAAATGGAGTAACTCCAGATGCGATAAGACTTCGTCTTTTCCCATTCTCTCTTAGAGACAGAGCGTGGACATGGTTACAATCGTTACCATCCAACTCCGTTACGACGTGGGAGCAATTGAAGAACGTCTTCTTAGCGAGATATTTTCCACCAAGAAAAACTGCTATGCTTAGAGCTCAAATCAACGGATTTCGACAGAAAGATACTGAATCTCTTTACGAAGCATGGGAATGATTCAAAGATATGATGAGAACATGTCCTCACCACGGTCTAGAAGACTGGGTGACAATTCATACTTTCTATAATGGGCTTCTATACAATACTAGATTGACAATAGACGCTGCCGCGGGCGGTGCACTTATGGATAAGCCATACGATGAAGCCTATCAATTAATAGAAAACATGTCACAAAACCATTGCCAATGGGGAGGTGAACGCACTCCAAATGAGAAAACCTCAGCGAAAGGTGGGATGTACGAAATCAGCAGCCTTGAAAAGTTCAATGCTAAAGTAGATGCTCTAGCACAGAAAATCGATAGTCTGACCGTTAACCCCACTGCAACTGTCGCTGCAGTAACTCCAAATTGCGAGTTATGCGGAAGTACCACTCATAATGCACCCGAATGCCCGTTGCTAGCCAGAATCCCGCTAGACCAGGTAAATTATGCTCAAGGAAATCCCTACGCAAATACATACAACCCAGGTTGGCGAAATCATCCAAACTTTTCTTACAAAAGCGAAAATGCATTGCAAATGCCTACTGCTCCGCAAGGATATCAAAAACCAGCTGCTCAGAATGCACCTAGGAAATCGAACCTCGAATTGATGATGGAAAAGTTCATAGCTACTCAAGCTCAAACGAACAAAGAGTTCCTGAATCAAAACATACACACTAGCGAGCAAATTAAACAGTTGACAGGAAAAGTAGACGCTTTAGCCACCCACAACAAAATGTTAGAAACTCAGATATCACAAGTGGTTCAACAGCAAGCATCTGCTGCTGCACCTGCTGGCACATTTCCTGGACAACCCGAACAGAATCCCAAAGGCCAAGCAAATGCTGTGATACTAAGAAGTGGAAAAGAATTGGACGAACCGATCGATCCGAGGACCGAAAACTCAGCCATGCAACAGAAACCAACTGAACAAGTAGAAAAGGAATCTGAGTTAGAGAAGAAGGAGGACAACGAGAAGGAGGATACCGCAAGTGAAAGAACTCAAGCACCTCCAGCGCCATATAAACCACCTATCCCTTATCCGCAAAGACTAATAAACTCTAAAACTTCAGGACAGTTTAAGAAATTTGTAGAGCTCCTTAAACAGTTGAATATTACTATTCCTTTTACAGAAGCGATAACTCAAATGCCGTCATACGCCAAATTTCTCAAAGAGATCCTGTCAAATAAGAGAAAGATCGAGGATAACGAAACAGTTACACTTACTGCAGAGTGTAGCGCTATTATTCAGAACCGCATGCCTCCTAAATTAAAAGACCCAGGTAGTTTCTCCATACCCTGCGTCATAGGAAAGTTTGTAATAGATAAAGCTCTATGCGATTTAGGAGCCAGTATCAGTGTTATGCCCTTATCTATATGCAAAAAGCTGAATATGGGAGACCTCAGGCCAACCAAAATGTCCGTACAATTAGCTGACAGATCAGTAAAATACCCCGTCGGAATACTGGAGAACGTTCCAGTACGCATAGGACAATTCTACATTCCAACCGACTTCATAATCATGGACATCAAGGAGGACACTGTAACCCAAATTATCCTAGGAAGACCATTCCTAGCTACAGCCGGAGCGATTATAGACGTGAAGAAAGGAAGGCTAACATTCGAAGTAGGAGAAGAAAAGATAGAGTTCATTCTCACCAAGTTCTTACAAGCACCAGCAATAGACGATACCTGCTATTTAGTAGACGAAATTGACGAATGCATAAGAGAACTTGAAAATGAGGAGACCACGTATTCAGAAATAATAAAGATTCAAATACCCGACATTTCTGAAGACGACAATTGGCGTAAACCGTATAAAGACGACAGCCTAAGCGAAAGCTTAGCACTGACACTAAATCATATGCCAGGTCCGAAGAACCCATCTTTAGAACTTAAAACTCTACCCAAAAACCTCAGATATGAATTTCTAGACGATGAACTAAAAAGACCAGTGATATTCAACGCCGACTTAGGACAACCAGAAACCGAAAAGTTATTAGAAGTCCTAAAGAGGTACCCCGCCGCGTTAGGCTATAACATAAGCGATTTAAAAGGTATAAGCCCTTCGATCTGTATGCATCGAATTACAATAGAGGAAGACTCTAAAACCTCTCGAGAGCATCAGAGAAGACTAAACCCCATCCTGAGCACTGTAGTCACAGATGAAGTAAAGAAATTGCTAGATGCAGGAATCATCTATCCGATCTCCGATAGTGAATGGGTTAGCCCAGTTCATGTCGTACCAAAGAAAGGAGGAGTCACAGTAGTTAAAAATGAAAAAGGCGAATCGATAACAAAAAGAGTCGTGACTGGAAGTAGGATGTGTATTGATTATAGGAAGCTTAACAAGGCTACGCGCAAAGATCACTTCCCGCTACCCTTCATAGACCAAATGTTAGAAAGATTAGCCAAACATTCATATTTCTGCTATCTAGATGGTTACTCAGGATTCTTCCAAATTCCCATCCATCCTGATGACCAAGAAAAGACTATATTCACCTGTCCTTACGGTACTTTTGCTTACCGCCGAATGCCGTTCGGACTCTGTAACGCTCCAGCAACCTTCCAAAGATGCATGATGGCAATATTCGCAGATTTCATAGACGACATTATGGAAGTGTTTATGGACGATTTCTCGGTATGTGGACAGAGTTTCGAAGGATGCTTACAAAACTTAGAAATGGTACTAGAACGCTGCGTAAAAGTAAACCTCGTCCTAAATTGGGAGAAATGCCATTTTATGGTCCGACAAGGAATAGTTCTAGGACACGTCATATCAGATAGAGGGATTGAGGTAGACAAAGCTAAAATAGAGATTATAAAAGATCTCCAACCTCCAAAATCCGTACGAGAAATACGGAGTTTTCTAGGACATGCCGGTTTCTACAGAAGATTTATAAAAGATTTCTCGAAAATCACAAAACCTTTGACCGGCCTGTTAATGAAAGATGTTGAGTTCATCTTCGACGACGACTGTATAAAAGCATTCAAAACATTGAAATCAGCCCTTATCACCGCACCAATCATGCAACCACCAGATTGGAGACTACCATTTGAAATCATGTGCGACGCGAGTGATTACGCTGTAGGCGCAGTTCTAGGACAAAGGAAGGACAAGAAGCTCCATGCCATCTACTATGCCAGTAGAACCTTAGATCCTGCCCAAATGAACTACGCTACCACAGAAAAGGAACTTCTAGCAGTTATATTTGCGCTTGACAAATTCTGTTCTTACTTAGTAGGAGCAAAAATTATAATATACACAGACCACGCTGCCATAAGGTACCTAATAAGCAAAAAGGATGCCAAACCAAGACTATTGAGATGGATCCTGTTATTACAAGAGTTTGACTTAGAAATCAAAGATAAGAAAGGAACCGAGAACGTTGTTGCGGATCACTTATCCCGAATAGAAGGCATCAGACACGAACCAGTACTGATAAATGACGATTTCCCGTACGAACGTCTGATAGCCAAATTAGAAAGTGACATACCCAACTCAATCTCGGAAGATCCAGAATTCGAAAAAGCCGTAGAAGCCGTCTATGCCCAAGTCACATTACCTTGGTATGCTGACATCGTTAATTACCTCGCCGCAGGCGTGCTTCCACCAGATCTTACTTATCAGCAAAAGAAGAAATTCTTCCACGATCTGAAACACTATTATTGGGACGAACCCCTACTCTTCAAGAGAGGGGCCGACAACATATATCGTCGCTGTGTCCCAGAGGAAGAAATAGAAAATATTATTTCCCAATGCCACTCAGCACCATATGGTGGTCATGCTAGTACATCCAAGACGTGCGCTAAGATTCTCCAAGCCGGCTTATTCTGGCCTAATCTCTGGAAAGACGTTCACATCGCTGTGCAAAAGTGCGATAGATGCCAACGAACTAGCAACATCTCACGACGCGATGAAATGCCTCAGAAAGGAATCTTAGAGGTAGAAGTCTTCGACGTCTGGGGAATAGATTTCATGGGACCTTTCCCACCTTCTTTTGGAAATAACTACATACTCGTCGCTGTCGATTACGTGTCTAAATGGATAGAAGCCATAGCTGCTCCAACAAATGACACACGAGTAGTAATCAAACTCTTCAAGAACACTATGTTTCCTAGATTCGGTGTACCCAGACTCGTCATTAGTGACGGAGGATCTCACTTCATATCACGAATATTCGATAAACTTCTCTCTAGATATGGAGTCAAGCACCGAGTAGCTACACCTTATCATCCGCAAACTAGCGGACAAGTAGAGGTCTCGAACAGAGAAATAAAACAGATCTTGGAAAAGACTGTCGCTACCTCGAGAAAAGATTGGTCATCAAAGCTACAAGAAGCTTTATGGGCTTATAGGACCGCATTTAAGACACCAATAGGTACTACCCCCTATAAATTAGTTTACGGTAAATCCTGCCATCTCCCTGTAGAGTTAGAGCATAAGGCCTTCTGGGCCATTAAAACACTCAACTTCAACTACACCGAGGCAGGAGAAAAGCGAATCTTGAACTTACACGAGTTGGAAGAACTTCGATTAGACGCTTACGAAAATGCCCGTATCTACAAAGAGCGAACTAAAAAGTGGCATGATAAACGTTCAATCAGGAAACAATTCAGTGTGGGAGACATCGTATTGCTTTTTAATTCACGATTAAAACTCTTCCCAGGAAAACTAAAATCTAGGTGGTCTGGACCCTATGAAGTGACTAAAGTACTTCAGAGTGGAGCTGTTGAAATTACCGACAAGACAAATGCACTGTTTATCGTAAACGGGCAACGTCTAAAACATTACAATAAGAACGACAACAGTCCTCAAATTAGCAATATAACATTGCTTGAGCTTCCGGCTCAAACACCAGAATAGCTTCTCACCAAGCTATCGTCAGGCTTTAGACGTTAAAAACAGCGCTTACTGGGAGGCAACCCAAATTCCCCTCGTTATTGCATTTCATTTTTTCTTAAAAATTCTACTTTGAAAAATCCAACAAAAATCCTAAAATTACCACTACTTTCTACTTTCGTTCATTTTCGTACTTTTATTCTTATTTTATTTTTTCCCTTTTGTCTTTTGTTTCTACCACTTTTCGTTTCTAAAAATCCTGACTTCAATTTCTTGTTTCAAACTTTTCAGGATTTTTAAAGTCTTCAAAACATTTCTTCTGTTTTCTCCGAATTACCTGCGAATATGGCCGAGTACGATTTCACAAAGGTTCACTTCCAAGGACTCGCTCAAAAGGCAAGATTTGCAGCACTGACCGAAAGAGAATTCGCCTTAACGCTGTATTATGACAAGGCTACTATGGATAAACTAGGGATCACAGATAGCATTCAATACCTGTTCAATCAACTGGGTTGGGAGAACACTGCTCTGAAAACACGTTTCGCTACCTACAAGGATCTTACCTATGAATTCCTTAGCTCTTTCAGATACACACCCAACTATGGTTTTGGATCCAGCACAGAGTTGATTACTTTCCGATTGTTTGGAATGGACCAAACCCACAGCAGGATGTCACTAGCTAACCTCCTAGGATTCCCTAGCGAACCGCATGTGTTCATCAGTGCAGAAGATGACGATATTGATTTGCAACTCGATCACTTCTGGGGTAGAATCACAGGCGACTATCACCCTGAACCAGACAGAATGTACAATGATGACATTCATAACCCAGCCTTCAGATACTTCCATAAGATACTAGCTCACACCTTGTTTGGAAAAGAAGAAAATATTACCACAGTGTCTAAGGAAGAGTTATTCATCATGTTCTGTGCTTCTCAGGGACGGACAGTAAATGCAGTGCCTTTCATGATGAGATCCTTCAAACGCCTCACGCTGGAACCTCAGACACCTATTCTTATAGGAGGACTAGTAACAATGATTGCCCACGAGCTTGGCCTTAGATTCCATTTAAATGCCAGCACTCGTTTTGGTACCATCAGACCCATGAACATACAATTCTGCTTTAACAAGCGCATCTTAGGAACTATGGGACCTGGACCATACGAGTACCTTATTAACGAAAAACCAGTACAGTTATTCACACTGCCTGATCATCTGATGACAAGCATCCACAACAAGGATAACTGGCTCTATGAATTGGATGAGCCTATGGGACCTCCTTCACCACAGTCAACACCCCAGAACTATATGTATGACAGTGACCATATTTCTGAGGCACACGATTACATGTACTTTGAGGACGCCGCCTCTGAAACTGAAGTAGACCCTATTACTCCTCCGCACTACAATACTTATCCTGAGCCTATCCCTGAGGAGACCACCGACAAAATGGATGTCGTGTTACTCAGATTGGACGACGTTGATAAAGCTCTGACTAATGTAAAAGCTGATATCGCAGGCATGCACAGTGACCTGGTAGGCTTCATGGATCTAGTCTGCGACCAACCCGATTACTATTCACAGAAATTCGAGGAATTGAAGGCACGAAAAGATTAGTTATTAGCTCGTAGTAGTAGTCTCAGTTTAGTCTAGTCTAGTTTAGTTTAATTTACTCACTTGGAATTTTCGCATTTGTTGTACCCCAAAATTTGACCAACCTCTTTGGCTTATGTTATATTGCATCATCAGCATTAGCATTGCATAACATTTTGCATTCCACAGGGGATCGAGGTATGTGTGTCTAACAAGAAGAATTATCAAGGTTTTTTTTTAACCTGATCAAGGAGGTTATATTCAAGTCGTCAAGCAAAGTGATCAAGTCAAGGGTAGCAATGGTTGGAATTCAAGTGAAGTTTGCCCTCATCTTGGACAAACAAGTATTTTACTTGTTCCCACTTCGTGAAGGCCATGACAAAGCCAGGTGTTTCATGGTTACAGATTATCAAGATTCAACTCGTTTTCTAATCAGGGTTGGGATAAATTGTTGCAAGATTTCACGTGAAGTTTGTCAAGACAGGAGCGTGTACAGTATGGATTGATGATCGTTTTCTGATTCCAAGGCTTTGAGAAATCCAGTTTATGAGGAATGATTATGGCTCAGCTACAATCTAAGTGACGTCAGATCAAGAATCATATTTTGAGTGTTTATCTCAAATGTAAAGAAACTGAAGATGCAGAGAAGCTGTTGGATGAATTGCCTGTGAGAAATGTTGTGTCCTGGAATATTATGATTCGCGGTGTTGTTGGATCACACGACAATGAGAATTACTCGAATGTTTCATGATGCTGAGATGGGAATTCAATTACGTTGTTTTATAGTGAAAGTTGGATTTGATTTGGACTGTTCTGTTGATTGTGCTCTTGTTGATTTATACGCAAAATGTGGTTTCGTTGAGAATGCAAGAAGTCTTTTTTTATTATCTATTATCAATTCTTTGATCAGTACTTACTCTAAGTGTGGTAGCATTACTAGTGCATTTAAATGTTTTGAATTAATTTCACAGCTTGATCTAGTTACAAGGACTCCACTACTTCAAATTAATGACCAATGTGTATCAAATTGGTCCTGACAACAGAACATTGCATGCGTTGTTGACCTTCTAGGGAGACACGGTCTCAAATGAAGCTTTTGAACTCTTGAAGTCAATGCCAATTCAAGCTGAATCAGATACCTTAGGAGCATTTATTGGATCTTGCAAACTACATTCAAATATAGATCTTGCTAAATTGGCTACAAAAAAAAACTCTTCATCAGTGAGCCAGAAAAGAGTGTAAACCATGCAGTGATGTCGAACATTTACGTTGCACCGAGACATGGGTGTGATGTGGAAAGAGTTCAAAAAAAAAAATGATGGAAGACTGTGTGAGAGATGCTCCCCAGGGATAACAGTTCGCAAGGATCGGTCTACTGACAACAAAATTGCCGCTCCAAAAGAAGTTTTGGTTGTTGAATATAAAAAGAAACCAGAAGTTGTCTTTAGCTAAGTTGGATGTTTCCAGACGGGATGCCATTATTAAAACACTGAAAGATACTTCACATTATCCTTCCGGTAAATTTGCAGACTCTGAAGTAGCCTTGCTACTGGATATGCTGTCTTCATGGCCAAACACAATGATATTTCCTGTCATTGATATTGTAAGAATGTTAGTTCTTCGCCCAGAAGGGACTGTTGCACTTCACAAGCAATTTGAATCTGAAAAAGACATTTCAATGGAAGTGATTAAGAAGGATACCATAAACCCAACCGTCCCTGCAAATTTGTTGACCAGTGTTCGTGCTGTCACTAATCTCTTTAAGAATTCGTGCTGTTACAATTGGTTGCTAAAACATCGCAGTGAGATTCTTGAAGCTTTCTCGTGCTGCAGTTCATCTACAAACAAAAATTTGCAGTACTGTTTGATTGAATCTAAGGATCGAGAAGGTTAATCTCGAGTTCTATCAGCGACACCGGAAGATGACATATGGCTTTCCTTCTGTTTCTAGGAGCGAGTTCAGACCTGCAGGAGAAAACCGATCACGGTTCATTAACAGTCACATGATAACTTTGTTTTAAAGTTGTTATATGCTTGCAAAACAGTCCCACACCGCCACGGCGCGCCAACGCCTTGCGACAATTCACGGACCTACAACCATAACCTGTGCATACCATAATAAAGAAACACACAACAAAGGTTATCATATCATACATCACACAAATTCAAGAAAAAAAGAAACAAGAAGAATAAGTAAAAAAATGAAGGTCAACACTTGTTTCATCATTGCTGCCTCTTCTTGCAGAATACTCCTTGTCAGCCCACCGACCTGTTGTCCAGTAAAACTAGGATCTAATCCATTTAATTCCTGGGCCACATGTTCCATGATAAAAGGCCGAAATTGGGGGCATGGTAATGACCCTCCATAAGGATGACCCTCTTTAGGAGGTGTGGCAGGCTGCAACCACACCTGATCTCCTGCAAAGCAACGCATGTCAACTGCAAACTGTTTCCGGTACATGATTCGTATCCAATAAGGACCACGGAGCACAACAGAGACATCAAAGGGCAAAAGTGAACTTGGAACAATGCCTGGGCTACCACGGCCAGCAGCAGCTAACATTGAAAGAGTTTGGTTAGAGATACCAGCAGTAGCATTAGACACACCGAGACAAAATTCTGCTGCCGACAATACCTGCGACAACTTACAAGCCTCGTACGAATCTGCAACAAATTCCCACATAAAAACAGTAACAAACCGACAACACCTCCAGAATCGTACCTGCAAAACGACAAAATAAGTTGTGCCTCAGTTTGAAATTGAAAACAACCAATACACAACCATAGTACAGAACTTGTTGCCCTATCTTCCACTATCCATCAAACTTGTACATGTGAAAACCAGCTGCAACATTGGTGAATTCTTTGCACATTGGTACCTGTTTTGAAGGATACTCCTGCTACGTTTGCTATTGTTGAATTCTTTGCACATTGGTGTCCTGCTTGCAGGAATTATAAGCCTCAATACGAAAAGGTTGCAAGGTTATTTAATGGACCTGATGCAGTGCATCCTGGAATCATATTATTGACAAGGGTGGATTGTGCAGAAAAGATAAATACTAAGCTCTGTGATAAGTTGTCTGCTATTCCTAATTCCATGTTCTCCTTGGCCCTCCTAATAATCATATGTTCTTTAAAGAGTGTAGGTGATGGAAATACTTCCGACTCTTTTGTTGTGAACGCCAGTAGCATGCGAGTGCTCCAAAGGCACAGCTAGCAACAGCAATTGCCAAAGCAGCTCCAACCGGCACCACAACTGCATTCGTCCCGACTGTTAAATCTTCTAGGGTGGCTCCTTCAGCTCCTTCAGTTCCAGCAATACCATTCTCTTTGTACAGAGACACGAGTGTTTTCCCGTAATAATTTCTCAGAGTCCTGTAGACTTCATCCTGGTTCCATTCAATTTTGTTGCTTGTTTGGTCATAGTCAAGGTAACAGGAAGAGCAAAGCTGCTTTGGAGGCCAAACTGTCTTTGGGAATTTGGGATCACCGGTACCTATAGAAGCTTCTTCTTTCCTCAGCCTTTCGTTTACCTTGTTATGGGAACTCCACAACCAGAGTGCAAAGTCGCGGGCTTTGTTGAAAGGACTGGAAACACTTGAACACATCTTGTAAAAATGTTGTCGGCATTCCTCGCAGACAAAGAAGTTGTGAACAAAAATCACAGATTGCACTTGTGCTTGGTCGCCGGCTGAGAAGTTGTTAGCCACTGCAAGTTTTGATGCCACCACTGCCATATGGGAAAATGTTGGGGGTGATTTTGAATGTGTCTCTACTTTGGAGGGACATGAAAATGAAGTAAAGAGTGTATCTTGGAATGCATCTGGAACTTTACTTGCAACTTGTAGTAAAGATAAGTCTGTTTGGATATGGGGAGTGCAGCCAGGCAATGAGTTTGAGTGTGTCTCAGTGCTGCAAGGTCATACTCAGAATGTGAAAATGGTTAGGTGGCACCCAACAGAGGATATCTTATTTTCATGTAGCTATGATAATACTATTAAGGTCTGGACTGTTACATTAATCAAGATGAAGGTACTGCATCCTCACATGGTGGCAATTTTTCTGGTGGACATTCAGAAATGTATGTTGTAAAAGTAGACAGCCTCTTCAACACACCAGACAACCTCTGCACAACCGTACCGTGCAGCACCATACTACAACTCTGCTACTACTGCACAAAAAAAACTCACACCAGACCAAACTCTACATTATTCTGCTACCACAAACCAAAATGGTACAGAACCTGCCACTACTTCAAAGCCACGCCAGACAACCAACCTCTGGGGGGGATTCAAAAACTTGTTCAAACCTCTTCAAATAACAACACAAAAAACTTCATCACAAAAAAAAAAAAAACAAAAAAACAACCTCAACCTTCAACCTTTCCTCTACCTTAAAATTGTTCTCCAAAATCACCATTAAACCTAAAAACCTCCTGATACCTCCATCTCATAACTTGAGTCCCTTTTCATTCTTCTTCAAATCCTGAAACAAAACCTCCCAGCTATACCTTCAATACAACCCTTAAAACCTCTGCAAAAAAAAAAATCATCCATAATCTTCTCTTCATACAAATGTCACTCAAAATCACAAAGAAACTCGGTTAACCTGTCTCCCTCAACAAACCCCAAATGAAATCTTCGGTACACCGTTTGTACCATATCCTCCAAACTCCATAACTGCAACCTGAAACGCATCACAGGGGGGGTGATGGCATAACCAACAATTGCAAAAACGCAGAGTGTGTATAAAAAATAGCAGAACACAAAGTCGCTCACCCGGGGGGAATCTTCACAAAAAATCTCTGAACCCTCAACAACCTCCCACTTCTCCCTTTTCTTCAACTACCACCTTCTGAAACCTCTTCAAAAATCTTCTAACAATCTCCCAACAAACCCATAAATCCCCAATAATCATCGTATCAAACCCACCGAAACACATATCGTTAAATCGTTCAGCAACTCGCGATCCACACAAACCCTTCGAACCAGCAACAACCTTCAATAATCTCTGAGACCCACCGTTAACTCGTTTTCACAAATCTTGAAACCCCAATCTGTCTTCAACCTATCCAGAAACTACCCTAAATCAAATCCCCAAAACAGCAAACTAACCCAGAAACGTGTTTCACAAACTCCACAAATCAGAGCCAGACGAGTTACTACAAATTGAATCAGAACTAAACACGGAGATGAGTTTGGATTTTGACCGGAGAGAGGTTTAAGCTGAGATGGATGAAAGGCAAAACTGAGAGTGAGCGGAGAAAGAGCGAACAGATTTGGAATCGAGTAAGAAGAGGATTTTTTTTTTAATTATTATTTTTGTTAAGTCTTATTTCTTTTTTTTACCATTTTGCTAATTATTGTTGAGCTCTGGAGGCCCACCGTCTCACCATCCTCAATCACTCACACACACTCCCTGTTTTTTTTTTCCTCATGTCTTTTCTTGTTGATTAATTGTTGTTGTCGGGCCACAAAGCCCATGTTGGTTTCTATGTACACCATCCGTTTTATTTTAAAACCCCACCTGTTTTCTTCTTTTGTTTTCTTTAAAAAAAATTTGTATTATATTTTGTGAATTTTATTTTTAGAACATTATTATTATTATTATATATAGCTTATATTATTATTTTCTTAGATTTTCTACATATTATATATTTTATATTTTGTAATACAGTTTTATATTTAGAATTTCTATTGTTATTATTTTTTTTCTTTTTAGAGTTACTTCATTCCGCATTTGTCATTGGACATTTTGTCCCATTTTCCTGTTTAGGTCGATGACGAGACCTCCGTAATTCATTACCAGTCAAATTATTGATGAGTAATGTTGGATCTGAGACCACCTCCTTTCTCTCTTCGTCACCTGTCCCGACTCGATTCAAAAACATTGTCAAACTATCTTCAAAATCGATTCTTTGTATTGAATTAAAAAAGAGGATTGGGTGTAGACCCCTTCTTCTTCGAGCGTAGGGATGCCCACTGTAGTGAGGGTGGTCTCGATGCTCGTCTGTCAATACAAAGACGCTTCTAAACTTTTCCTCCTAAGACCTCGGTCTCGTACCGAGTCCGTTTTCAAACCATAATGAACTAATTTCTCTTTGTATTGAATTAAAAAGAGAGGATTAGGTATAGACCTCTTCCTCTCCGAATGTTGGGATGCCCACTGTAGTGAGGGTGGTCTTGATATTCGTCTTTCAATACGAAGACGCGCTTTTATCCACCATCTCGCTTTCACAACTTCCTCCCGCAACCCTTGGCACCTAAAACCTCGGTCCTGCACCGAGTGTATTTTCAAATTCCTTTTCATACAAAAACTTGAATGGTCGTGGAGTGGTTAGGCGTAGGCCTTCTCCTATCCCGAGTGCTGACGTTTACCGTAGGGTTCTTTGTCGCAAAAAGCACTTACCATTCAAAACCAAAAACACTTTAATAAGAGAATGAAGTTCTCTTTGTGTTGAACTGAAGAGAGAGGATTGAGTGTAGTCTTCTTCCTCTCCGAGTGTCAGGATACTCACTGTAGTGTGTGTGGTCTTGATATTCGTCTTTCAATACGAAGACGCTACGTTCGCCACACATTTTTTTACAACAAAAACTTTGAGATAACGAATTGGGTACTACCCGTAGGGGTTACTATCCGAGGACATGTCTCCCCCCCTAAAAACAATCCAATCAATCAAACGCGACTTCTTGCCCCGCGCGGCGAAAACTAATCAATCTTTCAAAAGGATATGTTACGTCCGTTCTACCGCAAACAGGTAATGCCTAAGTCTCCAACGAGCGAGCAGCAAAACACCTAACTGCTAGAATGCGCACGACAGCATCATCCATAAAAAACATCAACACACCGTAGGCCGAACTACGGCTGCTCTGATTCTTTACTTTCTCAAGTAAAGATACGTAGGCACAAGGGCCACAATCCTTGCCGAGCACATTCCCCCCATATCTGTAGTTCCCCGAACTACGTCGACTCTGACTTTCTCACATCTATTGGGAATACGTAGGCATAGGACTGCGAAGTCCTACCGAGTCTGTTCTTTCTCTTTTCTTCCCCGTTCTCTCTTTCCTCCTAACTTTTTGGTTTCTAAACCCTCTTTCTTTACCAGTCGGAACACTTCTTATAGCATAATGTTTAAGCAAATAATTCACACATCGACAAACAAAAGGTTCCCATCGAGTACGATGGATGCGAGGGGTGCTAATACCTTCCCCTCGCATAACCGGCTTCCGAACCCGTTCATGGTTGCGAGACCATCTTATCCATTATTTTCTTAAGGTTTTCTCGATATTTTCCTTTCCCCTCATGGGATAAATAAAGTTCGGTGGCGACTCTTCTGTCCTTTCTTTTCGCCTCCCCGTCGTTGCGCGATGCATTTTTCGAGTAGCGACAGCTGGCGACTCTGCTGGGGATTCCTAGCAAGCCACGCCTATTTTGTTTGTCGCGTTTGTGCTTTATTTGTTTTGCTATTTATTTTATGGTTATATTTCTTTCTAACTTGTTGGGTTCATTTGGTTTGGTTTGTGAGGATAAAGCTTTCTACCCGAGCTTTCGAGTATGCACTAAGTTAGGAGGTGGTTTCTTTCTGATTTGCGAGACTTAGGACTCGTTGAGTTGGATTGAATTCCACCGCTCAGATGAGACCCCGTTGGAATAATTATGTCTTACGTGTAGTCGTAATGGCGTTCTTATCTTCAACTTGAGAGTCCGTGATTCTGAGGACCTTTTGTAGAACCTTATTCCAAAGGTTGCTAAAATATAACTCTGTGTTCATCCTTTTGAAGGGACTACCGTCTTACGAGTAGTCGTTATGATGGGAAACTTTTGAGGGTTAGTGCATGGGACTTTGTTTGAAAAGCCTTTGGAATACCCTCTTTTAAATCGATAGATTGCTCACCCGATGGGAAAGATACCTTTTGTTGTTGTCTTGCAGGAAACTTTGACCTTCATCCTACCCGTTTGTCAGTATGAACAGTTACAGTGGGATCCTTGTACTAATGTTGTTTGGTCTCAAGGCGAAGCGCTGGTCCGTCACCGTCAACAACACAACAACTTTTGATCCCCTGTTGCATTTGCATATTCATTCGCATTTCTTTGCATGTCTTGCATATTGCATCATTATTCATTTGCATAGAGGTGTTCTAATTTTGTGGGCGTAATTGCTTCATGTGGTTTTCCATCCGGCTTGTTCCAGAATTGAAGATCATTCCACCCAAAGGAAACCAACAGAGACGACCATGGAACAAATTCGAGAAGAGTTGAGGGGAATCCGAAGCCAAATGGGACAATTCATGACGGACATGCAAGTTTTGTTTCAGGATCAGAAAGTGCTTAGAGAAGAAGTCCATCAGTTGAAGACTCAGATGGGCCTGATAACAGAAGTCATGAGGAATGTGTTGAGAAAGGAAGGCGATCATGTGCCCGAAGCTGCAGCAGAGATGGCCATCCCACCTTTACATGTGGAACCTCTCCCGAGGCGTGAAGTGCCTCAAAGATATCTTACACGACCTGAGGTTCCAGTATTTCCTCGCCAACAACTACTTCCTGTTTCCCGAGACAATCCTAGGATTATGAGGTATGCTCAAAGGACGAAGCAGTCCGACAGAATGTTCAACCAGATCCCTATGACTTATGCTCAGATGTTGCAACTCTTGCTTCAACTTCGGTTGGTTAAACTCCGGACTATAGCTCCGTTGACTGGCGAGCCACCACAAGGCTATGATGAAAATGCCCATTGTGATTTCCATTCTGGGGCGCCGGGGCATAACATCGAGAACTGCAAAGCCTTTAAGCACAAGGTTCAGGATTTGATCGATTCAAGAGCATTTGAGTTCATGCCGAGCAATGGTCTCATTCCAGAAGACGTGGATGTTCCTATTCTCTCCCCTGAAGTTGCATCAGGTCAGGAGCCTGTCTTGCAATCTGTGACCCTAGAGTCTCCCTGCCCGCAGCTATTGCCCGTTCCTAGGCCAAGCCTAAGAATGAAAGTTCCTGAACGAAGGGAGTCCCCGATACCTCAGACTCAGTCTCCCGATGTCTCAACTATTCAAAGTCAACGATCCTTTGGGTCTTTGCATCAGACATCTGTTCCCCGCCAGAGTCAGCAGTCATACTGTCATCAGCCGCGTCAGCACGCCCGACGAAGGCCAAGGAAGCCAGAGAGACATTTCACTCAGTTGCCATTGTCGTACAGTCAGATATTGCCAGACTTGATCAGAGGTGGTTTGATTGTGCCGAAGCAAACTGATCCCGAGACTTCTCCACATCCGTTGGATTCTGACGTTAATGCTCGCTGTGAGTACCATGTTGGGGCACAGGGACATTCAACCGAAGACTGTAAGGTGCTCAGAAGCCAAGTTCAGACTCTGCTGGACTCCAACAGGTTTTTAATCACGCCTCAGGGTATTCAGATCAACGATCTTCCTTCGTCAAGTCATATGGGTTCGGCAGCTAATGTTATGGAGGGATTCACCGAGAGCATATGTTCAGAAGAATATCAGACGGATTTCGAGGAGCAATTCTAAGGATGGCTGGTTCAGCAGCAAGTCAAGACCTGAAAGCCCAGTTCCGAAGCTGGCAATCTTTCTATCATGTTATTCCTTTGCATTTGTAGTTTCTTTTCTGTTTAAGTGTGAACTTATTTGCAAATTTCATTTGTAAGACGTGTTTGTTTTCGATTGATAATGATAATGAAATGAATATGCATGTTTTGATTAAATCCATTCGTGTTCACTCAATATTGCATTTTTTTCAATAATGTCAAACGCTTGTTTAAGCGGAATTCCTTGAGGGAGGATGACGAAGTTTAAAGACGCGCAAGCTTCCGAATGTATGCTTTTGAATAAAATCTCTGCTGATGATGTACAGGCATTGTTTCAAATTCCTAAACACCGGAGATATAAGGATGTTAATCCCTTGTCAACCCCTTTGAGCCTAGTAGTAGGAGTTTCTTTCTGAAAACGAAAAACCCTCAATCTTAACCTGGGGCAGGGTAGGTGTCGGTTAATTTGACCGAGCATCCAAATTGCAAGAGGAGCGTTCCTGTTCGAGGATCAATCACACCTATATAGGTCGCACCTAAAGAACCACAACGGTTATCCTGCACCAGCCAAGGAGTGAGACAGTCACAATCCCTTCAGCAGGTCAGACAAGTCGGTGTCGCATGATTTGTTCAAAAAGAAGAAAATGGACGAAAAGAAAAAGCCCGCTAAGTCGATAACTTGAAAACAAGTGGCTTAGGCAAAATTAAGGCATCCCGCTGGACTTTGAAATCAGAAGACGTACTCAAAAGAGTCAGTCCAGGCAAAAATAGGGAAATAAAAAAATGACGAAGACAAGTCGTGTGACTCCAGGCACCAAAGACGAAAAGCGAGTGGCTGTTACTCCGAAAACTTGTGGTTTCCCGAATCATAACTCCTATCATTCAACCTTTGAGAGGTGAGCGCTTGTGTCAAATTAGCCGAACATAGGATTGGAGAACATCAAGGAGAGTGGGTGGGTTAAACACAACTTTGGGCCTTATATCTTTTATTTTAAACCATGAACCTAACCACGTTACAACCTTCAAAAGACCTAATTGAAGCATGTTTGTTTCGAAAGCATACTTCGGTAAAGATCGTGTCAAAACTGACTCCTAAAAGGATTTTTCTTACCGTATGGGTATTGATATTGACATTTTGATAAGTGATTCATTCACTATATGTCACAACTTTTTTAGTGAACAGACTTGGATTTTAAAACTGTCATATGCATTGCATTAATATTATCTTTTGCAAAACGAAGTGTTTTACTCCCGAGAAAGCATTTGACATCAGGAAAGTTTCTACCATGCGAAGTTTGATAGAAATAAGATATAGAGCGCCCGAATACTCCTTTGAGCAGGGGCAAGTCACGTCAGGTAAACGTAAGCAGAGTCGGTCATTCCTAGATGCAGTTAATCTGGGGAAATCAGGTCGAGACTCATCAAACCACTCGGAGGCCAGTCGAAGACGCCATTCCCTAAGGTCGGTTAATCCGGGGCAATCAGGTCGAGATTAGGTAAATCTCTCGAAGTCAAAGGCACTTCTCCAATTCAGCCAATCAGGGGCAGAATCACTTCAAAGTTGGGGCAGGCCACCCCAGGAGCACGACAACTATCCTTGTCCAGAAAGGAAATTAACTTGAAGCACTTCTTCGGGGTTCGAAGCGCAGGGGCAGTTCATATCTAACCGTCAGGGTACCGAAATTTCAGGTTTCCTTTCGAGGAAGGTTTTTATAAAAGTCCCACAGGCTGGGGCAAAATCGTAAACAAAGGAGATGTGTTCCTCTCCATATCTTCAGAGCTTATCAGAGTTATAGAAGCAGATTTGGGTTTACTTCCCCAGCAGTGAGGCGAGTGCAGTACTGTTATCCCCACAGAGTCTGAACAATTGACTTCTTTTCCCTCAGAGTCTAGGTCATTGACTCATTCCTCAAACGGAAGTATTGTTGAAGTTTACTTCTCATTTTCCCCAAGCAGAGATTGATGTTGATTCCCTCCGTATCCAATCCCCAGCCAAGGCAGCGGAGTTAATTTTCCTTCCCCACAGAGTGGAACTAACTCAGAGATCGTTCATCTCCATTCCCAGCAGAGATAAGTATGGGATAAGCTCCCGGTAAATCTTATTCAAAATCCCTAGCAGATAGCGGATTCAATCTCCGACAGAATGGAGCTATTCCTCAGCAATCTGTTGTGTTTCCCCAGTAGAGTTATTCTGGCTAATCATTCATAACTGATTTCCCCGGTGGAGTGGAGTTGTTGCCTCCGGCCGAGTTGCTTGTTTCTCAAAAGAGTTGTAGGCTGATAGGCCCTCCAGGATGTTTTCCGCATCAGAGTTTGATTTGGATCCCCAGCGGTTTGGTTTTGTTCTTAGCAGAGCAGTTTTACCCAGAAGTTTTTCTCGGAGGTCATCCACGGCTTGCATTCCCCAGCATGAGTTTGTTTACGCTAGGCGTATCTAGCTCTGACACAACGGAGTTGGCTCTTTCTCTTTAGCATTTATTTTGCTAAAGTGGTTCATTTGCATTTACATACATACATAACATCTACCCAAATGCGAAGCATTTCCATTTCGTATGGAGCATTTCGTCATATCCAAACATATGCATGCGAGACATAAGCCAGGTCGTTACCCTTTTGTTTCAAGTGAATCTCGCAGATGATTAGTATCTTTGCCCGTGTGTTGGCTAGACCCCAGCTCATGGTGTTTCCCCAGCGGAGTTATTTTGTGATTATCACCAATGGATGGTCTTAATTTCGTTCAAATCTTGTTGCTCGCTTATATTTAGCGAAGGTTTGACGGCGAGGTCAAGTGATTTGTTTTTTCAACGGCGATGTTGAGAAGTTTGTTATGACGGCGATGTCAAGTGATTTGTTTCTTCAACGGCGATGTTGAGAAGTTTGTTTTGACGGCGAGGTCAAGTGATTTGTTTCTTCAACGGCGATGTTGAGAAGTTTGTTATGACGGCGATGTCAAGTGATTTGTTTCTTCAACGGCGATGTTGAGAAGTTTGTTTTGACGGCGAGGTCAAGTGATTTGTTTCTTCAACGGCGATGTTGAGAAGTTTGTTATGACGGCGATGTCAAGTGATTTGTTTCTTCAACGGCGATGTTGAGAAGTTTGTTATGACGGCGATGTCAAGTGATTTGTTTCTTCAACGGCGATGTTGAGAAGTTTGTTTTGACGGCGAGGTCAAGTGATTTGTTTCTTCAACGGCGATGTTGAGAAGTTTGTTATGACGGCGATGTCAAGTGATTTGTTTCTTCAACGGCGATGTTGAGAAGTTGGTTTTGACGGCGATGTCAAAAGTAATTTGTTTGTTCAGCGGCGAGGTTGGATGTTTGTTTCTGGCGGCGATGTCAGAATAATTTGTTTATTCAGCGGCGAGGTTGGATGTTTGTTTCTGGCGGCGATGTCGGAATAATTTGTTTATTCAGCGGTGAGGTTGAAAGTTTGTTTTGACGGCGATGTCAAAAGTAATTGTTTTTTCAGCGGCGATGTTGAAAGTTTGTTTTGACGGCGAGGTCAAGCAATTTAATTCTTCAACGGCGATGTTGAGATGTTTGTTTCTGGCGGCGATGTCGGAGTAATTTGTTTTTTCAGCGGCGATGTTGAAAGTTTGTTTTGACGGCGAGGTCAAGTAATTTAATTCTTCAACGGCGATGTTGAGATGTTTGTTTCTGGCGGCGATGTCGGAGTAGTTTGTTCTGACGGCGATGTTAGATGATTTAGTATTCTTCGACGGCGATGTTGGGAAGTCTGTTTTGACGGCGATGTCAAGTATTTATATTCTTCAACGGCGAGGTTGGATGTTTGTTTCTGGCGGCGATGTCAGAATAATTTGTTTATTCAGCGGCGAGGTTGGATGTTTGTTTCTGGCGGCGATGTCGGAATAATTTGTTTATTCAGCGGCGAGGTTGAAAGTTTGTTTTGACGGCGATGTCAAAAGTAATTGTTTGTTCAGCGGCAAGGTTGGAAGTTTGTTTTGACGGCGATGTCGGAGGATCGTATCTTTGGATTCAATATCTGTTTGTATTTAACAGAGGACTGACGGCGAGGTTAGATCTTTTTACCGACTTAATGTCGAGGCCTGACCGTGAGGTCAGATGCTTTTACCAATTGTTTTAAGGATTGACGGCGAAGTCAAAATTGTTGGAAATGACGGCGAAGTCAGAAGATTGTTTTAAGAGATGACGGCGAGGTCAGATTATTCTGAGGATTGACGGCGAAGTCAGAAGACGATTTTAAAAGAAATCTTGACAGCAAAGTCAGAAAATATTGTAAATTTGACGGCGAAGTCAGATTGTTTGAGAATTGACGGCGAAGTCAGATTATTTTGTGGACTGGCGGCAAAGTTAGGTGGTTTACCATTTAGATATTGAGTTCTAACGGCGAGGTTAGACGCTATTAAAGTTGACGGCGAGGTCAGACGTTTGTACTTGATTTATGACTGACGGTGAAGTCAGATGTTCCACTTAATGTGGGAATTGACGGCGAAGTCAGAAGACGATTTTGAAAAAAGATTGACGGCGAAGTCAGAAAATATTGTAAACCTGACGGCGATGTCAGAAGTTCTTTTTTACGGTTGGCAAATTTCAGGTCTCTTTGGTATTCAACCGCCTTTTACCATGATTGTCTGAAAGCTGTTCGCTGTTCATCCATTCAGGTCTAAGCCGTTTGAATAGGGGCAACTGTTGTACCCCAAAATTTGACCAACCTCTTTGGCTTATGTTATATTGCATCATCAGCATTAGCATTGCATAACATTTTGCATTCCACAGGGGATCGAGGTATGTGTGTCTAACAAGAAGAATTATCAAGGTTTTTTTTTAACCTGATCAAGGAGGTTATATTCAAGTCGTCAAGCAAAGTGATCAAGTCAAGGGTAGCAATGGTTGGAATTCAAGTGAAGTTTGCCCTCATCTTGGACAAACAAGTATTTTACTTGTTCCCACTTCGTGAAGGCCATGACAAAGCCAGGTGTTTCATGGTTACAGATTATCAAGATTCAACTCGTTTTCTAATCAGGGTTGGGATAAATTGTTGCAAGATTTCACGTGAAGTTTGTCAAGACAGGAGCGTGTACAGTATGGATTGATGATCGTTTTCTGATTCCAAGGCTTTGAGAAATCCAGTTTATGAGGAATGATTATGGCTCAGCTACAATCTAAGTGACGTCAGATCAAGAATCATATTTTGAGTGTTTATCTCAAATGTAAAGAAACTGAAGATGCAGAGAAGCTGTTGGATGAATTGCCTGTGAGAAATGTTGTGTCCTGGAATATTATGATTCGCGGTGTTGTTGGATCACACGACAATGAGAATTACTCGAATGTTTCATGATGCTGAGATGGGAATTCAATTACGTTGTTTTATAGTGAAAGTTGGATTTGATTTGGACTGTTCTGTTGATTGTGCTCTTGTTGATTTATACGCAAAATGTGGTTTCGTTGAGAATGCAAGAAGTCTTTTTTTATTATCTATTATCAATTCTTTGATCAGTACTTACTCTAAGTGTGGTAGCATTACTAGTGCATTTAAATGTTTTGAATTAATTTCACAGCTTGATCTAGTTACAAGGACTCCACTACTTCAAATTAATGACCAATGTGTATCAAATTGGTCCTGACAACAGAACATTGCATGCGTTGTTGACCTTCTAGGGAGACACGGTCTCAAATGAAGCTTTTGAACTCTTGAAGTCAATGCCAATTCAAGCTGAATCAGATACCTTAGGAGCATTTATTGGATCTTGCAAACTACATTCAAATATAGATCTTGCTAAATTGGCTACAAAAAAAAACTCTTCATCAGTGAGCCAGAAAAGAGTGTAAACCATGCAGTGATGTCGAACATTTACGTTGCACCGAGACATGGGTGTGATGTGGAAAGAGTTCAAAAAAAAAATGATGGAAGACTGTGTGAGAGATGCTCCCCAGGGATAACAGTTCGCAAGGATCGGTCTACTGACAACAAAATTGCCGCTCCAAAAGAAGTTTTGGTTGTTGAATATAAAAAGAAACCAGAAGTTGTCTTTAGCTAAGTTGGATGTTTCCAGACGGGATGCCATTATTAAAACACTGAAAGATACTTCACATTATCCTTCCGGTAAATTTGCAGACTCTGAAGTAGCCTTGCTACTGGATATGCTGTCTTCATGGCCAAACACAATGATATTTCCTGTCATTGATATTGTAAGAATGTTAGTTCTTCGCCCAGAAGGGACTGTTGCACTTCACAAGCAATTTGAATCTGAAAAAGACATTTCAATGGAAGTGATTAAGAAGGATACCATAAACCCAACCGTCCCTGCAAATTTGTTGACCAGTGTTCGTGCTGTCACTAATCTCTTTAAGAATTCGTGCTGTTACAATTGGTTGCTAAAACATCGCAGTGAGATTCTTGAAGCTTTCTCGTGCTGCAGTTCATCTACAAACAAAAATTTGCAGTACTGTTTGATTGAATCTAAGGATCGAGAAGGTTAATCTCGAGTTCTATCAGCGACACCGGAAGATGACATATGGCTTTCCTTCTGTTTCTAGGAGCGAGTTCAGACCTGCAGGAGAAAACCGATCACGGTTCATTAACAGTCACATGATAACTTTGTTTTAAAGTTGTTATATGCTTGCAAAACAGTCCCACACCGCCACGGCGCGCCAACGCCTTGCGACAATTCACGGACCTACAACCATAACCTGTGCATACCATAATAAAGAAACACACAACAAAGGTTATCATATCATACATCACACAAATTCAAGAAAAAAAGAAACAAGAAGAATAAGTAAAAAAATGAAGGTCAACACTTGTTTCATCATTGCTGCCTCTTCTTGCAGAATACTCCTTGTCAGCCCACCGACCTGTTGTCCAGTAAAACTAGGATCTAATCCATTTAATTCCTGGGCCACATGTTCCATGATAAATGGCCGAAATTGGGGGCATGGTAATGACCCTCCAGAAGGATGACCCTCTTTAGGAGGTGTGGCAGGCTGCAACCACACCTGATCTCCTGCAAAGCAACGCATGTCAACTGCAAACTGTTTCCGGTACATGATTCGTATCCAATAAGGACCACGGAGCACAACAGAGACATCAAAGGGCAAAAGTGAACTTGGAACAATGCCTGGGCTACCACGGCCAGCAGCAGCTAACATTGAAAGAGTTTGGTTAGAGATACCAGCAGTAGCATTAGACACACCGAGACAAAATTCTGCTGCCGACAATACCTGCGACAACTTACAAGCCTCGTACGAATCTGCAACAAATTCCCACATAAAAACAGTAACAAACCGACAACACCTCCAGAATCGTACCTGCAAAACGACAAAATAAGTTGTGCCTCAGTTTGAAATTGAAAACAACCAATACACAACCATAGTACAGAACTTGTTGCCCTATCTTCCACTATCCATCAAACTTGTACATGTGAAAACCAGCTGCAACATTGGTGAATTCTTTGCACATTGGTACCTGTTTTGAAGGATACTCCTGCTACGTTTGCTATTGTTGAATTCTTTGCACATTGGTGTCCTGCTTGCAGGAATTATAAGCCTCAATACGAAAAGGTTGCAAGGTTATTTAATGGACCTGATGCAGTGCATCCTGGAATCATATTATTGACAAGGGTGGATTGTGCAGAAAAGATAAATACTAAGCTCTGTGATAAGTTGTCTGCTATTCCTAATTCCATGTTCTCCTTGGCCCTCCTAATAATCATATGTTCTTTAAAGAGTGTAGGTGATGGAAATACTTCCGACTCTTTTGTTGTGAACGCCAGTAGCATGCGAGTGCTCCAAAGGCACAGCTAGCAACAGCAATTGCCAAAGCAGCTCCAACCGGCACCACAACTGCATTCGTCCCGACTGTTAAATCTTCTAGGGTGGCTCCTTCAGCTCCTTCAGTTCCAGCAATACCATTCTCTTTGTACAGAGACACGAGTGTTTTCCCGTAATAATTTCTCAGAGTCCTGTAGACTTCATCCTGGTTCCATTCAATTTTGTTGCTTGTTTGGTCATAGTCAAGGTAACAGGAAGAGCAAAGCTGCTTTGGAGGCCAAACTGTCTTTGGGAATTTGGGATCACCGGTACCTATAGAAGCTTCTTCTTTCCTCAGCCTTTCGTTTACCTTGTTATGGGAACTCCACAACCAGAGTGCAAAGTCGCGGGCTTTGTTGAAAGGACTGGAAACACTTGAACACATCTTGTAAAAATGTTGTCGGCATTCCTCGCAGACAAAGAAGTTGTGAACAAAAATCACAGATTGCACTTGTGCTTGGTCGCCGGCTGAGAAGTTGTTAGCCACTGCAAGTTTTGATGCCACCACTGCCATATGGGAAAATGTTGGGGGTGATTTTGAATGTGTCTCTACTTTGGAGGGACATGAAAATGAAGTAAAGAGTGTATCTTGGAATGCATCTGGAACTTTACTTGCAACTTGTAGTAAAGATAAGTCTGTTTGGATATGGGGAGTGCAGCCAGGCAATGAGTTTGAGTGTGTCTCAGTGCTGCAAGGTCATACTCAGAATGTGAAAATGGTTAGGTGGCACCCAACAGAGGATATCTTATTTTCATGTAGCTATGATAATACTATTAAGGTCTGGACTGTTACATTAATCAAGATGAAGGTACTGCATCCTCACATGGTGGCAATTTTTCTGGTGGACATTCAGAAATGTATGTTGTAAAAGTAGACAGCCTCTTCAACACACCAGACAACCTCTGCACAACCGTACCGTGCAGCACCATACTACAACTCTGCTACTACTGCACAAAAAAAACTCACACCAGACCAAACTCTACATTATTCTGCTACCACAAACCAAAATGGTACAGAACCTGCCACTACTTCAAAGCCACGCCAGACAACCAACCTCTGGGGGGGATTCAAAAACTTGTTCAAACCTCTTCAAATAACAACACAAAAAACTTCATCACAAAAAAAAAAAAAAAAAAAAAACAACCTCAACCTTCAACCTTTCCTCTACCTTAAAACTGTTCTCCAAAATCACCATTAAACTTAAAAACCTCCTGATACCTCCATCTCATAACTTGAGTCCCTTTTCATTCTTCTTCAAATCCTGAAACAAAACCTCCCAGCTATACCTTCAATACAACCCTTAAAACCTCTGCAAAAAAAAAATCATCCATAATCTTCTCTTCATACAAATGTCACTCAAAATCACAAAGAAACTCGGTTAACCTGTCTCCCTCAACAAACCCCAAATGAAATCTTCGGTACACCGTTTGTACCATATCCTCCAAACTCCATAACTGCAACCTGAAACGCATCACAGGGGGGGTGATGGCATAACCAACAATTGCAAAAACGCAGAGTGTGTATAAAAAATAGCAGAACACAAAGTCGCTCACCCGGGGGGAATCTTCACAAAAAATCTCTGAACCCTCAACAACCTCCCACTTCTCCCTTTTCTTCAACTACCACCTTCTGAAACCTCTTCAAAAATCTTCTAACAATCTCCCAACAAACCCATAAATCCCCAATAATCATCGTATCAAACCCACCGAAACACATTTCGTTAAATCGTTCAGCAACTCGCGATCCACACAAACCCTTCGAACCAGCAACAACCTTCAATAATCTCTGAGACCCACCGTTAACTCGTTTTCACAAATCTTGAAACCCCAATCTGTCTTCAACCTATCCAGAAACTACCCTAAATCAAATCCCCAAAACAGCAAACTAACCCAGAAACGTGTTTCACAAACTCCACAAATCAGAGCCAGACGAGTTACTACAAATTGAATCAGAACTAAACACGGAGATGAGTTTGGATTTTGACCGGAGAGAGGTTTAAGCTGAGATGGATGAAAGGCAAAACTGAGAGTGAGCGGAGAAAGAGCGAACGGATTTGGAATCGAGTAAGAAGAGGATTTTTTTTTTAATTATTATTTTTGTTAAGTCTTATTTCTTTTTTTTACCATTTTGCTAATTATTGTTGAGCTCTGGAGGCCCACCGTCTCACCATCCTCAATCACTCACACACACTCCCTGTTTTTTTTTTCCTCATGTCTTTTCTTGTTGATTAATTGTTGTTGTCGGGCCACAAAGCCCATGTTGGTTTCTATGTACACCATCCGTTTTATTTTAAAACCCCACCTGTTTTCTTCTTTTGTTTTCTTTAAAAAAATTTTGTATTATATTTTGTGAATTTTATTTTTAGAACATTATTATTATTATTATATATAGCTTATATTATTATTTTCTTAGATTTTCTACATATTATATATTTTATATTTTGTAATACAGTTTTATATTTAGAATTTCTATTGTTATTATTTTTTTTCTTTTTAGAGTTACTTCATTCCGCATTTGTCATTGGACATTTTGTCCCATTTTCCTGTTTAGGTCGATGACGAGACCTCCGTAATTCATTACCAGTCAAATTATTGATGAGTAATGTTGGATCTGAGACCACCTCCTTTCTCTCTTCGTCACCTGTCCCGACTCGATTCAAAAACATTGTCAAACTATCTTCAAAATCGATTCTTTGTATTGAATTAAAAAAGAGGATTGGGTGTAGACCCCTTCTTCTTCGAGCGTAGGGATGCCCACTGTAGTGAGGGTGGTCTCGATGCTCGTCTGTCAATACAAAGACGCTTCTAAACTTTTCCTCCTAAGACCTCGGTCTCGTACCGAGTCCGTTTTCAAACCATAATGAACTAATTTCTCTTTGTATTGAATTAAAAAGAGAGGATTAGGTATAGACCTCTTCCTCTCCGAATGTTGGGATGCCCACTGTAGTGAGGGTGGTCTTGATATTCGTCTTTCAATACGAAGACGCGCTTTTATCCACCATCTCGCTTTCACAACTTCCTCCCGCAACCCTTGGCACCTAAAACCTCGGTCCTGCACCGAGTGTATTTTCAAATTCCTTTTCATACAAAAACTTGAATGGTCGTGGAGTGGTTAGGCGTAGGCCTTCTCCTATCCCGAGTGCTGACGTTTACCGTAGGGTTCTTTGTCGCAAAAAGCACTTACCATTCAAAACCAAAAACACTTTAATAAGAGAATGAAGTTCTCTTTGTGTTGAACTGAAGAGAGAGGATTGAGTGTAGTCTTCTTCCTCTCCGAGTGTCAGGATACTCACTGTAGTGTGTGTGGTCTTGATATTCGTCTTTCAATACGAAGACGCTACGTTCGCCACACATTTTTTTACAACAAAAACTTTGAGATAACGAATTGGGTACTACCCGTAGGGGTTACTATCCGAGGACATGTCTCCCCCCCTAAAAACAATCCAATCAATCAAACGCGACTTCTTGCCCCGCGCGGCGAAAACTAATCAATCTTTCAAAAGGATATGTTACGTCCGTTCTACCGCAAACAGGTAATGCCTAAGTCTCCAACGAGCGAGCAGCAAAACACCTAACTGCTAGAATGCGCACGACAGCATCATCCATAAAAAACATCAACACACCGTAGGCCGAACTACGGCTGCTCTGATTCTTTACTTTCTCAAGTAAAGATACGTAGGCACAAGGGCCACAATCCTTGCCGAGCACATTCCCCCCATATCTGTAGTTCCCCGAACTACGTCGACTCTGACTTTCTCACATCTATTGGGAATACGTAGGCATAGGACTGCGAAGTCCTACCGAGTCTGTTCTTTCTCTTTTCTTCCCCGTTCTCTCTTTCCTCCTAACTTTTTGGTTTCTAAACCCTCTTTCTTTACCCGTCGGAACACTTCTTATAGCATAATGTTTAAGCAAATAATTCACACATCGACAAACAAAAGGTTCCCATCGAGTACGATGGATGCGAGGGGTGCTAATACCTTCCCCTCGCATAACCGGCTTCCGAACCCGTTCATGGTTGCGAGACCATCTTATCCATTATTTTCTTAAGGTTTTCTCGATATTTTCCTTTCCCCTCATGGGATAAATAAAGTTCGGTGGCGACTCTTCTGTCCTTTCTTTTCGCCTCCCCGTCGTTGCGCGATGCATTTTTCGAGTAGCGACAGCATTGTTCGTTTCATTATGTACTACATACAATTGTTTCCATTTTATGTTATTTCAATTCTAGTTTTTTATCCAATTATTCTGTTTTCGCATTATTTATTGATGGTTGGCTGTTATATTACATCACCGTAGCAATACTACGCTTTAAAATCACCACGAGTACGCCCTCAGAGCAAAATTCTGCGTTCTGCAGATTTTGCTGCTGTGACGACCGTCACAGCCCCATGACGAGCGTCACACGGGTGACGACCGTCGCACCCTTGTGACGACCGTCACGCAGCCCAGAACTGCAATCTGATATAACAGGGGTCGTGTTCCCTTCCACTCCCCCCATTATCACTTTCAAACTTCCAAAATTCATACCCCACTACGATTTTCGTCCTCCCCAATTGAACTATAAACCTCAACTCCAAATTCAACCTCCAAACCACCGTTCTGTCACATTTCCCTCTCTGCCGAAAAACCCCAAAACCTCTGAAATCTCTCCATCTTCAACAATGGCCGGAAACGCAGATATCAGCAACATTTCCTTCGCTGAGGGCGAGTTAGGCGAGAGACAACGAGCACAGTACATTGCATTTCATCAGAGGTCGCTCCAGCCAACTCACTACCCGCACCTTCCATCACTTACGGAGCTCGGACTCCTCGAAGGTGTAACCTGGATGCTTCAACGAGCAGGCATCTGGAACCTCTGCTCCAACCCCCAGCCGACCTACGAACAACTCACCCTTGAGTTCTTGAGTTCGTTCTCATACATCACCAGCAGCGGCGAACTCAACCAGCACTAAGGTGCCGCTTGTTTTCGGATGTTTGGCGTTAACTATCAGATGCACCAAAACCAGATTGCCGGCATCCTATAGCTACCCCGCGGCGACAACGCTCATCGCCGCATCATTGATCAGTTCCAGCACGAAGCCTTCGCGCTGTGGTATCAGTTGACCGGCCTAAATACCGATGGTTGGGACTCCATGCACGCCACTCACATCCATAACCCCGCCATCAGGTACTTTCACAGAGCATTGAGTAACACTATCTTCGCCAGAGACAGCAACCACAAAGTGAACTCCAAGGAGCTCTTCTTTCTGCATTGCGTCTTCAACAATGAACCCGTCAACGCTGCCCCGTTCCTGCTGGCTCACATTCAGGCCAACTGCAACCGTGGCTCGAAGCCATTCTACTTTGGCGGGATTGTCACGGCTATTGCACTTGGGCTGAACCTTGGCGACCGCCTTCAGCACCTCCATTCCATCCCCTCGGTGTTCCTTGACACCGACCACTGCAGGGCCTCCCATCTCATCCGCTCCCGAGCTGACGGGAAATATCATCCGGTTGTGCGTGGCAAGACCGTCAGAAGCATCATCCTTCCGTCCCGCACCCGCATCCATCCAGAGGACCGTACCAACTGTTTGTTCGACCTCACTGCCCCTCCTGCTGCCGCTGTTCCTACTCAGGATCCCACTCATGATTCCGACGATGAAATCCAAGCTGAGTTGGACAGGTCCGAGCAGCCAGAGGCATCGCAGCCTCCTCCTCCAGTAGGTACATCATCCCGTCGCCGCCGTCACCATCCCGTGCCCGACTACACCGAAGAGGACCTCCGTCGCTCCCTAGACCAGCAGGCACAGATACTCACGATGCTGCAGCAGCAGAACCAGCGAGCTGACCAGTTCGAAGCTTGGCACCGGACTCAAATGCAACAACTTCACACTGGCCAAGCTACGATCACTAAGAGTCTAGCGAATCTGACCCTGCAGGTCGAAGGACTCCGAGACACGGTCTACCACACCGGAGCCATGAGCTATGAGGACAGAGTAGCCCTTGCTAGAGCCAGAGGACGCCAGCGTGGACGTGACAGGCCCCGGGACTAGATTTTTATTTTTTTCCTTCATTGTTTACTATATTTCAGTATTTTGTATTTTCATTTTTCAGTTGTATCTCCCTCTTGCATGCTTCAGGAATCAGTGAGGACACTGATCGAGATAGTGTGGGAGCGGAGCCTTATTTCCACTGTATTCTGAACTTCCCTTATTTCCTTTATTTCCATCTCACTGCACTTTGAATTTTAGTAAGTTCTATTTTTACACTTTCTATTTCTAGCAAATAAAGCTCGTCTATATAATTTTCACGTTACGCAAACAATCCCCACATTATTCAACGTAAACAAAAACTTTCATTTGTTCCTCAAAAGCAAAAGCATCACGAGAATGCACCTGAGTTCAAACCGAGTTTTGAAACGACAGTTCTAACAAAACCAGTATCCTCCAGACACCTTAGATCTCTAGTTTATGCGAGTCGGTTTCACCACCTACGTGTACCAAAGTCTCAAGTGTCTACGCAAACTCAACCCCAAGTAGTTTATACTAGCAGTCAGCACCATCCTAAAAACACTTCTAAGCGAGCGACCGATGCAAATAAGTGTATGATCTCCAAAAAGATGAAAAATCATGAAAAGAGAGCTAAAAAAGCCCAAGAATATAAGATACATTTCCTTCTAAGTTAGGTGTTCCTCACCCGAGCATTTAGCCCAACGGCACGAAAAACTCATTGAAAAATCAATGACACCAAATTATGATCAATGAAGAAGATCAAAAACAAAAAAACGAGATCATATTCACTAACAGGTCGACTTGCCATGAAAGTGTGCAGACAACGGGCTTAATGTGATTGCGCTAGAACAAACAGGGTGAACTTGCCACGAGAACCTTGACACCAAGATACGGTAGCATGACTGAGACCGATTTGCAATAAAAGGGAGACCTCCGGAGACTTGTAGTCCAGTGTCGTCGTGATACTCGTCTTGTTTCTACCAAGAATCCCGGTTTTTCCAAACTCTGCGAACGAAGAAGCAGCCTCGTGCTTGCCGACTTTTCCACGTTTTACTTGAGGACAAGCAAAGATTCAAGCTTAGGGGATTTTGATAACACGAAATCATATAGATATTTTCATGCATAATTCAACTAAAGTCTAACCGTTTTCGATCCGATTTCGGGTTATTTCCATGTATTTGTCTGATGTTTTTGCAGGTATTCAACAATCACGTCTAAACAAGGCAACATGAAGAAAAGAAGCAATCCCAGATGAAATATGGACGAAAAAGGAGTGAAAACACAATGAAAAGCGCAGCAGACAGTTTTTGCTGATGTGACGACTGTCACAGATGCATGACGACCGTCACACGGGTGACGACCGTCACACCTTGTGACGACCGTCATGCAGGCAAAAACGCCCCACTCAGATTACACGTCAAAAGAGCAGTTCCAATTCCCATTAAATGGTCCACTACTCCCCAAATTATCTGCCTCAAGGTCCATCATCCTCAGAGGTAACCGTTGGAATTCCACTTCTATAAAAAGGGAAGCAGGGGACTTCAAAAAGGGAGCGGCATTCATACCACGAAGTGCTGCCAAATTTAATTTCCAGAGCAAATTTACTTTCAGTTATTATTTGTATCCATTTCTCTAGTTTTATTTGTATCCCTTTCCTTTATTTCCCTGCCATTTTCCTCATTCCCATTTCCGCTCTTCTGTAATTGTTACTGCACTGTACGATCGAATTGGAACTAAAGACAGAATCCTGCCAACATCTGTGGAGGATCTGCCCAAAGGCCAATTGGCATTATTTACAGGTTTTCATTTTGATCGACTTCTATTTTATCATAATGCAATTTATTATTTATTATTATTATTTATGTTTTGCTTTTCCAAATTCCATGTCTAGCTAAACTTAGGTAATCGATATGTAGTAATAATTCGAATGGGATTTGATAACTCTTGTTTGAAAACTTTCTTTTCACAAAAATAACTTATGGTCTAAGTGTTTAAAATTGATTTACGAAATAAACTTCGTCGCGAAAGCGAGAACTTATTTTAAAGTAGTTTTGCCACGAAAGTGGGAAATTAATTAAGATACGAACCAACAAGCGAAAGCTGCGGTAAGGTCAGATAGTAAACACTAGGCATTTGTTTTAATAACAGCGAAATCACTTTAAAACGAATTAGAACTTAGAGATTTCCAAAAAGTAATTTTAACCCCGAACGGAATACGAAAGTGTACGTTAGGCCCTTAGGATTATGATTAGCGTCAATAACCATTGTGAGACGAGAGTCTTCAAATCTCCATTTTCTGCTTAAATGAACTGTGAAAACTATTTCCTACACCAGTAACTTATCAAATCCCTGAAGAACACAATTACTACGTATCGATTCAATTAATTAAAATCTAAATAGTAATCTTAGTTTCCCCTTTTAGTGACAATCTTATTCCCTTAAAACATATTCTACCTAGCTAAACATAGTAACTCCCGAGAACACTAGTTTGATTACGAGTCCCTGTGGGATCGATATCTTTTATTACTACGCGATAGACTGTGCACTTGCAGTTAGTTGTATTAGACATAGAAAGTCGCGATCAGTCAATGCAACCACAAATGATGTTGGGTATCCTCGAGTCGAATCGGTGAAATCTGTTGGTTCTTCGTCTTCTCAGCGATCAGTATCTTCTGTGTCTCGTTATTTCGGACAGGCCACTGTGCCTGGGGCACCGTATCAGGAGTCTTATGTCGCTCAGCGAACTCGTGGCCGAGGTTATCAGACACAGCGTCAGAATCAGAACAGACCTCGTAGCAATTTGGAACGAAGGAACGCTCCTTCTCACCCAGTTCCTGTGCCGTACAGTCAGCTTTTGCCGCAGTTGGTTCAGAACGCTTTGGTGGAGTCAAAAGCTCTCAAGCCTGTTCCAGAACCTTACCCTCCTGGGTACAATCCCCAAGTTCAGTGTAGTTACCATGGTGGCTCTCCAGGGCATGCAACTGAAGATTGTAAAGCGTTTCAGGCGAAGGTACAGTAGTTGATCGACCAGGATTGCATTTCCTTTCGAGAAGGATTTCTGTTTGTTCATACTAACTTCTCAGCTATCTAAGCTCGTAGACTCGGAAAGTATTCCCCAGCAAAAGCCAGTGGTCCGGACAGGCAGGCGCCCTCAGCATTGGCAGTCCTCAGACTTTATATCATTTGCATTTGTAGTTTCTTTTCTGTTAGTTACTACTTGCTATAAACATTGTATGTTTCGAATGGTAATAATAATAAAGTGACTATGCATTTTTCTGAATTAATCATGTCGTTGTCGCTCATTTACTGCATTGCACTGACACTTGCATTTTATTCACTCCACTTTATCACTGTGATTAGCAAAGACTGGAGGGAGGATGACGAAATAAACTCATAACCGGTGATCGTATGCTTTCAGATAAAACCTTGCCGATGACGTACAAGGCATTGTTTCAAATCCCCCAAACACTGGAGATATAAGGAGTTAGTCCCTTGTTAACCACTTTGAGCCAGGAAGTAGAAGTTTTTCGGACTTTTAAACCCTCACATCTTAAACCGGGGCAGGGTAGTTGTCAGTTAGCTTGACCGAGCGTTCAAGTCCTACAGAGGAGTGTTGTCTTCCGAGGACCAATTACCGTTTATGCCTCTCAAGAGGTCGTACCTCGTCAACCACAGTGGTTAAACCTCACCAATCAGGAGTAAGACAGTTACAATCCTTTCGGAGCAATCAAGACAACCGGTGTCACACGACTTTGTTCCAAAAGAAAGGAAAAGAAAGCCCGCTAAGTAAAAATAAAGAAAAAGTTGGAAAGCTAATACTTAGGCAAAAATCAGGGCATCCCGCTGGACTTCAAAAGAAAACGGAAAAACGAAAAGAACTCAAAAGGAGTCAGTCCAGGCAAAAATTAGGGAATCAAAAGAATGAAAAAAGAAAGGGTACCAATAGAAAAATCCCGTGAAGTCACAAAGTCGTGTACACAGACACCGAAAACGAAGAAGGAGTAACTGCCACTCCGAAAAACCCTGTGAGTTCCTTAATTGTGGTTCATACCATTCAACATACCTCTCGAAGAGGCGAGCGCTCGTGCCAGGTTAGTTGAACCTTAGGATCGGAGATCATCACGTAGAAGGGGTGGGTACAAATCAAAATTTGAGCCAAATATCCTTTGTTTCACGAACCGTGAACCCGACCACGATACAACCCTTAAAAGACCTAATTAAGGCAGGGTTTATTCTGAAAGCGCATTACGATAAGGTCGAGTAACCTGACTCCTTCGTGACTTGCTAGTCGCATCCTTGTTGTGTTTTTCACTGACCACGTAAGCACTACGTTTGAACTTTGGTTCATTTGTCACTCAATCGTGCATGTAAATGAGTGACAGCCCAAACTTCTTCAAAATCTGCATAAACATTGCATTAGAATTACCATTCGTGAACAGACGATTTTTACTTGCAGGTTAGTAGTTGACATGAAGGAGATTCCAACAGGGAATAATCGAGCAGGATTGAGTAATTCAGCAGTCTGAAACAGGATGGTGTATGTTGTGAAGCCCTGTAAATCCGGGGCATTGACTCCCAGTGAGCTCGGAATCAGTTAGTCTGAGGACAAGTCCCAAAGCTTCAGTCGATCAAGGGGCAGTTAATCAGAAGTGAGTCCTCTCGAGCTCCAATCAGGGGAAATTATACAGAACGTGGAGATTTGAAAGCAGATACTTCCGGTAGATAATCAGATCAGGTTAAGTCGCTAGAACGCTCATTCAGGGGCAAGTCACCGCAGAGAGTGTTGAAACCAACTGGGTTGATCAGGGTTTAATGGAGATTGAATCTTTTTGTCGTATAGATACCGGGGCAAGTAATCTCGAGGTCGTCTCGTAGAAAGCTGTTCAGAGCAAGTATTCCCAGGAGTTAGATGGGGCAAGTTGAGTACGCTGGGGCAAGTTATTCAAGCCAGTTTGTTTATCCCCGCCAGAGTACATGGCAGGCTAGTACCCTCTCCAGAGGATGAATGTTGTGTCTTTCCCCAGTGAAGTCGCCCCAGGTAAAGTTGAATGTTGTCTCCTTAGGAGAGTGGAGGTCGCGTCAAAGGCAAGATCAATGTATCTTCAGTAGTTCAGAATTGGCTTATCAAGCAGAACAGGGTCCTCCCCAGCGAAGGTCGAGACGGATATGATTAAGTTCCCCGAAGAATCTTGTGTAGTGCAAGTCAGAGCACACCGGTTAATCCCCAGCTCAGTGATAGCAGGATGAATTATCCCCACAGGGCGTAATCAGAGTGTTGATACCTTTTGAAAGCAGTTTCCAGGATTGCTTTTCTCTTTCCCCAACAGGTTGATCCTTCCTCGTCAGGACGATCATCTTCAGCAGAGTTTGAAGTTCTGAGTTTGTGAGCTACTTTCCCAGCAGGACGGTTATCCCCAGCGGAGTTAGTTCATCATTCCAGCATTTATTTTGGAAGTGTATCGGTGGTATTCCGGTCATCCCCAGCGGATCCAGTTTGTCTTCAGCATTTATTTTGCTGAAGTAATCCTTTGCATAAGCATGCATCATAAGCACTTGCATTTTACACGAATACGTAGCATTTCCATGCTGTATGGAAGCATTACGTCATTATCAAACTTGCATTTTTGAAACATAAGTCGGGTTGGTTACCTCTTCAGTTTCAGATGTGTTGTTCCCTGCCGATAAGAGAAATCGTGGTTCAGGAAAATGTGAATTTTGTGGTCCAAGTACGCAGTGATCGTATTTGTATCTTCTATGGGGTTCATGTTGTAAGGCACGCAGTGATCGTGTTGACCTTGGTAGGGGTATTTGTGGTCAAATTGCGCAGTGATCGTGTTCGTCCCGATCTATGGGGTTTATGTTATAAGGCGCGCAGTGATCGTGTTGATCTAGATATGTGTATTTGCGGTCGAATTGCGCAGTGATCGTGTTCGTCCCGATCAAAGAAGATTGTTCTGTACGGCACACAGTGATCGTGTTGATATCATCTCGGGGGTTTATTGGGTAAAACACGCAGTGATCGTGTTTACCGTATCGTGTGGATTTGCTGGTCGATATGCGCAGTGATCGTATTCGTCCGTTATGCGGTAATCATAGATTGACACATGCAGTGATCGTGTTTGTCTGGTTGTTTGTAGCCAAAGTACGCAGTGATCGTATTCGTCCCATGTTTGAAATTGTGGCACAAGGCACGTAGTGATCGTGTTTTCCTCCAGTCAAGAGAGTCGTGGCTCAAAACACGCAGCAATCGTGTTCAAAACACGCAGTGATCATGTTCAAGATACGCAGTGATCATATTCATATGGCACGCAGTGATCGTGTTGATAGTACCATGTGAACTTGTGATGCGGAGCACGCAGTGATCGTGTCTATTGTATCAGGGGGTTTTGTTGGTCAGGATGCGCAGTGATCGTATTCGTCCTATTACATGGGTTGGTTTTGTGACGCACGCAGTGATCGTGTTGACATCATTTTGGGGGTTTGTTGGTTAATACACGCAGTGATCGTGTTTGTCCTATTACAGCACACGCAGTGATCGTGTTCATCATGTTGGTGGTCGAAGTACGTAGTGATCGTGTTCGTCTCATCTATGTGGATTTATTTCGTCTGGCGCACAGTGATCGTGTTCCTCCTGTCAAGGGGGTTGTAACGCAACACGCAGTGACCGTGTTTGTCCCATTATGTGGTTTTGTTTGTGACATCGAAACACGCAGTGATCGTGTTCGTCGTGTTTGTCTCTTTAGTGGATGTTGTTTGTGATACACGCAGTGATCGTGTTCGTCTCGTTCTTGTGGATTTATGGTGTAAGACATGCAGTGATCGTGTTCGTTATGCCATATATTCCCTAGCAGAGTTTGCTTGGTCAAGCACTTTTCTTTCTCCCCAGCCGAGTCTTCTCTCAGAGGGCTGTGGAAATAGCATGATACAGATTTTGGGTGGTTACCCGCAGTTTCCCCAGTGGAGATATAATCCCCAGCAGGGTATTGTTACACGAGATACTTGGTTAAGTTCCTCGTAGTCCCCGGCAGGGTATTCTTCAACAAGTCGCATGGTTAAGTTCCTCGTAGTCCCCGGCATGGTATTCTTCAACAAGTCGCTTGGTTAAGTTACTTGTATTCCCCAGCAGGGTATTCATCCACAAGTCGCTTGGTTAAGTTACTTGTATTCCCCAGCGGAGTGTTTGTCAGCGGGTTGCTTGGTTAAGCTTCTCGTGATCTCCAACAGAGTTTTCCCCACTGAGTTGCCTGGTTAAGCCGCTCAGTCCATCTGGTTTGGTATTATATCGGTATGTGAAGATTTGTAATTTGTTACCTACGGTCAGAGTAAGTATGTGACGATCGACGTCAGATTGTTCCCCTCAGAGTTACTTGGTTAGTGTAATACCCCAAATTTTACCCTTTCTTTTTTTCTTTTTTATTTTTATTCTGATTAACTTAATAAATTAACCTTCTTTTTTTTTTTTTTAATTTTGTTTTTTTAACTAATAATAATTTAATTAAATTTTTTTATAACTTTACTAATGTTTTTTATTAACTTTTTTTTTTCTATTTAGTTTATTTATTTAAATCAGTTTAAGCTCTTCTTACTAACTTTTAGAATTTAGATTAAAATTTTTTTTTTTTTTTCTTTAAGAGTAAATTTTTTTTTATAACCTTTTTTAAATTAATTTCTAACACATTTTTTAATCAAATTCTAATACCTTTTTTTAAAAATCTAACTTGTTTTTAAAATTAAATCTTTTTTCTAACTTTTTTTTAAATCTTTTTTTCTAACTCTTTAAAGTTAAATCTTTTTCTAACTTTTTAAAATTAAAACTTTTTTTTCTAACTTTTTAAAGCTAAATCTTTTTTTTTCTAACTTTTTTAAAGTTAAATCTTTTTTTCTATTTTTTTTAAAAAAATCAAATCTTTTTTCTAACTTTTTTAAAGTTAAATATTTTTTTCTAACTTCTTTATAAAGTTAAATCTTTTTTCTAACTTTTATAAAGATAAATCTTTTTTTCTAACTTTTTTGAAAAAAATTAAATCTTTTTTTTTTCTAACTTCTTTTTAAAGTTAAATCTTTTTTTTCTAACTATTTTAAAAATTAAATCTCACCTTTGTCACTTTTTTTTGTTCTTTATTATTTTTACTCTAAATTTTTCTATCTTTCATTAAAAAATAACAAAAATAGTTTTTTATTATTATTTAATTATTATTTTCGTATTTTAATTAAATCATTTTTTAAAATATTATTTTTTTCACTTTTTTCTAAATTATTCATAAAAATATCCAAAAAATCATAAAATAAAAAATATTGAAAAAATTTTTGTTCTTTTTATAATATTTTTGATTTTAGGAATCAATAGGATTATTAGTTTATTTTAATTATTTTAAATTATTTAAATTTTATTTTTTTCTTAACTAATTATTTAGTTTGGGCTTTAAAATGGGCTTTAGGGACATTATTGACAATTTGGTGTTGACCCTAATTTGTTCCCTATATATACATGTGTTGCTTTGTTGAAAAGGGGGTCAGAAGGTTTTCTTCAGAAAAGAGGAGAGAGAGGGAGAAACAAAGGAGATCCCCAGAGAAGAAAGGCGGTCGTTCCCACAACTCGTTAGAAGGATTGGAGCTCTCCAGTGTTCCCTTATTCAAACCTTTTTCACATTTACCGAAGCAAACCTCCGCTTCGTAGGTTAAATTACTAAACCTTTTGCCTTTTCATATTTATTTGCATCCTTGCCATGTTAACCTTCATTGTTGTTTAGATCCGTAGATTTTGATCTGTATGAACCATGATTGTGTCGTATAGGTTTGTTTGTATGTCCATGTTTGCATTTGCAATTCTATTGTTATTTTTTTTATCAAAACCTTTTTCAAAATCAAAACCTTTTTTATTAAAACTAAAACATTTTTTCCCAAAAAAAACCTTTTTTGTTCCCGTAAATATTTTTTCCCAAAAAAAAACCTTTTTTGTTCCCGTAAACATTTTTTTCCCAAAAAAAACCTTTTTTGTTCCCGTAAACATTTTTTTTCCCAAAAAAAACCTTTTTTGTTCCCGTAAACATTTTTTTCCAAAAAAACCTTTTTTTGTTCCCGTAAACATTTTTTTCCAAAAAAAGCCTTTTTTTTGTTCCCGTAAACATCTTTTTCCAAAAAAACCTTTTTGTTCCCAAAAACATTTTTTTTATATATAATTTAAACTTAACATTTTTTTTATAATTTAAACTTAAATTTTTTTAACTAAGTAATTCCATTTTAAAATTAAAACCTTTTTTTATATATATAATTAAAATATTAAAAAAATTAAAACATTTTTTTACATAATTAAAATATTAAAAAATTAAAACCTTTTCGTAAGGAACTCCTTATGTTTGCCGTGTCATTTTGTGTACCTTTTATTTTCTTTATTCCTGCATTTCATTTGCATGCTTGAGGTTGAGATGTGCTTGTGGTGGCCACAGCCCCACACTATTTTCCTCCCTCACTTCATTCTAAGTGTCATTACATATTTTCATATTCTTCATGTTTTCAGAAATGTTTTTTTGTTTCTTTATATCCTCTGCCTTTATTACTTTTCTTATTTCTGTACCTTAATTATTCCTCCATATAATGATTTGTCATATTTTCACATTTTTTACAGTTTTATCCCTCCGAAGGAATTAGGTCTAGCCGTTTGACCGCCGTGTCAATAGTCCTCACCTTCAACCCTTACAACCTCACAAACCCTAATTTTCACAAATGCCTCGCCGCAGGCAAAATTACAACTTTACCCCTAGCATTAGGTCAAAGAGCCGCCGCGCTCATTTTAGGGTTTCCCGCCGTGGAATCCCTAACCTAATTTAACCCTAATTACAACTTAACAATTTACAACGTAGAGATTTGGAGTTTCTACACTCCACGTAAGCGTGTCCTTAAGATGCGTTTATTCCCCTTGAGACCTTGACCACAGTCAAGAAGTCTCTAACCTCCCTTTTGAGGGGAACTACGATTACTCTGATTCCACTCCCATAAGGATACGTAGGCACAAGATGCGATGTCTTGCCGAGTAAACTTAGAATTAACCCCTTAGGTCTCTTTTCTCACTTTTAATCCTTTGTACATATACCTTAAGCAAATAAATAAAGCAAATAGTAAACATTTGAACAAAAGGTTCCTGTAGAGTACTACAGAAGTTTAGGGTGCTAATACCTTCCCTAAATTTAACCAACCCCCGAACCCTAGATCTTTCCCCGCATTGTGTTTACGATGCAAAATAGGTTTTCCCTCTTTTGACCTTTTCCTTCGGATAAATCAAAGAGCGGTTGTGAATTGAATTGCGATTCAAACTCATTAATAGTTTGTGATCCTATTTCCACCGCAACAGAAAATGGCGACTTCACTGGGGACTCCTTTAACTTTTGAGGGTTATCCCTAACTTGTTCATATTTATTACTATCTGTGTTATTATTCATTTACATGTATATATTTGTGCTTTGATTGTGGCACTGTTCCTTGTGCTGTGAGATAAGTCCTACGCCCGGACTAGTGACATTATTATAGGATGGGGATATATTCGATGAGGCTTATAGGGAGTGAATCCCGACCAAGCTGATTCGAGAATCACCGCTCAGTTGAGACCTTTTCGAAAATGGTTCGGTTGAACGAGTAATCGCGAAAACTTTTTCCATGGTCGATTGGAGTCTGTGATATTGAGGACCGTAGTACCTATACACCACCTTGGCCTTATTTAGGACGTAGTGCGGGAACTATGTAGGAGTAGTCCTACAATGGTTGCTACGCGATACTACACTCAAAAGAGGTTCTCTTGAGAATATTATTCACCCCCGAGTCAGTCGGAAGGTTGATAATATCCGAAAGATGGGCTGATGACTTTGGGCACTTTGTAGAACCTTGTTCGACAGGTACAACTAACCTATAGTACACTCCTTTTGGGATGGGTAGACCTTGACTCCGCTCACGTCCCTTTAACCTAGGACTTTGTGTGTTTTCATGCATTGCATCTCATTGCATTGTATTTCATGGAGTTCAAATATCATTTATGGATATCGCGGGATACCATAAATAAAAAGAAATAAAATGAAAAAACAAGAAAAGATTTCTTTGGTACCCCACGACATTCGTAAATGTTTGAATTCCATGAAATCTTCATTTGCATTCACATTTTAGCATCATACTTTTGCATTGCATGTGTCTCCCGATTTCTCATACTCGGTTCTCTCACCCTCCAGTTTTGTCACCCTGAGTTCTCTGCATCAATACGACCCTTCAAAAGAATGGAAGATCAAAACCAAGAGATCAACCGTGTCAGCCATGAATTCGAAGATCTTCGAGGAAGTGTAGGGCAGATTTTGGAGATGTTACGAGCTCTTAGTGTGAAGGTGGATGCTCAGTCTACTGTTGTTTCTAAGACTAATACCGTTGTGGAACCTCAACCAGCTGTTACTGTCAAGAATGTACCTCCTCATGGTCTTCAAGCCGGTTTGACGCCTCCTAGTGCTCGACCAGTTCGACGAGCTACCCCTCCAAAGTGCAAAACTCCTAACTCCGACCATGGTAAAGGACCTACACGTTCAAAGAACCGCAAAAAGGCCACTCCTCAACCTTTACAATATCAGCAGAGTTATGTTCAAGGTTATCCGTTTCTATATGTTCAACAACCCTATGTAGCTACTGTTGCACCTCCTTTCGATCAGCAGTTTCCTGCATACCAGCCTGTGCAGTCAGCCCCGGTATATCAAGCACCGACTTATCAACAACCCTTCGGTTATCCGCCCATGCAAGTGCCTGTCAACAGTCAACGAGTGCCCAACGCTCCTGTTCACCAGCAATCACAGGATCAGGTTCCTTATCCCCGTAAGAGTCAGTATAAACCTTGTCCTCCAATTCCGATGACCTTCACTGAGTTATACCCCCGTTTGGTACAACAAGGTCTGATTACCACCCGTGCTTTGGGTCTTCCACCTAATCCATTACCTGCAAGTTACAACGCTACCGCTCATTGTTTATTTCATGAGGGTGCGCCCGGCCATGATCTAGAGAATTGCTATGCTCTTAAGAAAGTTGTCAGAAATTTGCTAGAAACGAAGAAGTTGTCTTTTAGCGACGCTCAGATGAAGATCGTGACTCCTCTCGGGGTCCCTCACTTGTCGAGTTCGAATTCTGCAAAGCATGCTACTCCTGTGACGAATCAGCCGAATCCAGTAATTATTCAAAGGCCTAGCTCGCTTCATTTCAGTAACCCTCAAGATGATATGACCGGGATCAACAAAGAATCTGGGAAGTTTATTTTGAAGCAACGACTGAAAACTGTTGAAGATGTGACCAGCGTAACTGGGGCAAGCCGGGACGACTCACAGTGATCGTAAACCAGACGTCCTTTCCATTGAGGCTCCGCCAAAGGAAACTGTTACTCTTGAATGCAAGATTTCATAAACATTTAGAAGGATTTTTCCGACAGTTCATTTGTTTATTTATATGTATTTCTCTTTGATTAAGCATATTTAGCATGTACGAACTTGTTTATCTTTGATTAATTAATGCAACGCATATGTTTGTCTTGAATAGATCCATTCGTTTCACTCATTCAAAAAACGTTTTCATAAATCATAATGCCAACTTTACCCGATCTCTTGTTCTGATGGAGAATTGGGGGGAGGATGACGAACCCAAAACGTCAGATTTCTTGTCGTATGCTTTCGATTGAAACCCGCTGATGATGTAAGGCATTGTTTCAAATCCCAAACACTGGAGATATAAGGATGTTAATCCCTAGTCAACCCTTTGAGCCTTGAAGTAGGAGTTTTTCTTTCTTTTTAAAGAACCTTCATCCTAACCTGGTGCAGGGTAGGTTTCAGTTAAACCGATCGAGCGCTTAGACTCTTAAAAAGGAAGAGCCAACCTTCGAGAATTTATCCTTAGCATCTTAAGAAGTCCAATACAATGGCTATCCCTCGGTTACCTAAGGAGTGGGGCAGTCACGAGTCTTTCAAAAGATTTACACGACTTGTGCATAAAAGAATATTCAAAAAAAATAAGAGCCCGCTAAGTCAAAACCTATGAAGGAGACTTAGGCAAAACTGGGGCATCCCGCTGGACTCCAAAGTCAGATCAAAAGACGTTGTCCAGGCAAAAGTTAGGGAATAAAAGCAAAACTAGAGGGTACAATAAATAATCCCTAGTAAAGAACAAAATCGTGTGAACAATTGCCATTAGAAATAGGTGAGTGACTGCCATGTCCAAAGCCTTGATAAGTTCTCGACCATAGCAAATCCGCTTGAGATATGAGCGTTCGTATCCGGTTAACTGAATTAGGATTGGAGAACATCACGAAGAATGGGTGGGTACAAATATAACTTTGAGCCTTTATCCTTTTGTTTCTTAAACCGTGAACCGAGCCACGATACAACCTTTAAAAGACCTAATTGAAGTAGGACTTCGGTTGAAAGCATACTCGACAAGATCACGTTTCCTGACTCCTACGAGCTATGCTCAGAAAAAATTCATGTTGGCATTATAATTAAAACTTATATCCTGACTAGTGATTTCGGTCACAAGTTATTGCGATATCTTTTTTTCAAAACAAAAATTCAAGACAAATATATGTGTACATTGACAAGATCAGGATAGGCATTTCAGGCATGACGACTTTGCTTGATATCTTAGAGATTTATATATGGACATAACCCGTGGAACTTGAAGATCCTGCTAAACAGGGGCAGGCAGTTTCCCAGTTCGCTTACCAACGCGAATCTGACGTTCTTAAGAGCTATTTCTCAAAGATTTCGTCGTAACACGATTAATTTGTGCCAGTTACGTCAAGACCTGACAAATCCCTCAAAGAGTTTGAGAATAATGGGGCAACCGGACTCGGTGTTCTCTATAAAATCCTCTTGAGATGACCCTACCTCGCAACGCAAGTATCCTGGGGCACCATGTTTTTAAAGGAAACAAATGGCGACTACTACAAGATCCTTCAAGATCAAAGCCATGTGGTTTCACAACTTTTCTTCATGCACCCGATGGATTTTACTCACGGCGGCCTTCGTTCCCCAGTAAATCTCAGTGTTGCAACAGGCTCCCAAGCTATTGCCTCATCACAGTCCCCAGCGAGACTATAAGCTGACAACTTTTTCTTGGGTAACTCAAAAGTGTCCCTCAGGTTTTCTTCTCCCCGTGTTAAGACGTGATACTGTACACCCAAGCAAATTACCTTCTCCTCAGAGAATTCAGAACTTTAAAACCAGATTCGGTTCTACCATTGATCTTTCTTACCCATGATTGACGTATTGGTTGCAGAGAACGCAGGGTATTTCCGTCGAGATGTCTATTTCATCTCTCGTCCCGTCTCTAGTCAGCTTCGTCAGCATACGCAAGGGCATAAGCATCACATGCCTATTTCATTACATATTCATTATATATTCATTACATATTCATTACATACTCATTTCATAAACATTAACATACATAAACATTAACATACATAAACATTAACATACATAGACATTAACATATGCATTAGCATTCACAGGTTCACTGCGTTTCACCGTCATTGGTTGTTATCGCCGAGTAATTGGGTTTGTCCATTCTCTTCAAATAGATTGTCAGCTTTAAGCATAAAATACCTACTTGTTTCCAGTTTCCCCACAGAGCTCGATCCTCGTGGATGACGGTTACTTCAGCTATCTTTCCTCGCCAGGATAAGATATTTACCCTCCGAGATCATTCCCTCGATGGAGTTTTGATTACCAGTCTTCTTTCTAGCTCGATTCTAGATTGAATCTCAGTCTTGTCGGTCGTCAATCCCAACCGGACGTGCATTTATTTTGCACCATCTAAAGATTTTCACCATACCATGACAGATACGCGACTATATCACTTGAGAAGTTTATCACTATACCCGGACGTGCATTTATTTTGCACTATCTTTCAAGAAAAACACCACAATCCTTTACAGATACATGCCAGTTCACGCCTGGAAAATCTATCAGTAAAACACTTTACAATCCTACATGTTACAACCCTTTACACTTTACATCTTACAGCATCAACACACGACATTTCTCACCTAAGAAGTCGATCATATCCTCGTTATGACTCGCAGCAAATGGCCATCTCCATGGAGCAGTTGGGCTTCCATTTACCTGCCGTCTTGAGTTTTGAACCAAATCGTATTCAGGAGAGCACGATTCTGAGTTATGAAGAAGTTCATTTATCCTTTAGTAAAAGAAGGAGCGGAATCATATTCAGGAGAGCACGATTCTGAGTTATGAGGAAGTTCAGTTGGCCGTTTTTCAGGAGAGCACGATTCTGAAGAATGAAGAAATTTCAGGAGCCGAATCATATTCAGGAGAGCACGATTCTGAGTTATGAGGAAGTTCGATCATCCAGTTTCATATTCAGGAGAGCACGATTCTGAAGTATGGAAAAATTCATTTACAACCAAATCATATTCAGGAGAGCACGATTCTGAAATATGAGCATATTCAGTCATCCAGTTTCATATTCAGGAGAGCACGATTCTGAAATATGAGCATATTCAGTCATCCAGTTTCATATTCAGGAGAGCACGATTCTGAAGTATGAGCATATTCAGTCATCCAGTTTCATATTCAGGAGAGCACGATTCTGAAGTATGAGCATATTCAGTCATCCAGTTTCATATTCAGGAGAGCACGATTCTGAAATATGAGTATATTCAGTCATCCAGTTTCATATTCAGGAGAGCACGATTCTGAAGTATGAGGAAGTTCAGTTAGCCTTTTCATATTCAGGAGAGCACGATTCTGAAGTATGAAGAATTTCATTTACAAGAAAGAGCCGAATCATATTCAGGAGAGCACGATTCTGAAGTATGAGGAAGTTCAGTTAGCCCTTTTCATATTCAGGAGAGCACGATTCTGAAGTATGAAGAATTTCATTTACCCGAAAGAGCCGAATCATATTAAGGAGAGCACGATTCTGAAGTATGAGGAAGTTCAGTTTACCCTTTTCATGTTCAGGAGAGCACGATCTTGAAGCATGAAGAAGTTTATTTATCCTTCAGTAAGAGAAGAATCAGAATCGTATTCCAGGCGCCGACCTTAAATGCGAGAAGATTTATCTATCAGATAAGCAGCAGCCTCTTTATTTGAGTGCTTATCCATTTTGGCACATAAGTCCCTTCCAACGATGAGTGACAGTTCTCCCTCGAGAAGCTTATCAGGGCATTTCCCATTAAAGTCCATTTATTTTGGCATACAGCCGGTCTTTACCTTGTATATATGATATGGATTTCTAAAAAGTCCATTCGATCCCATCACAAAGGATAGTTTATAGAAGCTTGGATGTTATTCTTTGCTCAATGCTCCAGCATTCTGTAATCGATCTTGCGATCGTGTAGGTCCAGTTTTATTATTAAACATTCCCAAATGGAGGTCATCTCATAAGTGCCCTCTCCATTTAAGAACCTTATTCCTAAAGTCCATTTATTTTGGCATACAGTCGGTTTTCACCCTGTATATTTGCTACGGATTCCCGAAAAGTCCGTTTGATCCTGTCACGAAGGATAGTTTATAGAAGCTTGGATGTTATTCTTTGCTCAATGCTCCAGAATTCTGTAATCGATCTTGCGATCGTACGTGATCCAGTTTTATTTTTAGATTCCCCAGTGGAGGTCGTCTCATAGGCCATCTCCATTTGAGGATCCCGTTCCTGTTCTAAAAATGACAATTGGTCGTATTCGCACCAGTTGACCATCATTTTAGAATTCCCCAGTGTTGTACTGTGTCCCAGCGCGTCGTTTTCCCCAGTGTGTTCTTCTCGTAGCGTCTGTCCATGTGTCGTCGTATTCGTCAGCATTTTCGCATTCATCATTCCAGCATACGCATCATATCATATTCATGGCATCGTCTACATTAGTCTGTTCTCGCTTGGTCCATAGCATTGCATATCGCCACATATAAGGGCAAAATTTTCGGTTATCTATATTTAAATCCCTCCACCATGATTCCTCGAGTCTCCGCCACTCAAATCATCCGGTGTAGCCATTTAAATAGGGGCAACTGTAATACCCCAAATTTTACCCTTTCTTTTTTTCTTTTTTATTTTTATTCTGATTAACTTAATAAATTAACCTTCTTTTTTTTTTTTTTTTAATTTTGTTTTTTTAACTAATAATAATTTAATTAAATTTTTTTATAACTTTACTAATGTTTTTTATTAACTTTTTTTTTTCTATTTAGTTTATTTATTTAAATCAGTTTAAGCTCTTCTTACTAACTTTTAGAATTTAGATTAAAATTTTTTTTTTTTTTTTCTTTAAGAGTAAATTTTTTTTTATAACCTTTTTTAAATTAATTTCTAACACATTTTTTAATCAAATTCTAATACCTTTTTTTAAAAATCTAACTTGTTTTTAAAATTAAATCTTTTTTCTAACTTTTTTTTAAATCTTTTTTTCTAACTCTTTAAAGTTAAATCTTTTTCTAACTTTTTAAAATTAAAACTTTTTTTTCTAACTTTTTAAAGCTAAATCTTTTTTTTTCTAACTTTTTTAAAGTTAAATCTTTTTTTCTATTTTTTTTAAAAAAATCAAATCTTTTTTCTAACTTTTTTAAAGTTAAATATTTTTTTCTAACTTCTTTATAAAGTTAAATCTTTTTTCTAACTTTTATAAAGATAAATCTTTTTTTCTAACTTTTTTGAAAAAAATTAAATCTTTTTTTTTCTAACTTCTTTTTAAAGTTAAATCTTTTTTTTCTAACTATTTTAAAAATTAAATCTCACCTTTGTCACTTTTTTTTGTTCTTTATTATTTTTACTCTAAATTTTTCTATCTTTCATTAAAAAATAACAAAAATAGTTTTTTATTATTATTTAATTATTATTTTCGTATTTTAATTAAATCATTTTTTAAAATATTATTTTTTTCACTTTTTTCTAAATTATTCATAAAAATATCCAAAAAATCATAAAATAAAAAATATTGAAAAAATTTTTGTTCTTTTTATAATATTTTTGATTTTAGGAATCAATAGGATTATTAGTTTATTTTAATTATTTTAAATTATTTAAATTTTATTTTTTTCTTAACTAATTATTTAGTTTGGGCTTTAAAATGGGCTTTAGGGACATTATTGACAATTTGGTGTTGACCCTAATTTGTTCCCTATATATACATGTGTTGCTTTGTTGAAAAGGGGGTCAGAAGGTTTTCTTCAGAAAAGAGGAGAGAGAGGGAGAAACAAAGGAGATCCCCAGAGAAGAAAGGCGGTCGTTCCCACAACTCGTTAGAAGGATTGGAGCTCTCCAGTGTTCCCTTATTCAAACCTTTTTCACATTTACCGAAGCAAACCTCCGCTTCGTAGGTTAAATTACTAAACCTTTTGCCTTTTCATATTTATTTGCATCCTTGCCATGTTAACCTTCATTGTTGTTTAGATCCGTAGATTTTGATCTGTATGAACCATGATTGTGTCGTATAGGTTTGTTTGTATGTCCATGTTTGCATTTGCAATTCTATTGTTATTTTTTTTATCAAAACCTTTTTCAAAATCAAAACCTTTTTTATTAAAACTAAAACATTTTTTCCCAAAAAAAACCTTTTTTGTTCCCGTAAATATTTTTTCCCAAAAAAAAACCTTTTTTGTTCCCGTAAACATTTTTTTCCCAAAAAAAACCTTTTTTGTTCCCGTAAACATTTTTTTTCCCAAAAAAAACCTTTTTTGTTCCCGTAAACATTTTTTTCCAAAAAAACCTTTTTTTGTTCCCGTAAACATTTTTTTCCAAAAAAAGCCTTTTTTTTGTTCCCGTAAACATCTTTTTCCAAAAAAACCTTTTTGTTCCCAAAAACATTTTTTTTATATATAATTTAAACTTAACATTTTTTTTATAATTTAAACTTAAATTTTTTTAACTAAGTAATTCCATTTTAAAATTAAAACCTTTTTTTATATATATAATTAAAATATTAAAAAAATTAAAACATTTTTTTACATAATTAAAATATTAAAAAATTAAAACCTTTTCGTAAGGAACTCCTTATGTTTGCCGTGTCATTTTGTGTACCTTTTATTTTCTTTATTCCTGCATTTCATTTGCATGCTTGAGGTTGAGATGTGCTTGTGGTGGCCACAGCCCCACACTATTTTCCTCCCTCACTTCATTCTAAGTGTCATTACATATTTTCATATTCTTCATGTTTTCAGAAATGTTTTTTTGTTTCTTTATATCCTCTGCCTTTATTACTTTTCTTATTTCTGTACCTTAATTATTCCTCCATATAATGATTTGTCATATTTTCACATTTTTTACAGTTTTATCCCTCCGAAGGAATTAGGTCTAGCCGTTTGACCGCCGTGTCAATAGTCCTCACCTTCAACCCTTACAACCTCACAAACCCTAATTTTCACAAATGCCTCGCCGCAGGCAAAATTACAACTTTACCCCTAGCATTAGGTCAAAGAGCCGCCGCGCTCATTTTAGGGTTTCCCGCCGTGGAATCCCTAACCTAATTTAACCCTAATTACAACTTAACAATTTACAACGTAGAGATTTGGAGTTTCTACACTCCACGTAAGCGTGTCCTTAAGATGCGTTTATTCCCCTTGAGACCTTGACCACAGTCAAGAAGTCTCTAACCTCCCTTTTGAGGGGAACTACGATTACTCTGATTCCACTCCCATAAGGATACGTAGGCACAAGATGCGATGTCTTGCCGAGTAAACTTAGAATTAACCCCTTAGGTCTCTTTTCTCACTTTTAATCCTTTGTACATATACCTTAAGCAAATAAATAAAGCAAATAGTAAACATTTGAACAAAAGGTTCCTGTAGAGTACTACAGAAGTTTAGGGTGCTAATACCTTCCCTAAATTTAACCAACCCCCGAACCCTAGATCTTTCCCCGCATTGTGTTTACGATGCAAAATAGGTTTTCCCTCTTTTGACCTTTTCCTTCGGATAAATCAAAGAGCGGTTGTGAATTGAATTGCGATTCAAACTCATTAATAGTTTGTGATCCTATTTCCACCGCAACAGTTAGGTTTCTCGTTTTCCTGCAGAGTCACTTGGTTAAGTCTCTCGCAAAGTTGTTCGGATGAAGTTTCTCGTTTCGTCAGGAAACGAAAGGTTGATAAGTGAGATCAACATCGTCGCTTGGTTAAGCGTTTTTCTCGTTTCTTCGGATACGAAAGGTTGATCATCAACATGACAAGTGAAGTCAGTATTTTCCCGCTGGTTAGCGTGTGCTCGGTTGATAAGCGAGATCAACAGAGGTTGATAAGTGAGATCAACATTTTCTCGTTGTGTGGTGTATGCTCGTTCCTTCGGAATAGAGTGGTCTGCGGACAATATCAGAATATTTTACAAAAAAACAGATTAACAGATAGATGGTTAGTTGTTGCCGTGACAACAGAAGCCAGCTCTCAGGGTTTTACCCAAGCAGTAGTCGTGTACGCAATTTAATTTTGCGGTTGGCAAATTTCCGGGTTCTTTCGTATTCAACCGTCTCGTACCTCGAATGTCTGAAGGCTGCGCGCTCTTCACCCAGTCGGGCCCAAGTCGCTTGAATAGGGGCAGCTGTTGCACCCCAAAATTTGCCCAACCTTTCCTAACCCAGACTTGTGTTTCAATTGCATTATCATTTGCATTGTTATCATGTACATAGTGTATCCATCTGCGTAGCATACCATGAGTAGGTTATCTCAAACAGGGGGTCAAGTGCTATTATTGTCTCAAGAGGCGTATTCAAGGGGTTTCATTCATATTCAAGACTACTCAGATCATCAGGGAAGAATTTGAGCCTCAAAGAGTTGACAGATCCATCATGAGTTTCTCTCTTATCTTGAGGTTGTTTGGGGATTATCAGAGGGTGTATGATCTATGAGCCAGGAGCATGGAGTGTATATGAATGTTATGAAAAGTCTAGATGATCATTTTGAATAGGAGCCAAGTCATTGGAATGATTACAAGAGCCTCAGTTGAAGTCAGTCAACTAGGGTTTCATCAAGGTCAACCCTAGGTCAAAAACTTGATTTAAAGAGCATCAAGACCCATGTGAAGGATGTGGGATTCAGTATTTGATATGTGGATATGGATGAGGTGTTGTGCCCAAGAAAAATCAAAAGGAGTCAAGGAGAAGAGGAGTTACCAAATTAGGGTTTCAGTGTAAAATCCCCTGATTTAGGTCAAACTTCCAAGCAGTGTAACTCAAGATGCAAGCTTCATATGAATTTTTGGTCCACATGAAACTTGTAGAGTATCTTCATAGATTTAATTTGAGTGGTGGAAGTCATCAAGATGATTTATAGAACTCAAGTTATAGCTCCTGCAAGTCACAGGTCATCTGAGGACACTGAAATTTATCTATGAAAGTTGTCTGTCTTCCAAGCAACTTTTGGCCTTCAAGGAGTTTTCAAATGAATTCTTTGCAAACATAAGAGTTGTTCCTCATGATCTCCCCTTTCCAAAAAGGGATGGTATGCCTTCATCTAATTTGTGAAGCTCAAGTTATAGCTTGTGCAAGTCAGGGGTATTTTGGGAAAGTGAAATTATAGGTCATTCTTAGCCTATGCCTAAAACTCATACAAGGAAGCTTCAAATGAAAAACTTCACAACATCGAAGTTGCTCAAAATGACATTTTTAGTCTAGAAAAGAGGTCATGGAAGTTTGGAAATGCATAGAACAAGAATTGACAAAAGGTGGTGAAAGTGACTTAAAAATGGCATATAACTTGAAAAAGTTGAAATTGAAAATTGGTTTGGGCAATCTACAAATGAAAAATGGGTCATGTAATATATCAAATTGAGTCTAAACAACATTTTAAAGGCTTTGGTTCAGCCACAATTTTGATTTGAGGTCTTAAAAATGGACTTGCTTTGTAATTCTATTACTTGCATAATAAGGTACATTGGTAAAGTGAAGGGAAATGCAAGGGATCAGCATGTAAGCTCACATATCACTCCAATTTGTCATGAAAGGAGAATATCAAATGTGTTTGAAGGGTTGAAAGTGTATTGAAGTGAGATATCATGAGATAGTGAAAATACCATATCATGAGAAATTCATGAAGTTTCTAGAATCATCCTAGACTGATCTAGAAGACTCTAGATCCTTCCATGCTATCCTATATATTGAATTGAAATCATTTGTGAAAGAGGTTGGTGCATAGAGAGGGAGAATAGGGAGAATTGCCAAGTTACTTCATTTGCAAGCAAGTGAGAGATCATTGATACTACTCCATTTCTGTTCAAGTGTTTGCCTCATCCTCAATCTCTAGATCATAGGGAGGTGATTACAAGGTGAATCAGAGGTCTGTAATGGAGAATTGAGGAGCTAGCTTTGAAGACTCAAGATTCCATATCAGAACTGCAACCACTACTACAAGCCATTTCATCCATTTCATTTGCATACAGTAGGATCCATACCTCCCAAAGATCATTTGAGAAGCTTGCCAAGACTTGAGAAGCAAGATTCCCCTTCTGTTTGCATCAATATTGCAGGTATGCAATTCAATTCGTGCACCCCTAATTATGTCATATTAGTGTGTATTTTTAGGTTAGAAATGCTAGATTTAGGTAGATGATGAAGTATGCAAACTGTCAGAGCCATTAGTGGTGTTTTGAGTTAGGGCATTGAGACTTGCAAGACTTAGAACACTTAGGTTAGGGCATGTTAATCTTAGCTAGATAGATTAGAATGATCAGCATAACATGTAGAACACATTAGTGTAAGAGGTAGCAAGAATCATCAAGGTTGATCTCAGTGTAAAGTGTTGGAACCAAGGTCTTCTACCTATCGGGTTTGGCTCTATATTGAGTTTTAGAGAAAACTGAAACCATGGTTGTGTAGAGGAGAAGATGTAGGGCAGTTTTGGTTTTTGGATGAGAGCATTTAGTTGAGAGATGAGAGAGCACGATGATGGTGAAGATTCGTGCATGGAAGCAAATTTCTGAAACCCTAAGTGGCATTTGGAGAAGATGATACAACAACCGTTGGATCAGGCTAGATTGTTTGACTTAGAAACGGATCCAATGGCTAACATTTAAAATTGAAAAACGGAGGGAAATGTTGAGTAAGTGAAACTCAGCGTTTCACTTAAGAGCCCTGGGCCTGGATCAAGTCTCGCTAACTACACCCCACCAATAGGAAGCCCAACCAAATACACTCAAAATCCCTGCTTTTCACACCGGTGATTTTCCTATTTTTCTTTTATTTTATTTTATTTTTCTGAAATAACCATGGGCCTAGTGCCTTCTGCTTTTTACACCTCCCACTCCCTGGCCCATCTAGAGAACAACTAGAATCAGTGCTATTCGCCCCCCCCCCCCCCCCCTCTTGTTTTATTTGTTTTAATTTTCTTCATTTTGTATCATGTTAGGAAATATTTCATAAAAAATAGTAGGCGTATCCAATTAATTCCCTTCTTTTTTCTGTAGGTTCCTAATTCAATTTAGAATTTTAGGCTGCAAAAATATTGAATTGGTCATGCATTTTCATTTTTATTTGCATTTTTGTATTTTAATTGGTATTGAATAATTGGTTTGTGATGTGTCTGCCTTGTTGATTTTATTTTTCTCATTTGGTAATGAATCTTGCTTTAGTTTTTTAGTATGTTATACTAGACTGATGCATGCTCCCCATAGGATTTTTGTGGATTTTTTAGAGATTGATTGATGTTGTTTTAGGGTTAGAGAGTAGAGACCTCATAACTTGATGGTTTACCCTTGACCATTCACATGTTAGGGATTGTTTAGTAGCCTTAGAAGTTGACTTAGGCTTTGAGATTTGATCTTGGGATCATAGAGCCATGTAGGTTTCCCCTAGATTTTTGGTAGATTTTTATAGAGTGTTTTTCTATTTTTGTTTGAGCTTGAGAATAGGAGAAGTCTTGAGGGTTTCTGACTTTGAAGTTCAACTGTGGTTGAACTTTAGAGATAGTTTCTTTTGGTTTGAGGGCCTGTGGTTTCTTCTTGAAGATGGAGGCTGGATGAAGTCTTGGTGGAGCTTGCAAGGATGCATGGATTGAGGTCCTAGTCTAGGAGCTTGCTCTCTGTTTGCAAGGTTTGAGATCCTGAAGTTTGAGGGAAATTTATGGTACTTTCCTGAGGAAGGCACTATGGATGTCTTTCATTCTTTCTTCTCACCTCTTTCTCAAGTATCCAATGATGTTGGAGCCTTCATGTGAGTTTAGTTTCTCCTGAGGAGGAATGTAAACCGATCACAGTTGTTGAGCCACATGGGATGTGATTCCTAAGTGGAAGCCCCCTAGTACTTTCCTGAGGAAGGCACTATGGGTCTGTTCACTTAGTTCCCTTAGTTCATGTAGGATTTCTCAAGTATCCAATGATGTTGGAGCCTTCATGTGAGTTTAGTTTCTCCTGAGGAGGAATGTAAACCGGTCACAGTTGTTGAGCCACATGGGATATGATTCCTAAGTGGAAGCCCCCTAGTACTTTCCTGAGGAAGGCACTATGGGTCTGTTCACTTAGTTCCCTTAGTTCATGTAGGATTTCTCAAGTATCCAATGATGTTGGAGCCTTCATGTGAGTTTAGTTTCTCCTGAGGAGGAATGTAAACCAATCACAGTTGTTGAGCCACATGGGATATGATTCCTAAGTGGAAGCCTCCTAGTACTTTCCTGAGGAAGGCACTATGAGTCTGCCTACTTAGCTCCCTTTCTTTGGTAAGCTTGTCTTGAAGCTTGAAGACTGAGATTGATTTCTCTTGTGTAGGGTTTTGCTTTAGGGCTTTGCTCAGAGGTAGATTAGGGTTTTGTTTTAGGGTTGTTTAGGGTCTTGCTCAGGGTAGTTTCTTGCTTTTGGATAGGAGCTTGCCAGGCTGGTTAGCCTTCTCTTTGTGTTGTTTGATTTGTGTGGCGCTGTGCTGCATTAGACTTAGGGGTTCATCTAGATATTTCTGAGATAGGTGCATCTTAGAAGTAGGCTTTGTGTGCATGAGAAGTTGAGGTAGTCCTCCTTCTGCTTGATTGTTATTGAGTGGCTTTGCTTGCTGGTATTTGGTAGAGCCGAGCTCCCTTGCCTCTGTGGTTTGTGGCCCTTGTGCCTTGCTTGTTTGGTTGTTGCATTCATGCATATTTCCAGTATTTCTTTACTTTGCAGTGATTCCTGTTTGCTGTTCAGTCCTGTTGCCATGATCCCTTAGGAGCTCTAACTTCTCTGCTGTGGAGGAGTTATGATAGACATTAGGTTGGTTAACCAGGCATGATAACATTAGGTAGATTCCCCTTTTAAACCATAGTTTTAGGGTGTCTCTTTCCTTTCTCAAAACAACAGAAAAACACTTAATAAAGGATAAAACAAAAGTGAATTCATTTCTTCCGTTAAAAGATTTGAACAAACATTAAAACCTTTTGTCCTCCTGGACTGTGAAAACCCTTGGTTAAGGTGCATTTTCCCATAAAAAACACTTGAACAGCTTGTGTTGTGCATAGTCGAACTACGTTTGCTCTGATCTTCCATGCCGTGTGGAAGTACGTAGGCACAGGACGCGATGTCCTGGCGAGCAACCTTTCCCCCCGTCTAGACGTAGGTAGTCGAACTACGTTGACTCTGACTTTCCCATTGCACGAGGGAGTACGTAGGCCCAGAACAGCGTATGTTCTGTCGAGTCCTGTCCTTTTCTTTTCTTTTCAGACTGACCATTAGCGTAGATAGATAAACACACCCTTTTCCTTATAAACACCAAGCGTGGATCCCGTCGAGTACGACGGACGTGAGGGGTGCTAATACCTTCCCCTTGCATAACCGACTCCCAAATCCAGGTTTTGGTTGCGATGACCATACGTTTCCCGTTTTTTGCGAGGTTTACTTCGAGCGTTTCCTTTCCCTCCGTTGGGATAAATAACGCACGGTGGCGACTCTTCTGTCAGCCAGCGCCGATTTTCGCAGTAGCGACAGTGGGGAATTGATATGATTGGCAAGATTGAGCCTACGACATCCAACACACACCGGTTCATTTTGGTGGTGATCGATTACTTCACCAAATGGGTGGAAGCAGCATCATATGCCAATGTCACCAAACAAGTGGTAGCCAAATTTATCAAACGAGATATTATCTGCAAATATGGAATCCCTGAGCGGATTATCACCGACAACGATTCGAATTTGAATAACAAAATGATGAAAGAGCTGTGTCAGAATTTCAAGATTGAGCACCACAACTCTTCTCCCTACCGACCCAAGATGAATGGCGCTGTCGAAGCGGTCAATAAGAACATAAAGAAGATTGTCCAGAAAATGGTTGTGACATATAAGGACTGACACGAGATGCTACCTTTCGCTTTGCACGGTTATCGTACGACGGTACGCACATCAACCGGGGCAACCCCTTTCTCATTGGTATACGGGATGGAGGCGGTGTTACCGTTGGAGGTCGAGATTCCTTCCCTGAGGGTTTTACGTGATGTCCAACTTGACGAGGCAGAATGGGTTAAAGATAGACTGAATCAGCTCATTTTAATAGATGAGAAGAGACTGGCTTCTTTAGCATACAATCAGTTATATTAGAGCCGCATGAAGAAAGCTTACGACAAGAAGGTATGCCCTCGAAGATTTCAGACGGGCGACCTTGTTTTGAAAAAGATTCTCCCACCACAAACAGATCACAGGGGCAAGTGGACTCCTAATTACGAAGGTCCCTACGTTGTCAGAAAAGTCTTCTCTAGAGGAGCCTTGTTACTATCCACCATGGATGATGAAGACTTTACGTCTCCTGTGAATTCGGACGCAGTTAAAAAATACTTTGCTTGAAAGTGACCCGCTGGACAGTAAAAAGAGAGTCCAGGAAAAAATGGGGCATCTCGGCGAACCATAAAAAATAAATAAAAGGTTTGGGCAAAAATTAGGGATAAAATTGAAAAAATGTACACCCGTGAAGTCGAAAACCTGAAAAGGGCGACTTCGACAAAAAAGGGTATCCCGGTGAATTGAAAACCTGCAAAGGGCGGTTCACGCAAAAATTAGGGATTGAAAAAGCAAATGACTGCGGTCCGAATTTGATACAGCATTGCTTAGTGGTTTGGGAGTACCTGGGGGCTGTCTATCCAAAAACAATCTCTTCCGAAGATCGAGTATCGGGAAAGCGCAGAGTCAGGCGAGTCATAGGAGGATCAGCTCATGGTTTTTGTCTATACCACGTCGCCGACATGTATACAAATATTGTTTTGTATTTTATTTATGCTTCTTGTGCATATATGTATGTGCGTGTGTGCGTAACTTCCTCTTTTCAGGAGTTGCATCCGGTGTACAAAACTTTGCCTATTCAGAGGCCCATTATCAATAAAACATGTTATTCAATACATGATGTTTGTTCTTTACTGTTTTGTTTGTGAAAGACGCCGATGTTTTTGATAAACTTGCACTTGCATAATCTTGCTGGCCATTGCCAATAATTGCTAAAACTTCGAATTGACTGAAGTAATGTCACAAATGCTAACCCGGGTAGATTCTGTTGTATAGGCATGTTTTGTCTCGTTTGTGTTTTGCAGGGTTCTTACCTTTGGGTCAAACAGTCAGGGATTGTATTCCCCAGCCAAAATCTCTCGACGAAAGACCTGACTCCAGTTGATGTTATTCCTCAGCTAGTCGCAGCTTATCCCCAGAGAGTTGAAATGACGTTATCCCTTACCGAATGAGGGATTATTCTCCCCAAAAGAGTATCCTCGGGGAATTTGTCCACAGGATATCCCCAGCAAGTTAAAATCAATATCCCCTGCAGAGGTTGCGCTCCCCCAGTGAGTCAGATATGTGCAGGATCAATCCCCAGCATGGGAGATTCCCGCAATAGTTAACCAGGTTGTTGGTTCAGAAGGATTATACTCGGAGGAGGTTTCTCTTGCTCCCCCACAGGTCGTCATGCCATTGACAGGATGTTGATCCTCAGCAGAGTCCGAGGCTCCGAGTTTGTAAACTGTGCCCAGACAGTATGCTTTTCCTAGAAGTGTCGCTGCTTCCCCAACTAAGTTTGTTCACCAGCAGGGTGGCTTGTTCTTTCCTCCCAGTGGAAATTGATGTTTAATCTCTCCCCGGCAGAGTTGGTTGTGCTTCAGGCATTTATTTTTCCGGAATACCTTATGATACTTATTCTCCTAGTGGAGTTGGCTTTATCCTCAGCATTCATGTTGTTGAGACAACACTACCAGAGTTTCCCGGCAGCTTGAGCCTGCATTTGCATTTGCATATATCGTCACATTTGCATCCACTCAAACGCGTAGTACTTCCGTGCCATACGGAGCATTACGCCACTTTCAAACATACGCATTTTGAAGCATAAGTCAGGTTGGCTATCTCTTTGTTTTCATGTGTTTTTCCTGCAGGTAATTGGACTTCTTGTTCAGGATCGTTTTCAGATATTCAGATTTGCGGCATAAGATATGTGATGATAATGTTCGTCCTGCCATATGTTCCCTTATCAGAGGTGTTTGATTAACTTCCCTTCTTCCTCAGCGGAGTGTTCTTTACACGGCTTCATAATTGGACTTTGGAGTTATTGTCAAAAATCCCCCGACGGAGTGTTCCCTCGGGTTGCTGTCACGTCAGCATTTTTAGAAAAGATTTCAGGGATTAGACATCTGAGGTCATTACCCGTCATCAAGTTGAATGTCTGGCAGTTGACGTCAGAATTTCCCCGGCAGAGTTCTCCCCGGTTTGTTGTTATGGCTTCATAATTAGACTTTGAAGATGTTACCATCATGATATGGCTTCATAATTAGACTTTGAAGTTCGTTACATCAGCGCTATAAGGCTTCATGATTTGACTTTGGAGTTGTTGTTGGCATTTTTAAAGGGGGGTTTCAGCGTTTAGACGGCTGAAATCATTATTCTGTGTCACTGCTTCGTAATTAGACTTTGAAGTTGTTAGAAGTAGTGGATGGCTTCATAATTAGACCTTGGAGTTATTATCAGTTTATACGGCTTCATGATTCGACCTTGGAGTTATCGTCAGTGTTAAACAGCTTCATAACTAGACTTTGGAGTTGTTGTTAGGAATTCCCTAGCGGATTTTCCTCGCGTAGTTGTTATGTCGGCATTGCAGACTTCATGATTTAGCTTTGGAGGTCGGCACAGTTTTCTTCGAGTGGCTGTTACGTCAGTGTTACACGGCTTCAGAATTAGACTTTGGAGTCGTCGTTAGCAATTCCCCAACAGAGTTTTCTCTAGCAGCTATTACATCAGCATTGAGCAGCTTCATAATTAGACCTTGGAGTTGTCGTCAACATCAAACGATTTCGTAATTAGACTTTGGAGTTCTTCAGCGGTACCGCATCTTCATGATTAGATTTTGGAGTTGTTGTCCGAAGGTTTTGTCCGCGTGGAATAGCTTCATAAGTAGACTTTGGAGTTGTTGCCAGTTTTTTCCCCACAGAGTTGCTTGTTGAAGTTTCTCTTATCCGGCCATCGGAGTATCGTCTTCAAGCTTGCCGTTCTATCGACGTCATAGGGCTTCATAATCAAAATTTCAGGAGTTGTCGCCTGTGGTCGAAATAGGTGCCTGGCAGTTAATTTCGGAGCATCCCCAGTGGCTTTGGCTACTGCAAAGATAAGGCGGAGTTATTGTCCAGTATGATTGACTGAATTGAATTACTATTGGGTGGAAGAATTTGATCCCCGATGAAGTCGCCGTGATTTCTTCGTGTTGACAAAATATTATTATCCCCAGTAGAGTCCTCCTCAAAGTCGTTGTCGCGTCAGCGCTAGAAGGTTTGTGGGTTGGGACCGATGGAGTTAGCTACTGCAGAGATAGGCAGAGAAACTGTATTCAGGATGATTTTCCCGTATGGATAGGCGGATGAAGTTTCCTGTGTTTAGGCAGATGATTTTCCCGTATGGGTAGGCGGATGAAGTTTCCTGTGTTTAGGCGGATGAAGTTTCCTGTGTTTAGGCAGATGATTTTCCCGTATGGATAGACGGATGAAGTTTCCTGTGTTTAGGCAGATGATTTTCCCGTATGGATAGGCGGATGAAGTTTCCTGCGTTTAGGCAGATGATTTTCCCATATGGATAGACGGGTGGAGTTTCCTGTGTTTAGGCAGATGATTTTCCCGTATGGATAGACGGATGGAGTTTCCTGTGTTTAGATAGATGATTTTCTCATATGGATAGACGGATGGAGTTTCCTGTGTTTAGACAGATGGTGTTCCCGTGTGAATAGGCGGATGGAGTTTCCCGTGATTGGACAGAAATATTTCCCAGTGAAGTCGACAAATTTATTGCCTATGATTGATAGGACCTCCTCGTGTTGGCAAGAGGCAGAAAACTCATCCCCACGGAGTAGCCGGGATCTCTCTGTGTTGAAGGAGTGTAGCGTCCTAACAGGGAGAAAGTTCTATTCTTGTGTTGTTGAGATTTCTTCGGGTTGACGAAATGTGAGTCCTGATGTGGACAGATGGGTGTTTGTTCGTGATTTGATGAAATTTGGATCCAGATGTGGACAGGGTTATTCCTGGGACGACGGAATCTCTATTCGTGTTGATGAATTTGTTCCTCTTCTTGTGTTGACAAGGTTAGTCCAGTTGTAGACGGAAGTGTTCAGTACATGTGGCGTTACACAGGTGGTTGATGTTGAAATCAGAGTTATTATCAGACGTTGAATCAGTTGTTGCCGAAACAACCAGATTCAATGGGCGGATGTCGTTCCCCAAGCAGTTGTGCAGTTTATTTCTACGGTTAGCAAATTTCCGGGTTTCTTGGTATTCAACCGTCTCGTACCTCGATTGTTGCACCCCAAAATTTGCTTAACCTTTTCTTGCCTGATTTATGTTTCATTGCATTTCATTTGCATAGTTACATCATTCACATATTTCAACCATTTGCATATCATAGCATATCAAGTCATCCAATAAGGGATCAAGTGCCATTTATGTCTATCAAGAGAAGCCTATCTAGAGGTGTTCTCTGAGCCTGAGAGCCCATCCAAGTCATCAGAGAAGGGTTGAAGTCATGAGAAGTTTGAGTGCCCACAGGTGGATTTCTCTCCTAACTTGAGGTGTATTGAAGATCATCAACATGGAATGTGAACTTGAGGTGTGTATGTATCTCATGGAATGCCTAGAGGGCCCTATTGAAGCTGAGACAAGTCATTGATTCAAGTGCAAGAGCCACAGTTGAAGTGCAGTCAACTAGGGTTTCATCTGGGTCAATCCTAGGTCAATTGAGTAATTGGAGAGCATCAAAGATTACCTTGAGGTCATGGGATTCATGAGTTGGTATGTTGATACATGTGTGGTGTTGTGCCAAGATTAAGCAAAGAAAGATCAAGAATGTGGGAAGTTGCTAAGTTAGGGTTTCAGTGTAAAATCCCCTGTTTAGTGCCTAACTTCAAAGCCACATAAGTCCAAGTACAAGTTTCAAATGGATCTATGGCCAACATGAAACTTGTAGAGCTTCCCAATACCTTTAATATTTGTACTAGAAGTCTTCAAGAAGATTTGTAGAACTCAAGTTATGGTCTTTGCAAATTACAAGTCACCAGAGGACACTGAAATTTATCTATGAAAGTCACTTGACTTCCAAGCAACTTTTTCCCCTCAAGGAGTTTTTAAATGGATTCTTGGCCAACATAAGAGTTGTAGGTCTTGATCTTAGATTTAATTTTAGTACTAGAAGTCCTCAAGAAGATTTGTGGAACTCAAGTTATGATCTTGGCAATCCAGGGGTATTTTGGACATTTGTGATTATGGGTCATTTTCAAGCATGTGCCAAAATCTCTATCTTCCATGCCTCCAATGGAAAATTGTTCAACATGAAATATGTTTAGAATTTTGTTTTTAGGTCAGATAAGTCATCATGGTGAATTGGATTGGCTTGTATCAAGAAGTGCTCCAAAATGGCCTAAAAAGAGGGATTTTTCAAATGATTCAAAGGAGGGAAATTGGGATTTTTGAATTATAGGCCATAAACATGTCATATGAGTAGTCATTTTGACCAGAAATTGCATTCCAAACACATTTGCATTGGCACAATTTTGAGATGAGGTCAAATTACGTGAGTTGCTTTGGAAAGGTAGTTACTTCAATTACAAGTCATTGATCCAAAGCAAGAACCAAGGCATTTCAGGCTGAACTATCTATCCAAACATACTCCATGATCAATTTGCAGTTGGTTAGAACACTCTAGAGCAAGCTGGGAGGGAAATATCGTGACTGTCACATTTCAACTTTGGAAGAAAAATCAGAAAATGGATACACTGAATTGGGCCATAATTTGGATTCAAAAGCCCATGAGAAGCTTCTATATATTCATTTCAATGATCTCAGATGAGGGTTGGTGTTGAATTCGTGCTGAACAGAGAGTTTGCAGTTGAGCTTTCAAGGTTTCTAACTGAAAACGGTTTTGGAGTTCAAGGCACATTCAAGCCAAATTGAGGGTTGGAAAAGCTTCCTCTTACTTCATTGATTGTGCCTGGAGAGTTGTGGAGCTTGAATCCATCGTTTTGCACCTCTGTTGATCCCATTTTTACAGGTATGTAACCTTAAAATTCTACATCATTCTAGGGAGAATTAGTTAGCAATGTGCATGTGGTTAGGACCTAGGATGATTAGGGAACGTTTCTGGATTGGTTTGGAGTTGATTAGTGACAATTAGGTTTGATGATCATTTTCTGTTTGGAGACAGTTATACATGATCTTGAGATTTCAAAACAAGTTGGATAGATCATGATGATCAGTGAAGCATGAGGATCATTCCTATGGTTTTAGATTGGAGTTTAGTGATGATCATTCTTGTGGTAGCATTTCTGTTTGCCTTCGAATTTCAAAAACTAGGAAGATCTAGAGGAAATGGATATGAGATTGGAGATCTACGTGAAATTCTGAGCAAGATGATGTTAAGTTTGAGAGTTTTCCTTGACCTGCAACCCTGGCTCGCCGGAGAAGATCACCAGACCACCGCCTGGGAATAGTTTCAGGCCACCTGAGATTGTTGGAGAAGATGAACGAGGGACCATTGGATTAGTCTGAGAAGAGACTTTGTATGCTGATCTAAGGACCTTGATTTAAACCTGGGATTTGCCTCCAAGATCAATACGCAGCGTTTCATTAACGTGACTCAGCTTGTGAGTCACCAGCCACCTCATCCTCACGTGGACGCGCCCTCAGATTTTAGATTTGATTACCAGTCTCCTACATCCAACAGTCCACGTTTTATCTTCAGTTTTATTTTCTTAATTCATTTTTTAATTGTTTTTTATTTTTAATCCATTTTGTTTCTAAAATTCATAATAAATAGGAAAATAGTCATTTTTTAGCTAGATTTTTTCCCCCTAACTCCTTAAAAAATTTAGAATTTAATAGGATTGAAAAATAGTTAATTCATGCATTTTTTATTTTATTTGCATTTTTTGTATTTTAATTGGTTTTATTTTTAATTTGTTTGACATGTGTTTTTGCTGATTTTATTGTGAATAATTGGTGATGAATTTTGAGCTGATTCATTTTGGGCTAGATAGCTTAGATATGCATGTACCTATAGTAATTTTCTCATATTTTTGTGAGAGAAATTTAGGCTAGTTTGAGCATTGGACATTAGAGGGTTTAGAACTAGGGTTTTAAGTTGATACCTTTAGGTTTAGGGCATAGTTTTAGGTCCAAATAAATGGTTAAGCCCCTGGTTTTTGTATGAGAGGTTCATAAGAGGTTTAGGAACCCTTAGTAATGTTTGTAGGATTTTATAATCACTTTTGGTATTTTAAGTAGAATTAGTTTTAAGACTAACTTCTAGGTGTTTTTGATGAACTAATTTGGCTAGTTTAATTCAATAATTCCCCTTAGACTAGGGTGGTGTTGCTCTTGTGCTTGGGTGACCATGAAGACCAATTGAAGATGCTTTTGAGAGCTTGAAGGAGCTTGGATGTGAAGATTCTCTCATCTGTTGGAGTGCTTCTCAGGAGCTTAGGAAAATTAGGGTTTTAGGAAGAGCTTTTTAGACTTAGTTCATTTCTTACCTCAAACATGGAATGTTTTGTTTGCTTCCATCCTGTCCTATGATTCAAAGTCCTCTTAAGGAAGCCCCATCTCTCCCTTGGAGGGATGAGTGGTATGCCTTACAAAGTAGAACTTTTGAGGATACCCTTCTTTGCAGATGATGGTTTCTAGTGATTTCCTTTTGTTTTCACTGGTTTGTATTCATTAAATTGATCTCAATAACCAATCTTTCTTGGTGGAGCTTGCTAGAGCTTGGGGATGAAGATCTAAGATGTTGAAGATGCCTTTCATAAGGTCTTCTTGAAGATGGAGTTATGGTACTGTTAACTTGGCTGTCAGAGCTGTTGTAGGAGTTTGGTGCTGCTGCTTGGGCTGCCTCCTTTCGGTTTTGTTTTCTGTATTGTTTGTTGGCTTGTGTAGCTTTCCCCCTAGGTTTGATGTGAATGTTGATTCACTTTGCCTGTTGTTTTCCCAGGTTCAAGGTTGAGTGGGACTCCCTTGCCTCGCTTGTATTGCTGCATTGCATGCATTTTACTGTATTTGCTTGCTTTCTTTTCTGGTTATCCCCTAGGATCTCTGATTTTCTCTGAGCAGGAGGGAATTACGACAGACATTAGGATTCTTATCCATGCATGACAACATTAGGTTAGTTTTTATTCCCTTTTCAACCCTAGGTTTTTTAGAGCTTCTTTCTCTTCTTATCTCAAAACAACTCAAAAACACAGTAATAAGGTTAATCGATGTCGTACGTTACGAGCCTTAAGCTATTTGAGAAAGGGTTGCTGGAGAGCTTCTTTCCAGTAGTCTAGTTGCTTAGTGTGGTACCCTTTGGGTGACACGCGACGTAGTCACTCTCAAATCATAGTCTCTAGTGCGTCAGAGATTGCAAACAAACTAAAAAACACTTCTTTCGTAAAAGATTCAAAACAAACATCAAAGTGTCATTTTTGTCCGCTTGGACTCTTAATCAAGAAAACCCCTTTTTGAAGGTAATAAAAAACCGTCAGACAAGCTTGTGTCTTCCGTAGCCCGAACTACGTTTGCTCTGATCTTTCATGCTGTATGAAAGTACGTAGGCATAGGATGCTGTATCCTAGCGAGCAACCTTCCCCTCCTTTCCCGTAGGTAGGCGAACTACGTTGACTCTGATTTCTCGTTCCAGACGGGAATACGTAGGCATAAAGTGCGATACTTTGCCGAGTCATTTTTTTCCTTTTAACCCAGACCTGTAGAGTAGATAGAATAACAATCCGTACTAGAAAACAAGCGTGGATCCCGTCGAGTACGACGGACGTGAGGGGTGCTAATACCTTCCCCTTGCGTAATCGACTCCCGAATCCAGGAATTTGGTTGCGATGGCCATTCCTTTCTCGTTTTGCGTTAGGTTTACTTCGAGCGTTTCCTTTCCCTCTTGTGGGATAAATAACGCACGGTGGCGACTCTTCTGTCATAGCCGGCGCCGATTTTCGCAGTAGCGACAAGTACTAATCCAGGAGCGACAAAAATGTAGAGTGATTTGAAGAAGTTGTTTTGGTGGCTTGGTATGAAGCGTGATGTAGCACGATTTGTGTATGCATGTTTGACTTGTCAGAAGTCGAAAGTCGAGCATCAGAAACCTACTGGGTTGATGCAACCGTTAGAGATCCCAGAATGGAAATGGGACAGTATTTCAATGGATTTTGTAACGGGTTTGCCGAATACCTTGAGAGGATGTGATTCTATTTGGGTGGTTGTTGATAGGCTTACAAAGTCAGCTCACTTTATTCCTATTAACATCACTTTTCCGGTATCGAAGTTGGCAGAGATTTATGTCAGAGTGGTGGTTAAGTTGCATGGTATTCCGTTGTGTATTGTGTTGGATAGAGATCCGAGGTTCACTTCTGAATTTTGGAAGAGTATGCAAGAGGCATTAGGTTCCAAGTTGAGGTTGAGTTCAGCATACCATCCTCAAACAGATGGTCAGACTGAACGGACTATTCAATCTTTAGAAGATTTGCTGAGGGCATGCGTTCTGGAGGAAGGCGGTTCGTGGGATACCTACCTTCCGTTGATAGAGTTTACTTATAATAAAAGTTACCACTCTAGTATCGGAATGGCACCGTTCGAAGCTTTGTATGGTCGGTGGTGTAGGACTCTGTTGTGTTGGTATGAATCGGGGGAGAGTGTAGTACTCGAACCGGAGATTGTTCGGGAGACTACTGAGAAGGTGAAGTTAATTCGAGAAAAGATGAAAGCTTCACAGAGTAGACAGAAAAGTTACCATGATAAGCGCAGGAAGGATTTAGAATTTGAAGCTGGAGATCAAGTGTTTTTGAGAGTCACGCCTGTGACTGGAGTTGGTAGAGCTTTGAAATCTAAGAAGCTTACTCCTCGTTTCATTGGCCCGTACCAAATATCGGACAGAGTGGGAAAGGTTGCATATTGAGTGGCGTTGCCGCCTAATTTGTCGAATCTACACGATGTATTTCATGTGTCGCAACTCCGCAAGTATATTTCAGATCTGTCGCATGTCATTCCTATGGACGATGTGCAGGTACGTGATAATCTTACTGTAGAGACAAGGCCTGTGAGAATTGATGATCGCGAGGTGAAGACGTTAAGAGGAAAAGAGATTGCCTTGGTGAAAAGTGGTTTGGTTGGGAGCTGCTGGCGAAAGCTTGACGTGGGAACTGGAGAGCAAGATGCGGGAGTCTTATCCCGAGCTGTTTGATTGAGGTAATTTTGAGGACGGAATTCTTTTAGTAGGGGAGAGTTGTAACGCCCGTTTTATTTCGATTAAATTTAGTTATGATGTTGCCGTGTCTCGTTGTGTCGTAGTCGCATTTGAATATGTGTTTGTCTCGAAGAAAGGAATCGAATCGGTCGAATTTTCGGGCAAAAGTGCAAAATCCCGTAGCAGTTTTAGGGAAAACTTCGAAAATTCATATCTCTTGATCCGTAAGTCGGTTTTAGCCCCCGTTCGAAGCGTTGGAAAGCTAAAGAGATGTTCTATATAGAAAAATGGAATTCTTCTGATATAATGCTCGTCATGGGCTCGTTACGGTCATCACGATCGTGACGTTTGTCATGAGCTTGTTACGACCGTCATGACCTTCACGGTCGTGACATTTGTTACGATCGTCATAGTAACGAAATTCAATTAAGCAGAATTGGAACATGGCCACGAAAATGTTGAAAGTTAGTAACATATTCTCGTATTCCCCTACGCTCAATTCAGTTGGGAATTTTGCAAAAGAGAAACCGTAAAGGAAGAAAAAGAGTAGTTGAGAGAATTTGATAACAGAAGTAAATTATCCGTCAGAGAAATTGCAAGGCAGTCACAAAGGAGTCACCGCGGAGATAAACCAGAACCGAAAGTTAGGATTGACCTCAATTCTAAGGTAAGGGTGGGGTTCAATTCTATAACCAAGGGTATGATGGATTTCATGAAGGGTATGGAATCATGGGTTTAGTTCCGTAGATTGATAAATATTAGAGGCAAGAATTGTCTGTGTCGGAAGTAGTATCGTTTGTCATTGATCTATGTGATACCATGTCAATTACCGGTCGAAGATTAACGAAACTTAGCGTGAACCACTAGATAATTAAGTGTGTAATAGTTGTGATGCCGTCCTGCGGAAATGTCTTGAGTTCTTATTTGTTGATAACGATATTGTTATTGTTCCCTCACATGAACAGATTGAGATAATGAATACTTGATGCATATGAAGTTGTTATGTCATTGTTGAGAAAATGTTATTATAATATTCTCATTTGATTATGTTGATAAGTTGTAGTTATATGATGATGGTTATGCCTCTGTTATGGACAAATTGGTTGTGGGCTTGAATGCCTTGTTGAATTAGTTGTTATGGTCATGTTGTAGTCCATAATAGTTGCATTTCATGGCATATCATCTTGGATGGCCTGTATTGGCGGCCCTTAGTGGCAAATTGTTGGCCTGTATTGGCGGCCTTTAATGGCAAATAAATTGGTTGTGGAGTGTTGGCTCCAAAATGGTACCACATGCATATGCACAGTTGAGTTGCATAGTTGAGTCGCATTTGTTGAAGTGCATAGTTGAGTTGTGTTGTTATGCATTTGCGAGTAATTGATGAGTTGCTAAATTTTAATGATAATGGTTGTGGATATGAATACCGAATTGTTGAGCTTTAATTATTGATAATATTTTGCGAACTGCTGGAATTATAATGCTGTGATAATATTCTGACATGACTTTTATCATGCCTTATGTTATGTTGTTGATATCTCACCCCTTTACGTTGTATATTACCTCCGTTGGTGGTAATTTGCAGGTAATCAGGAATAGAGTGTAACCTTCCATTAAGGTGTCGTCGGTCGCTCTGATATGTAGCACTCTTAGGGGGAAGACTGATGAATTTTACTGTTTTATTTGACTTCCTTGTTGCTAAATTTTACTGAATATTCTTCATTTAGTTGGTTGTTACTGTCGAGTACTAAATGTTAGTTGTACGCACTAAGCCGGTGAATCAGTAGTGTTGATTTCTATGGTTGAACTAGTTGTTTTCGTTGAATCTATGTAAGGCTTTTACTTGCTGAATTTTAATGGAGTTGTGTCGCTTGCGCGAAAATAAGGTGCCGGCAAAACAGAAGAGTCGCCACCTTTCGTTATTTATCCCTCAGAGCGGGAAAGGAAACGATCGGAAAAACCTGACGAAAACGGGTAAGACAAGGTCATCGCAACCATTGTCTGGGTTCGGGAGTCGGTTACGCAAGGGGAAGGTATTAGCACCCCTCACGTCCGTCGTACTCGACGGGATCCTCGCTTGTTTGTTTACTTGGACGGGTTGGTTATAATCTATCTACCTATCAAGGCTGGCTGAAAAAGAAAAGAAAAATGACTCGGCAAAGCGTCGCGCTTTATGCCTACGTATTCCCATCAGAGAATGAGAAATCAGAGTCAACGTAGTTCGGCTAACTACGGGGGAAGATGGGGGAAAGGTTGCTCGCTAGGATATCGCATCCTATGCCTACGTACCTTCATCTGGTATGAAAGATCAGAGCAAACGTAGTTCGGGAAACTACTGAAAATATGGCTCAACTAGGAGGGAGACTATCAAGTCCTACTGTTATCATGCCATGGATTCATCCTATGGTTGAGGTTTGAACAGGGAACTCCTAGATGTTATCATGCATGGGTTTCAACCTAAAAGTCTATCATCAAATCCTCGTCAGAAGAAATGAGAGTCCTACGGGATCATGTCAATGATACACAGAAACAGACAAAAACATCAGCTTTTAACAGTAAAATGCATGCAATGCAAGTGAGGGAGGAAATGTGTGTGGGGTTTCAGCCTCCACAAGCTCATCTCAACCTCAAGCTAGTCATGAAATAACAGTAATCATACTGAAAACAAACAATATGCTATCAAGCAATAACAGATAAAGGGGATGAAGTGCCAACAGGCAAACAAACACACTTGAGAAAGAATCAACTATTCTCTAATCCTAACCCTAATCATAGGATCTAAACAAATCTAAGCACAGCCCTCAGGCAAAAACCCTAAACAAGAGAAATCATTCCCCGTCTTCAAGCTTCAAAACAAGCTTACCAAAGAAAGGGAGCTAAGCAAGCAAGCTCATAGTGTCTTCCTCAGGAGAACACTAGGAGGTGTATACTCAGGAATCATACCCTATGTGGCTCAACCACTGTGATCAGTTCACATCCCTCCTCAGGAGAGATTAAACTCACAAGCAGGCTCCAACATCACTGGATATTTAAGAAATCCTATTTAAGCTAGTGGAGCTAAGTGAATAGACTCATAGGACCTTCCTCAGGAAAGTACTAGGAGGCTTCCACTTAGGAGTTGTATCCCATGTGGCTCAACAACATGTGATCAGTTTACATTCCTCCTCAGGAGAAATTAAACTCACAAGTTGGCTCCAACATCATTGGATACTTAAGAAATCCTAGATCAACTAGTGGAACTAAGTGAATAGACCCATAGGACCTTCCTCAGGAAAGTACTAGGAGGCTTCCACTTAGGAGTTGTATCCCATGTGGCTCAACAACATGTGATCAGTTTACATTCCTCCTCAGGAGAAATTAAACTCACAAGTTGGCTCCAACATCATTGGATACTTAAGAAAGAGGTGAGAAGGAAGAATGAAAGTCATTCATAGTGCCTTCCTCAGGAAAGTACCATGAACTTCCTTCAAACTTCAGGCTCTCAAACCTCACAGACAGGAGATGAGACAAGCTCTGGGTCTCTGCATCTTGGTCTACAAGCTCCTCTTCATGATGCCCCCCATCAATATCCTCAAGGCAACACAAGCCCTTCATCAAATTCCTCAGAATGAACCCCACAGATGAACAGATAACCCACTGAACAAATCACATTATCAGGCAATCTCAGACAATACCTAAAAATACTAAACTAATGGGAAAAAATCTAACAAATATTCACAAGGGTCCTCAACACCTACTCATAACATCTACAAAGGTTTCTACCTAAAAATCAAGATAAAACTTGCTCAAAGAAAATGATTCATCACCTATGCACAATTCTAAACCCTAATTAGACTATCCTAAATCAACCCTAATTAAACTAATCAAGATTAATTCTAAAAAATCTAGAAAAAATCCTATGGGGAAGTATGACTAATCATCTAATTGCACCAAAAAGAATGGGTAAAAAAGATTAATGGAAAGTACTAAAATAATTCCTACAAAATCAAATACCAAAATTAATCCTATTTTAAAAGCTATTTAAGAGAAAATCAATGAAAAATACTAAAATACCATACAATATTCTAGCAAAATTCTAGGGGATCCTATTTAACTACCCTTAAGTCCCATATATTCCCCATAGGCTAACTTGTCCTAAAAACCCCAAAAATAAAATGTTGAAATTCAAGTATACTACTTAAAAACCCTAATTAAACTATCCTAAGTTCAATTATCTAAACTAATCAAAATTTATTCTAAAAAATCTAGTAATAAATTCTGGGAATACTACAATTCAATATTAATCACCACAAAAAAGAATGGGCAAAAAATCTATTTCTAAGTGTAAGAACAAAAATCTACAAGATCATGTATGAAATAAAACCTTCAAAATATGCATTTATTTGTAAAATATGTGGAAAATGCGAGAAAAATATAAAATGCAATTTTTATATTTTTTTAATTTTCTAGACATGCTAAGGAAAATATTAAAAAAAGAATGAGTTAAAAATATGCATTTTCCATTTAGTTATGAATTTTTGAAGTTTAATAAAATCTAGGCCGCAAGATCAAAGTCAAGTCAAAGTTTCCATTCCAATCCAATGGTGCATGTTCATCTTCTCCACATGCAAACCCTAAAATTCAGAATTTTTCTATTCCATGCATGCAACTTCCATAGCTTCTATCTCATTCATTACTCCATGAAATCACATGAAATAAAAAACAAAACCGATCCTCTTCTCGCCCTCTACACAACCATGGTTTTAGTTTCTCTTGAATCTTTCTCTAACCTTCAAACCGTCAACAACAAGGCACGGGTACCACCATGAATGCTCACTTTTCAACTCTAACAAACCTTGAAAATAATGATGTCAATGTGTTCCTCTTGCTTCCATGAGTATACTAAACTATAACACATGCATTAAAACCTCATATTTCAAGCTTTCTTGATCAACCAAGAATTGATGTCACATTTTGAAACTCCATGGATTGACCTTAAACTCACCATAAATGATCCTTAAGTTGTCTCTATCATGAATATCACAATAACTAGCCCTAACTATGCATAAATAATGAGTTTCAAGAGAAAATGCATACCTTGCAAGTGGTGATGGCTATGGTGTTTCTTCTCCAATCCAAGCCTTGGTACTTGTGCTAATTGATCCTTGGATGATGGTGATGATTCAGCCACGAATTCTTGATCCTTCTTCTTGCTTTTCACTCCACAACAATGGAGGATGATGATGATGATGAAAGATTGCACCAACAATGGAATTTGGGAGAGATTGAAACCAAAATGCAATGAGGGAGTTATGGTATCAAAGTGTATTTGCAAGCTTGAGGAATCACCAACCATGGCATGATCTCACCTTTGGGTATTTATGGAAGTGAAAGGAAAGATCTAGAACATATGAGAAGCTTCCAAGGAAGTTCTAGAACTTCTCACGTAATGAGAAATTCCAAAAATGCTATATTTAGTAATTCTCCTAAAACTCATGATAAATCCTCAAAATACCTTCATATGAGATATAAATGTGAGAACAAGGCATTTTATGCAAAATTAAGGTTTTGGCAAACAATTTCTCATGGTACCTTAAAGTGCAAGAAACAAATTTACAAAGGAAGTCCAATTTTTAAGCTTAAACTCAAAAATGTGGATAAACCATTGTTTCCAAAATGTTGTTTCCAATCAAAATCATCTATCATATGCCCCATTTTGGATTTGTAGATCTCTCAAACCAAAATCCAATTTCAACTTTTTTAACTTATAAGCCTTTTTCAAGTCATTTTGACCATTTTAAAATATCCATGCTCCATGCATTTCCAAACTCTCAAGACCTCTTATCTAGCCTTAAAATGCCATTTTGAACAACTTTCATGTTTTGAGTTTTTCCATTTGAAGCTTGGAAGTAGGAGTTTTAGGCATTGGCTAAAAATGACCTGTAACTGACAAATTACCAAAATACCCCTGTCTTGTTCAAACCATAAGTTGAGTTATACAAATCCTATCAAGGACTTCTACCACTCAAATTAAAGATAAGGAGATGCCCTTCAACATTCATGTTGACCAAGAGATCATAGGAATCATCCTACTAGGGCAAAAGTTGTCTGCAAGTTGGGTGACTTTCAAGGACCCAGATTCACACACCTCAGATGACCTGTAATTTTCCAAAACCATAACTTGAGCTCTGCACATCCTATCAAGGACTTCCACCACTCAAATTAAAGCTAAGAACAAGCTCTACAACATTCATGTTGTGGGGAATATGAGATATCAATCACATCTAGAGCTAAAGCTGCCTGGAAGATAGGGATCAAACTAGGGTTTTTTCACTGACAATCCTTAGAAACCCTGACTTGAAACTTCTCAAACTCCTCAATCATGATGAGTTGGTCTAGGAATCATCTTTATAACATGTCTATGCATCATCCCATGATCTCATGGCCCTTGGATTAGGTCTCAACCCTTTTCCAAATCTTCAGTTATCCTAGGGTTGACCCAGTCAAAACCCTAATTCTACCATTCATGGTTGAATCTTCTGAACTCTTGCATAATGACCTCTTTGGACTTCATGATGGCTATCAAGACATCTCATAAGCTTTCTCAAAACATCTAGTCCATTCTCAAAGTCTCATAATCATCTGAGGGGCACCCACAACCCTCAAGCTATGAAGCACACAACCCTGGTTTCAAACCACTCCTCTGAGGATCTCTTGAACTTTCTGATGAAGGTATCCACTTTCAAACACTCAATGAATAAATAATTGTTGGTCAAATTTTGGGGTGCAACAGCTGCCCCTATTCAAACGGCTTGAACCTGACTGGGTGAGAAGCGAACGGCTCTCAACCAATCAAGGTACGAGACGGTTGAATATCGGTAAACCCGAAAATTTGCCAACTGCACAAGCACATGATACTATGCGGGGAACAAATCTTTGAATACTGCAACACTAGCTGCTCGGCCACTAGCTGGAGAAATACTGATCTGACATCGCCGCCGGAAACAAACATAATCTGACCTGGGGTTCACCCCTGGTGAATGGAACAAAAAAGTACACTTACATACCTGAAGCTACTCCGCTGGGAAGGAGAGACTTAACCGAGCACACTCTGATCTGGGGTTCACCCTCAGAACCATGACGAATATCGGAATGCTGCTGCACACTGCCCGCCGTAGAACTTCAACACTACAGATATATGAAACCCTGGCCCCTGGCCACTTCCAGCTTCAGCTAGAAAAGATCCTTAAGTACTTCTGAATATGAATGAAACCCTGGCCGTCGGCCATTCCAGATCCGCTGGAGAATCTTCAAGTATTTCTGAAGATAGATGAAACCCTGCCCGTCGGCTGTTCCAGCTTCAGCTAGAAAGAACATCCTTGACCTTCAAGGATGTAAACTTTGCCCGTCGGCAACTCTGCAGGAGGTATCTTCGACTTCAGTCTGAAGAAATGGTCCTTGGCCTTCAAGGATACATGGATCTGCCTTCAGGCAACTCCGCCTCTGCTATAGAGCATCCGTGACTTTAGTCAGGGATGTACTTCGGCCTTCAGTCCGAAAAATGAATCCTAGGTCATTCATGACCTTGGGGATAACCTTGCCCTTAGGCACCTTCGCTTCAGCTTGGGAAATCTGTGACTTCAGTCGAAGAAATGGTATCCTGAGCCATTCATGACTCTACGGGGATTCAAACACTTTGCCTTCAGGCAAAACTCCGCTTCAGCTGGAGAAACATCTTTGACTTCAGTCAGAAGAAAAACTATCCACTTGATCGCAATCAATCATCTTCTCAGGACAGCTGACTTGGTCTTCAGACCAACACGGATCATCTTGAATACAAAATTTGGAACCTTGTCTTCATCCACACGTTGATTCATCAACAAGGACATCTGAGCTCACAGGAACCTTCTGATATCGCTTTCAGGCGCTTATGAAATCCATCTTCAGATTAGACATCATTGTTGGAGGAACATCTTCGACTTCAATCGGAAGACGTATCATTCCCTTGATCGCGCTCAATCATCGCCTCAGGATAACTGACTTGGTCTTCAGACTCACACGAATTACTCTGTTGTATCTACAACTCTGGAACCTTATCTTCAGCCACCGGTTGATTCATCAATCTGGAAATCTGAACTCACAGGAACCTTCTGATATCGCCTTCGGGCGCTTTACGACATCCATCTTCAGATTAGACATCGTTGCTGGGGCAGACATATCATGCTGCTACTCACTTGACATCCTGTCAAGTCGTTGCTAATTAAAAGCAAACATGTCGGGTCACCGGACATAATCATCACGTTAACAACTCTGTTGAGGAGAGAGGAATGAGGGTTCACCCAAATAATCCTGACGACTCACTGGGGAAAAGGAAGAAGGGTTCACCCGAATCAACCTTGTAGACTCTGCTGCAGAAAGACGAGGGAGTTCACCCAAACGACTTCAACAACTGCTGGGGAATACCGAAAGAGCATACTCAGATGATTCCTACCAACTTTACTAGGGAGCAAGTACTTCTGCACGGGGAAAGCGATAAATGCCCTGAACGACTTTTTGGGAAATGACCCTTCTGGGGAACATAGCTGTCAGGCTACAAGACACTCATGTCATTAAGTTCTCAAACTTGCGGGATAAACAAACTTCAGCTTGCTGGACAATCCTTCGGGATCTGTTTGGGGGAACCTTCCATCTGCCAATCATGATTGTGCTCGGCTGGGGACATCAATCTACCTGCCTGCTGCTGGGGAAGTGCCAACCACCTGCTGGGGAAAAGACCTTCACTCTGTCGGGGGTTCCAGAAATCATCTTGAACAAACAACTCCGGCGGCGCTTCCAAGAATCATCCTGGACTGATAACCTTTCTGGAGACTTTATTCTGCTGGGTATTTCCAGGAATCTTCCTGGGCAACTCTTGCTGCGGATGCTACTGGGGAGCTCAAGAATCATCTTAAGCAAACAACTCGGGAAACTGTACTGAGGTCTTAAGAGTCATCTTAAGCAAACGGCCCTGCTGAGGAATTCGAGCATCATCTTGAACCGAAGACTTCGCTGGGGATCTCAAAAATCATCTTGAGCGAGCGAACTGCGGGGATCACACCGGGGTCTTTTAGAATCATCTAAGAAAAAACCTGGCTGGGGAGAACATCAAGAATCGTCCTGAGCAACCGGTCTTTTTGGGATACACCTGTTCAACAAGGATGATAATGACCTAGATCATGTTTATGATGTGTATGCTTCTGCACTATGCCCCACACGGTGGGAATGATATGTATTTATGCTAAATGCCATGCAATCATGCTCAGTGCTATGCAATCATGCATAATGCCATGCAGTGTTGCATGCTATGCAGTCATGCACAATGATACGATCCCGTCAGCAAAATAAATGCCGAGGGGGGAATCCTCCTGTCAAGGAGAAAGAACCACTCAGGTAGAGGAATCATCCTGCTGAGGAGAATGTGAACACGCCAATATCAATTAGGCTCTGTCTAGGGAATTGATCTTCCGCGAATTGCTGCAGGGAAACAACTTCAGCTGACTGTTGCAGGGGATGAAGCTCTACGAGAACTTGGATCTGCTGATATCAATCGCGAGAATGAAATGCGCGGCCGTCTCGGCTACTCTTCTGGGGATGACCACTCTGTGGGGAGCCAACTTCAGCTGCTCAACACTCCACTGGGGAAAAACCAATCATGATCTGATCAACTTCCAAGGATTCGGATCTCTTGGACATCTGCAAACTTGGCTGAGGAAGGAGAAATCGTTCTGCTTCGCTGGATAAAGTACGACTCTGGGGGAATACAACATCAGCGGCTCTACGCTCTGCTGAGGAAAATTGATCATGACCTGATCAACTTCCGAGGATTCTGCTTTTCTGCGGACTCAGCCGGGGAGAGAAATCATTCTACTTCACTGAAGAGTACGACTCTGATGGGGAATTTCAATTCTGCTGGGGAAGAAAGAATCATCTGACTTCGGGGGAGAGTACAACTCTGCAAGGGAATACGACATCAGCTGTTCCAACACTCTGCTGGGGAAGAGGGAGTCATCCAACTTCAGGAGAGAATATAACTCTAGTGGGGAATTTCAATTCCGCTGGAGACTTCAGTCTGGCATCATCAGTTACTGTATACTTCGGTATACGAACAACTTCCTGCGAAACCTGCACTTGTGACCCGGTGCTGGGGAAGGCACCTGCTTCGGTGACTTTACTGGGGAAAACACGAGCTTCGGCACCCGAGCAATTCTCTGAAATCTGCACTTGTGACCCGGTGCTGGGGAAGGAGAAATCATTCTTCGGTGCCTGACTCAGCTGATGAGGTGACGTTCCTTCAGGATGCGTCTGCTTGGGGGAGAGAATCACCTCTACCTGGGGAAGACATATCAATGCTCACTATCTGATTTTGATTCTGCGAAGGAGAGACTACTGAACTCTGCCGGGGAAGGAGGATTCATCCTGCTTCGGGGATATCAATCCTGGTCCGCTGAGGGTAATCTTGACCCTAATCTGATGAGGGGTGAACGCCATCTCAATCTGCTGCAGTCTCAAACTGTACAGGGGGAACGACCTCAAATTGTGCGCCTCTGCTGAAAAACAATCCTGGTTCAACAGCGTCAACACAGGGAATACAGGCTACCAATCATGGAGTCAAGTAACAGGTTATGCTGTAGGATAGCAACCCAATGACCGCAAGGCTTCTTCAGAAGGTTCAGGTTTTGACGGGGTAATGACACGATTCCCCGATACTCAATTCTTGCTAGGGTGAACAAACTCATTTGAACAACTTGCCCCAGTGCATTTCAACTTGCCCCAATCTGACCTTTGGGAATAATTCATTCTGAGCCGAAAACAACTGGCAACAAGACAATCTTCAGAGGGCTTGCCCCAGCATCTGCACAACGGGAGGATTCATCCTCAACTAATCAACTTTCAGCATGGTCGGCTTCAATATCTCTGAAGTAGTTTGCCCCTGAACGAGCGATGAGCGACTCAACATGCTCTGATCGAACACTGGAGGGATCTGCCCTTAAATCGCAAGGATTCCAGATAACTGCCCCTGATTGGGTCTCGAGAAGATTCACTTCCGATCAACTGCTTTTTGCATAAACTGCCCCATAATCAACTGATGCTCCGGGACTTGTCCTCAGACAAACTGATTCCAAACTCACTGGAAGTCATTGCCCCAGATTCACAGGGTTTCAAAGCATACCACTCTGACCCAGACCTCTGGCGATTCAGTCCTGATTGACTATTCCTTGCTGAAGTTCCTTCGTATCAGCTACTAACCTGCAACTAGAATTGTTTATTCACGAATAGTAATTTTAATGCAGTGTTCATGCAAATTTCGAAAACGTTGTACTGTCACTCATTTACGTATCATGCTAGTAAGTGACGAATGAACTCAAGAGTTCAAACGTAGTGCTGATGCGATCAGTGAAAAATGCAATAAGGATATGATTAGCAAATCATGAAGGAGTCAGGTTACTCAACCTTATCGTAATGCGCTTTCAGAATAACCCTACCTCAATTAGGTCTTTTAAGGGTTGTATCGTGGTCGGGTTCACGGTTCGTGAAGCAAAGGATATTTGGCTCAAATCATGATTTGTACCCACCCCTTCTACGTGATGTTCTCCGATCCTAAAGTTCAGTTAACTTGGGTCGAGCGCTCGCCTCTTCGAGAGGTATGTTAAACATTTGGGAACAACTGGTTAAAGAACTCTCAAGGTGTTTCGGAGTGACAGTTACTCCTTTTCGTTTTCGGTGTCGGTGTCTACACGACTTTGTCCTTGTTCGAGGATTTTTCTTTTTTATATCCTTTCTTTTTCATTCCTTTGTTTTGATTCCCTAACTTTTGCCTGGACTGACTCCTTTTGAGTTCTTTTCAATTTTTCTTTTTGAAGTCCAGCGGGATGCCCTGATTTTGCCTAAGTATTTGCTTTCTAGCTTTTTTCTTTTTTACTTAGCGGGCTTTCTTATTTCTCTTTTTCTTGGAACAAGTCGTGTGACACTGGTTGTCTTGATTGCTCCGAAAGGATTGTAACTGTCTCACTCCTGATTGGTGAGGTTTAACCATTGTGGTTGATGAGGTACGACCTCTGGAGGAATATGATGTGATTGGTCCTCGAAGGACAACACTCCTCTATAAGACTTGAACGCTCAATCAAGCTAACTGACAACTACCCTGCCCCGGGTTAAGATGTGAGGGTTAAAAAGTCCGAAAGAAACTCCTACTCCTCGGCTCGAAGTGGTTAACAAGGGATTCTCTTCCTTATCTCTCCGGTGTTTAGGGATTTGAAACAATGCCTTGTACGTCATCGGCAAAGTTTTATCTGAAAGCAATACGATCATCGGTTATGCGTATTCAGTTTCATCATCCTCCCTCCGCTCATTGCTAATCATAGTAAGAAATCGGAGTAAATAAAATGCAAATCAGTGCAATGCAGTAAATGAGTGACAACGACATAACTAATTCAGAAGAAATGCATAGTCACTTTATTATCATTACCATTCGAAACATACAATGTTTAACAGCAAGTAGCAACTAACAGGAAAGAAACTACAAATGCAAATGGTAAAAAGTCTGAGGACTGCCAATGTTGAGGACGTCTGCCCGTCTGGATCACTGGCTTCTGGAAATAACCCTCTGAATCTGCGAGCTCAGACAGCTGAGAAGTTGTCACGTACAACCAAAACTCCACCTGGAAAGGAAATACACCCTTGGTCGATTAATTGCTGCACTTTCGCCTGGAAAGCCTTGCAATCTTCAGTTGAATGCCCCGGAGATCCACCATGGTAACCGCACTGAACATGAGGATTGTACCCTGGAGGGTAAGGCTCTGGCACGGGCTTGAGAGCTTTCGGTTCCACCAAAGACTTCTGAATCAACTGTGGAAGAATCTGGCTATACGGCACAGGCACTGGATGGGAAGAAGCATTCCTTCGTTCCAAGTGGTTGCGAGGTCTCTTGTGATCCCGGTGTTGGTATTCCTTCCGCCCAGGAGCAAGAGGTCGTCGTTTCTGAGTGGCTAAGGTCCCTTGTTTAGGCGCTTGCGTCCTTGAGCTTGATCCAGGTAAGAACTGCGAGCGAGGTGATTCAGTCACCAAAGGTTGAGGGACGTATTCCAGATCTTTCTCAGCTTCAGGCAAAGGAGTGGAATCATCCACTTCTCCCGCAGGGTAAGGGATAAACTTTCCCGATGCTCTCATGCCGCCCGGCACAAGCCTAATTGTCCTCGAGTCGATCAGGTCCTGAATCTTATTCCGGAGAGCCTTACATGTTTCAACATGGTGCCCCGGCGCTCCTGAGTGGAAATCACAACGCACGCTTAGATCAACGTCTGATGACCCCTCATCTGGTGGATTTAAGGTCCGAAGCTTGAGAACTCGGTTCTGAACCAACAGCGGCAGCAGCTGGGCATAACTCACAGGTAGTGGGTCCAAAGCTCTATCAAGTAGCTTCTTCTTTTGGCCATAACCTTCAGGGTTATTCTGAGATGCTCGGCGCGGCTGATGACGAAACAGGCCTCGAGCTTCATGCCGTGTAGAGGGTCCATGAGGTCCACTTGGCTTCAGCACAGGTGGCACTGACGGTAATGGGGGAAGCACTTTGGTCTCCTCCTTGGGTGCTTGACCACTCTCCTTATCTATCATACTTCTCACTACTCCCATGAGAAAGCTCAGCTGATTCTGCAGCTGCTGATTCTCCTCTCTGAGCACTTGCTGGTCCAGACGCACTGCCCGTATGTCATTCATGACCTGCCCCAGCTGGCTTTGGATTTTCCCTAGTTCAGCTTGTATCTGCTCCATTAGTCTGAGCTGCTAGATTCTGTCAAACCTGCAAACACAAAGGTTAGAAGACAAGTCCCGGCTTCTGCCATGCAAGATGAATTATGCCAATGCCATGGGTGTCTGTACGTTTAGGAGATCACCCCTAATCCTGGTGTCAACGTGCCAACATAGTGTCAATGCAGTGATAAGACTGGATCCATTCATGGAAGAAAATATCTCATATTGCTCGGGACACCAGGATCAGGGTACGAAACACGCCTGCGGCACAGACACATGCTAATGGAATGCAAAAATGGATATGCAAACTAATGCAAAATGCAGTCATGCAATAATATATCCAGGTGGCTGCTGTGGAGATTCGGTGTCAACAGTCACTGAGGAGAGGGAAACCCCGGTGTAAGCCACTGATCTGATCTGCTGTGAATAACCATCTGATAGGATCGAGATCAAACTTCTGCTCTGACAAGAACGAAGGCTTGATAATAAAGACCCCGGATTCAAGATCAAGGAATATCTGTTGATGAAGTCTTCAGACCCCAAATCAGAAATCTGCCCTATCAAGAACAAAAATACAGCTGCTGATGAGATCTTCAAACCCCACTCAAAATCTGCCCTATCAAGAACAAACAACAACTGCTGACGAGATCCTCAGACCTCACTCAAAAATCTGCTCTGTCCAGAACAAACCTCTGATAATAATACACTGATCAAAGCCTGCTCTATCAAGAACAGACAAACACCGGATGATAAGATCCTCTGATCAAACCCTTGCTCTATCAAGAACATCTCTGCAACTGAGAACCCAACATAACTGATTTACTGTCAAGAAAACCAGGTAGTCTGGAGGTCAAAGTTTCCTGCAATATCCCAACCCACTCACAGGTATGGTGGACCTAATCCACGGACAAAGGTACGGCATCCTATGCGGTCGTCAGCGTCACAGACTTTCATGAGTGACAATACGATTCCCAGAAGGAGTGGCATCGTCAAGTCATGAAGAGGCCTCTCTTAGCTGACTTCCAAATGATCGGTCCCCAGAGTCGACAATCCTCACGTCTGGACTCCCCTCAGATCCTCAGGACCGGAAAGGAGCACCTCTGCAAGAATCTCGTCTGAGCGCAGATTTTCGTAGGGAACTGTGCCTGCTCAGCAGACAGGTTCGTCTACTACTTCTCCGCAACTATATCTAGGTGTGTACTCAAGCCCAGGTCCGGCTTTTCACTCATAGTAATATCCCTCTCCCACAGCAGCACAGATAATCATATCAAACTGGAAATAAAATGCGGGAAATAAAATGCGGGAAGTAAAAATGCGATAAACAAACGCAACCCAACAAGCAAACACACAAACGATAGGATTGACTCGCGTAGGGGATGGGAAACGGTCCCAGCATAAGGGATGGGAAAAGTCCCTAGATGCTTGCGTCCCCAGCAGAGTCGCCAGCTGCTGGGGACAGGCCCAGACAGCTAGGAAGAAAACCCAAGGCGAGACTCGCATAGGGAACCATCGCAGTCCCCAGCAGAGTCGCCAGCTGTCGCTTGCGCGAAAATAAGGTGCCGGCAAAACAGAAGAGTCGCCACCTTTCGTTATTTATCCCTCAGAGCGGGAAAGGAAACGATCGGAAAAACCTGACGAAAACGGGTAAGACAAGGTCATCGCAACCATTGTCTGGGTTCGGGAGTCGGTTACGCAAGGGGAAGGTATTAGCACCCCTCACGTCCGTCGTACTCGACGGGATCCTCGCTTGTTTGTTTACTTGGACGGGTTGGTTATAATCTATCTACCTATCAAGGCTGGCTGAAAAAGAAAAGAAAAATGACTCGGCAAAGCGTCGCGCTTTATGCCTACGTATTCCCATCAGAGAATGAGAAATCAGAGTCAACGTAGTTCGGCTAACTACGGGGGAAGATGGGGGAAAGGTTGCTCGCTAGGATATCGCATCCTATGCCTACGTACCTTCATCTGGTATGAAAGATCAGAGCAAACGTAGTTCGGGAAACTACTGAAAATATGGCTCAACTAGGAGGGAGACTATCAAGTCCTACTGTTATCATGCCATGGATTCATCCTATGGTTGAGGTTTGAACAGGGAACTCCTAGATGTTATCATGCATGGGTTTCAACCTAAAAGTCTATCATCAAATCCTCGTCAGAAGAAATGAGAGTCCTACGGGATCATGTCAATGATACACAGAAACAGACAAAAACATCAGCTTTTAACAGTAAAATGCATGCAATGCAAGTGAGGGAGGAAATGTGTGTGGGGTTTCAGCCTCCACAAGCTCATCTCAACCTCAAGCTAGTCATGAAATAACAGTAATCATACTGAAAACAAACAATATGCTATCAAGCAATAACAGATAAAGGGGATGAAGTGCCAACAGGCAAACAAACACACTTGAGAAAGAATCAACTATTCTCTAATCCTAACCCTAATCATAGGATCTAAACAAATCTAAGCACAGCCCTCAGGCAAAAACCCTAAACAAGAGAAATCATTCCCCGTCTTCAAGCTTCAAAACAAGCTTACCAAAGAAAGGGAGCTAAGCAAGCAAGCTCATAGTGTCTTCCTCAGGAGAACACTAGGAGGTGTATACTCAGGAATCATACCCTATGTGGCTCAACCACTGTGATCAGTTCACATCCCTCCTCAGGAGAGATTAAACTCACAAGCAGGCTCCAACATCACTGGATATTTAAGAAATCCTATTTAAGCTAGTGGAGCTAAGTGAATAGACTCATAGGACCTTCCTCAGGAAAGTACTAGGAGGCTTCCACTTAGGAGTTGTATCCCATGTGGCTCAACAACATGTGATCAGTTTACATTCCTCCTCAGGAGAAATTAAACTCACAAGTTGGCTCCAACATCATTGGATACTTAAGAAATCCTAGATCAACTAGTGGAACTAAGTGAATAGACCCATAGGACCTTCCTCAGGAAAGTACTAGGAGGCTTCCACTTAGGAGTTGTATCCCATGTGGCTCAACAACATGTGATCAGTTTACATTCCTCCTCAGGAGAAATTAAACTCACAAGTTGGCTCCAACATCATTGGATACTTAAGAAAGAGGTGAGAAGGAAGAATGAAAGTCATTCATAGTGCCTTCCTCAGGAAAGTACCATGAACTTCCTTCAAACTTCAGGCTCTCAAACCTCACAGACAGGAGATGAGACAAGCTCTGGGTCTCTGCATCTTGGTCTACAAGCTCCTCTTCATGATGCCCCCCATCAATATCCTCAAGGCAACACAAGCCCTTCATCAAATTCCTCAGAATGAACCCCACAGATGAACAGATAACCCACTGAACAAATCACATTATCAGGCAATCTCAGACAATACCTAAAAATACTAAACTAATGGGAAAAAATCTAACAAATATTCACAAGGGTCCTCAACACCTACTCATAACATCTACAAAGGTTTCTACCTAAAAATCAAGATAAAACTTGCTCAAAGAAAATGATTCATCACCTATGCACAATTCTAAACCCTAATTAGACTATCCTAAATCAACCCTAATTAAACTAATCAAGATTAATTCTAAAAAATCTAGAAAAAATCCTATGGGGAAGTATGACTAATCATCTAATTGCACCAAAAAGAATGGGTAAAAAAGATTAATGGAAAGTACTAAAATAATTCCTACAAAATCAAATACCAAAATTAATCCTATTTTAAAAGCTATTTAAGAGAAAATCAATGAAAAATACTAAAATACCATACAATATTCTAGCAAAATTCTAGGGGATCCTATTTAACTACCCTTAAGTCCCATATATTCCCCATAGGCTAACTTGTCCTAAAAACCCCAAAAATAAAATGTTGAAATTCAAGTATACTACTTAAAAACCCTAATTAAACTATCCTAAGTTCAATTATCTAAACTAATCAAAATTTATTCTAAAAAATCTAGTAATAAATTCTGGGAATACTACAATTCAATATTAATCACCACAAAAAAGAATGGGCAAAAAATCTATTTCTAAGTGTAAGAACAAAAATCTACAAGATCATGTATGAAATAAAACCTTCAAAATATGCATTTATTTGTAAAATATGTGGAAAATGCGAGAAAAATATAAAATGCAATTTTTATATTTTTTTAATTTTCTAGACATGCTAAGGAAAATATTAAAAAAAGAATGAGTTAAAAATATGCATTTTCCATTTAGTTATGAATTTTTGAAGTTTAATAAAATCTAGGCCGCAAGATCAAAGTCAAGTCAAAGTTTCCATTCCAATCCAATGGTGCATGTTCATCTTCTCCACATGCAAACCCTAAAATTCAGAATTTTTCTATTCCATGCATGCAACTTCCATAGCTTCTATCTCATTCATTACTCCATGAAATCACATGAAATAAAAAACAAAACCGATCCTCTTCTCGCCCTCTACACAACCATGGTTTTAGTTTCTCTTGAATCTTTCTCTAACCTTCAAACCGTCAACAACAAGGCACGGGTACCACCATGAATGCTCACTTTTCAACTCTAACAAACCTTGAAAATAATGATGTCAATGTGTTCCTCTTGCTTCCATGAGTATACTAAACTATAACACATGCATTAAAACCTCATATTTCAAGCTTTCTTGATCAACCAAGAATTGATGTCACATTTTGAAACTCCATGGATTGACCTTAAACTCACCATAAATGATCCTTAAGTTGTCTCTATCATGAATATCACAATAACTAGCCCTAACTATGCATAAATAATGAGTTTCAAGAGAAAATGCATACCTTGCAAGTGGTGATGGCTATGGTGTTTCTTCTCCAATCCAAGCCTTGGTACTTGTGCTAATTGATCCTTGGATGATGGTGATGATTCAGCCACGAATTCTTGATCCTTCTTCTTGCTTTTCACTCCACAACAATGGAGGATGATGATGATGATGAAAGATTGCACCAACAATGGAATTTGGGAGAGATTGAAACCAAAATGCAATGAGGGAGTTATGGTATCAAAGTGTATTTGCAAGCTTGAGGAATCACCAACCATGGCATGATCTCACCTTTGGGTATTTATGGAAGTGAAAGGAAAGATCTAGAACATATGAGAAGCTTCCAAGGAAGTTCTAGAACTTCTCACGTAATGAGAAATTCCAAAAATGCTATATTTAGTAATTCTCCTAAAACTCATGATAAATCCTCAAAATACCTTCATATGAGATATAAATGTGAGAACAAGGCATTTTATGCAAAATTAAGGTTTTGGCAAACAATTTCTCATGGTACCTTAAAGTGCAAGAAACAAATTTACAAAGGAAGTCCAATTTTTAAGCTTAAACTCAAAAATGTGGATAAACCATTGTTTCCAAAATGTTGTTTCCAATCAAAATCATCTATCATATGCCCCATTTTGGATTTGTAGATCTCTCAAACCAAAATCCAATTTCAACTTTTTTAACTTATAAGCCTTTTTCAAGTCATTTTGACCATTTTAAAATATCCATGCTCCATGCATTTCCAAACTCTCAAGACCTCTTATCTAGCCTTAAAATGCCATTTTGAACAACTTTCATGTTTTGAGTTTTTCCATTTGAAGCTTGGAAGTAGGAGTTTTAGGCATTGGCTAAAAATGACCTGTAACTGACAAATTACCAAAATACCCCTGTCTTGTTCAAACCATAAGTTGAGTTATACAAATCCTATCAAGGACTTCTACCACTCAAATTAAAGATAAGGAGATGCCCTTCAACATTCATGTTGACCAAGAGATCATAGGAATCATCCTACTAGGGCAAAAGTTGTCTGCAAGTTGGGTGACTTTCAAGGACCCAGATTCACACACCTCAGATGACCTGTAATTTTCCAAAACCATAACTTGAGCTCTGCACATCCTATCAAGGACTTCCACCACTCAAATTAAAGCTAAGAACAAGCTCTGCAACATTCATGTTGTGGGGAATATGAGATATCAATCACATCTAGAGCTAAAGCTGCCTGGAAGATAGGGATCAAACTAGGGTTTTTTCACTGACAATCCTTAGAAACCCTGACTTGAAACTTCTCAAACTCCTCAATCATGATGAGTTGGTCTAGGAATCATCTTTATAACATGTCTATGCATCATCCCATGATCTCATGGCCCTTGGATTAGGTCTCAACCCTTTTCCAAATCTTCAGTTATCCTAGGGTTGACCCAGTCAAAACCCTAATTCTACCATTCATGGTTGAATCTTCTGAACTCTTGCATAATGACCTCTTTGGACTTCATGATGGCTATCAAGACATCTCATAAGCTTTCTCAAAACATCTAGTCCATTCTCAAAGTCTCATAATCATCTGAGGGGCACCCACAACCCTCAAGCTATGAAGCACACAACCCTGGTTTCAAACCACTCCTCTGAGGATCTCTTGAACTTTCTGATGAAGGTATCCACTTTCAAACACTCAATGAATAAATAATTGTTGGTCAAATTTTGGGGTGCAACAAGTTGCTGCAAGTTTCATGGTCTTGCTTTAAGCATTATAAATGTTGGAAATGTTTTATATTCCGCTGCAAATTAATAAGATACCTTGAAATCGAGATGTTAAGCAAGCTGTTGTATGTTCATCCAAGCTTCTGTGCTATGTATCATTACTAAATGCATGATGTTTAATTAAGTTGTAATATGTATGTTTCTGTAAGTTGAAAATGTGACGCCCAGGTTTTTGGTAGTGTGACGACCGTCACAGGACCCTTACGATCGTCACACGTCCAAATTTTGTGTACTCTGATTGTATTTTGATGTTATCCGTTGGGTTAGAAATGGGGTGTTACACCCTAAACATAGCTTGTTGCTTGTCTTCAAGCGTCTTTTAACACAAAATAAAATTTAACATACCAACTCAAATAAATTCACTAGTTATAAATGTTATATCTTCTTGAATGAATTATAATAATATAACAAGATGCAGTGATACACACATTTTTTTAGGTCTTTTAGGTTGTAATGGGACTAGGGCTTGGTAGGATATATTTAGATAATAGGTTAAAACTTGGAGTAAGCAATATTATTCTCATTGACACTGTCTAATTAAAAGATATTGGGGGATATTTCTTTCAACTGAGTTCTCTTTGGCTTCGTTGAATTTTTCCAACTTTTTTACTCCATTGTTATTTCTTTCTTTTTTTAGTTGATCTTTCAACTTTTCTTGGAGTAACCTTTTTTTTTCAAGTTTGTTAATTTTTCAACTCCCTTCTTTTTATTTTTCAAATTTGTACTCATATTTGTTTGATTTTCTCCATTTCTAAGTGATACCTTAAACTTATTAATTGTTATTCTAACTGCAACCCCAAACTTAAATTAGACACATCTTTGAGACGTTATTCTTCTACTCTAAGTATGGTATGAAAGTGTTCAGTCCAAGGGTTACAACTTAGGGTTAAAAATAAACAAAAGGGAAACATACTCAATAGGGTTATATAAAGAATAAAAATAAAAATGTTAGCATTAAAGGCTCTGGGCTAAAAAGAAACAACTCATATCAGTGTGTGTTAACAATGTAAATGAAAGCAACTAAGAATATATATAAGTTAAGAATAATGAATACATACTAGAATGTTCTCTAATGATGAAGAAAAATGTTTGGCTTTATCTATCACTAACTAGGTTGGTTAGAGATTAACAACCTACATAATGCATCTTGATTGATGCGACGTTTCAGTCAGTTACGATAAACCTACTTAAATTTCAGTAAGGCTCAAATAAACCACATTAGAACATTCTAAAGTAAATAAAAAAATAATTTTTGAGTTGACATGCATGAGGACTAACAATAGTTGTGTTTATTGTTTATTATACATCCAATTATTTACTACAAACTATGACATAACTAGATGAAAGTAAATAAACATAAAATTAACCAACAAAAACAAAATTAAACTAAGAACTTAATTTAAAATTGAAAAAAAAAACTAAAATATAAGGTAAGAGTACCTCCATTGGGTTTCCTTCCAAGCATCACTCGTTTAACATCATTAGTTTGACGCCTCATCATCTATGTTAGGATGGATACTTCATCTTCCAAACCTTGTTGCTTTTCTTTTTCGATGCAAAAAGATCATCTTTCACAGAGACATAACCCATTCTGGGCATGAGGTTGCTCCATATTTCCATAACGTTACTTCAATGCTGCCTTTAATTTTTTCTCCTGGCTTTTCTACTGGAATTTTGAGAATTTCTACTCAAAGCTGTTGGTGGTGATGACGACATTTAAAATGTTATTTTTGATACTTTTTCTGGTGATAGTCTTCAAGTTTGACTTTCCATACATGTTTTGATCAGGCTTACTGGATATCGATTCTCTTTTTCTTCTTTTTTCTTCCTATTTTCAAGCATATTTAATGTTATTTCATCATCATAAACCTTTAAAGTGAGTATGTCGACACGGAATTCGGTCCCTTCTTTGGAAGCGAGGTCGCCCCTTTCTGTCTACATGTGAACTTTTAATTTATCCCAGGAGAGGAAAGGGGAAAAATCTAAATAAACCCATGGGTGCATGAAATGCAATGCGCTAAGAGATTTGGGAATCAAGATTGGTTATACTAAAGGAAGGTATTAGCACCCTAAGTATCTATAATATTCTATAGAAATCTCTTGCGTATATTTGTGCTTATTGTTGATTAGTCATCTGCTGTGTATTAGAAATTTGTTTACTGTTTTGAGTGATAGGAGATGTTTTTGTTTTATTGTGTAAGTTGAAATGGTTTGAGATAAAGGTATAGGAATCTAGGGGTTTTATTTATGACTATACTCTCTAAGATCTCGCAAACTTTGCCTACATATTCTCAAAAGGAAATTGAGAAATCAGAGCGTTCGTAGTTCAACCTACTAATGGATGGATTTGGGTTTGTTAAAAAGATACAAATTGTCATCTTAAGGGAGATATCTCACCTATTCATCACAAATATTTTTTGAGAAAATAAAAAGGGAAGAAGCTTTGAACTTGGATATAGAAAATCCAGAGTAATGTCACATCTTCCTTTAAATGAGTCTTTGCATATTAAGAGAATGACCTTGACTTGGATTTTGAATCAACAAGTATGCCACTTACATCACTTAAATGAAAGAAGTGTTTTTGTACCTAATAAGTGAGGGACTCCAGCTTGGATATTGAATCAACAAGTGTGCCACTTACATCACTTAAATGGAAAATGTTTGATTGAATGATGTGTGAAAATAGAAGAGACATCTCTTCCATGGAGATGACTCATGTCTCATCTCTGGGGAAGTGTTTTGAGTTTGAATCCAGAGGTTGGCTAAGGTTTGAAGGTTTGAAGCCACAAGGGACATGGTGTTTGACTTTAGGACTTCAAAGGGGAGTTCTCATCTCTTTGTTGGAGAATTTTGAGTTTGAAGTCTAACTTCTTTGTATAAAGCCCAAGAAGAGGCTAAGTTAATTGTGAGGTATCCCTGTACAAAGCCCAATAGGAGGCTAGGTGATTGGAACTTCGACAAGGGAACATAATATTTGAACTAGGTTGTAGTTGAAGGGTATCCTAATATTTTTATGTATAAACAAAAACGGGAAAAATTAAAAGGTTGCTCGCTAGGATCTCACAATCCTATGCCTACATATCCTTAAGAAGGAAGTCAGAGCAATTTTAGTTCAAACCTAAGCCCGAAGTATAAAAAATGCCAATAGAAATTTAACAAGGTAAGTTTATTTAAGCTTTTAAACAAATGTGGTCATCGAGGATGACATGAATGAGGTATGTCTAAGCATGTGTAACAATATGTGAATGTGCCTTGATTAGAGATATATATTCGTCATGGTATGAGTTTATGAAGGAAATACTTGAACATGTGAGTAAAGATTTAATCCATGGGAGCAATCACAAAGAATTTCAAGCAAGTATATGTATTCAAGATGAATCAAAGATTAGATGAATACAATAAAGGGTAAACAAAACCCTAGTGGACAAGTATATGAACAGAGCATTTAAACAATGATTGAATCAAGGGATTTGGTGAATTCAAACTCAAGTGGAAGCCGTAACTATGTACAAAGATGTTTTGAGAGTTTAATCTAAGTAAAAACCCTAATTAAACATTTAATCAAAAGTAGTTTTTTTAAAAAAAGGATAATAAATTAAACATGGTATGAATGGTGTTTAAGTCAAGACAAGTATGTTATGTACATTTGAACAAGACTTAACAAAGTGTATCATGATCATGTAAGCACGTGTGATCAATTAGGTTAGGAGAAAAGTCAAAAGAAAGTCATTAAAAGTGTGAAAACACTTTAAAAATGTACCATTTTTTATCCTAATAAAAATGTATTAAATAAAAAAAATTTGGCATTTTTTAGTATATTCACAAAACATGACATATGAATAAGAAGTGTGCAAAAAATCAATTGAAAATAATGAATTTTGATATATGAAATAATTGTATGAAGTTGTGAAGAAAAATGAAGAAAATAAGTGCTAAAAAATAAGGATGGCCCTCCCAAAGTTTGAACCTGGGCCCTTGGGGTGGAGGGTTCAAAATTCTACTGTCTGAGCCAACACGCACATGTTCATGACGTTTATAGGTTATTTAGATTAGCTTTTTAGAATAGGTTATAGGTTATTGAAACCTCTTATTAGTTTGTACAAATATATTTTAACTTTTTTTTTCTCAGTTGTCATGGAAATAGTTTATGATAAGCACTTATATATATATATATATATATATATATATATATATATATATATATATATATATATATATATATATATATATATATATATATATATATATATATATATATATATATATATATATATATATATATATATATATATATATATATATATATATATATATATGTTGCAAATAAGCTATTTATTATAACAAGGCCCGTGTTCAATGCACTTCCATTATTTTTTTAGGGAAATGAAATACCAGCTTTCTCAAATTGAGGAATTTTCATTAGCGATGAAGGGGAAAGAGCATATATGAAATTGTGATATGCTTTACACCTGAACTTACTCGGGTAAAAATGTAAGTGTGATATTTTTATAAGGATATGGTGATTGATATGACCCACTTGTACATGTTTTCTTTCTAAAATTAAATCGTTTCTTTTCTCTTCATGAAATTAGGTTTTAGCTTTTCGTTATGTTTCTAATTAATGGAAGTTTATTGCAGGCTATATTATAGCTTGAATGTTACTCTTGGACTATTGCAACTACTGAATTTGACAAATTAACTTTTTTTGAGGTTGATCCAAATAAGTAGTTACATTTTTTCTAATAAGTAATAATCCATTTTTTGTTTGACTCTACTGACATCTTGTTTATTGATGTTCCTCTATTTGCATATAGAAATATTTCTCAAACTTACTCAGCTTCTCTTGTTCAGTTTATATAAAATCAATTACAGTATTCTCTTATTTTCACCTTACTTGTCAAAAAAAACCTTGTATATTACTTTTCAAGTAAACATATCACTGATCAAAACATGATAAATAAGTCATTAGTCTCTTCTCTTTGATGACTCTAATTGCGTGATTGATCCTTGTTCAGAGGGTTTTTCCCAAAGCAGCTACTACTGTTGGAAGTATTTTGGATAATAACTTGGGACTTCCTAATGGTCAAGAGGATGTGAAGGTTGAAGGAGGTGAATCAAGTTTTGGCGAATTTGAGTATGCTTCTGTTTCTGAGAAATTGGAGGACGCGCATCAAGAGGATTCATACATGGTTCTTCCTTCTGAAGATTAAAAGGATGATGATTATGATCCTGATGCTCCAATTCCTTTGTATTAAAGCCACTGAAGCTCTGATTTCACATATGATTTTGAGGATCTTGCTGCTGCAATTAAGGATAATATGTCTGATGAACAAGATGGTGATGTCACATCTACATTGTTGGATAATGTTAAGAAGAATGGTTCTAATAAACAAAACGATAAGAAGCCATCTCTAGCTGACGAACTGTCATCTTTAGTGGAGCCAGATCTCGGTGAAGAAGATTTGACTCTAGTTTATGAGAAAAGAAATGTGGAAAGGTTGGAATACCAAAAGTTGTATGAAGTTGGTCTCTTTTTGGGGTATGAGGTGTAAAATACTATACTCTGATTCTACATGCAATATCTTTTCTCATTATAAGCAGGGTATATATTACACAACTTTACATATGATGCATAGTTCTTGTATCTGCCAGAATGTAATAAAATATTATGTTTTATGTTCTAGCAATATCAGAATACACAATGACTTATTTCATTACTATTTTTCGGCTGAGTTCTGCTAAGTATGAAAGAACTATAATATTCTTGTTAGTTGTAAAAGAAAACAGAATTCACCCATTTTTCTAACTGAACGAACCGAAGACTTCTAAACGAGGTGCGCAGTTAAATATATTATTAATTTTAGACTTTTATATTCCTATTGTTGGATACATACCACACTGACACTAGTGATGATGAAGATTGGGCTGCCACTGCTATTCCATGTAGAAAAAAGAAACTAAGTAGTAAAATTATTCCAGATTCACCAAATGGAAGTTACTCAAATAATTCTAGACATTTTGCTAGATTTGTTTCCGTTATATTTGCTTAATTTGTTTTGAAATAAACTTAGTTTTGTGAAACTATTTAGACAAGTTTGAGCTACTTGAATCAATGTTGATTTTGTGTTATAACCATGGTTATTGTGAAAAAGTTACTTCTTCCATGATAGATAAAAAATGACAATATAAATTATGCTTTAGAGATTGGTGTGACGATTTTGACAACAATTGCAATACAACCTCATGACGCACGTTTTTGGGATGGAGATGCAACTGTCTTAACATGAAAATTGTGGCGGCTCTAACCATCAGAACATACCAAAATAAACCGTCGCAATTTTCCAATTTTCTTGTAGTGTATCCAACAATACAAAACCAAGGCATGATCAATAACCATTTCTAAATAAACTTGGCATGACACACTTCATGAGGTTTAACAGGCTGGAGCGAATTCAATACTCACATCATTATCTAAGCATCCATCATAAATTATTTTCAGCATACATTTGACTTACTTTCAAAATTATAAACTCAAATTTCACCACATAACTAAATCATAACTGAATTTCAATTTCATTCACAACCAAATTTCACACATCATAACTAATTGAATAAGAAAATTAATCAGAAGCAATAAGCGCCAAATGTGTGAGTTCCTTATAACATATATCCTAACCATGCTATAACTCATGACTATTTTCATCTCACGACTCAATTGCACCACACAAAAAATCACAACAGCATTTCAAAATCAGATTTGCAGCATCACATTACTTCATAACTAATTTTCACATAAATCATAAATAGAATTGCACTTCATAATAACACGAATAAGCTAACTCGCATCTCATAAATTTTTTTTGATTTGTAACTAACTTCATTACCAATTACATCTTTAACCTCATTCCTCCACTCTATAAACTCAGGAGTATTCACCCAATTCAAAGTTCCCTCACGATTCACTCTGCACTAAAACGTTCATCATGAGACATTCATCAATCCTCAACTCCAACCTTCTGCTCATACCATCTCCAATCTTCTAATACAAACTCAATAATGTAACAACAATCACTCTGCACTCTCACTCCTTACTAGAAGCAACAATAACACAAGAGTGTACGCGAAGAAGAAAAGAAGAAGAACATATTCAAACATAAAAGTGCAAGTGGAGTAAAGACGTTACATGAGCTCTGAATCTTCTTTTGCCGCCAAAGACCACTAGTGTTTCTCTGGTAAGTGACTTTTCCTCTTTTTCTTCCAATCCAAGGATACAATGATGTAGTGTAACGCCTCATGAGCCAAACCCTCATGGTTTGATCTCCATTTTGCTCCTTGTACAAACTGCAGTAAAGCGGCATAAGCAAAAATTTAGTTTTAGAAGGATTTCCTCCAGGATTTATATTGTCTCCATAGGGGTCGATGCGAGGGAAAGAATGTCGTTCAACAGTCTCTACATTTCTAAGCTTGTGGTGATTAAATTTGTTGAAAGATCAAAGGTACCATAAATAAAGGCAGAAAATATAAAGAAGAAAAATATAAAGTGAAGACTTAAAATAAACGGAACTTTGTTGGGATTGGATCTCATCAATTGATAACACATGCATTCTTCTAACTAGTTAAACATAAATCAATATTTCGTCTAATATCCTCATGTATCACCCACGATAGAGGTTATGTATAATGCAACGTCGAGAGAACAATTGTATTTCCTCTTTAGTGATGTCTCACGCAACTCAACAACACAGAGCATTAAGAACTGATACTCATGCAATTGTTAAGCCTAAATCTATGTCTGGAGTCTAGAACCTAACAGATATTCATCTTAGATCCATATCTGAAGAGTATATTTCTATAGCGGTTCAAATCAAAGTGTAAAAAAGTAAATAAGGATAACACCATATCATATCCATGATTAATTCATATAAAATGCCATGATTAGGATACGTACATACGATTAACCATTTTTACATGCATTCAACTAATTTGCCAAATGTAAGTGAACATAGTTTCTCATCTCTATTATCACGCATCCTCACAATACCGTATTAATTGCACATCATGCTAATAATCAACACAATAAAGTAAAAGATACTAGTGAATATCAACTTACAAGACTATGTCAAAAATCTGCTCATTGATAGATAAATATCTAAGATCTAAGATTTGAAAAGGTTTTATTCAAGACCCATAAATAAGTAATCAAAGACAACATTAATATTGAATCAAAACTAGTCCATAATACACAGATTAGATGAAATACATAAGGTATCAATAGACTACATCTATACCCAACAAGAGATCGAAGCACTTAGTCGAAGATCAAGCTCCGAGTTGCTTCGATTTGTGCTTCTCCCTCTTAGGGTTTGTGTTTCTCTCTCTAGAATATGTTTGGATTGAAGAGAGATAAAGTTATGATCCTCAAAATATGTGTTATAAAAGTTGTGGTTAAAAAGTACAAGAAAGTAATTAAATAGAAGTAGAAAATTTTGTCTTGTTCGCCTAGCGAACACCTTCTTCGCTCAGCGAAGACCACTTTTAGGCACTTCAAGTGCCTTAGGAACAATTAAATCGGCCTTGAGGAAATATCTAAGTTCGTAGTGCGAACACTATTTCGTACAACGAACTTATTTGCTAGAAGTTCACACAGCGAACTTAGGTTCCTTTTCTTACTGCCTCTAATCTGAGATGGTTCGTTGGGGCTTCGCCAAGAGCTCGCACAACGAACATTCACTTTCAACTCGCTGTTGTTCGTACTGCGAACTTGCTAATTCTTCTTTATTTCTTTGGCTTCCTTGTCCAATCCATTGTGTCTTAATCATTGATTCTTTATGCCTATATCCTGCACAATAACACACATATCAAAGCATCCAAAGGTATTTACAATATAATTGAAGAATCACACAAGAATAAGATATAAATCCATTCAAACATGAGAAGTAAGTTGAAAAATAAGAAAGATGATTCAATTTAAGTCAAAAATTGCACTTAACAAACTCTCTCAAACTAGATTTTTTCTTGTCCTCAAGCAAAGTATGCCCCTCATGAAAACTAGAGGATCTGCTCAAGCATAAGATTCAACCAACAAAGTATTAATGGTTCAAATTCAAACAAGAGAGATTTTCTCAAACAAGAGGATTTGGTCAAGCATGAGAATGCGCACAAGCAATGTTCACCACTTAATAGAATCTAAAAATGATAAAGAATTTAGTTCTTAAACAAATATCATGAAATATTTCAAATAGCAACTAATCTCTCATACTTGAATCACTCTAAAACTCATCTTCAAAATAAGGATGAAGAAATTAACGCGTCTGCAATCGCGAGGCAATTTCACTCACTTGACAAACAATGCAAATAACAATCAAATACATACATTCATCTAATCAATAAAAAATTAAATTGTGGAAGCAAAAGATCAGTAAGAAATTTTAAGGTTGTAGCTTGGTTAGGTTCGCAACAAAGGGACATTTCTAAAGGTCATTGAATCAAAGTTGTCAATGCAAAAGAGACATTCACTATACAAGTTATTTAAACATCACAACTTCATTCACCACTTTCTTACCTCTATTGCTCACCTTCTCAAACTTCCTTTTGCATAATTATTTCACTCTCTATTTTTATTTTTCAAACAAGCATTCTTTTTCTTTTGTTTTTCACATTCATATTCACATTTTTTCTATGCTTGCTTGAAATTTTTCAAAATTTTTAGTAATATACCATTTTCCTTTTCGTTTTCTCCAACTTGAATTCAACCAAACCTCAAGTGAATGCTCCTTGCTTTTTATACCAAGGAAATCAACTTAAACAATGTGTAAAGGTTATAAAAAAAATTAGAATCTCACAAAATTCAATGACGAACTAAACTTTCAAATTATGTACATAAACTGAGTTCATCACTAAATTGAGATCTAAATTGTTTAGTCTCAAAGGGGTTAACAATTTCTCACTACTCACGGGTAAGTTACTTTTTTTTGAAATATGGTTATGCTCAATATAAAAAAATGCCTTGATCATTTCTAATACTTCCAAAAAATCACAATAATCAAAAGACTAAGCATGAATCAAATTAATTAAACAAAGTTATCAGTCATCCTAGCATATAGTAAACAATAGAGGTTTCTCACAAATTGTGGCTATTGGGCCTAAGTGAAACAAGCATCCAAACAAAGTTGCAAAATGGAAAAAAAGTACACATTTACACAAAGCACAAAATTCATGAATCATTCTAACATTCTAAGAAGCGATAATCGTGTACCTTGCTTGCATTGACATGTTCAACATCCTACCATCACCATCCAAACTTGGGAAATCTTCATTGTATAATTTTATACAAATAGAAACCAATCTAGAAGAAGTTCTCATCATTCATCCCTAATCAACACTTGAGAAGGGGGGAAGGAAACAAGTATATATACAATATAAACAACTGTACAAAGCTAAAAAATACTATTGCAATTCAATTCAATATCTAAACACCAATCTTCGACAACAGCACCATTTTGTTCGAACTGCAGTAAAGCGGCAAGAAGAAAAAATTTAGTTTCGGAAGGATTCCCTCTGGAATTTATATCGTCTCTACGGTGATCGATGTGAGGGAAAGAATATTGTTATACAGTCTCCATGTTTCTAAACTTATGGTGATTAAATTTGTGTTAGATAACGACAATGATCTAGAAGGGGATTGAATAGATCACTAATTCTTATACAGAATCGACACTTATGATAAATTGGTTTTTAAAACTTTTAAGAGGAAGCGATCGAGGAACTACGATCGTCTAAACGAATTGTTACCGAAAAGATCGGGTATCTGATACGCCTATATGGAATATCGATTCTGATGAGAAACCGAATCAAAAGTTTGAACACAAATAAATACAATTTTATTCACTCAAAGTTCTTCAATTTCCAATGCCTTGTGAAAAATAAACTCAAGATGAAAAATAACCCAAAAGGTTTGTGTTCAAGCAATTTGTCGAACACTTGGTATGCGAAGCACTCCAAGTAAAATTCACTAAGTAAATGTATTTGTTGAGAAAATACAAGAAAGAGGATGAAGATGATGAGAGAAAAATCAGTGTCTATTTTCACTTTTCTTGTTGTTGTAGAAAGAATGAGCCAAAACCAATATATATGTGAAGTTAGGACCAAGTAACAAACATAACATCCATTAGAAAGTCAAACATATAAGAAAAATAGAGTGACACAAGCGAATGGTCGACCTAAAGAAAAAAGGGCTCGACCTGAGTACTCCCGCTTTCAAAATTATATAGAAACTGGCTCTTTGCATCGACCGGAACAGGTCCATTTGTCGATGCAAAACTGCCTAGAATTGACAAATTGAAATGCTAACAGTATGAGTCAACCAGAGGGTCGACGCGAGCCCTCCTGAGAGAAAATACTTAAAATTCACTCTGTATGAGTCCACCTAAGCAGGGCTTTGAGTCAACTCAAAGGTTCAGAACTTCCAAAAATGTTATTTTTGACATGTCTTGCTATATCTAAGCACTTCTAATGCACATCTAAGTCTACCAACATGATCAAACTCACACAAAACATATATAATGCTTTTCTATATGAATAGACATATGTTTTTTATAAATGCTTGTACACAAGAGCACTACGAATGCATATGTGACTCGATGACACCGTCCAAAGTACAAATTACTAACTAGATATGTTCTAACATCATTAAAATAAGTATTGAGAAAACTTGCCCTCACAATTTGTCGAAACATCAAAGGTACCATAAATAAAGACGAAAAATATAAAGTAAAGACTTAAAATAAACGGAGCTCTGTTGGGATTGGATCTCATCAATTAATAACACATGCATTCTTCTGACCAGTTAAACATAAATCAATCATTCGTTTAATATCCTCACGTATCATCCACAATAGAGGTTATGTCTAATGCAACATTGAGAGAACAACAGTATTTTCTCATTGGTGATGTCTCACGCAACTCAACAACATAGAGCATTAAGAACTGATACTCATGGAAATATTAAGCATAAATCTATTTCTAGAGTCTAGAACCTAACAGATATTCATCCTAGATCCAGACTTGAGGAGTATATTTCTATAGAGGTTCAAATCAAAGTGTAAACAAATAAACAAGGGTAACATCCATATCAGATCCATAATTGATTCATATAAAACGCCATGATCAGAATACGTACATACGATTAACCCTTTTTACACGCATTCAACTAATTTGCCAAATGTAAGTGAATATATTTTCTCATCTCTAGTATCATGCATCCTCACAATACTGTATTGATTGCTACTCATGCTACTCATGCTAATAATCAACATAATAAAATAATAGATACTAGTGAATATCAACTTACAAGATTATGTCAAAAATTTGCTCATTGATAGATAAATATCTAAGATCTAAGATTTGAAAAGGTTTTGTCAAGACCCATAAATAAGTAATCAAAGACAACATCAATATTGAATCAAAACTAGTCTATAATACACAGATTAGATGAAATACATAAGGTATCAATAGACTACATCTAAACCCAACAAGAGATCGAAGCACTTACTCGAAGATCAAGCTCCGAGTTACTTCGATTTGTGCTTCTCCCTCTTAGGGTTTGTGTTTCTCTCTCTAGAATATGTTTGGATTGAACAGAGATAAAGTTCTGATCCTCAAAATATGTGTTATAAAAGTTGTGGTTCAAAAGTACAAGAAAGTAATTAAATAGAAGTAGAAAAATTTGTCTTGTTCGCCTAGCGAACACCTTCTTCGCTCAGCGAAGACCACTTTTAGGCACCTCAAGTGCCTCAGGAACAGTTAAACCGTCCTTGAGGAAATATCTAAGTTCACAGTGCGAACACTTCTTTGGACATCGAACTTCTTCGCTTCAAGTTTTCATAACAAACTTAGGGTCCTTTTCTTACTGCCACTAATGTGAGATAGTGTTATACCTGGAAAAATATGATCTTTGTGATGCGCAAAACTAGGGCTTGCACGATCACAGATGGACTTAAGAGAGTTGTCATCGAACTTTATTTATTCCACGAAGGGAAAGGGAAAATATCGAGAAAACCCACGGGAGAAAAATCGGGTATGGTCATTACAACCATGTTGGGTTCGGAAGTCGGTTATGTAAGGAGAAGGTAATAGCACTCCCTACATCCATTGTACTCGATGGGAACCGTCTAAGTTATCTATGCATGAAAGGTGTTTGTTATCTATAAGCTTGCTAAGGAAAAAGAAGAAATTTTTGTTATTGAGTTTGTCTGAATTTACAATTCAGTGCCTACGTATCCCAGAGGGAATAAGAACTTCGTAGTTCTTGTTGAAAATGGTTTTTGTTTGTTATATGTTTTTTTATGGACGATGCTAGGAAGCATGCCTTTTTTGAAAATTTTTAAATTGAAAAGTCAAATGGCAAAATGGTTTGTGATTTGTGAAGTATTTTTTAGGATTTGAAAAGAAATTAGAGATATGGTTAAAGTATTTTTTGGATTTTTTGATAAAAGAGATTTTAATTTTAAAAGGAAAGGAAGTCTATCCTAATTCTATGACCTAAGGTTAAGCTGAAGGGAACTAACCCTTGTTAAGCAAATGTAGCCCTATAGTTGAGATTGAATGGAGACTACCACCCTAACGTTATTGTGCTTGGACTGAAATCCCATAGTCTATCTTAATTCAATTTATTAAAGACAAAGTTGAAGAAAAAAAATCCTAGGTGGGCATGGATTAACACACAAGTAAGCCATCAATAACATTAAGCACATACATCAGGAATAACTAACAAAAATATAGGAGTTCAATGAATAGTTCACAAAGTAATCAAGAAATGGACTAAAGGAACCCTGATCGAGAACACATGCATTTCATCACAATTTTACCATAATTAACATCAAGATTAAATCAAACCATGATCAAAATTGCATCCAAATTTAATCAACATCAATATTAACATTCGATCAAAATTAATATTAAGATTAACATCAAAATTCAATTAGAAAACTAATATTAAAAATAACCTTAAGACTAGTCAAAATAACGTCAAAATTAACACTATTATTAAAACTAAAATAAAAATAAAAATGAATGCATACTAAAATTATGAGGAGAGTTGCTAAAAGAGAGCTTGGGAGTGTAAATGGGCTAGATCCAAAACCTTTAGAACCCATCCTTAGAGAAGAAAAAAGAAAGCTTGGGCTGGGTCTATTAAACCCACCCGAGTGACACATGACCACCATAACGAAGAAACCACAAAACATCAGAAGCTTCAAACTCTTTTCCCTCACCCTCTTCAACACCAGCATCTGAAAACTCACAGGTTGCTTGCACCTCCTATTTGGAAATTCCATTAGTTCATAATTCCCTTTTCTTGTAGTTAATTTGAAAAGTGATTAAACTTATTTTTATGAATCGTGAACTGATGAGTTTTCTACTTTTCATTTTGCTCAGGTGTAGAACCAGTTTTGTTTCTAATAATTAATGGTCTTGCATTATGTTGTAGCTACAACAGTTGTTTCAATTTTAGGCTTCATTTGATCCAATCCTTCTAAAAACTGCATAAGAATTTTCAAGCTCTTGAAAGTTGTTGAGATCACGTTGAGGACCAGAGATTGACAATTCTTCATTGAGTTTCACAAAACTAGAGGTGGCAAACTTCCAACACACATGGCATGTTGCTTTGAGGGTGAATTGGATACGACAATGGCATAATGTTTGGATCGCCGTTAGCATTACAAAGATATGAGCAATATCGTCGTGAACAATGCTACTTGCTCTGATTTTGATCCAAGAGGCAACCTTGAAGATTTTGGGAAAATCAAAAAAGGGATGGTCGCCAGTGGAGGGGATAGTCGCTGATGATAGTTTACGTGCAACAAAGTACATGTCTCTGAAGTGGTCGAAGGCTGCCATTGGAACGACAAAAGCTCGAAGCGTCCGTATCTGCGTGTGGAAGTGCTTATGCCACCATGAGTTTTATATTTTGGATTCAAGATCTCTTGTAACTTTTAAAATAGTGCATTTTATGTTTGGTAACACACTGCCAGGTCCTTTTTGTTTAATTCGTTCTGACCTGCGAGATATTTCCTGCATTATGAATTGGTTTTTGTTTTGTCCATGTATGCATATTTGGCTCAGGATAATTGTATCTAATAGAAGCATAAGAAAATTTTAATCAACAAAAACTGTTCCTGATTTAACAATATGTCCTCTTGGTTAATTTTGGTTAATTTCACCATTGAAAACTCAGGATCTTATTGATTTGATATATATATATATATATATATATATATATATATATATATATATATATATATATATATATATATATATATATATATATATATATATATATATATATATATATATATATATATATATATATATATATATATATATATATATATATATATATATATATATATATATATATATATATATATATATATATATATATATATATATATATATTCAATGAGCAACGTCAGCCTTATTGGCCTTGCGGGGGTCAATAATCACATTGTTACATAACTTCCGCTTGACCACACTCTAGCGCGGGAGACTATTGAAGAGTATTAAAATTCATTTCACTTTTCAAGTATCTATTCAACACAATAATTTTGAGAAACAATATTTTGCATAATGTTATTCCTTATCATCAACTTATGTATATTCCTGGCCGACTCTGTCTTATTGGCATGCTCAGCCCCGTCGATAAAAAAATTGAAAATCTAACGTACGACATGCTGTCAGGTTTACCATGAGCCAACATGTCTAATGAATTAGTCCCGTCAATAAAAAAATTGAAAATCTGAATGTCAGGTTTACCATGAGCCAACATGTCTAATGAATCGAAGACATGTGATACTGGATTATCCATATGAAGTAAAGTGCATATAACAGCTCTGCACAATTCCTACCATTTAACAATGAAAATAAGGATACATCTTAAAATGTAACATGTAACTTGTAATGAAACCCTAACCAGTGACCATGTGACCACACTTAGTACCAATAGAAGGAAAATCCTAATCTTCCTTGGGGTATGTACTGAACTTTCTGAAAAATCTTGAGGAGGACAACATTGATCTTCGAGAAGAGGATGCTCAAGCCTAGTTCCATAATTCATGAAAGAACTACTTGAAATGAAGCAGAAGATTCAAGCCCATGGAAAACCCTAGGACCTTTTGAATCAGAATCCATTAGTCACGTCTTGAAGTATTTGACTGTGAGAACGAGTACCATCTTCACTTGAATTTAATGCACATGCACCAACCTGTTAGTAATAAAATACGTGCATAAGATCCTATGACCTAATTTTTTAGAAGATCATGGGCAATGGGAAAATTATCTTACAAAGAGAACATAGAGAAAGGTAGGAAAAACTTTGGGTATGACAGATGGTTCGCTGGGGCTTCGCCAGGACCTCGCACAGTGAACATTCGCTTTCACCTCGCTGTTGTTCGTACTACGAACTTGCTGATTCTTCTTCATTTCTTTGGCTTCCTTGTCCAATCCTCTGTGTCTTAATCATTGATGTTTAATGCCTATATTCTGCACAATAACACACATATAAAAATATCCAAAGGTATTTGCAATATAATTTAAGAATCACACAAGAACAAGAAATAAATCCAATAAACATGATAAACGAGTTAAAAAATACCATGAAAGATGGTTCAATTTAATTCAAAATTTTCACTTAACACTCCTGAATCTCATTTAATTTGTGTTTTAACATTTAGGTTTCTTTTTAATTTGACTCCGATTAAGACTTTAGGTTAGGATTTGAAGAAAATTAATGGAAGATTCAAGGAGATAAGAGATATGCAATGAGATTGGTGCAATATTTTTGGTGGTTTCGTTCTCCACTGCCGCCAGTGGTGAGCTCTGTCACAGAGGAGGTAATGCTCAGGCGCGATGAGTTGTGAACAAGAAAGAAGAACATGTGATGGGAGCGTAATAACATGTTAAGGCTGATGGTGTTATTGTTGAACCCCATTGTTGATCTCTCCATGCACTTTGGGCCTTAAGCCCATGCAAACACTATATGCACCCCCACGTTACATAGTGCACCCCCTGTTGGGTCAACCACGTTGCTTTTAGGATTTTCTTGTCAAGGCCCATAGGTATTGCTTCCATACACATCTGGATCTGGCCTGCACCTCCCTCTCATATTTTTTATTTACATTTTTTTTCCACTTAATTTATTTTTTAATTTCTTTCCAATTTATTTCACACTCTTAAAGTCTTAAATCTCTTTTAAGCTCTTGATTTGCATTTCCATTTTCCAATTATTTTTATTATTTGCTTAATTGATTTTTTTTATTTCTTTTCATCTATTTTTTCTCTCCTTTTTTCTTTTTGCATTTCGTATTTTAGGAGATTAATTCCTATTAATTCTCGAATACGTTTCATGCATAAATTTTATTAACCGACCTCCCATAGTATGATTCCTACATGAATCATGCTATGATTCCTTAACATAACGCTAAATTGTCCCGATTCGATGGATTGATTATTTGATCATTAATTTTAACTACTAACCATTAACTACTAATTCACTAACTCTTAACTTTACTTTCTCACCATTTATTTCTTGAATTTTTTTTTTTGCAATTTACTTTCTTGCTCCTTTATCATTCATTTTTTTCATGCACTTTTATTTTCTTTCTTCTACTTTTATTCCTTTATTTTGTTGTATAATCTAAAATGAACAAAAACATGATAAAATGGAAAGACCAAAAAGATGAAGTCCTTCTCCTTGGGACCTAAGAGTGAGACATAATTGGGACCCATTGGACTTTGTTATGCCTTAAGATTGACATGAAGAATATTATGGACCCATTGGACTTTTTGTATGCCCTAAGCTTGACAGGGAGGATCATTATGGACTCATGGGACCTTGTGTATGACCTAAGCTTGACATAGAGCGT